>JAUPMV010000019.1:4722536-5347248 GCA_030848855.1 Branchinecta sandiegonensis
ATGAGGCACGTGAGGCAGGCATGATGCACGTGATGCAGGCATGATGCACGTGAGGCAGGCATGATGCACGTGAGGCAGACAGGCATGAGGCATGTGAGGCAGGCATGAGACAGGGACCTTGTACACCATGAGGCACTTAAAAATCCCTAAACGTGTCACCAGAACGGGCGATGAGGCACATGAGGCAAGCATGAGGCATGTGAGGCACGTGAGGCAGGCATGAGGCACGTGCGGCAGGCATGAGGCAGGGACCTTGTACACTATGAGGCACCAGTGCGCAACCCCTCGAAATACACAGACACGAAACAAATTAACTAATACACTTACAAGATATGACCAGAAATAAATGATGGGATGAAACTACGTAAAAATTGGGCAGAAGAATTAGCAGGATATGGAGAAAACTGATTGCCAGTATTCCTCTCGGACCGACGCACGGAAGACGGGAGGGGAGGGGGGAATAGATGGGCTATCTGGGGACAACACATTATCTTAGCTCCAAATTCTTTTGAAAGAGTATTTCTCAAGCTGTGTCTCTTTCAAGTTGTGTCCTCTGAGACCGTTGTGATTGAAAGTGAGTACATCATATTGCACATGGTATTGGCAGAGGAAACTGTAATAAAAGCAGTACTCACCCCATACATCGGTTTCATCAATAATTTCGGACTGGATCATCTCCTCAATAACGTCTTCCAAGGTGACCAGTCCAATCGTTTCGTAGAACGGGTCACCTTCTCCCTCAGCGTTCACGCGCTGAACGAAAGCCATGTGACCCTTGGTTCCTAAAAATAGTATTTTAACAGTAGGCTAAGCTAAAATAAAAATAAAATAATGAAAAGCAGCCATGGTTAAGTAAGCAGGTGCTTATTTATGATATAACTTATAATTTAAATAGTATATTTTCTTTAAAGGCCACCTGAACAATGAAACCATACTTGAACACACCATGGAGAATGCATTTACAGACATGGCCACGGAGAGCATTCTTCTCCTGAGGGTGACGTTTTCAAAATAGGAATGTTCGTTTCTCGAGGTTTGCACATGCAGACTCCAAGAAAAAACGCGCAATTCATTCAAATCTTGTACAGCGCTGGCCGGATCGTATTGGAATTTCTTCTAGATATACGCTTAACTGGTTAAAAAATATTCCAGAAGAAGGGTTGATTGGAGACATTTGTTCATTTCAAAATTGTTCGGTACTGAAATAAGGACAGATGCAAATGGAGCAAAAATCATAGCTTGGAAACACTATTTCGTATTTGGATTGGGTTTTCTGCAGGCAATGTTAACGGAAGTCACACAGATAGGGATGGTACTTGGTACTCTTCATTCAGGTGTCCTTTAAGTCGATCGCGATAAGGGGGTAAGAATGCATGTGAATCCAAATGTGGGCTCTATTTTCTCGCCGGACAAGTACTTTGACCGCGGTCCGGCCAAAATCAGAAACTTCGAAGAAGTAAAATAAGAATTGTGATTTCGATACAAATCGGTTGGAAAAGGTAGGGATACCCGAAAAAGACACAGTGTAATTTATTACTTACATATTTATTATTTACCGATGTCACCTGGTCTAATGGTGTAGGCTACTGTACCGAAAATAACCAGAATAGATTTTCAGTTCTGGATTATCTGCATCCTTCTCTAATTACCCAGAATCTTATTATTAGCCGGACAAAGTTCAGCAAAAAATAAAAAAATAAGACAACCGTAGCTGGACTTTTAATTTTTCCGCCAAATAAAAGAAAGTAAATAGTGGCCTACGATTAAAAGATAAGCCCTGTTGACCTTCCCTATTTGACGGCAAGGCGGAACATTGGCCTTTATAACACACACTTAATAAAGAGAACTTAATTACAGAAAAATGGGATATCAGTGGCAATTAAAAGTTCAAATTCCACTCCCAATCCCATCCTACGCAGCAATTTTCCTTACATCCACTTTTAAAGCACAACTCTTCCTAGAAGTGATCTTTATCCCTATGAAATGAATCAGAAAAAACGTTTATGGAAATAAGCATTACTTTCCACCTAAAACTAGCGATTCTCTTGCTAGCGCTTGCCGCCTATATCCAGCCTTCCTGCTATCCGACGCGGCGGCTGGGCGCAAAACATATGAAAACTGAACGTGCCTTGGTTAAAAAGTGGGAAAACTAAGCAAATAAAAGAAGTAATAAACAGACGAATATCACATCCTGGGATATGTGAAAGAGTTGTCAGCGGATGTTGGAGGTTAGGCAAACTTTTCGTTGGGTGACGGGAAAACTCAGAAAGGCCGAAAAAGCGCTAAAAAATCGTAATTACGAAACGAAACAATGGAGAAAGGTGGGGATTTTAGAAGCTTATAATCCCATATGGGAGCTAAGTATATTATAAAAGGCAGAATAAGCAAGAGGGGTCCTTTCAGAGCGTATTCTACCATACCTACCCGTAGTTAGTACGCATGACGTCACGAATTCTGGCTTTTTGCCGTCAAGGCTGGAACGATTTTTCTATTTTCCAGCAGAATATCATGCCACGGGCGAATCCGAACAATTACGTTACAGAGATGGGTAGTTACCACGCTTACTACGCTCCAGAGCATGGTAAGCAGCTAGTTACTATTAGTTACTACTTCGAGAAGGTTGGAACGGTCAGCGTAGTACCCGATGAAAAATTTATCTCAAAATAGTAGTATGAAGTTGTACGAAAAAGTAGCATACGAACTGATGCTACTACATGCTTCTATGTCAAGGCTACCGTGTTACTACATTCTACTGCATGCTACTATTAGCAAGACAGGATGCCACTGGATACTACTGCTTAAGACTGGCCCAGTCTGAGGCACATTAAATGATCGTATTCTTTACTATTACATATCAATACATGCAACTTTTTCGTACAACTATCATACAACTACGCAGGCTACAAATTTTTCATCGGGTAACTTTTGACGAGGTTGGAACGAAAATAGTAACTAATAGTTACTATTGTTAGAAGGGTGGAACACGCTCAAAGTCAGCGACTTCATGCAGCAGGGGCAAACACTCGACAGAAGTTCAAATAATCTTCATTTCATTCTTCATCGGCTGGAGGATATCCAAAGGCCTGACAGGAATACTAAAATACTACACTACACTGTAAAAGTATCTCCGAGTAAGGATTGAAGTTAACTGCAGTATTTGCTACTGAGATTCATCGTATCTCTATTTCGTATTAACCTTAGCTCCGTAGAGACAAGAATAATACCAGCAGCAAATACTGCAGTTAACCTTAATCCTTTTTCGGAGTACTTTTTACAGCGTACGGTAGCGTTCCAGCGACTAATTATTAATTACGATCGTTACTATTCTTGTTATTATTCCATAGACCACCGTAATAAGTAAATAGACTCTTCCCTCTTATTATTTCCGTTCCACGAATGTTACGATCGTTACAATTTACTTATGATGGTCCCGAGCATCATACGTGATCATAACTATCGGTTCTGCAGGAACTCCCGTAAGAGTGATGAAGTATATTATTATTTTCTTCCCAGAGAGCGTTATAATTATCAGAGTACGGCGCTCCCCCCTCCTCTTATCATCAAAACTTGTAATAACTCACTGTAATTCTCATAGTAATTCTAAGATCATTAAATCTTACGGAGCTACTGACATTTTGTCACGGCTGCAAGAATTGCACAGATTTCCGTCAGAAATCTAGTATACGTCTGTTGCCGCATTACCGACTGATTAGACTTTTTTTTTATTGATACTTGAAGGCCTATGTATGTTTCGTTTGTTTTCTCCTGTTGTCTTTTTTTTTTCTCTTCTTTTTTCTATTTACCTCCAGTCCACTCTCTTTTGTTGTAAAATATTTTGTGGGTCACAAATATACTTACTTACTTACTGGGGCGCTACCTAATTTTCAGACTTTCCTTATTTCGCGATTTTCGACGCGTATCATGCTCGCGACGATATTTTGCAAGAGGTCCCGTCGACAGTTGAACCGTTTATCTAAATTTGTCCGTCTTTTCTGCTAGAAGTAAACGAGACTGGAGAAAGGCTTAAAGAAGCCAAAGCCTTGGGTAATTTGTTAAAAGCAGAATCTGGTTTAAATGAAGCCTGTTCTACTATTTTAGAACATTGGAACTTAAACAGTAAATCGTGGGAGGGGTCCTTTAAGATTTCGATAACGGCACGACATCATGGCTCACGCACAAGCTATTTTTTTTTTCATCGTCTGAGAAACTTTGTCCAAGACTGAACATCCAACGACGATCAATGATGCCTGTCCCTGCACTTCGTAATCCAATAGAAACGCACCAGGTGCTTACTTCACCACCTTACTTCAGTTTTTTTCTTTTTTTGTGTTGTTTAATAGCACATCCTCGCACGCAGGGCTTTTGCTGTGCTATTTATGAAACCCTCGATTGTTTTGTTAATAAAACTATTCTTCTGCTAATGCTGCCTTTACACCGCAAAATCAAACTTTTGAAATCTGATAAACTTCCGTTTTCACTGCAAAAGCTTTTTATACCGCGAAAGAAGGTGTAAAACGTTTGAATTTGAAATACACTAGAATTTATTTATTTCTGTAGAGGCCAATGGCCTATTTTTCAATTATATATTTGTATGCGGTTAGACCACTAAAACATATCATTCCTAATATGGGAGTTCTCTGCACTGTCAGAAGTTTCATAACAGATTGCGCATAACACTTTCAAGAATAACACCTTTTCACTTAGAAAAGAAGGTGTTATGACGAATTAAGTCTATACTATTTCGTACCCAGATCTCCAACAACACCTTCAATAGGTAAAAATACTACACTGTCAGAAGTTACATAACGACAACAGCAGGATGCGCGATTTCAACAGATACCACTTTGGGATGTTATATGTTATGTTTCTTTCGTTCCTGTTAGTATTTTTACCAATTGAAGGTGTTGTTGGAGATCTAGGCACGAACTAGAGTAAACTTAATTGGTCATAACACTTTATTTCTAAGTGGAAAGGTGTTATTCTTGAAAGTTCTATGAGCAATCTGTTATGAAACTTCTTACAGTGTGTTAAAGGACTTATGATAGTAATTCTTTTTACTCCAGAAGAATTTCATCCGTTCTCGTTCGCGAGATTTTCACGTCATCAGTCAATAAAATTTACCTAATTTATATTTATGAACCAGGCGAACCAAGTAATGTTTATTAAATTCATAAGTGTATCCTTTCTCCTCTGTTAGCAATACACTGATTATCCCGCTTGCCACGTTTGTTCTCATTATGTGACGTATCATGCGCCCAACCATTGTTTCCGAGGAGCTTATGCGTCCGGAGACTGGTTATGTTGCCGAGATTGTCACCCAAGGCAAGGGATTTGGAAAGAGGCTAAAAATAGCCGAAGCCGTGTGTTCTGTAAGCACAGCCTAGTTGTAAAGTGGTGAAGAACATCTGAGCAGAGTCACTGTGTAGTGCAAGGTGTCCTTTGAGATTTCGGACAGACGATCAGATTCAGGCAATTGCAGACTGCAATACCTACCACTTCCGTACGGAAAAGCTGACATTTTTTCAACTTTATGATGATAATGATAAAATCCGGCCGGAAAAAAACAGATCCTCTTTCCGCACCACTAAGTTTCAACTATTCTTTTTTTTTTTTTTGCAAATCAATCACAAATAACAAAGCTTCATTTTCATATGCCACTGGCATGTCTGTCACTTTTATGGAAGTGTATTGTACCTTAAAATTGTACATTACCTGAACTAGAGGCTTTCGTTTGCTTACTGAAGTCACCCTCGTAAAAAAATAGTTTGCAAGCATGAAACGTGTAAGATGTAGGATGGTTATTAGTTGCGTTTTTGCAGATACCATGGTAACTGATACCACGGTCCAAAATCGATTTTGCAGTTACCGTGGTATCTGATACCACGGTCAAAAGCCGTTTTTGTAGTTATCGTAGTATATGATGTTCAGATACCACGGTCCGACCGTGGTAACTGATCGTGGTATCTGACAAAGTCATCTCGCATCACCAAAAATAGAGCCTAGGATTTTGTCAAATTGGTGGATATCATTTTTTTTTGGGGGGGGGGACGACTTCGAAAAGCACAAATACGACAACTGTCGTTTTTGCAGAGCAAACGTGGTATCAGATACCACGGTAACTGCAAAAACGACTAATTGCAGATCCAGTTACCGTGGTAACAGATACCATGGTATCTGCAAAAACGCAACTATTAGCAAGTAGGGGAACCGGTAGATGACTCGTGAAAGCTGTTACGGAAGAATTACCGATACTCTGTAAAAAAAATCTTGCAGGATTTACTAGTGGCATTAATCTTGTCGCTATTGAGATAAGATTATCTCTAATTCGGATTAATCTTATCTCAGTAGAGACGCAAAAGTACGCAAAATTTTTGCTTAGCGCCCCTCTCCGAAGTTCAAACACGGAGTTGATCAGCAAAATATAAAATAATAAACCCCACCGAAAAAATACATAAGACTGAAAGAAGTGCTCGAGCAAGACCTTTAAATGCTTGCGCACACCATATAGTAGCTCGATTCGTGGTTTAGATTTTAGTATTATGTTTAGTGCGTGTATATATTTCCCTTAGTTTCTTTTCTTCTTTTCTTTTTCTTTATGTACTCCGCTTTTTCCCTTTTATAAGCGGGCAAAAATAAATATATATATATATATATATAAGATTAATCCCAGTAGCAAATACTGCAGTCAACTTTAATCCTTACTCGGCCGCTCAGTAGTTTGTCAAAAAACTCTTGATGGCTAACTCTTCGTGCCGATGAAGAATCGCCGTGTGCCCAGCACAGAGCCAGAAACGTCACGACAACAAAAGTTGCCGGATTGCTACTGGGATTAATCTTGTCTCTATTGAGATAAGATTACCTCTAATTCGGATTAATCTTATCCTAGCAGAGATAAGACTAATCCTAGTAGAAAATACTGCAGTTAACTTTAATCCTTAGTCGGTCGCTCAGTAGTTTGTACAAAATACTCTTGATGACTAACTCTTCGTGCCGATGAAGAATCACCGTGTGCCCAGCGAAGAGCTAGAAACGTCACGAAAACAAAAGTTGCCGGATTGGCTACAGGGATCTTGTCTCTATTGAGATAGGATTATCTCTAATTCGGATTAATCTTATCCCAGTAGAGATAAGATTAATCCCAGTAGCAAATACTGCAGTTAAATTTAATCCTTTGCAATTTTTTACACTGTAGTCTCTTGCTCTGAGTAATTCCTGCCCATTCCGTACGGGAAAGCTGACGTTTTTTTCAACTTTATGATGATAATGACCAAAATCCGGCTGGAAAAAAACAAATCCTCTTTCCACACCACTAAGTTTCAACTATTCTTTTTTTTTTTTTTTTTTTTTACAAATAAATCAGAATTAGCCCAGAAGGGAAGTTAGCCATTCAAAACTGAAACTCAGAAGCTCAGCAGAGAAAGAACGCCAACTCACCTTGCTTGAAATCGCTAAACATGACATCAAGCGTCACATCCTCATAAACGAAGTTCAAGTCGTGCTGGTAAAACTTGCAGAACCGCTTAATCGGTACTCGATCGTCAGTGTCCAACAGTGCCAGGTCTTTCGTGAAAATAATTCCACAGATCTGGCGTCGATCGGCGTCAGAGTAAACCGGAACGCGGGAGTAACCTAAAAAAGAGTCCAAATTACTATCTTTTATTCAAACAATGTTTACAACGGATACGTCAGCTACGATTCTTCATCAGCGATATTTCGGCCCTTCTTGGCAAGGGTCCTCGTCAGGATGTCAATCCTCTGGGTCAACGTCGGGGAAGGAAACAAACCTGTCACCAAACCTGTTCCACCCTTCTAACAATAGTAACTATTAGGAAGAACAAATAATCAAATAGAACTTCTGAACTTCCCACGCAGCAACTATGAATACCCTGACAAAACTGAGCGGACCTAGAGGTATTTACACTAGCTTTGAGCTTATGTTAATACCCGATTACTCATCTTCCGTCTTCGCCGTTGTTCATCGCAGAAAAGATAGTGCAGGAGGCGTACTCCGCGAGCTGACCCGCTCTGCAGCGCGTCCATAGAACCATGCAGCTTTGACTTCTACTTTTCCTCACGGCGGGTTTACAGCGATTTAGCTATTTGTAGAGGTAAGGAAACGTGGCGTGGCGTGAAGCTACTAACCTCCGCTTGTTCGTAGCGGACAGGGTATGGGGAAATATTCGACTTCGCATAGTCATTTTACAGAGGTAGGGAGACGGAGATTCTGTCAGATTATCTGTGCTTGCTATCAGTTACTATTTTCGTTCCAACCTCGTGAAAAGTTACTACGCTAACCGTTCCAACCTTCTCGAAATAGTAACTAATAGTAACTATTTGCTTACCACGCTCGGGAGCGTAGTAACTACGAATCTCTGTGATGTGGTTGGCCGAATTAACCCGTGGCATGATATTTTTGTGAAAATAGAAAAATGCGTTCCAGCTTTGACGCCAAGAAGCCACAATCCGTGACGTTATGCGGAGTAACTAAGGTAAGTAGGGTGGAACACGCTCCCAATCTATCAGTTTATTACCTATATAGACTGTAATATGCGTAATCCACTTGTCGAAATTATGTCATAACCATACATTGACGGAGAAGTTCAAAATTCAAGATGCAAGTGTTACCCTTTTGGATGTTTCCTCATCGCTTTCAAACATCAAGGACAAAAGGGCCCAACCAGCGCACGACGTTATCCACAGCTTCCTGGCCGAAGATTGAAAATTATTTGTCTTTTTCTGTGTGTTTGTGTTTTATTTATTTTCTTCATTTACTCCGCTTTTTCAAAATGGCGGGCCATAAATAAATTACTTACTTACTTACTCTACAGATTTCACCCTGCCCGACGGAAAAGGACATTATACGAAAAAGGACATTTTAAGAAAAAGGACAAGAGGAAACAAGAAAGAAAGAAATCAAACTAAAAAACATTTCGAAATAGAGGTCTTAAATTAACCAAGGTGAAGGTATCAACAGGAAACAGAACATGGCTCGACCATTACGGCCTCAAGAGGCCACAAATTATTGAAACTGTAGGCCTAAGGAGTCCCGATAATAACACGCCTGATTTTCTGAGTGAGAAAGGGGAAGGCTGGCAACGGGAGCATATCACGAGACAAGTTTTCACGAGACAATCGGCTTTTGACAAGTGTCACTAGGCAAATCCGCGCGAGTCAATTAGAGCATTAGACAAGTCTTCGAGAGGCAATCATTCATTAGGCAACCCATCCACGAGACAACCCGGATTAAGAAAAGTAGGATTAAGACAATCAGCTTTGAGTGAGCTACTGTATATATAGTAGAGGGTGCATGTTAGGATAGTAGTTAGTTTTGATTTTGGAAACATAAAGTCAACCCAAATCCAGTTTGAAATGGTGAAAACTGCAAGAGGAGGGACTGCAATCCATACTAGTGGCTACAAGTTCGTTCTGCTCTCAACATCTTCGAAAAGCAGCTACTACAGATGCTCTGACAAAGGCTGTCGTGTACGAGGAAAAGAATGTAAAGGCAAGTTTACTCTAACTTCCACGGCTGACCACAACCACAAACGTGAACCCGCATCGACTGTCAACGACAAAGTTCGAACTCTACAGCCGCTGATAGAATATTTCCAGAAGACCTGGTTGTCGACGGCCCACTTGCACCATGCCACTGGAACCAGCACAGCAACTCGGACAAACAGTTACCTCGAAGCCTACCCCCGGTCACTTAACGCGGAACTAGGGAGAGCTCACCCAAACATCTTCCAGATTCTCGACATTTTCATTACCAGAAAGGGATCAACGAAAGCCGAACCCAATGTCCATACATCTTTAGATGGCCAGAGAAGCTGACGACGTGCTATTTGTCGAGCAACTGGAAAATGGGGGAACCCATGTATTGAAAAAGATCTTAAAGGACCCCTCTTGCTTATTCTGCCTTTTATAACATACTTAGCTCCCATTTGGAATTATAGCTTGTAAAATTCCCACCTTTCTCCATTGTTTCGTTTCGTAACTGCGAATTTTTAGCGCTTTTTCAGCATTGCCGAGTTTTCCCTTCACCCAACGAAAAGTTTGCCGGAATCTTCGACTTCCGATGACAATTCTTTCACCCACAAGGATGAGACAATCTTCTGTTTATTACTTCTTTTATTTGCTTAGTTTTCCCACTTTTTAACCAAGGCACGTTCAGTTTTCAAATGTTTTGCGCCCAGCCGCCACGTCGGGGACCAGGAAGGCTGGATCTAGTCGACAAGCGCTAACAAGAGAATGGCTAGTTTTAGGTGGAAAGTAATGGTATTTCCAAAAACGTTTTCTCTGAATCATTTCAGAGAGGATCAGAAAGGATCATTTCTAGTAAGAGTTCTGCTTTAAACAGCAGCAACTGAAAGATCGGCTCCTGGCTCCGCACACCTCCAAGAATTTGGAGGAGTTTTTGGGATCCCAAAACGTAAGTTGAGGGATACCTATGACATCGCAAAAGTTGTCCGTCTGTCCGTCCGTCCGTCTGTAAGCACGGTAACTCTCGAAGAAATGAGATATTTTGACGAAACTTGGTGTGAGGATTCGTTGGGTCGGCGGACCAGTCGAGTTCGTAAATGGGCTTTGTAGCCCTACATTTAGGGGTGGGGGAGGGGGTTCAAATTAAGGGGCAAACAAAATATTTTGAAACAACTAATGTGATGGTCGATTATGGGGTAAGAAGACATGCTGAACACGATGGTGAAAACCATTTTGTAATCGGACAAGTAGTTCGCCCGGAATCCGGCCAAGACCGGAAAGTTTGTTAAAAGTAAAAGTTTTATTTGAAGTTGATTAGATGTTCGATTTAGAGGTAGGAAGACATGCTGAAGACGATGGTGAAAACCATTTTCTCGACGGACAAGTTGTTCGCCCGGAATCCGGCCAAAACCGGAAAATTGTTAGAAGTTAAAGTTTTATTTCTAGCTTACTAGATAACCGATTTAGGGGTAAGAAGAGACGCTGAATCCGTGTGTGACAATCATATTTTACCCGGGCATATAGTTCGACCGGAATCCGGGTGGAGTCGGAAAATTTGTTATAAGTTAAATTTTTATTTGAAGTTGATTGGATGCTCATTATTGGGGAAAGAAGATGCCCTGAGTTCGTTTTTGAGTTTTCTTTTTTCGCCGGACAAGTAGTTCTAGAGTTCGGCCGAAACCGGCAAATTGGCAGAAGTGGCAGGAACTTTTCGTCAAAACAGATATGACTTATACGGGTAAACACACATGCTGAATCCATATCTGAACTTGGTTTTCTCAGATGATTAGCTATTTGGCCTTAATCTGTTTCTGAATTTTAATTGTAAGAATGTTCAAGGATTCTGGCGATGACTGGATCTGGCTAAGACAAGACCCAGTTGTCTGGATCAGATATTGAATTTTTGAGATCCCATCGAAAAGTTTGGTCTTGTTTAATCAGGCATCCCGATTCTCCGGCATTTGATCTGTTTACATTTTAATTTCCTACTTTGTGTTTTAGTTTAATTTTGTGTGTGTGTATAGATCAAAAAAGATTCAGTCGCTGAAATTTATAGAAAGTCTTTATGCAAGATTTGTCTCACGGAAATTAGTCTTGAGCAAGGTTTGCCTCGTGATAATTTGTCTCCTGGTCATTTGTCTTGTGAAAAATTGCCAAATGACTGGCTTGTCTCGCGAAAATTTGTCTAGAAATTTTTGTCTCGTGAAAACTTGTCTCGTGATAGGTAGCCCTGGCAACTCCCTACAAGACTGTCATCTATACCAGTGGTGGTATGTTTCTTTGAACGTTAGTTAACTTTGAACAGTACAGTTCTGGGCCAAATGGTAAAATGAGTAACCGAAACACCGAGTCAGGTGTTCTTAAGAACCCTTAAAGGACCTGTCTTACCTATAATAATAACGCAACCTACGTCCATAATCACTCCATATATTTCTAAGCCCGGAGACCCCAATTTCGTAGTGTACATTCTAACCCCTGTAACAAAACCATGCTGGTTTTCTCACTTGTCGTGTTTGCTACCTTCGATGTGTATCACGCTGTCGGCGGTTGTCTGCAAGAAGGTTTTCCATCAGAAAAACCGGTTATGTTAATTGTTTCCGTTTTTTCGCTACAAGTCAACGGGTCTCGGAAATGGCTTACAACAAGCCCAAACCATGGGTTGTCTTTTGAAAGCACAGCCTCATTTTAAAGTATTCAAATATTTTAAAATACTGTAAGTTGAAGAGTAAATAGTGCGAGGGGTCCTTTAAAGCACACGTCGCACTATTTATAGTTTATGTTCCAATATCCAAAACTATCATGAATACTGTAGAATTAGGCTCAGCTGTTAACAAATAATCCACGGCTTTGGCTGTTTTAAGCCTTTTCCCAGGACCATTGACTGCTAGAAAAAACTCGGCGAAGTTCAGATAACGGGTTTTACGCATCAGCAGCATGATACGCGAACACCCGACGGGAGCAAAACGAACAGGGAAACTACGGAATCGTGGCAAATGCAAAGATTATTAGTGTCGTTCGCGGGTTCAGAATGTAACATAGATGGATAGATAGATCAGTGTATTTCAAAAGCCCAAGGGCCATATACACAAAAAAACAAAAACTAAAATATAACTTAAGCAATCAGACTCCCTCAATGAAATTGGGGTCTCCGGGTTTAAAGGACAACTCTTACTAGAAACAATCTTTTCACGATGAAATGGCTCAGAAATATCGTTTACGAAAATTGCGAAATTATCGATTTTCTTGTTAGCAATTGTCGACTCTATCGGGACTTCCTGCTGTCCAACGCGGCGGCTGGACGCAAAATATTTGAAAACTGAACGAGCCGTGGTTAAAACAGTAGGAAAACCAAGCAAAGGACAAGACGTCCAAAACAGATGATAGGCCTGATGGTCTATCATGTATTCCAAAATGATAAACATAACTTTGAAGCCTCTTATATCCTTCTGTGTGAGAGAGTTATCGGCGGACCTTGAAGCTCCGGTGAAGTTTGCTTTCCATAACTGGCAAAACTCGGCTCAGCCGAAAAAGCGCTAAAAAGTCGTAGGTACAAAATGACAATGGCGAAAGGAGGGAATTTCAGAAGCTTATGGTTCGATAAGGGAGCTACACTGTCAGAAGTTTCATAACAGATTGCGCATAACACTTTCAAGAATAACACCTTTTCACTTAGAAAAAAAGTGTTATGACCAATTAAGTTTATACTATTTCGTGCCCAGATCTCCAACAACACCTTCAATAGGTAAAAATACTACACTGTCAGAAGTTACATAACGACAACAGCAGGATGCGCGGTTTCAACAGATAACACTTTGGGATGTTATATGTTATGTTTCTTTCGTTCCCGTTAGTATTTTTACCAATTGAAGGTGTTGTTGGAGATCTAGACAAGAAGTAGTATAAACTTAATTGGTCATAACACTTTATTTCTAAGTGAAAAGGTGTTATTCTTGAAAGTGTTATGAGCAATCTGTTATGAAACTCCTGACAGTGTAGACATAAGATAAAAGGCAGAACAAGCAAGAGGGGTCCTTTAAAGTCTTTAAAGTCCTTAAAGTCCTCACGGTAGCCAACGTTATCCACAAATTACTTGAGCACAATTCACCCCTGAACGCCAATCCGCCGTTGCTACTTAACTATTCCTTAATCTCCTGTCGCTGGTCAAACGATTACTAGAACCTTCGAGAACATCGAGTGGCGTGTAAGAGGATTAAAATAACAAAGTATATCACACCGTGGACGTTTAGATATGTCGGAAGAAGAAATCCTCGGCCAGTTTGACATTTTTTGGTCTCGGAAGCTGAATATTATTCAGCTCAATTGCAGAATCTTCAAGAAATCACTATAACGAATTTCGGCGTGTGTTTATTGTGATCTAGTTTACATCCTTAATTCTTTGGACTTACTGGAATTAACAAGAAAAATCAGAAAACACAATACTTAAAGAAATCGATAATGCAAATAATTAGTTTAATTTTTCTACGCATTTTCTATTTACAATAAAAACATTTTGTTAGATCCAAAGTCAAACTATGATTCCATTCTCTCCATATCGGGCGCTTCCGACCCGCACCGCTAGATGACCCAGCGGTCGGATCGAGTCGTGGCTTCTTCTTGGGTCGTGGGTGGGGGGGTTCTAGACGTTGCAAGTGCTAGAATGCTTATGATATAACTCCTTTAAGAATTGATGAATGGCGTTACGGAAGTAGGTTGGATTGGCATTATAGATACGACGGGTCCTTTAATTAGCTGATTTGGCTGACTGTAGTTGAATTTTCACCGAGCAGATAGATGAACCCTACCCTCGAATGTCAAATGCGTTACAAGTTCATCGGAACTTTAGACTGAGAAACGAGTTCAGAAATACTTTCGATCACAAGTCACAAGGATCAAAAATCAAACTCGAAGAAGAGTATCGCATTTTGTAACGAAAGTCATGAATTGTGTACATCGCGTGATCATGGGAATCAAATAATAATGAAGTGAACTTTTTGGATATGCACGATCTGGAAGGTAAAACTGATAGTTCCGACATGAAAGAAAGTTACGAAAGAAGGTTCAGATTTCACTTTCTGGTTGGAATGAGGTAGATGAAGATATGGAGGGTAAGGCGGCGCCCTCAGAGCTTGGTCACACTTGGCTCATTTCCTGGCTTTTTCGGTTGCAAAAGTAGAAAAAAGAAAAAAGAACAAGATAAACTAATTCTGAATGTTATCGTTTTAAATTCAGGAGATCAATTAGAGCAAACTGCGTGTATAATTATATAATTATGTTACAGGAACCCTAATTGGCCCCTAATTGCAGTCTTCTCATTATCCCTAAGCTGACACAAAGCACATCAAATCTCACGTCCCCTAGGGATTTTCAGTTGTTTTTTCGAACAGGCGGCTTTTTGGGTCCAGTGTGACCAAGCTCTCAAATACGAAACCCACTCATCCGCCTGTCGTTTTCCCGAGGAGTAAGGAGTCCTAGGGCAGGAAAGGGTTCAGCTCTATCTGAAGAAAAGACGAGAACAGGTGAAATTCCGCTATCCCATCATGGTTTCGACATACGGCAGCTGAGCTGAAACAAACAGTGAACCTCTCTGATTTGAAAAAGCTTGGACACTGAACGAAAACTGGTAAACGCTGAAGGGGGGTGGACAAGGCCGTATCCGGGGGGGGGGGGGGTCAACCCCGAAACATGAAAAATAGTCATTTTTATAGGCTTTTCCCTCTGATCTATGTCTTTTTGTACTTTTTGTCCGACCCGCAGGCAACCCCCCCCCCCCCCCCCCCGAAAAAAAATCCTGGATACGGGCCTGGGGGTGGATATCGCATGTGTTCCACACCGATGTTTTCTTCCCGACAACTACTTTCACAAAGCACAACGCGAATGTCCATGCGGTTTACGACTCCGCATAATTCGGTACCCGATTTATGACTTTCACGCAAAATAACGTGAACGATAACGTGGTACGGATATTCAGCCAAAACAAGACAGGGTGCAACAACCCTGTTTCAAAACGGGTAGGTCTGCAAATGTATCAGAAAGCAAATATTGGCGGGCTAGTGTGAAATTGAGAAATATCCACGAACCTAATCAAGCACTTCGATAACACTATTATGTGACAGGGCACCCGTCGCGTACAACTTTAACCACATAGAACCAGGAGACACTACCTTCTACATTTGGGTATACCTTGGCTACATTTGGTTACCTTGAGTAGGTTTGAGTAGGTTTGGTTACCTTGAGTAATTAAAGCCTATAAAAACGATTATTTTTGTACGTTTCGGGGGGGGGGGGGTGAAGGTCAGGGGCCAGAGATCCATGTTGCCTTTGTGACCGGATTCTCCCTCAGATTGTCCGGCGAGAATGAGAGAGGAGAGTAAGGGACCGGAGTCCGGGCCCGCCTTCTTTCTTTGTAGCGAGAGTCCAGGGTTGGTCACCAAAAGTAACTTCGTACACCCTGGGAAGTAACCCAATGTAACCTAATCTAACCCAAAGTAACCCAATGCAATGTAACCCAATGTAACCAAAAGTAACCCAAAGTATCCTGAAGAAACTCGTACACCCTGGTTCTTGGTGACCAACCCTGGGCGAGAGTCGCTGAAAGAGCGAACTTGCGGCTTCAAAATCGGCCAGCTAAGGGTAACAAGTGAACAAAAAATGTTCCTGAACCGCTTACACTGACAAGCATTCCTAAGTTTTTCTTGCTATCTCTTCCAGTTTCAAATAAAAAAATCAAAATAGAAAAAACGAGATCTTCGGGTTTTTTTCTTGATCAGCTAGTTACCCCTCCAAGATGATGTGCGAGGGATAAATAAAATTTCGGATATTTCGGTTACACTTCCATGGAAGGTTGTGTGGAAGGTTTTATTCGAAGTGTGTGAAAAATATTATGAATTTTTGGAGTTGACCGATTACTGGGTGAAAGCTTCTGCGTTTTCCCAACGGATGGTTACACATACAAGCAGTATCACAAAAAATCAACGAAGAAACCAACGAAAATGGGGGTTTTATAGGCCAACGATATACTGAAATAAAAGGCGAATATTTCGGGAGGACAACCGCCTCCCTTCTTCAGCGCAGACAGAAAATTTCGAGAAAAAATGCCAAAACGAGGATAAAGATCAACAGCCAAGAAACCTAAAACCAACCAAAAAAACAACAAGAAACCAAAGATTAAAATAAAATTGAAAGAATCAATCAACCAACCAAAAAAACAACAAGAAACCAAAGATTAAAATAAAACTGAAAGAATCAATTGGTTTATTCGGTCCATGACCGAATATTCGATTTGTAAACTATTCCGAGGTTTCGCAATGAATGGTCAGCTTGGCTTCAAACCTTATAATAAACAAATCCGAATATCATACCTAAACATGAGAGTCATTCACTTGCTAATACTTCCATTTTTTTCTTTGTATTTGGGAATTAACCAAAAAAAACACCTGTCATGTTTCAATAATCAATTCCCAAAGAAACACAATGATATCACGTCGGAATAGCAGCCGAAGGTCAAACCTAGGCGGAGAAATTTCTCTTTATTTATTAATTTATCCCTCAAAGCTGAGGAGTAATAAAGGTTAATTTACGGTCTCGAGGTGATATCGGAAAATAACATCGAGACGGTCATTTAAAGTAACCTATCAGAGCTGACGGTAAGTTATGAAAAATATCTACCGAGCGCAGCGAGGTTGATGTATTTAAATGGTCGTCGAGCTTTTTATTCCTATATCAAACGAGATGGAGGTGTGTTAACCGTTACAACCTTTCCGACAGAACCCTTGTAATTAACAACCAATCACGCATATCCTCACAAGTCCACAGGTTGTTCCATTATGATAGACGTCACACAGAAAGTTAAAGGTACCAGGTAGATATACCTCTAGCGAGGTTGATATGAAGTCATATCTACCACTAACATTCTCTGCGAAGATCATCGTTATATAATTTACCGTGGGTCATAGGAAGATATGTGTTACATACTTGTTCGAGAAAAGTCATTCTAGTTTTAATATAACTTTTCTCGAACATGTATGTAATGTATATCTTCCTATGTCCCCCAAGTACTTACATCATGGCAATAAGTTTTGTAGAGGTTGATACGATATCATACCAGCCTCCAGAGAGGATGATACAAAGCCGTACCATCCTCCACATTAGTTTACTGAGCACTTTTCCTTAATTACTGAAAAATAGAACCTGACCTTCAAAAATAAATAAAAGACAACACTTTCAGAAAGAAAAACAAAAAAAAACATTAAATGTTGCTATCCTAGCCAACCAACCTTGGACATACCTTGTTACAATTCCCACTGAAAATGCAACTGACGTTTTGGCACCTAAGAAATTTTATTATCTTCATAAATACACCTCAACTTTTGGTAAGGAAAGGAACAGGATGAAGAGTTCTTGCTCGCTTTGTCGAAGAAACGAAAATGTATGACAAATCACAGAATTCTACAACCAGTGGCAACACCGGTTTCAGCTTGACTAGTTCTATCTAGCTAAGAGCCCGCCGCTAGATGGCATCTCCTTAGCCACAAATGAAAAAGATGGTGTTGGATAAGGATTGTATTGTCATAAACAGAAATGCCCGGGTCACAATAGTAGTCATTTTCACATTTCTATAGTAGGCTAGGGTTGCCATTTCATTAAACGAAAATCCCCTATAAAAGTAGCAAACTACCAAAGAAGAAAAACATTCTGTTCGAAAAGTTATAATAGTTAACATACCTCCATCTCAGTTGATATCGGAATAACAAGCTCGAATCTCATTTAAAAATATCAAGCCTGCCTCGCCTTCGGCTCGGACAGGTTATTTTCAATGGCCGTCTCGTTGTTATGATCCGATATCAGCCTCGATGTCGGAAGTTAACCTTTATTATGAGCAAAGCCAAATCGAAGAGCTGAAAATTCCATAGGCCTAATAACAACAAAACGATTAGCGGGTTTTGAGCAGAAGAAGATAGCTGAAGAAAATCTTGAGACTTTTATGCTCGAACGAACTGCTAATCATCCCAGTCACCCTGGTCATCGAGTACATTATGTTTTTCATGAATTTTTCAGGCCTAGGTTAGAAATTAGTCTAAATTTTTTGTGTTCATACTGTTATTTATCTTGTGCTATTTTTCATTGTTCTCTTTAATCTACCACCTTGTGTATTTGGCGGGATACAAATAAAATATATATATATATATATAGTTTGAGAATCTGGGATCAGTGTTAGACAAATACAGTAGACGTATCCTTCTTCGAACCTTCGTTAACTTTAAACAATGCAGTTTAAATGGTAAAATGAGACCCACTCATCCAGTCGTTATTAAGAGCCCTTAATTAGCTACTTTGGTCGACTGGTAGTTGACTTTTCTCCCTGCAAGTGGATGTAAATATTACTGTTCAAAGTTTCCTAACGTCCAATCAAGCATACCATAACAGTATTCATTTGTTGTGTCGACGTTAAAGACATTTATGTTATGTAGTCTAACTAGTACGAATAAATGAATGAATGAATGAATGAATGAATAACAATATTCATTTGTTATGTCGACGTTAAAGACGAATAAATCAACAATTCTCGGCATCTTGAGATGTAGTTATTCTAATGCGAATTTTGTGGTGTAGGTTAGTGTATAGGTAGTGGACCCCCAACAAGATAGCTTCAGGGGGTCTTGTTTCTTGCTTTATATTTATGTTATGTTGTCTAACTAGTACGAATAAATGAATGAATGAATGAATAACAATATTCATTTGTTATGTCGACGTTAAAGACGAATAAATCAACAATTCTCGGCATCTTGAGACCGTGACGAAATACTACCACTTACCTTGCCTGACGATCTCCGTCACGGTGTCGAAATCGAGGAGGGCGTCTTCGGAGAGCATGAACACGTCTTCGATCTTCGTCATGACGTCGGCAACGATTTTTCGCTTCATTTCCAACGCACCGGCGATAATATTCACCTCATCCCGCTCCAAACCATGGAGATTCTGCGTTACCTAAGCGGATCAATACAAATATTAGTCAACTGAAAATTCTACAACGCACACTGCCAGTCTACCACAAATCCTTGATTTTGGGATGCCCTATGCCAAATCCGCGGTATATCCACCATTTGGTATACCTTATGCTAGATACCCCATACAATTGTCATTTTAATTAGCGTTCGTATTTTGATGAATTGTATTCTAAACCGTGAATTGTATATATAAATCATAGGCTACAATTGTAAATATATCCCTTGGTTGATCGTTTCAACTGCGTTACCTAAGCGGATCAATACAAATATTAGTCAACTGAAAATTCTACAACGCACACTGCCAGTCTTCCACAAATCCTTGATTTTTGGATGCCCTATGCCAAATCCGCGGTATATCCACCATTTGGTATACCTTATGCTAGATACCCCATACAATTGTTATTTTAATTAGCGTTCGTATTTTGATGAATTGTATTCTAAACCGTGAATTGTATATATAAATCATAGGCTACAATTGTAAATATATCCCTTGGTTGATCGTTTCAACTGCGTTACCTAAGCGGATCAATACAAATATTAGTCAACTGAAAATTCTACAACGCACACTGCCAGTCTTCCACAAATCCTTGATTTTTGGATGCCCTATGCCAAATCCGTGGTATATTCACCATTTGGTATACCTTATGCTAGATACCCCACACAATTGTCATTTTAATTAGCGTTCGTATTTTGATGAACTGTATTCTAAACCGTGAATTGTATATATAAATCATAGGTTACGATTGTAAATATATCCCTTGGTTGATCTTTTTAACTGTACTGACATGTCCTTCACTATTTTTTTGTTATAAAAGATATTTATGGATGAATAAACCGAATTGTAAATTGTAAATACCCAACGCTTGGTACTTAACACACAAAATCTTGATGATTCAAAACGAGGTAGAAATCAAAACGAAGGTAGAAATTGTCATTTTAATTCGCGTTCGTTTTTTGATGAATTGTATTCTAAACCGTGAATTGTATATAAATCATAGGTTACAATTGTAAATATATCCCTTGGCTGATCTTTTTAACTGTGTTGACGTGTCCAGCACTATTACAACCGAATTGTAAATTGTAAATACCCAATGCTTGGTACTTCAACACACAAACTATTGATGATTCGAACGAGGTAGAAATCAACCAATAAGAATTCCTTTATGGTGGAGTAGGTGCCGTGCATTTGGCATGGGGCATTTGTGCCCATATGGAAATAATTAAGTCGTAAACAATTGTTTTCAACTGTTTACGATCGTTAACAACTGGAAGCAATTGTTAACACTGTAAACAAATGTTAACAATTGAAAACAGTTGTTTCCGTCGATTTTTTCGTATCCATTCAAAACGATCGTTTTCAATTGTTTTCGATCGGAAACAGTTGGTTTTGTTTTCAAGCTGTGAAATACAGACCTGAGTTTTAACAACGGTAATAGGGAAGTTGTTTGTTTTTTTAGTTGAAACATCAAAAGAGTTTAACTGAAACGGCGAATCTGAAATCCCAATCGTAAACGATTCTACAACGCACACTGCCAGTCTACCACAAATCCTTGATTTTGGGATGCCCTATGCCAAACCCATGGGTATACCCACCATTTGGTATACCGTATGCCTGATGTTAGATACCCCATACCAAATGCTTGGCAACACACATAATATTAATGATTCGAACGAGGTAGAAATCAACCAATAAGAATTCCTTTACGGTGGAGTAGGTCAGGGTTAAGGTGCGGAGCATGGGGCATTTGTAGCCTGCACACTGCCGAGTTAAGCCCTACGGAGGCCTTTAAAGTAAGTGCACACACAGTCCGGATTTCCGCAGTAGCGTGCCAATTTCACTCCGAAATTGTCATATCGCCTGCAGGTTTCCCCGGGTCCAGGCGAAAAAAACCTGGCGACCCCCCCCCCCCCCCCCCCCGGACATAGCCCTCACCCGGTATCAAACTCTCCCGACGAAAAAAAACGGGTACCGCCCACCCTCCGCGGCAAAAAAAAAAACGCGAATGCAGATATATAAGAAATCTTATCTTATCACGATATGGATTAACTGTATATATTAACTCTTATTTTATGTGTTCCATGACGCGTATAAATTGCTGACCTCCCAGGTTATTTTTTTCCCTTGTATAAAGATATTCGGCAAATAAAAATGATTCTGATTCTGATTCTGAAAACTGCAGTTTGGACCGCGAGTTAAATGTAAACGCGTGACGGCGGCTCGCTGGTCGCTCGCCTCTATATATATATTTTTCACGGAAATATATTGCACTTTATTAGCACAGTGTGGGGAACGTGGTCGGGAGGTTTCGCCGGAGGGGGTTTGGCGGGGAGGATATATCCACCAGGTAATGTCCACCGTTTTTTTATTTGCCGAAACCCGGTTTCTCCATAGTAACTGGAATTTCGCATGATAATTTATTTATTTGTGACCCGCTTTTTGTATAAGAGCGGAGTATGAGTAAAATACACAAAATAAAATACACATATTAAAACACTAAACAAAACAATGTACATAAACATGACTACGTTATTTTCATATAGTTTAAAACACAGTAAATAGACGGTGACAAGCACATTAAACGGGTTCAGGACTGAAAAACTGGCTAATAATTTCGTGGGATGACAGGGCAGGATTTATAATCAAACAGTGTGTTCACTTAGCTTTAGGCTGTCAGAATTTCTAGTAAACGATCGTAATTTTCTTCCAACATCAAATCAATATTACTTTAATTTCTTGTCACTGGCCGCAAGCCTATGCCTACTTAGCCTATTCGGTAAGCCCGACACTGACAGGGCTTCATAAGGACTCAGCGACTCGAGACTTTCTTGGTCTAGTCACCGATTTTTCAGAAAAAGTACGGAAGTGTTACGGTACCCTAGTTTCCTGTAAGTGTGTGTATGACCGACATATTCTGGCACGTCTTTACAATGCTGTTGCTCTGCCACATAGCTTTGGCACCACTTTGGCATTCAATGCTACAATCCCAACGTCAAAATATTAGATCTTATTATTATCGGTACGCCAAGTATCTGTTGAGTCTCCCCCCATGGGCAAAGATCAAGTACAAAATCAGTACAAAATACCATCTTGCCGATCCTGTGACTGCGATAGAGGCAAGAATAAAGAAATTTGAAAGTTCATTAAACAGATCCCACGTTTTATACGACTCATTTACGTGCTAATGTTCGTATTCTCTTAGATTGTTGTTGTGTTAAAATGTTGTATTGCGTGTTGTTGTTGTTTTTTCTCTTCTTTTCTATTTTGTTTACTCAGGCCCCCTCGGGCCAATTTTGATGGGAAATAAATTTGTTCATTCATTCATTCAATCAAGCCCCAAAGAACTCGCTGAATATTCTAGAGAGAGATGAATCAGTTTCTTCGTTTTTTCTAGCCAACTTTCTTGGAAAGTCGGGATCGCAGGTCTGTTGAGATAAAAGTAAAACGGCTGGCCGGGTTTGGTGAAAGTAAGGCTTACTCCTCCGGCGTTCATGGATTAAACAAAGATTGCCGTCACCCAGGCGCAGAGCTTTCGCCTGTATGAATAAACGGGTAAGGTAGTGACTGGTATAGCCACCTGGTTTTTCCAAAATTGGTCGACAAATTTTAATAAACTGTTCACCAGACAGTTGTCGGATGCATTCTGCCTTTTCGACCTATTAAATGCCGGTTGGGACTTTGGAGAAAAATAAAATGATCGCACACACTTTTTGATTATCTTTAGTCTGTTCGAAAGCTGCAAACAGCATGTCTCTTTACCTCACCTTACATCGACTATATCGTTGGGTTTTAAAAGTTCATTCTAAATTCCCGGATTCCGAACCAACTATTTGTCCGGCGTGAACAAAAATTTCATATTCGGATGCAGCATCTCCCCTTACCCCTGAATCGAACCTATAATCAACTTCAGACTTAACTTTAACTTTTTTAAAATTTTCCGGTTTTTACCGGATTCCGGGTGAACTAATTGTCCGGCGAGAAAACAATTTTCATATTCGGATTCAGCATGTCTCCTTACCCCTAACTCACCTATCTCATTAGCTTTTAACAAACATTTGTTTTCGCCCCTTAATTTGAAACCCCTCCCCACCCCTGAATATATATCTATGGGGCCCATCTACGAACATGACCTTATTTTGACCCAATGGATCCCCACACCAAGTTTCAACAAAATGTCTCAATCCGACAGAGAGTTATGATGCTAGACAGACGACGGACAACTTTACGAAGTCATAAGTATCCCGTCACTTACGTTTTGGGATCCCATAAACGAGTGAAGAAAGATAGGAAAGTCAGAGAGTTAGAAAACTAGCAATAAGGATCCGGTTTCAACTTTCAGACAGTATGGACTGGCGACTTCAAGAAGCAAGGCAAGCAACGCAGGCTTGTCGCTAGCAAGTGCAGTTCAAGACGATCAAACTGCCCAATCAACCACTAACTTTAATTTCACATTTGCAGAGTCTCTAACCCCTTTGCTCATCGCATGTCTCTCCATTTTGCAGTTCCGCGACGCCCGGATTCTTACATTCCCTCGTCAAACATAACGGTATAACTGAATAACTGGTAACGGAATGTCCGTGAGTTTCAGTTTTAAACTTGTAACCACTCCATCCTCAAAGGACACCTGAATGAAGAGTACCAAGTATGACTTGGTACCTATCTGTATGACTTCCGTAACATTGCCTGCAGAAAACCCAATCCAAATACGAAATACTGTTTCCAAGCTATGATTTTTGCTCCATTTTGCATCTGTCCTTATTACAGTTCCCGAACAATTTTAGAAATGAACAAATGTCTCCGATCAACCCTTCTTCTGGAATATTTTTTAACCAGTTAAGCCCAAATGTATATATAGAAGAAATTCCAATACGATCCGGCCAGCGCTGTACAAGATTTGAATGAATTGCGCATTTTGTCTTGGAGTCTGCATGTGCAAACCTCCAGAAACGAACATCCCTATTTTGAAAACGTCACGCTCAGGAGAAGAATGCTCTCCGTGGCATGTCTGTAAATGCATTCTCCATGGTGTGTTCAAGTATGGTTTCATTGTTCAGGTGTCCTTTAAGAATATAATACCTTCTTTTGTTTCTATTACCTTTCTTGTTCGAAAGTAGTTGCTATTCGATGCCTAAGATCTTGTCTCGTCTTGGTAAGGGACACAGAACAGAGGATGAGCCGGTAGGAAGCAAAACCTGAAGACAAGGCTAGAATTACGACGCCCAGGTCGTGTTCTTTTCTTCTGTAAAATCGCGAACGACAGAAAATCGAAAACGATGTATGCAAAAACTGGTCTGGATACAAAAATAATTTCAGAAAAGTCCCTGAACTAGCAGCCTCGCTCGATGAAATTTCTTCGAGAATTAGTGGTATGGAGTTGTACGAAAAAGTAACATGCAGTAGTAACTGTTGCCATTTCATGTTACTACTAGCACACTGGATGCTGCTACAGCAAGATTGGGTGCTATCGGACACTACTACTTAAGATTAATCCAGTCGGAGTCATGTTAAATCAAATTATTCCATACTACTACATATCATACATGCAACTTTTTCATACAACTACCATACATAAATATTCCTTCAGCCAAGCTGACTGCGAATCATATTTGATGGTGGAAAACGGATACGTCAGCTGAATTTTATTGGAGCTCTATTTCGGCCCTTCTTGGCAAGGGTCCTCTTCAGGCTCAAACCGCTCAAGTTGTCAAAACCGCTTAACTTGAGCGGTTTTGAGCCTGAAGAGGACCCTTGCCAAGAAGGGCCGAAATATAGCTCCAGTAAAATTCAGCTGACGTATCCGTTTTCCACCATCAAATATAACTACCATACAACTACACTGTCAAAGAATTTTTCATCGGGAACAAGTTGCGAGGCAAGCGTGTTTATTGAAAGCAGGCAATTTAGTGCTGCTGATCCTGAATGTTTAAAATGACACAGATCTACTAGAAGTTTGGAAGATCTTGCACACAAGTAACAAATCGTTATTCCGGTAAATATTCCTTCAGGCCAAGCTGATTGTGAATCATATTTGATAGTGCAAAACGGATACGTCAGCTGAATTTTATTAGAGCTATATTTAGGCCCCTCTTGGCAAGGGTCCTTTTCCGGCTCGAAGCCGCTCAAGTTGGAAAAATGAACTTGTCCGTGGGTTTCCCACAACTCCCACAAGTTACTTTCAATTTACAATGAGAATAACTCTCGAAGCGGTTGAGAGAAATTTGGCACGATGACTCTTTGGGCCAAAGTAAAGGTCAAGTTCGAAGATGGGCTCTGTAGCCCTATATTTAGGGGTGGAGGAGAGGTTTTAAAACCGTGGTTTTCCCACAAGTTAGTTTTTCCAACTTGAGCGGCATTAGCCTGAAGAGGACCCTTGCCAAGAAGGGCCAAAATATAGCTCTTATAAAATTCAGCTGACGTATCCGTTTTGCTATTATAAAAAAAAAAAAAAACGTTATTCGGGAACAGCGGAGCAACAAATACATTTTCAAGTAATTCTGAGCTATAATTATGTGATTCAGTCAGCCCAAATCGTCAAACCTCTACAACAGTCTACTTAGCAACTCCATACCGAGTATGAATAAAACAGAATGTAAAAACAGATTAATTACCCTGATTAATTCCTTGAGACGCTCGCGATTGTAATAGGCTCCAATTTCCTCGCCTAAAATGCAGTCCAACAATTTCGAAACCGGGAAGGATAAGGGGAAGGTCAACAGCATGAAGAACTTCGTCACCCAAATCGTATGCGCCCCGACGGCCAGGCCAAATCTCGAGCAAATTGCCTAGAAATTATACAACAGTTAGATAACAGCAGTAGGGGGAAACTTGGCTCACAATCTCACATTTCGTAACAGATGAAGTCCGCGCCGCAACCGGGCAGTTTTTAAAAGTGCCATTTACGAATGCCTCTCAGGTTTATTGCCAACATTTTCCCTTGGAGACCTAAACATTGATTACATAGCTTGTGCAGAAGACATTCTATTAATAAGTCGAACTAAAAGTGGGTTAGAATCTAACATTAAAACGATTTGTCAGAGTCTTTCTCAAATTAGCCCTTCTGTTAACATTTCTAAATGTCAGTATCTTAATTTCAACAGCCCAAAAGATTCCGGTTTTTTTTTCAAAATAAAAAATTCCCCAATTTCCCTGCCGTAAAATGGCTTGGCATGATCATAGCACCGTCTCTAAAAAAAATCTGCGATAACGCTGTTTCGGCTGTTCACGATTCCTTTCGCGTCGGATATTGAAAAATAGTTCCAAATAGAGGAAGGTATAACATAAAAGCCCTTGGTAGTTTATATAATGTTCTTTGTTCTCCGTCTGTCTACAACCTTTCCGGAATTTTGGTATTCTCAGACGAAAAGATTTAAAATGTATCAGGACTTATTATTTCAAATATTGTAAATTTCTCTTGTACCTTCCTCGAAGTTACAGGAATTCTCGTATAACTGCAACTTCTTTGCCCTCTGACCCTTTTGCAAAGCTATCCTTAATTGCCCAGGACCTTCACGTTTCTGCCCTTGGCCATTTCTCCGCATTCCATCTAGGAAGAAGATTTTTTAGACCCGATTAGTCCCTTTTTTTTTTTTAATGTTTATTTTTTTTTCATCCTTTGCATTTACTACAATACTGAAAGCTCAGTGTATCTTTTCCTTTCATTTTTCTGTACTGCGCTATTTTCCTCTTCTTAAAGGATCCCTCTTGCTTATTCTGCCTTTTATAATATACCTAGCTCCCTTATGGAATTATAAGTTGCTAAAATCCCTACTTTTCTCAATGGTTTCGTTTAGTGCCTACGAATTTTTAGCACTTTTTCGTCCTTGCCAAGTTTTACTCGTCACACAACGCAAAGTTTGCCGGAATCTTCAGCGTCCGCTTACAACTCTTTCACATATAAGGATATGAGAATCTTCTTTTTTTTAATTATTTTATTTGCTTAGTTTTCCCAATTTTGTACCCCTGTGCGTTCACTTTCAAATGTTTTGCGCCCAGCCGCCGCGTCGGAGAGCAGGAAGGCTGGATAAAGTCGACAAGCGCTAACTAGAAAATCGTTAATTCTAGGTCGAAAGTAATGGTATTTTCGGATAACGTTTTTTCTGACCCATTGCATAGGGAAAAGATCATTTCTAGTAAGAGTTGTGCTTTTGAGAGCTAAGGTACCGGTAGCAACAACTACTTGGTTGAAAATGACCAGCTCACGGACACAGATGGATATGGGCTAGGATTCCGGTACTGCAAAAAAAAATTGAACTTATGGTCCCATGTCAGAGCATACTAGGAAACCTTGAGTGAATATTTTTAACTCACGGAACTCAATTCCCATGGGCTAGGGTTCCGGTAGTGCCAAAAATTCAAATTACAAACTCACGGAGACGTGTCAATATTGACTTCGAGTCCGGTGGTATATACTATCAGCTCATGGAACCCAACTTCTATGGGCTAGGGTTCCGGTAGTGCGTGATTTTACTTATTAATATTTCTCATGAGCTGATAATATCTGCTACCGGACTCTGAAGTCCATACTAACAATTCTTCGTGAGTTCTTTTTTATTTGTGCACTACCGGAACCCTAGCCCATATCTATCTGTGTCCGTGAGCTGGTCATTTCCAACCAAATAGCTGTTGCTACCGCCCGCTACCGGTACCTCAGCTCTCAACATATTGAATCCGATAGTAGATTTTTTCCCATGTTATTTTCTCTAAGTCAGTGAAAATCACGGCATCCTAGCTCTCATCCAAACAATTCCGTGAGTTCTATATTCCATGTAGGCACTACCGGAACTCAAGCTCCAGTTAAATGTAGTTTCCGGTATCACCTACCGGCTCCCTAGCTTTTAAGTACATAATTCCGTGAGACTACCGGACGAGAAGCTGGCATGATGAAGTTTCCGTGAGCTATTTCCATTAACTACCGGAACGGGAGATAGCACATCCAAGTTTCCGTTAGTCAATGACGTCACATCCCGGAATCGTAGCTCTTATGGTTTAATTTTCGTGAGAACTACCGGTTCTGCAGCCCGTAGGACATAAAGTACGGCTCCCGGTTCTCTAGACAGTGCCTTTTTTAGTAGCTTTCCTGGACGTTAGGTTTCAAAACTCTACCACAAAATAGGGACAGAGGACTTAGGTTGAGAAAAATGACAAATGCCATGAGAAGCTATTCTTCAACTTCTGTCAAAGCTGCATATCCATGTGTTCAACAAGAACAGGTGTGTCAGTAAGGCCGTATCCAGGGGGGGGGGGGGTAGGGGGTTGACCCCCCCCCCCCCCCCCCCCGAAACATACAAAAATAGTCATTTTTATAGGCTTTTCCCACTGATCTATGCCTTTTTGTACTTTTTTGTCCGACCCGAAGGCAACCCCCCCCCCCCCCCCCCCGAAAAAATCCTGGATACGGACCTGTGTGTCAGTAAGGAAGCACATGCCCTCTGACTCACTGAACAATTTATGAGCGGGTGGGATTGACGTTAGGAAGGTATACCGTTTAAGTTTTTGAAGTGTTCGATTCAGGTGCGACCAAACTGTTTACCGCTATGTTGTGGTAAGTCGTGGAATTCCAGGTGTCCGGATGGAGTCCGTTTTTGTCGTCTTTGCAATCTTGACGGGGATGGTCTGGATCATTTTCTTTTCAGGTGCCAGGAGCTTTCGCACTTAAGGCGATCATTCTTTTCTCGGAATGATGGGCAGCTTCTTGGTATCTTACGTTCTGCGTCACCAAGAGTGATTGTTTCTTTTGGTAATTTTGTGCAAAAAGCACTCGAGTTGAGACGTGCTGTTTCTTAGTTTTTTATTTTGTTTAGTTTCCTATGAGTTGTTTGTTTAACCTGTATATGGCCTTTGGGTTTTTCAATACAGATATATATATATATATATATATATATATATATATATAAAGGATCGACTCAGTTTCTCTTACTTGAGAATGATGTAGGCCTACTGTTAGAATTTTACAGAAACAAGAGGTATAGTAGTCTTTAAATAATCATTACTGTCGACTGGTAGCTTACGAGTTTATCCCCTGTTTTCCGTCATACCAAAGCACTCGCTTAAAGGAACAGAAAACTTGACTCAAACTTGACTCGGGGAGCTAGCTGACATATCAAGAATGTACCCTGAGTCGATATTGAGAATAAAAAAAATTCTCGTTACGACCATTGCAGTTTCCGGGCAGTTTCCGAGAATTCAACTTTTGAGTTAGTAAAAAAAAAAAAGCAAAAGGTTTGTGTGCCGGGAGTAGGAATCGCACGCACGACCTCTTGACTACCATCCCGATGTGTTAGTCAACACGGCCAAAGGCGAACTTTTACAGTACAGAAGTGCATAATTACAGTGCACAAGGGGCAACGGCCAGCGGAACACTAAGGAGGGGGTTCGAGATAACAAAGAAGGGGGGTCCTGTCGACAATAAGTCCCTGTATCTTTATGTAAGCCCCTCAGGTCGGTTTGATGGCCGAAAGTTGCGTAGTCAAGTTTTCTGTGCCTTTAGCGGCCAAGTGATCGATAAGGTCATACAGAATCAAAAATGCTAAAAAAGAATTCGAAACTACGGTGGCTTCCGAATCGGAAAAAATGTTGACTAAACTGTCAGAAGTTTCCTAACAGGTAACACGAGGATGTGCGGTTTCAACAGATAGTGCGTAAGAGATAACATGTTGTGTCTGAAAACGTTATGCATGAAATGTTTTGCATAACAAGCTTTGTTAGAAATAGCCAAAAAAGCATCTACTGACTTTATTCTTGTCGTCGTGAATTCGGAAAACTCAGCAGACACTTTTTGGTGGTTTTTCGGTTCTTCCTGATGGTAACGCTTATTATGCATAGCATTTTGAAACACAACATATAACATCCGAAGTGTTATATGTTACGCATTATCTGTTGACACCGCGCATCCTCGTGTTATCTGTTATGAAACTTCTGACAGTGTATTTAGAGCATAACAGATCCATGACCTGGTCGTCAATGAAGGATGAGTAATGGAGATAATAATAATGAAATGCAAAAAATAGGCCATTGGAATCTACGGAGCTCGTCTAAAACCTTTTTCATCACAAATGTTTTCAACTGTCCAGGGAATTTTTTAAAAGACCTGTCTTACCTATAATACTAACGCAACCTACTTCCATAATCACTCCATATATTTTTAAACCCGAACCCTAATTTCGTACGGTACATTCTAGCCCCTCTAATAAAACCACGCTGATTTTCTCACTTGCCGTGTTTTGCTACCTTCGATGTGTATCACGCTGTCGACGGTTGTCTGCGAGGAATTTTTCCATCAGGAAAACCGGTTTTGTAAATTTTTTCCTTCTTTTCGCTGTAAGTCAATGGGTCTCGGAAAAGGCTTAAAACAGCCAAAATCGTCGGTTATTTGTTGAAAGCACAGCCTAGTTTTAAAGTATTCAAATATTTTAAAATACTGTAAGTTGAAGAGTAAATAGTGCGAGGGGTCCTTTAAAACAGCACCTTCCAGTGTCTTTCCGAAATAATTAAGTATTAAATAAGTATTAACAAATACAGTTTACCTACTTAATAAAAGGATTTACTCTACACGCTCTCCCCCACCCTTCCCCCAAAATAGTAAGTAAGTAAGTAAGGTTTATTAGACAAAAACTTGCTAGCTAGCTAATTTGGTTGTCTTTACAAAATTTTCATTCTTTTAAACACTCACGAGTTACACAAATACTAAATACTACAAATATTAATCTTACGCTGACATTTTTTTCCACATGTTAACGAAAAATGGCACAAATGTGTTACTGTGCCTCTTTGTTTTGGTTTTAACCGTTTTTATGGCACTTGCAGCCTCTGGCTCAAGTGCCATATACCGATCACAATTCCGTCTGTCGGTCTGTCGGTCGGTCCGAGTTTTTTGTCCCACATATCCGAGTTAGGGTACTTCCAGATGTGCTAGGACAATGAAACTTGGCAGGCATATCAGGGACCCGACCAAACTAACCTGGAAATAATCAGTTTCCCGATCCGACCATATGGGGGGGGAGTGCGGGGCGCTGGAAACTTGAAAATTTAGGGCATTTTGTCACTTTTTTCTGAGTTAGGGTACTTCTAGATGAGCTAGGACAATGAAACTTGGCAGGAATATCAGGGACCCGACCAAACGAACCTGGAAATAATCAGTTTCCCGATCCGACCATATGCGGGGGAGTGGGGGCGCTCGAAACTTGAAAATTTAGGGCATTTTGTCACACTTTTTCGAGTTAGGGTACTTCCAGATGAGCTAGGACAATGAAACTTGGCAGGAATATCAGGGACCTGACCAAAGTAACCTGGAAATAATAAGTTTCCCGATCCGACCATATGCGGGGGAGTTGGGGCGCTGGAAACTTGAAAATTTAGGGCATTTTGTCACACTTTTTCGAGTGAGGGTACTTCCAGATGAGCTAGGACAATGAAACTTGGCAGGAATATCACGGACCCGACCAAACTAACCTGGAAATAATCAGTTTCCTGATCCGACCATATGGGGGGGGAGTGCGGGGCGCTGGAAACTTGAAAATTTAGGGCATTTTGTCACACTTTTTCGAGTTAGGGTACTTCCAGTTGTGCTAGGACCATGAAACTTGGCAGGCATATCAGAGACCCGACCAAACAAAATTAGGAATAATCAGTTTTCTGATCCGACCATTTTTGGGGGGGGGGTGGAGGGCAGGGGAATCCGGGAAACTGAGAAGTGTGTAACTTTCGAACGGATGATCGGATTGTAATGAAACTTCATAACTGAAGAGAATATATATCTGTAATGTCCCGTTTAAAGTCTTGACCGGATTCGGTAGCCAGGGGGGAGTTGGGGGGGGGGGAGACCGGAAATTTCAAGAAACGGTTAGAATGGAGGGATCGGAGTGAAACTTGCTGGGAAGAACAAGCATCTGCTCTAGATAAGTCCTTTAGACCATTGTACTGGATCCGGACACTTATGGGGTGATGGTGGTTTTTTGGATTTTCACGATGAAACTTGGCAGGCATATCAGGGACCCAATCAAACTGACTTCAAAATAAAAATATTGTCGATCAGATAATGGTGGGGGAGTGGAGGGAGGGGAATCCGCAGGGGAATCCGGGAAATTGAGAAGTGTGTAACTTTCGAACGGATGATCGGATTGTAATGAAACTTCATAACTGAACAGAATATATATCTGTAATGTCCCGTTTAAAGTCTTGACCGGATTCGGTAGCCAGGGGGGAGTTGGGGGGGGGGGAGACCGGAAATATCAATAAACGGTTGGAATGGAGGGATCGGAGTGAAACTTGCTGGGAAGAACAAGCATCTGCTCTAGATAAGTCCTTTAGGCCATTGTACTTGATCCGGACACTTATGGGGGGGGGGGGGGTCCCGGAATTCCGGTGATGGTGGTTTTGGGGATTTTCACGATGAAACTTGGCAGGCATATCAGGGACCCAATCAAACTGAATTCAAAATAAAAATTGTGTCGATCAGATAATGGTGGGGGGAGTGGAGGGACGGGAATCCGAAATTTTCAGTCATGCGTAATTTTGGAATGGGTGATCGGATTCGAGTGAAATTTAAGAATTCAACAGAGGACATTTCTCCGATGATTTTTTTCATATCCGGACCGGATCCGGCAACTATTGGGGGGGGGGGGAAATACGTGCCCCGTTTAGAATGGAGGGATCGGGATGGAACTTTGTGGGAAGAACAAATAGATGCTCTAGGTAAGTCATTTGCTGAATCGGATTGGCTACGTGCACCGCGGGGGAGCTGGGTGGGGTGGGGGGGGGGGGGTGGACCGGAAATCTCGAGAAACGGTTAGAATGATGGTATCGGAGTGAAACTTGCTGGGAAGAACAAACATCTGGTCCATGTAAATCTTTTACATAATTTGACTGGACTTCCGTTTTTGGGGGGATTTTCACGACGAAACTTGGAAGGCATATCAGGGACCCGGTCAAACTGACTTGGAATAAAAAAAAAAATCCTCGATATGATAATCTTGGGGGGGGGGAGTTGAGGGAGGGGAATCCGGAATATTGAGTCATGCGTAACTTTGGAACGGGTGATCGGATTCGAGTGAAATTTAATAATTAAACAGAGTACATTTTTCTCTTGTGACCTTTTTCATTTCCGGACCGAATCCGGCAATTATCGGGGGGAGGGCGGAAAATACTTGACCCGCTTAGACTTTTGTGATCTGGATCGAACTTCGTGGGAATGACAAACAGATGCTCTGGATTAATCATTTACAGAACAGGATTGGCTCCGGTTATTGTGGGTGGAGTTAGAGGAGGGGGAGGGGGGTCTGGGATTCCGGTGATCGCGCGTTAAGGTACTTCCAGATGTGCTAGGACGATGAAACTTCGCTGGAATATTGGAGACTCAACAACATTTGCTTAGAAATTGCTACTTCCCAAATCCGATTATTCCTTAAAGTACCAATCTTGACCGCAAAGTAAAAAAAAATACTTTTAAGCAATATATGCATTTTCGTGATGCCCATCAGCCCATTAGCAGTTTTGCCTCAAGGGTTTTGCTTACAAATGAAGTTCCAGCTCCCTTATAGCGCGCATCACAACCGCAAAGTCGAAACTTACTCTTGATCAATCAAATCATCTTGACACATGCAAGTGCCATATGAGCTTACAGCTCTTGTTAGTTTAGGCTGCGAACGCGTACGATTGTTTATCGGTGCATCAGGTGGGAGGATAGTACGATGTTGGACAGATGCAAGGATTTTACACCCGAACTTAAAAATTAGTATGGTACGACGTTCGTGCAGTGAGGGGAGGGATAGTTCTGTTAGAAGAGATTCATATGAACTGGAAGTTACTTGCTGACCTAGTATAACTGAGACTGCTCTCTTCTGTACGCGCTCTATTTCGTCAGACACGTATGCTGTATTTTGGGCGAAAGGGCCCCATAAGGGGCATGCGTACTCGATTCCAGGTCTTACGTAACACAAGTAAGCAGATAAGTAAGCAAAATACGTCACTGCCTACCTACCAGGATCTACAGAAAAATATAAGAAAATTTAAACAGTTACCTGTGGTACGATTTCACCAAAGATGACAATTCCCAGAGTCGATCCAACGACAGCGACAATTCCAGACGACATATCATCCAACAAAATCGTCAAAGTGGAATTCACCAGAACGTTCCCGAGCAGGAGGGTACAAAGCAGATAATTCCCATGATTCCTAACGGGTATGATTGCATTCGCGTAGCGTTTTTCCGCGTCCGTTCCAGTGTTGACCAAAATCTGCAGTTCCGTCCGGTCCAGTGACATCAGACCCAGGTTGAGACCGGAAAACAGACCGGAAAAGACGAGGAGGAGAACGATCAAAGTGATCTGCAGCCAGAATGGGATAGGGTTCGAAAAGGTGTATATGTAAAGCCAGGGGTCGCGGCCTTGGTGGATCCAGCCATCAACCGCACCTGTCCGGTAGTAGGTACATATGGAGAAGGCAAGGGGGTCCCCTGGGGCGACTCCGGCGTCGGTGGCGATCAGGGGGAGGCGAGCCCGGATCTTCGCTGAGTAGTCGGTTAAGTCGTCGGCTAACACCTGGCAACAAAAAACGTGAATGTAGGCTAGTGAATGAATAGTTGCGTTTTTGCAGATACCATGGTATCTGATGCTCTGGATTAGATCATCTACAGAACCGGATTGGCTCCGGTTATTGTGGGTGGAGTTGGAGGAGGGGGAGGGGGGTCTGGGATTCCGGTGATCGCGCGTTAAGGTACTTCCAGATGTGCTAGGACGATGAAACTTCGCTGGAATATCGGAGACTCAACAACATTTGCTTAGAAATTGCTACTTCCCAAATCCGATTATTCCTTAAAGTACCAATCTTGACCGCAAAGTAAAAAAAATACTTTTAAGCAATATATGCATTTTCGTGATGCCCATCAGCCCATTAGCAGTTTTGCCTCAAGGGTTTTGCTTACAAATGAAGTTCCAGCTCCCTTAGAACGCGCATCTCAACCGCAAAGTCGAAACTTACTTTTGATCAATCAAATCATCTTGACCCATGCAAGTGCCATATGAGCTTACAGCTCTTGTTTTTTTCAGTTCTACAAGTCTGATGTGTCTTTAGTTTTTTTTTCGTTCATCTTTCCTCTTTTTGTACTGCATGGCATGCTCATTCGAGCCCTGATGGGTGATAAAAGGGGGGTTTTCGCGAGATCTCGGAATCACTTGCCGCGAACGAAGCGCATCGCGAAAACCGTGGGAAAGCGATTCCTGGAATAACTTTCCACTTTCCCGCTGTACTGATCGCGAAAACGCCTGGTAAGTTGATATCGCCGGAAAAATATTGAATTACGAACTTTTCCGAATAAATATGGTTCACGTAACGGTTCTTTGATTCTTTTACATTACATCGAAGTCACCCTAATAACGCTTGCCATTTTTCTTTATTTATTAGTTATACTTGCACTGTTTTTTCTCCACACCTTTGAAATTCCCACCGAAACATTCAACTTTCCGTGGAGCTTTCCACTAACCTCGCGGAATTACTTTCCTTTTAGCTGCTTCGGTTTCCAAAGCGCGAAAACCGGTTGGGAAAGTTTGGCAACTTTCCGAAGTAGCGCGAAAACCACTGGAAAGTGATTTCGACTTTGCTTTCCAGCTCGCTTTGCTCTTCCAGTCCTACTTACTAGCCTACAGATTGAGGCTATTAAATTTGCTACTGTGCCAATTTTTCATTGCCTGCCTGTATGGCAGTCTCTCCTTGCTGCAACGGAACAGAAGGAACAGACTGCATAATTGTGTTTTTGTTTTCTTTTCTATGTGTTTTCTTTTTTGTCTATGGCGATTTGCTGAGTTAAAAGTATTCATTAGTTCCGTTTTTGCAGATACCATGGTATCTGTTACCCCGGTAACTGGATCTGCAATTAGTCGTTTTTGCAGTAACCGTGGTATCTGATACACGGTTGCTGTGCAAAAACGACAATTGCCGAGATTGCGTTTTTCGAAGTCATCCCAAAAGAAAAACAGATATTCAGTCCCATCACTAAGTGCCAAACTTCTTTCCCACCAATTTGACTAAAATTGATGACAGTGAGATGACTTTCTCAGATGCCACGACCAGTTACCACGGTCGGAACGGGGTATCTGAATATCTGATACTACTGGCCAGATACCACGATAACTGCAAAAACGCCTTTTGACCGTGGCATCAGATACCACGATAACTGCAAAAACGACTTTAGACCGTGGTATCAGATCTAGACACCAGTCTAAGCGACACCAGTCTAAGCGACACCAGACACCAGTCTAAGCGGGTCAAGTATTTTCCGCCCTCCCCCCAATAATTGCCGGATTCGGTCCGGAAATGAAAAAGGTCAAAAGAGAAAAATGTCCTCTGTTTAATTATTAAATTTCACTCGAATCCGATCACCCGTTCCAAAGTTACGCATGACTCAATATTCCGGATTCCCCTCCCTCAACTCCCCCCCCCCAAGATTATCATATCGAGGATTTTTTTTTATTCCAAGTCAGTTTGACCGGGTCCCTGATATGCCTTCCAAGTTTCGTCGTGAAAATCCCCCAAAAAACGGAATTCCGGGATACCCCCTCCTCCCCCCCCTCAAGTGTCCGGATCCCGTCAAATTATGTAAAAGATTTACATGGACCAGATGTTTGTTCTTCCCAGCAAGTTTCACTCCGATACCATCATTCTAACCGTTTCTCGAGATTTCCGGTCCACCCCCCCCCCACCCCCAGCTCCCCCGCGGTGCACGTAGCCAATCCGATTCAGCAAATGACTTACCTAGAGCATCTGTTTGTTCTTCCCACAAAGTTCCATCCCGATCCCTTCATTCTAAACGGGTCACGTATTTCCCCCCCCCCCCAATAGTTGCCGGATCCGGTCCGGATATGAAAAAAATCATCGGAGAAATGTCCTCTGTTGAATTCTTAAATTTCACTCGAATCCGATCACCCATTCCAAAATTACGCCTGACTGAAAATTTCGGATTCCCCTCCCTCCACTCCCCCCACCATTATCTGATCGACAAAATTTTTATTTTGAAGTCAGTTTGATTGGGTCCCTGATTTGCCTGCCAAGTTTCATCGTGAAAATCCCCAAAACCACCATCACCGGAATTCCGGGACCCCCCCCCCATAAGTGTCCGGATCCAGTACAATGGTCTAAAGGACTTATCTAGAGCAGATGCTTGTTCTTCCAAGCAAGTTTCACTCCGATCCCTCCATTCTAACCGTTTCTTGAAATTTCCGGTCCCCCCCCCCCAGCTCCCCCCTGGCTACCGAATCCAGTCAAGACTTTAAACGGGACATTACAGATATATATTCTGTTCAGTTATGAAGTTTCATTACAATCCGATCATCCGTTCGAAAGTTACACACTTCTCAATTTCCCGGATTCCCCTGCGGATTCCCCTCCCTCCACTCCCCCACCATTATCTGATCGACAAAATTTTTATTTTGAAGTCAGTTTGATTGGGTCCCTGATATGCCTGCCAAGTTTCATTGTCCTAGCTCATCTGGAAGTACCCTAACTCGAAAAAGTGTGACAAAATGCCCTAAATTTTCAAGTTTCGAGCGCCCCCACTCCCCCGCATATGGTCGGATCGGGAAACTGATTATTTCCAGGTTTGTTTGGTCGGGTTCCTGATATTCCTGCCAAGTTTCATTGTCCTAGCTCATCTAGAAGTACCCTAACTCAGAAAAAAGTGACAAAATGCCCTAAATTTGCAAGTTTCCAGCGCCCCGCACTTCCCCCCCCCCATATGGTCGGATCGGGAAACTGATTATTTCCAGGTTAGTTTGGTCGGGTCCCTGATATGCCTGCCAAGTTTCATTGTCCTAGCACATCTGGAAGTACCCTAACTCGGATATGTGGGACAAAAAACTCGGACCGACCGACAGACCGACAGACGGAATTGTGATCGGTATATGGCACTTGAGCCAGAGGCTGCAAGTGCCATAAAAACCCATAAATTTCCAAAGATGGTTTGACCAGGCGTCCTGTCGGTAAGGGAATCACCTAACCCAATCGAAGGCGGAGTAAGGTTTTATGGACAAAACCTGGACCTACTAGTACAACCAAATCTTCATCTCCACTTGACCTACCCCCGTCTTATGTATCACCATTAAAGGACACCTGAACAGTGAAACCATACTTGAACACAACCATGGAGAATACATTTACAGACATGGCCACGGAGAGCATGCTTCTCCTGAGCGTGACGTTTTCAAAATCGGGATGTTCGTTTCTGGTGGTTTGCGCATGCAGACTCCAAGACAAAAAGCGCAATTCATTCAAATCTTGTACAGCGCTGGCTGGATCGTATTGGAATTTCTTCTAGATATACGTTTGGGCTTAACTGGTTAACAAATATTCCAGAAGAAGGGTTGATTGGAGACATTTGTTCATTTCTAAAATTATTCGATACTGAAATAAGGACAGAAGCAAAATGGAGCAAAAGTCATAGCTTGGAAACAGTATTTCGTATTTGGATTGGGTTTTCTGCAGGCAATTTTAACGGAAGTCATACAGATAGGGATGATACTTGGTACTCGTCATTCAGGTGTCCTTTAATACCAGCCATGATTTTACGATGAATCCATCTTCTCCTACATAGCAACCAATTTAGAGCCAGAACAGGAACAAAATGAAAGGACACACTGAATCTATTTGTAGGGATGGACTTAGATATTCCTTCAGTCCAAGCTGACTGCGAATCATATTTGACTGTGCAAAACGGACTATCCGTTTTGCATCGTCAAATAAGGATGAACTTGCTATAGTAGAGGTATGCTTATGTGAACGTTTGTTGACAGTGAACTTTGCCATTTTCATGCAATTACTGTGTGAAGCTAACTACCAGTTAGCCAAAGAAGGTAATTAGGGCATCTGAAAACACCTGTAAAGGTATTTTGCATCTCTCATTTAGCTCAAAACTGCACTATTCACATTAAAGCACTATTCACATTAATTCACACTACTGTACAGAGAGGAGATAGTTTTAGGCAAACACGCTGAAACTACAAATCTAATTCCTGCCCCCCCCCCCCCCCCCTCCTCAGGGGCTTTGCTTTCATTTACATGTGTGAGAAATAGGGACGGATTTGTTTACCGGAAAAGCGCCCGGCACATCCACCAAAAGCTTTGTCGCAATGAAAACCACAGTTGACCAGACTCAGAAGAACATTTTAGAAATGTTGACTGTTGAATTGTAGATGTATATATATATAAGCAAAATAATGACAATTTCTGGGCCTACCGCACGCCAATGATGAAAACAAGAACAACACCAAAGGTGTCGATGGGATCCGAACAATCTAATATGTGATCCAGAAAATTCGGTCTTGTAGATATTCGGTCTTCACCAGACTACTTGAACATTTTTACTATTAAGATTTAGAAACAGAAGAAGGTCAATTGGTACAGTCCATCTAGCGTCAAATATGACTCGACTGCAAACAAATTGCAACAGAAATGATTTTCACACCATCTTGTACAGAAAAAAAAACCTGTACAACCTGTGTACAACATATGAAAAGTTAAGAAACCTAGCGGGGTGCAAAAATTATTTTCCTTAATGTTTTTATTTTATTTTTTGTTTTCCAGCTAAAATTTTCTACTTTTTTAAGGCTTGTTTACTTCATGGGAATGGTTTTACGTTCTGAACTCGAATTTCACATCAGATTTAAGCTACGGTCAACCGAAAGTGTGTCACATTCATCACCATACAAGAAATTCACGATTATATTATAGCACAATCGTTTGACCTCATATAAATCGCAACAGAAATGATTAAACCATTTTGTAGAGAAAAAGAAACTGTTCTGTGTCAAAAATTGGAAATCTACCTGATGAAAAGCTCTTGTTTTATAGCGTTTTCTATATATTTATTTTTCAGAGGGTATTTTTGATTTTCTGAAAGCTTACCGTTTTCTTCGTAGGATGCATGTTTTAATGCAGTTTTCTTTAGAATATCGTATCAGATTCAAGATATGTTTAACCTAAAAGTGTTTCACATTCATTACCACACAAGCCGTTTCTTTGGAACTCTATTATTTATCGAATGGATACTACCATGTCAAGTAGAATTCTTGGAAATAGTCCTGTTCGTCATTTTTCAGTTATTAATTAAATTCGAATCACAGGTACAAAAAATCACATTGATAAAAGGCTCAGAAAGTATATCCCTTCCAGTCTAGTGCAACAGATATGCATATTTTGTTCCACACTATTACACATCATCTAGAGTGCTAGAAGACGGGTTTTCCGGCGAGCGAAGCGCATTTCCAAAAGTGTGGGAAAGCGATTCCTAGAATCACTTTCCACTTTCCCCAGGACCGATGCCAAAAACGCATGGAAAGCTGAAATCGCCGGGAAACTGTTAAATTCCAAACCTTTCAGAATAAATATGGATCACTGGACGTTTCTTCCATTATCATGTAACTGAACACTGTCGTCCTCAACGACGCTTACCTTTTTTTTCGGTTTCTTAGTGACACTGGTTTTCCATCAGTTTCTAGGTTCCCGCTGGGGTTTTCCCGCGGAGCTTTCCACTAACTTTCTTGAGTCACTTTCCAGGAAAGCAGCTTGGGCTTCCAAGCAGCCCGAAAACCACTGGGAAAAGATTCCGACTTTGCTTTCCCGCTCGCGAGTACCTTCTTTATATTTAGTCTCACTCGAGTCGAGTGTCTGGTCTTCAACGCATACAAATATTCACGTTTGAGGGCTCAAACCTAGAATCTTAACCTTGGAATCCCTAGACGACAGGCAGGTTAGAGAAACCGTATGTCGTCTCGGACCATTCGTAACCAACCGTTACAAAAATGAGACAAGAACAAAACTCAAAACCCGCCTACACCAAGAAGCCAAGGAAAAAAATGTTGCTGATGTAGCGAAGCAGAGGACGGAGAAACGACGGAGAAGCAAGCTCTGACTAGGAAATACCGAGGTCAACGGCGCAACATAGGGGAATCTGTTTCAGTCCCAAATCTCCCGCGAAGAGACCGCAGGGTACCAGCAAGTACCACAGTACCCTTCCCCTAAAAGAAAAGGTCCACCAACGAATGGAAACCAATGGCGCTAGTGCCCTGCACAAAGCACCGAAGGACCCAAGGCCCTAACCAACAACGCAAACTAGTCACCACGAAGCCCCAAATAGCTCTACTCCGCAACGACTAAATTCCAGGACAACCCAAGACCTGTCCCCAAGAATAACCTGAGCAAGACTATCAACGATTTGAAAATAATGTTTGAACTTAGTAAATATGAAAAAGCTCATTAAGAGCTTCCGTCCACGATCTTACACCACATACACTCCTGACGCCTACCCGATGAAAAATATATCTCAAAATAGTACTACGAAGTAGTACGAAAAAGTTGCATGCAGTACTATCGATGCTACTATATGCTTCTACTTAAAATCTACCGTGTTACTGCATACTACTATATGCTACTATTAACAAGACTGGATGCTACTATGGCAAGACAGGATGCTACTGGATACTACTACATAAGATTGGACCAGTCTAAGGCACAATAAATGATAGTTTTCTTTGCTATTACATAGTATTACATGCAACGCTTTCGTACTACTACCATACTACTACGCAGGCTACAAGTTTTTCATCGGGTAAGGGGACGAAGAAACCCAGGACTCAGCTCCTTAGAGCCTCAAAGAACTAGAGGCCCTAAACTAAAGGATCGAAAGGGACGCTGAGACTAAGATGGACGCAGTTTTCGTAAAGCTCATAAATGTGCGACTGATCCTGCCAGCGGAGGCAGCCATCCTAAATAGTCTCAAAAGATGGCCAAAGGTTGCTGAACCTACTTGATCTACCGTCGACCCAAATTTTGTCGCTAGTAGAGATGCCGCAGGGTAACATAGCTCGATGCCTCGAAGAGAACATCAGCAAAGATCGGGCGAGGACGATCTTAATATTACATATATGTAGGCTTAATACGTACATATTATAAATATAAATATATATCTATATTAAAGATTGTTAACTGGTATGTATATAGTCATAGGTGCTACCCGTAAAACTTGATATCGAGTTTAAATACTTTGATAACTACGACTATTGGGTAAGCCAGTCTTAGACCTGTTCAGGTTAAGCTTTACTCACCCCACACATAGGCTTGAAGCAGGCTTGAGTACGTTTTGTCTTAGGGTCGAATACGGTTCGACGGTTCGGGACAAATGATGACTATAAAATCAGAGACGTCAACCAAATACAGAAGAATTAAATAATTATTAATTAAGTAATATTTAGTAATGAATACCATACAGTTACTAATTGGCCATTCCATTTGGGTATGTATCCGGTCGTAAGTGCGAACAAAAGATAATGCAATAGAAATATGAATTTCTGGAATAGTGATGAATGTGAAACACTTTCAGTTGCCCGTACCTTTAATCTGATGGGATATTCGAGTCCAGCACATAAAACTACATCAGAAAATGTGTTTCACAGGTTTCACATGAAGTAAACACTGAGCCTTAAAGCACAACTCTTACTAGAAATGATCTGTTCTCTATAAAATGGATTAGAACAAACTTTTTCGAAAATGCCATTACTTTTCACCTGAAAATAGCGATTCTCTTGTTAGCGCATGTCAATTATGTCCAGCCTTCCTGCTCTCCGACTCGGCGGCTGGGCGCAAAAGATTTGAAAACTGAACGTGTCTTGGTTAAAAAGTGCGAAAACTAAGCAAATAAAAGAAGTAATAAACAGAAGATTATCACATCCCTCATGTGTGAAAGAGTTATCAGCGGACAACGAAGATTCCGGCAACTTTTCACTGGGTGACGGGAAAACTCAGCAAGGCCGAAAAAGCGCAAAAAATTCGTAGTTACGAAACGAAACAACGGAGAAAGGTGGGGATTTTAGAAGCTTATTATTCCATATGGGAGCTAAGTATATTATTAAAGGCAGAATAAGCAAGAGGAACTTTAAAAAAACAAAAAATTTCAGCTGAAAAATAAAATTAAATGGAAAATCCAAAAATACACGAATTTTGCACCCCGCTAGGTCTCTCAACTTTTGATACGTTGTACAGTTTTTTTTTCTCTACATTATGGAGTAAAAATCATTTCTGTTGCAATTTGTTTGCGGTCAAACCTTATACTGACTGTACTACAATGGCTAATCATCTGAGAAAACCAAGTTCAGATATGGATTCACCATGTGTATGTAAGTAAGTAAAGTATTTATTATCCGTATTTTTCACTTAGAACAAAATGGAGTAAAGAGGAAAATAAGAAAAAGAAAAAGAAGAGAGGTTTAAGACACAACACAGATACAGACACATGACGTTTTACATGTGTATATTTATCCCTAGGCTAGGTCATGTCTACTTTGACGAAACTGATCAAATCTTCCTGCCTTACTTCTGCCAAATCTCCAGTTTCAACCGGATTCCGGGTGGACTACTTTTCCGGCAAAAACTACAGCGAATTCAGCGTATCATCGAATCGAACATCTAATCCACTTCAGATAAAACTTTAACTTTTAACAAATTTTCCGGTTTCAGCCGGATTCCGGGCGAACTATGTGTCCGGGTAGAAAATGATTGTCAAAAGCGGATTCAGCATGTCCTCTTACCCCTGAATCTAACATCAAATCAACTTCAGATAAAACTTTTACTTCTAACAAATTTTCCGGTTTCGGACGGATTCCGGGCGAACTACTTGTCCGACAAGACAATGATTTTCATATAAATGTTCAGCATGTCTTCTTATCCCTAAATCGAACACGTAATCAACTTTATATAAGACTTTTACTTTTAACAAACTTTCCGGTTTGGGCCGGATTCCGGACGAACTACTTGTCCAGCGAGAAAATGGTTTCCATATTCGTGTTCAGCATACCTCCTTACTCTTAAATCGACTATCTCATTAGCTGTTTAAACAAATTCTGTTCGCCCCTTAATTTGAAACCACTCCCCACCCCTAAATGTTGAGCTACAGAGCCCATCTACGAACTCGACCTCTCTCTTGACCCAAAGAGTTCTCACACCAAGTTTCATCAAAATATTTCATTCCCTTCGAGGGCTATCGTGCTTACAGACGGACAACTTTTGCGATGTCATAGATATCCCTCCACTTACGTTTTGGGATCCCAAAAACAGAAACGAGAAACGAGGGAATAAAAATGAAAAAAGAGGGAAGTAAATAAAAAACTTTTTACCTGTACACTATTTACTGGGGAGATCATATCACCACTGCAAGGTTCTGAGCGGTTTTTTGAACCAAAGACAAATTTGATCTGTGTGTGGTTCGTGAAATTCGATCCAAATAGGCGGATCAGGGCATCTGCACCAGCCAAGATAACGGTGCCACCGTTGCTGGTGTACTCCACACCCTTGTCTGCCTGGAACGAGAAATACAAAATTAATATTAATTAATATATTCTTTATTTCCATAATAGCACAAGATATGGCTAGCAGAAGATCGTCATGACGTAACACATGTCAAAGCAGTGACGTACAATATATACTGTATATGATAATAATGAATAGGCCTACATCGTATAATACAAGTCACACAACAAGAATGAAAATGGGAAATAATATAAGGAAGCATCAAGAGTTAAAATGAGAAATAAAATAAGGTACGAATGATGATAAATATCGGTCAGATGAATTTACCAGGGGTGGGGTAATTTGGAGCCGATTTTTTTTTTCACTTTTTAGTCTAGTGATGGGCTGATTGGGGTTGGGCGATTGGTAATGTGGTAGAATGGATCTGTGATTATCTGATCCATTCTGATACGGGAGGGACGTGACCAAAGCAAAATAACACTAGGGAGTAGCGCCAAGACTTGAAAGAAGTGACACACACTCGAATAGCGGCGACATTAGCAGCACTAAACAAGTATTCGGTCAGTTCGCTTCCCTTTAAAAAAAAAAAAACTGAATTCACTTTTTTGGACTGAAAACCTTATTATTGTGCAATATTTAAAAAACAAGAGCTGTAAGCTCATATGGCAGATGATTTGATTGATCAAAAGTAAGTTTCGACTTTGCGGTTGAGATGCGCACTCTAAGGGAGCTGGAACTTCATTTGTAAGCAAAACCCTTGAGGCAAAAAATAATGGGCTGATGGGCATCATGAAAATGTATATACTGCTTAAAAGTATTTTTTTTACTTTGCGGTCAAGATTGGTACTTTAAGGAATAATCGGATTTGGGAAATAACAATTTCTAAGCAAATGTTGTTGAGTCTCCAATATTCCAGCGAAGTTTCATCGTCCTAGCACATCTGGAAGTACCTTAACGCGCGATCACCGGAATCCCAGACCCCCCCCCCCTCCTCCAACTCCACCCACAATAACCGGAGCCAATCCGGTTCTGTAAATGATTAATCCACAGCATCTGTTTGTCATTCCCACGAAGTTCGATCCAGATCACACCAGTCTAAGCGGGTCAAGTGTTTTCCGCCTTCCCCCCAATAATTGCCGGATTCGGTCCGGAAATGAAAAAGATCACCAGAGAAAAATGTCCTCTTTTAATTATTAAATTTCACTCGAATCCGATCACCCGTTCCAAAGTTACGCATGACTCAATATTCCGGATTCCCCCTCCCTGAACCCCCCCCCCCCAAGATTATCATATCGAGGATTTTTTTTTTATTCCAAGTCAGTTTGACCGGGTCCCTGATATTCCTTCCAAGTTTCGTCGTGAAAATCCCCCCAAAAACGGAATTCCGGGAAACCCCCTCCTCCCCCCCCTCAAGTCTCCGGATCCAGTCAAATTATGTAAAAGATTTACATGGACCAGATGTTTGTTCATCCCAGCAAGTTTCACTCCGATACCATCATTCTAACCGTTTCTCGAGATTTCCGGTCCACCCCCCACCCCCCAGCTCCCCCACGGTACCCGTGACCAATCCGATTCAGTAAATGAATTACCTAGAGCATCTGTTTGTTCTTCCCACAAAGTTCCATCCCGATCCCTCCATTCTAAACGGGTCACAAATTTTCCGCCCCCCCCCCCCAATAGTTGCCGGATCCGGTCCGGATATGAAAAAGATCATCGGAGAAATGTCCTCTGTTCAATTCTTAAATTTCACTCGAATCCGATCACCCATTCCAAATTTACGCATGACTGAAAATTTCGGATTCACCTCCCTCCACTCCCCCCACCATTATCAGATCGACAAAATTTTTATTTTGAAGTCAGTTTGATCGGGTCCCTGATACGCCTGCCAAGTTTAATCGTGAAAATCCCCAAAACCACCATCACCGGAATTCCGGGAAACCCCCTCCTCCCCCCATAAGTGTCCGGATCCAGTACAATGGTCTAAAGGACTTAGATGCAGATGCTTGTTCTTCCCAGCAAGTTTCACTCCGATCCCTCCATTCTAACCGTTTCTTGAAATTTCCGGTCTCCCCCCCACCCCCCAACTCCCCCCTGGCTACCGAATCCGGTCAAGATTTTAAACGGGACATTACAGATATATACTCTATTCAGTTATGAAGTTTCATTACAATCCGATCACCCGTTCGAAAGTTACACACTTCTCAATTTCCCGGATTCCCCTGCCCTCCACTCCCCCCCCCCCCAAAAATGGTCGGATCAGAAAACTGATTATTTCTAAGTTTGTTTGGTCAGGTCTCTGATACGCCTGCCTAGTTTCATGGTCCTAGCACAACTGGAAGTACCCTAACTCGAAAAAGTGTGACAAAATACCCTAAATTTTCAAGTTTCCAGCGCCCCCACTCCCCGCATTTGGTCGGATCGGGAAACTGATTATTTCCAGGTTACTTTGGTCGGGTCCCTGATATTCCTGCCAAGTTCCATTGTCCTAGCTCATCTGGAAGTACCCTAACTCGAAAAAGTGTGACAAAATGCCCTAAATTTTCAAGTTTCCAGCGCCCCCACTCCCCCGCATATGGTCGGATCGTGAAACTTATTATTTCCAGGTTACTTTGGTCAGGTCCCTGATATTCCTGCCAAGTTTCATTGTCCTAGCTCATCTGGAAGTACCCTAACTCGAAAAAGTGTGACAAAATGCCCTAAATTTTCAAGTTTCCAGCGCCCCGCACTCCCCCGCATACGGTCGGATCGGGAAACTGATTATTTCCAGGTTAGTTTGGTCGGGTCCCTATGCCTGCCAAGTTTCATTGTCCTAGCACATCTGGAAGTACCCTAACTCGAAAAAATGTGACAAAAAACTCGGACCGACCGACAGACGGAATTGTGATCGGTATATGGCACTTGAGCCAGAGGCTGCAAGTGCCATAAAAATGAAATTTTTCGAATTTTTCATTTTTAATTTTCATCAACTGCATCTCGGCGAGAGCGGCTTTTAACATCTCAAAACCCGTTGATATTAGCGCTTCGTTCTCCCTTACTGCGTCTGTTACTTCCAGTTTGGTTGAGACTGTATGAGCCCATCGAGAATGGTTAAACGTGTGATTGTTCTTTTTCCTTTATTTGTTGTTATGTAATTATTAGTGATTAACTATGGTCTTTGTCCCCGGAATAAAAGTATTGAACTGAATTGAATTGCTAGTGAACGTCTCTACTGAAACTCAGTGAGTCGTGCACCAGCACTGGATGAAATAACTTCATAGTCGGAACACAGCAAAAAAAAGATATGACCTCCCCTGTTTCTTCGATGTGTGCAGACCGCATCTTAGCTTTACTAGAAATTTCTAATCTGCAAGTTTGTCTTGCTTTATATGCCACAAGCGTAGTGGGAAGCGCTATGAATATGGCCCGTTTGTGAAGCAAGGAAAGCATAGGTTCTGACACTACTCCCTAGTGTTATTTTGCTCTGGACGTGACGGGAGTCTTTCGGGAATGAAGAGTTGTTCATTTCATATTGCCAGCTCGAAAAAATTTAACAGGACAAGTGTTAGGATACCTGTAATGCAATCCCCCGCCACCTCCCCTATTAGTAGCCTAATATTCCCAATACATGCGACAGTGTTCTCTAACCCCTGGTTTACACTGCTGCGGTTTCGCGCAAAATTTTCCGTCATGCGACATACGACACAAATCGTGCGACAAGCAACGCAGAACTTTGCATTTTGTCGCAGTGTCGGATGCGTTGAAATATTTCAACTGATCCGACATAACGAATGCGATTCTTGAGGGAAAGAAAAAACAAAGACTAGTTAATTTTAATACTAAAAATTGCTCTACCGTGATCTGACTGTAATCCTAGGCTGGCTGAATGCAAAATATCTTCTGAATAAACTTGTATTAACATGTTTTGAACAAGATGACATATGGGGTTTGACTGAAAATTGGTGGTATTCAGATGGGTAATCTTCCAGCATCTTCAGAGGTTGTTTGCCCAAGGGTTTCTTTGTCCTTTAGCTGAATAATCTAGACGAAAAATTTCGTTTCCATTTGCGTCTGCGTGGTAGTGGGAAGGTTCATGCGATTCTGTCGCACGTCGGAACATCAAAGAAAAAATCGTGTCGCATACGAAGCAGCAGTGTGAACCAAGGGTAACCTAAAAGCACTGAACTGACTTTTATGGCACTTGCAGCCTTCGGCCAAATGACAAATACCGATCGCTTTTCCGTCGGCTTGTCTGCCTGCCTGTCGGTCCGGTCATCGTGAGTTAAGGTACTTCCCGATGTGCTAGGGCGGCGAAACGTTAAACTATGCAAGAAACCACTTGCTAATATTACCTCATCCACACGAATCCCATGAATAACTGCAGGTACAACATCAGGTAATGGGTCAGTCAGATGACTCCCCGGAATGTAGTCAATATCATCATCTTCGGCGATTGTGCCGACACTTGTTGACGGGAGTCTTACTTGACGAGACGAGCGGAGATCATCAAGGGCTTCATCACTGAAATTGAAAACGAATGAACAACCGTTGTTGCCCATAAACAATAGGTAGTTGGAGTATGACAATCTATGCAAATAGACTAGTCCAACTTTAAACATCTCCTCCACCGTGTCTCTGAAGGCTTTCAATAAGCCTTCATGTCTTTTACAATTTCCGATAAGATCAATCAACGACTTGTGTGTATAGCCGTACAACTGCAGTACAACAACAACAATGTACAATCTCTGCGATGGAAGTTGTGTAGAAAAGCGGGTCTTCTCATGTTACAACAACCAGGGGCGTCACGTACGGGGAGGGGGGGGGGGGGGGGGGGGGGGCGCCCCTCCCAATGTTGTATGCCAGTCGGTAAAAAATAACCGAGTCGGCGTTAAGCGCCACGATTTTCCTAATTTCTATCCGTCCGTCGGTCTGTCTCTCGGTCCGAGTTTTGCTAGTTCGGGCACTTCCACAAAAGCAAGGACGATGAAACTTGGCAGGCATATCAGGGACCCGACCAGATTAAACAATAAGTAACTTCCCCGATCCGACCATCTAGGGGGGGGGAGGGGAATCCGGAAAATCGAGGTATTTTAACTTACGAACGGGTGATCGGATCTTAATGAAACTTGATTTTTAGAAAGATTTCATGTCTCAGACGTTCCGCTTCAAATCCGGACCGGATCCTTCGATTTTGGGGGGAATTAGAGGGGGGAACCGGAAATCTTGGGAAACGCTTAAAGGACACCTGAACAATGAAACCATACTTGAACACACCATGGAGAATGCATTTACAGACATGGTCACGGAGAGCATTCTTCTCCTGAGCGTGACGTTTCCAAAATAGGGATGTTCGTTTCTGGAGGTTTGCAAACGCAGACTCCAAGACAAAAAGCGCAATTCATTCAAATCTTGTACAGCGCTGGCCGGATCGTCTTGGAATTTCCTCTAGATATACGTTTGGGGCTTAACTGGTTAAAAAATATTCCAGAAGAAGGGTTGCTTGGAGACATTTGTTCATTTATTTCGTATTTGGATTGGGTTTTCTGCAGGCAATGTTAACGGAAGTCATACAGATAGGGATAATACTTGGTACTCTTCATTCAGGAGTCCTTTAAGGTTGAGAGATCGGGATGAAACTTGGTGGGAAGAACAAGCGCAAGTCCTAGATACGTCATTGACATAACCGGACCGGATTCGGGCACTGTGGGGGACTTGGATGGGGGTCCGGATTTCTGGTGATCCCGCGAATTCGGTACTTTCTGATGTGCTAGGACGATGAAACTTGGCGCGCATGTCAGGGACACGAACATACTGACTTGAGAATAGGCGTTTCCCAGATCCGACCATCGTGGGGGAGTGAGGAATTGGGAATCTGGAATCTAGTGGCATGCATTACTTTTGAACACGGATTTGAATGAAACTTGGCAAGTGGAAAGAGATAAAGTCTCAGATCTTCCATGTCAAGTCGGGATCGGATCCGATACTTGTGGGGGGGGGGGATTGGAGGGGGCACCGGAAAACTCGGGAAACGCTTAGAGTCGAGGCATTAAGATGTAACTTGGTGCGGAGAACAAGCATTAGGCCTAGATACGTAATCGACGGAGCCAGATCATATCGGGGCTCTGTGGGGGGAGCTGGAGGGGGTTTCCCGGAATTCCGGTTATCGCGAGTTAGAATAGCAGATGTGCTAAGGACGATGAAACTCCGCAGGCACATTAGTGACCCGACCAAATTGACTTAAGAATCCGACACAATGCCCTTTTGAATACTTCCGCACCTGGATCCGACCATTTTTGGGAGTGAGGGAAGGGGAACACTGAAATTGACTTCCGTAAGTTGCGTCGGATTCGAATGAAACCTAATGGGTGATAAGAACTGATGACGTAGACATGCAAAACATGCGTTCAAACCACATGCGGTCACGGTTGGTGGAGTTGGAGGGGGAAGGGGGGGGGGGGGGGGGTCCGGAAACTTTTGACATGCATAAAAACCAAACGGATGGACCGAACGGGGTGGGAGTTAGACAGTACTGAGTTTATGCGGCCTAGATTTTTTATTTGGCGTCCGGAGCGGACCCGGTCAGGGGACCGGATCCGGTTAATGCAGGGGGAGGGGGAGTCGGAGGGGGAGCCTGAAATCTTGTGACAGGCTTAGAGTGGGGCGATTGGGATGAAACTTGGTGGGAAGAACAAGCACAAGCCCTAGATACATCAGCGCCACAACCGGACCGGATTTGGGCAGGAATTCCGGTTCGGAATTCCGATGATCGTGTTTTAAGGTACTTCCAGAAGCGCTGGGACGATGAAAATTCGCCTGGACATTAGAGATTTGATAGATTGGCTTGGAAATAGTCAGTTCCCCGATCCGACCATCGTGGGGGGGAGTGGAGGGATGGGGAATCCGGAATCTTGAGGCATGTATAAATTTCGAACGGTTGATAGGATCTTAATGAAACTTGATATTTGGAAAGTACTCGTGTCTCGAATGTCCGCAAACCATGTCCGGACCTGATCCGATTACTGTGAGGGCGGGGGGGCGGATGGAGGGGATAATCGGAAATCCTGTGACACGCTTAGAGTGGAGTGATCGGGATGGAACTTGGTGGGAAGAACAAGCACAAGCCGCAGATATACAAGTGACAGAACCGGACCGGATTCGGGCACTTTGGGGGAGTTGTAGGGGGGGCGGAATTCCGGTGATTGCGAGTTAAGGTACTTCTAGATGCGCTAGGATGATGAAACTTGACTTGAACACTAGAGACTTGACAAAATTGACTTAGAAATTGTCAATTCCCATATCCGAAAATCCCCTAAGGCTCAAATTAGGGCAACTCCATCGTTACCTACATAACGTTTTGTACGGTTAGAAAGGCTGTAGCGTCCTCGATTCTTAACTTGGAGGACTCGTTTTTACTCTATGTCAAAGGTCAAGCCTTCTTCTTTCTTATGTCAAGTGTTCCAGCGATTTCCTTTGAACGGTTTGTGTACACGGCTCCAAAAACCACGCGTTTCCAACGTAACAAAAAACGGAAGTGACTTTTTGGTAGTGTGTACATAGTCTTAATTTTTAGCGAATCTGTAAGGTCTGGCGAACTGTTTTTTTTTTTTCGTCAGTTGGGACTGTTAAGGCGGACATTCGGAACGATTGAGCCGTAGGCCTATGCTTCGTTTCTATGATTTTTTTCCCTCTGATACTGACGTAACAGATTTTCGTTACCTCGTACGAATTCCCACCAAAATCTTCAGCAAAACGCTTTTATTTGTAAAAGAAAAGTGAACGATCATTTAAAAATGGGATTCTACATAACTGTTTGAAGCACGGGTGCTACTACCACCGACAGGAGGGGGGGGGGTAGCCTTTTTACTATATTTCGTCACGGATAAAAAAGAATGTCACTCTTTCCGGGTCATCGCGATCTACTCTGCCCTGCGACAAAAGGCGCACATTTCATCGATTTTATGCACCTTCTTTCTCTAAGCTTTGGATCATCCCAGGGAAGTACTGAGTAGGGAAGTACAACTGAGTTGTTCTGGCCTACTGACTTATTCTCTCTAGATAAATACTCCTTGAGTCCAAGCTGACTGGGAAACATACATTCAAACAATGCATAAACGGATACGCAGGTTGTGAGTGCAGGCTTGTTCCTTCCCCAACTTTGGTCCTGAAGTTTGACAGCCTGACGAGGACCCTTGCCAAGAATGGCCGAAATATGGCTGCCACATCATCGTAGCTGACGTATCCGTTTTATTCATTGTTTGAATATATATTCTCCCTAGATATTCCTTCTCGTAATCCAGAAATTTTTCAGCTCATTTAACAGTGATCTGAAATGCCAAAAAATCACTGATATGCACAGAGGCGTAACTAGCCGAAATGTTTGTGGGGGGGGGGGGAGGTATTTACCGACTGACTGATCATTTTTGCCAACTGTTTTCCAGAAAGAACGACGGTTTTTACGAAACGACGAAACGACGATTTTAAGAAAAGCTGACTGTTGTTACGAAAAATCGACTATTTTTGCGCAAAACTGACTGTTTTTTACAGACAAACATTTGGGGGGACTCCCCCGCCTCCCCCCATACGTGATGCCCCTGGATATGCCCCTAGCCCTCCCCCCAACATCCTCCAATCAACTGATATGTAATATTTTCTGATTAAGGGCACTTTCCAGTAGTCAGGGTTATCGATACTATATTTACACCTTGCCAGATTTGCAGACATTTTCAGCGTTACTGACGTAACAGTGGGCTGTTACGTCAGTAACGCAAATTTTGTTGCGTTTGTAACGTGTTTTATTGGCTTCAGGTACGAAATTAATTTTGTTTACTGGAATAACCACTAAAATTGCTATTTGGTCACGTTCTTAAACTTTCTTAACTTGCTTGGACTCAGTTGTAGACAAACGATATGCCACTTTTTCGATACAAACGTAACATTAGATGGCTTACCATGAACACTCATAAAATCCAATCCGTCAAGGAAAGCGACTTTGAATGAACTCAATTCTGTTCAGGGCTAGCGGGTCTTTAAGTATGCTAAATTAAGAGGATTAGGGGTTATCCCCAGGTAGATTCTCATAGCCTTCAAAATGATCGTGAAATCTGGCAATCCCTGAAACTGATCAGCTTAAGATTTGGACAGCTGAAAAAATTAGAAAGGATGCTCCAATTTTGATACTTGGAACAGATTCTTAAAGCCCAGGGTATAGTCTATAAGAAAAACCTAAAAATGTTCCGCCAACTTTTATTTGAAAATTTGTCCCTAGGTAGACCATCTCATGGAGTTGCCCAGTACTCATCTCAACTGCAAAGTACAAAAAATACTTTTAAGCAAAATATACATTCTTGTGACCCCCATTAGCCCTTTTGCATCAAAGGTTTTGCTGTGAAACGGAATTTCTAGCTCCATTAAAGTGCGCATCTTGACCACAAAGTGAAAAAAAAACTTTTCACCAAATTATTCATTTCATGATCCTCAAGGACCCATGGACTGCCACATGGGTTTTGCTTAAAAATGAATTTCCAGCATCTTTAAAGTGTGCATCTTAACCGGAAAGTCAAAAGAATACTTTTGACCAAACAAAATATGTTCATGATCCTAAACGGCTCATGATCATTTTTGCCTCGAGGGCTTTAGGCCCTTAAAGTGTGCATCATCACAGCCAATTGCAAAAATAAAATACTTTTACCAAACGGTACATTCCCGTGATTTCCAAAGGGCATACTTATCTGAAGGGTCTTGCTTACAAATGGTCACAACAAACCCACAAATTGGCGAATTTCTACTTACATCCTCTGACCCAGCCTAGCAAGTGCCACATGAGCTTCTAGCTGTTGTTAAGCAGTACTCTCTACACAAAATTTATTCCACATCATTTTCTCCTGTAGTGATGAAAAACAGTTGACTATAAAGTGTTTCCTACCTTTAAACTAATAACTGATTACTGTAACTGACAATTGTAAGATATCATTCTAAACCTCACCATTTCTGAAAATAACTTATTATTCTTGGTAAAAAAATGTGTATCATTATCTCTGGTAGTTGCACTTTACATCTGGCTACAATCTGTTTTTTTTCATCATCATATTTTTTCCAGTTTTCAATTGGGTGTTTCAAGCACTGTCGCCCTTACCACCCAATGCCCCTACTTAACTCATCCAGCTTTTAGCAGTGAAACTAGCATTGTGTCAACCCAGCCTCAGTTTCTCCATTTTGCTCTTGGGCATTTAAAGCACTGCCACCCAACGCCCCATGCCTTGGTATTGGGCATTTTCAGGTGGCTTGGCGGTGGGCGAAAACTTCACCCTGGTTAAAAAAATGATTTATGGGTGATGAACTGGACATTAGTGAGAAACGACCAAAAACAGTCCTAAGTGTAACAGATGCACCTTATGTTTACAGTTTACCATGAAGCTAACAGAGAAGCAACAAGCATACAATCTCTAAAAGTAAGTGCTAAGAAAAAAGGCAGCTAAAAAGAGGCAAAGATGGCTTGATGATTATTATCATTACTGGTAAGAAACTCACGTCATGTCATGGTAGGCACTGTTCTTTCCTGATAACTCCAGAAGTGGTGAGAACTCGACAAGTTTTTTTGAATCAACAATTTTGCATTCACTTTGTATCTTCTTTGTACTAAAGCCAACAGAACTCCAATCAGCTGCATTTTGTTTTTTCAGACAGAAAAACAGATCTTCTGAAAGAAAGTCAGCACTAAATTCAAATGAACACTGAAGCTTGGCTGGTGAAACAGATAGATGTCGAACAATACGTGTGTCTTCTTTATCAAAAGGATGGTCTTCCATGAAAACAGGCCCAATCCGAGCTTTCCCATCAGTACGGATAAAACGACACTTCTCAACAGAAATATTTCTAGCACTTTCACAGCCTTTGCTTTCACTCAACCCCAGTAAAATCAAAATGGGACCAACAAGGTCCCTTTCTGGCTCAATTATGAGTTTTAACTTCACTGTACGGTCAGCCACACTTTTAGTTCTTGACACTTCGGCACTGCTGAAAGAATTGTCATAATTTGAACACTCCTCGCTAATCACACTAAAGCAATCAACTGACAAGGAAAATATCCATAGGCACAGTAGCTTCAAGACAGGTTTCGCTTTCATGTTTAGGTGGAGTGTTCAACTCAAGTATCAACCCTTGACTGATGAAAAACTTCAATAACACCTGTAAATTTGTTTGTTTACTTTTCTCTTGCAACTTGCAAAGAGCGTTACGACGTCTCAGATGACCTTGGTCCGCCATCCTTCCCGTTTTCTTCCGCTTTTCTGATATCCGTCTGCACCGGTACGGCTCTACACTGTCTTGCATTTCATTTCATCAGGTTTTGGACTTCAGTTATTTTTACACATTTCAGATCCGAAAATGGAAGAAGATTTGGTAAGTAGTTCGTAAATGAAACTAGTTCGTGTTTTTTCCTTGGGTACTGTACTAGACAGTTTATTCTGGTGCAAGAGATTCAGAAACGTCTGAATTTATTTATAATTAATAATCACACTTTTGATCACGTGGTTTTTCGTACGTCCTTTTTCGCACTCGTCAGTTGCTGATTATTTCTGAGATAACTCGTTAGTAATTAATTTCCAAATTACGTAAACTAAAAAAATCCCGTTGATACGACGTCAATTAAAGCCACCCGTGTCTCCATTTTATTCGCTGTGATGCCGTAAGCGAAGAAGTCACTATCCCCTGTTAAAGATAGCGCAATATTATTAATGGTAGGAAACAAGCGGGATGCAACGCGTTTCGTTCAACAGTCGAATAGCCTCCGCCTTTCGTCTTAAACAATGTTTATTAGCTTACGATCCTCTTGCAACTATGTTTGCCATTGTAAACCTGTAAGAAAAGAACCCGTTATCCCCGAACAGCGAACAGAAGAGGGACAAAAATGCAACTTATATTAGCCGTCGTACACCTGTAAGAAAAGAACCGTTATCCCCTGGTTAGATTTACTGACCCGACGCCTACCGTTAGTTTTAAGTGAGGAAATGACAATATGCGGCATCCGGTAGATGCGGCAGCGGAGCGCTGTATCATTAATGCTAGTAATCGTAATGCGTCAACATCGTGACATCAGAATTGTGACGTACTAGAGCGAGGCCATGTTTTCTGGCGCAGCAGTTTATAGATGTGAGGGCCAGTGGGATTCTGACTGAGGCAGACACGTTTGCCTACGAAGATCTTTATGGTGGTGAAGTTGGCAGACAGATATCTGCTGGAAGCCAATATTGGCTGTGTACTAGTGTTCTAGACTGGCCAGAGTCAGCAGATATTTTTTGCATAGGGTAACTATCCTAGTTCCCAAACGTCCTACCTCTCAATGAGTTTGATGTTCGGAAAAAAAATGAAAAACCTCTAATTTCTGATTCCTCACTGGAATAAAATTTTGAAATTCACGCCTATTACCATAGAGTATGTTCCTCCGTCAACTCGTGCTCAAAAATATGAAAAGAACCCGAAAGTAAATCTGATACTTGGAAAGAGCTCTTCTGCAATTGATTTGCTTCCGTTATGATAAGTTTTTAAACTATAAATTTTGATACCATTCGAAAATAAATGTATATACCGCTTTATTGATGTCGCTTCCTATTACATATTTATACAATTTTGACCGAGGGTACTATCGTTCGGAAACTGGTTGCATGCGTGTTTTGAGTTTCCGAACGAAGTCTTTGAGTCACTATTTCTGTGGTTTCCACCTGTTTTTATAGTTTCATCGTCTAGGACCGCTCTTATATATTGTTTATCAAGTAATTTTGCTTGCCTTTCAGGCTTTTACAAAAACAGAAAGACGGGACTTTGATCCGAACGACAGATTTCCGGTCCCCGAACGGTCGAAGAAAAATCATTCGAAAAAATAATCCAGGTTCTCGAACATACGGTTTAAGAATTCAAACAACAAGTATATGTGGGACGAACGTTCGAGGCAGTGTTGTGCCAAGTACTTCTATGTTTTAAGTACAAGTACCAAGTAGGCTACTCCAGATGGGCCCCGTAGCCTAATATTTAAGGTGGGGGAGTGAGTTTCAAGCCAAGATTTAATTTACGGGTGAAAAAAAAGGGTTGAAAATCATAATAAATCTGTTTTCATCCCGGAAAATTAGTTCATACGAAATCGGGCGAAAAAAGACTTATCTGTAGTGTTTATAATTCCATGATCAAGTGGTTCCAGTTTCCATGATCTGAGATTCTGAATCGATCATTTCGGTTTACTGTTCGGTTACGATGGGCGTAAGTCAGGTGAGGACCAGAAATTCAGTACGCCTTGTGTGTTCAGTAGACCTCGTGTTATGACTACGTCGAACAGAAATCCTCTCTGGAGGCTGATGACTTCATACCATCCTCTCTGAAGGCTAATGACTTCATATCATCCTGTCTGGAGGCTGATACGACTTCGTATCATCCTCCCATTTCCATCGCTAATTCTGTGTGACGATTATCTTTATATAAATGAACATCGCTAATAGATGGATATGCATTATGTACCAGTTGGAGAAAAGTTATACTTGGTTAACAAGTTCAATTTTTTTCTCGAGAATACTGAAAATTCAGGCCTAATTACCGAACCAAAATATTGAAACTGACTTTCCGCCTTAACTCGTAGTTTCAAGGACGACAATGCAACGGCAGTTCAACCTCTCTGAAGGCTAATGACTTCATATCATCCTGTCTGGAGGCTGATACGACTTTGTATCATCCTCCCGTTTCCACCGCTAATTTTCCGTGTGAAGATTATGGTAATGTAAATGACCGTCAGTCATAGAAGGATATGCATTACGCACCTGTTGGAGAAAAATTATACTTAGTTAACAAGTTCAATTTTATTTTCGAGAATAGGTATTGAAAATTCGCGCCTAATTACCGAACAAAAATATTGAAACTGACTTTCCGCCTTAGTCCGTCGTTTCAAGAACGACAATGAAAAGGCAGTCCAACCATACAAAGAAAACAGCTTATTCTCGGCAGTTCAACGCCCGTAGTAAAAAATACGGCTGAAGTAAAACGACGGTTGGAAGGACGAAAACGAACGCAGCTAACCTTCAAGTAGTGTTTACACAGGGCGGCTAGGAAGACACAGTGTGCCGTTCTGAACTGAATCAATAATCAGTTTCGGTTTTGATTCTAAATTCGGTAACTGATAAAAAATTCGGGAACTGGAACATGGGTTCCGGACATTGGTATCCCGAACGGTTCTCTGATCTCTTGGCGTTCGGAAACTGAGAAATGCTACTATGGTTCAGAAAAAATAATGTTTCCACCATCCGGTTCAAAGCAGAAAGGTTGCACATACCAGTAAGTAAGCCAGTTTTACAACGCATGATCAGTTGATGAGAGTTATCTTCTATCTGCTCGAGGAAATTTATTGCAATTTTTTACATAGAAATCTGCCAGCAAGTGCGAAAATCGTTCGGGAACTAGGATAGTTACCCTAGCAAAAAACTGCAGTACAGTTTGGTTTCTGAGTAATGCCAATGGTTAGCTTGTCTGAACGCATGCATTGTAGCATAATCTCGGACCAAGGACACAGTACCTGCAGTCTGTCTGTACAGTCTGCAGCAAAAAAAATTACTTCAAATCAATATAGCTGCTTTCGTTTTCGCCATTCCAACTACCATTTTACTATAACCATTTTCTATATACGCCATTCATATACAGCGTCGAACTGCCAATTATAAGGCATTTTCTGTGAGCGGTTTAACTTAGGTGTTATTCTTCGTCATTCCTGAAATGACAAAAAGAGGTGGAAAGTCAGTTTCAGCGAAAACAAACAAATCCATGTTTGTTCTTGACTTTGTTGTGTCTGTTGTTGTAAATATTAAGTTCGACTTTTAACGTTTTCATGTCCAGTTCATTCCTGAAACGACGTTTGTACAATGTGTCAAAGAAAATGCTAATATGAAGAAATTAAAACAATGATTTCAAATCAACAGCAACAGGTGACAAAAACGAATGTGTCTAATAAAAAAGAAAGTTTAATATCTGATTTTTGGGATCCCAAAACATAAGTAGACATAGCAATAGTTGTCCGTCCGTCTGTTAGCACAATAACTCTCGAAGGGATTGAGCTATTTTGTTCAAATTTGGCACCATGCATGACTCTTTGGGTCAAAGTACAGGTCAAGTTCGAAGATGGGCTCTGTAGCCCTATATTTAGGGAAAGCCGGGGAGGGGTTTCAAATTAAGGGACAAACATTTAAATTTTTTTAAAGCTAATGAGATAGTGGATTTAAGGGTAAGGAAACACGCTGAATCTGAATATGAAAATTATTTTCTTGCCGCAATCCGACAAAAACGGGAAATTTGGAAAAAGTAAAAGTTGTACCTGAAGTTAGTTAGATGTTCGATTCAGGGGTAGGAACACATGCTGAATCCGAATATAAAAATTATGTTCACGCTTGACAAGTAGTTTGTGCTGAATCCAGAAATTTAGTATGAAGTTTTAACATAGGCAATATAGAGTGAGGAGACATGCTGTTGTAACTTTTGACCATACTAATGATAAACAAAAAGTGTAGGCGATCGGTTTATTTATCTTTAAAGTCCCAACCGGCATTTACTGGGTCAAAAAGTGAGAATGCATCCGACAACTATCTGGTAACAATTAATAAAGTTTATTGACTAGTTTTTGACCATTGACCAGTCCCTACCCTACCTCTTTATTCACACATAATAAAAAGCTCTGCGCATGGGTTACGTCAAGTTGTTTAATCTTCGTACCCAGGGGGGATGGCGACTTCGGTCTCGCATAGACGCTGAAAGTTAATTGGGTTTAATAGAAGACTGTTTAAGGCGGAACGGTACTTTAAAACTCGTAAGGAGCAGGTATACGCTTTTCCCATGTTAACTGAGAATATCTATTTCAAATGTGTCTAGCCAAACTGACGGTGGCGGAAAAATTCCAAGATACCCATTTTGTGCAACATTTTACGGGCTACAAAATGTTATGAGCAGTTTTCAAAGCCGACACATCGTTTGCCAGGTAGGCTAGAAATAAGAAAAAAAGTGTCTTGTCTGCCAACAAACTGTCCGCGACTTGGGTAAACTCTGTCACGATAAATCCGGTATCTTCTGATAGCCCACAGAATAAGCGACAAAGTGTTTAGAATGGATTAAGGAATTTTCGTTTCTTGTAGTTTCAGTTCCTTCTTTTCTAAAAGTAACACACCTTTCTCGTATCGTTTCCATAGCATGGGCTGTTATCGCAAGGATGCATCAAGACCTGTAACCCCATCGGGACAGCAGAGGCTATTCACAGGGGTCAACAGGGGAGATTATGAAAACAAATTATTATGCCAGATTATAAAACAAAGAATCGAAAGGACTTCCAATAATATGGTACGTTTCCATAAGTCAGTTGCTTAGCACAATTCAATCGGGATAGCAAAATAAGAAAAACGAACGAACGAGGCGATTACTTGAGACCTGTACAAACTCATTGGGAGAAACTTGAAGTAAAATATATAAGACTAGGACGCCCGACTTTGCCTAGGTATGTGCTTAGTGAGATATCAAAGGATTATGCAGTCACAAATAACACACCGTTAGTTAGGTTGGGTCCCTGATATGCCTGCCAAGTTTCATCGTCCTAGCACATCGGAAGTACCCTAACTCGAAAAAGTGTGACAAACTACCCTCAATTTTCGAGATTCCCCCGCCCTCCACTCCTCCACGGATGGCCGGATTGGGAAACTGATTATCTCCAGGTTAGTTTGGCCGGGTCCCTGCACATCTGGAAGTACCCAAAGTGTGACAAAAGAAATTGGACAGACGGCAGACGGAATTGCGATCGATATATGGCACTTGAGACAGAGGCCGCAAGTGCCATACAAATATATTATGAAAGTGCTGTAACCGTTTCTGAACTATCTGGCAAGTAATTTAAACGGAAATTTCGGAATGAACAAACTTGTTAAATCAGAATATTTCATGGGTTTTCGATTAGCAACGGTATTCCGGTAGGGATCTGACCACAATCTAGGTAATCTGACCTTGGGACAACAACTTATTTCCGCATTTTCCCTCCCTCTAGCCACGGTGGAAGTGACCACTTCCAAGTTGTTTAGTCGGGTTTCTGATATGCCTGCCAAGTTTCATCGTCCTAGCACTTATGGTAGTACCCTAACTCGAGAACAGTGGACCGACAGACAGACACGATTATGAGAACGATTTTCTCGCCGGACAAGTAGTTTGCCTGGAATCCGGCCAAAACCGGAAAGTTTGCTAAAGTAAAAGTTTTCTTTGAAGTTGATTAGATATTCGATTTCGGGGTACCTAAGAAGTTTGTTGAGCACTATGTGATGATAATTTTCTACCCAGACAAGTAGTTTGCCCAGAACCCGACCAAAACCGGACAATTTGCTGAAGCAAAAGTTCATTTGAAATTGATTAGTTGTCCGATTTAGGGGTAAGAAGAGGTGCTGAATCCATACGTGACAATTATTTCTTACCCCAACTTTCAACATATGGTTCGCCCGGAATCCTGCAGAAACCGAGAAAATTGCTACATGTAAAAGTTGTTTGAAGTTGATTAGATGTTCGATATAGGGGTAAAGAGATACATTGAATTTGTTTTTTAGCTTCATTCTATTGCCGGACAAGCACTTTGCCCGGGATTCGGCCGAAACCGGAAATTCGGCAGAGGTACGGCAGGAAGTTTCGATCAGTTTCGTCAAAAATAGGAATGACATAAACACACATTCTGAATCCATATCTGAACTTGGTTTTCTCAGATGATTAGCTATTTGACTTTAATCTGTTTCTAAATTTTAATAATAAAAATGTTCAACGAGTCTGGCGAAGACTGGATCTGGCGAAGACAAGACCTAATTGTGGATCAAATGTTAAATTATTGGGATCCCATCGAAACCTTTGGTCTTGTTATGTTTCGGGATCCCACAGCGACTTGCAGCCTTGTTACTTGAAAAACTTTTCGATTTTCGAAGATTTTCATTGTTTGACTATTAGACACTTTTAGTTGACGATAAGTGACGCTTTTACTCGACAAGTGAATTAGTGAACTCGTTGCTCCAGGTACTTCAGTGACTGCGAAAAAGCAGCACCCAAAACGTCATTCAAATGTAATTTAGTGTCAGTCTCTGGACCCAATTCCCTCTGATGACCTCTGAGACATGGATAAACATCGCACAGAGGGAGTCCTTTGACTTTGACCTGTTCACCGACCAAAACCCATTCTGAATCTGCAATAACGAGTTTCGACTACCGTTCCCCCTTAAACCTAAACTACGTATTCTTTGGGTTTTTGATTGTCGAAGGGGTTGATATATGTTGTTCGAACTTCGTAGAAGGATTCACTGGCAAAGTACAGGCCAAGTCCGTAGATGTGTCCTTTAGCCCTATATTTAGAGGCAGAGGAGAGGAGGTTTCGGATTAAAAACAAATATGTTTTATAAGCTAATAAGATATTCGCTTAAGAGGTAAGGAGGCTCACTGAATCCATATCTGAAATTAGTTTTCTTGCCGGACAAATGATTCACTAGGAATTCAGCCAAAACTGGAAATTTGGTTGAAGCCCAAAGTTGTTTCTGGAGTCGATTAGAGATTCGGTATCGGTATAAGGAGACATGCTGAATCGAATTTTGAACTTTATTTCCTTGACCGATAGCTGGCAAACTTCGCAAAAACCTGGAAATTTGGATTGAAAGGTTCTGCTCTCAGTGTCACTGGATCTTTTGGTTTGCATGCAGTTTGCTGAAAAAATAACAAAAATCTTAAAAGACCTTTTTGAAGTCGATTAAATAAGAGATACTGGAGTAAACATGCTTATTGAATCCATATCTGAACTTGGTTTCCTCATTTGATTAGTTGTTTGGCCGTAAGCAAAAAACTTCAAAACGGTAAAAAAAAATCCTACATATTCAAGCAGTTGATTAAGGATAAATAGCAAAAATGTTAAAGGGGTCTGGCGAAGACTTAGAAATGTGTACGATTCGATTGTCTGGACTCAAGAAGTATGATAAACATTAAATTTTGGTATCCCATCGAAACCTGTGGCCTTGTCAGTTCAGCTGACTATCAGTATCATTGGGGTACTGTGTGTGACTTGTGTCCTTGCTAGGACGGCCATGTTGAGTAGGCCTACTGCTGTGGTAGCTTGCAGTTGCTGATTGTATGCACTTTCTAAGGACAAGGTGGTGCAAATTTTTGGGTCTTGTTCAATCAACTAGTACAGCTGCCACAAATTTTTAAGCTACATCATTGCATTCAAGACTGAGTGGTCTATCAGTACTGTTTGTCGATTTAATTATAGGCTAATCAAGCTATAAAAGAAAATCAATCGAATTTTTGAGAAAAATTTGTTTTTACCAAGTATTTATAGCTTAAAGCCATGTTCACAAGCATGCCTAGCCCAGGCCTAGCCAAGCACAGATGCCTAGGCATGTGACTAAGCTTAGCCATGAGTTCTAGAGCCTAGAAATCCGAGCCTGACCCAAAATCTGTGCCTAGGCATTTGTGTAAATGGTGATGCTAGGCACGTGCCTAGGCATCTGTGCTTGGCTGGGCAAGCTTGTGAACAGGCTTGAATGAACTTTTTTCTAAATGCTCCTTGAGCCCAAGCTGACTGAAAAACATATTGAAACAGTGGATAAAATTTTTTCTTTCGGATTGGTGGTGTCTCGATGTGCCTGTACGTCTATGCTTGAAGTATCTAGCTTAGTGGTAAAAGATTGCAGAAAACTAAAAAAATTGGGTCAGTCAAAGCAAGCTTTCTTCATTGTTGGCCTTCCAGTTTATAATTAAACGTTTACTAAGCTTTGCCGAGTAACCATTAAAATGCATGCTTGTGTTGACATTCGAATTCTCCCTGTAGGTATGAGTTTTGTCTTGTCGGGACAGCAGTGCATATTCTGAACATCGCTACTAGAACCCAAGATGAAAAAATAAAAAATCCCACTGCAGAGTCAAAATAATCAAGTAAATTCAAATACAAGATATAAAAACGCTGGTTTTTCAGTTACACTTTATAAGTAAATGCGGTAGGCCAGCTGCTCATATCATTAAATTCAGCTTTTTAGTTCTCAGTACCATTTTTATGTTATCCCGTGTAATCCATATGCAGAAACAACATGCTGAAAAAACTATCACTTAGTTTCAGAGGCTTACTAACCAAAATGTTTGGGGGAAGCAAGGTATTTACGGACTGGCTATTCAGTTTTATAGACTGTGCACACAGAAAACGACTGGTTTGACGAAAAATTTACTAAATTTCAGAAAAATCGACTGTTTTCAAGAAAAATTTGACTCGAAAAATGGCGACTGTGGTAGTCCTAGTATCAAATACCACAATAACTGCAAAAACGACTTTAGACCATGGTATCAGGTACCAGAGGCGTTCCTTGCCAAAATATTCGGGGGGGGGGGGCAAGGTATTAACCGACTGGCTGGTCATTTTTACCGACTGTTGTTGCAGATAAAAACGACTATTGTTGAGAAAAAATCGACTACTTCACGAGATACCGACTGTTTTTCAGAAAAAATTGACTGTTTCCACGAAAAAAATCGACTGTTTTTACGAGAAATCGCGGCGCGAACGGCTATTTTTTTACCGACTGCCGACGACATTTGGGGGGGGGGGGCGTCCCCCCTTCCCCCCTAGTCGTGACGCCCCTGTCAGGTACCATGGTATGTACAAAAACGCAACTATAGTTCCTTACACTTCATCATTTACATTAGGCACTAGAGATGGATCTGATGAACTTGAAAAAGAAAAAAAAGAAGAAGAAGACTCCTTTTGAGTTTGATGGTGGAAATGCTGGAGATGCAGCTCCTGAAGGAGAAGATGAACCAGTTAAGGAAGATAAACATGTCACATTCAGCCAAGAGGATAAGGAGAACAAGGATTTTGATGGTAAGTTCAGCTTACAGGACAGCCATTTAGTTTGGGGTTTGACCCCTTCTACCACAAACCCCTGATTTTGGGAAAGCCTATGAATGAGTTAATGTATTACGTGCAGCCTTATTAATAAGGCATTTGCACAGTACATACAGAAAAAAAGGTAAAAGAACGCTTAACAATAAATACAGAGGGTACACAAAATCCACTGACCCCTTCTAGCACAAACCCCTGATTTTGGGAAAGCCTATGAATGAATGAATTTATTACGTGCAGCCTTAGTAATAAGGCATTTGCATAGTACATACAAAAAAAAAGGTAAATGAACGCTTAAAGTTTAACTGAAAAGCCAATTTATTTGTATATGTTTGATTTGAATACAATGAATTATTTTGACTCATGTAAGGGATTTTTGTTTTTTACGTCGCGTAGTCTAGAAGTGACGTTTGGAATCTCCGCTGGTTGCGCGACAAATAACTTTACGACGAGTCGCGAAAAATTTGAATGTCTGCAAAAGCGTGTGTTTCAATGGCTAACAAAGCGAAGATTTTGAAATGTTCGATTCCAGATTTCAGAATCACATCTGAAGATAGCCCTCTGTTCCGTGCTTCCTGGTCACTTTCACTTCCCATGTTACTTTCATCTTCCTGGCTTGAACAATGCAAGTCCGCCATGAATTACGGCAATTGGCTGCCGCTGTAGTTGCTAAACATTTCAAACATAGAGCTACGTCCGTATAGAGGTACAACAGTTACGGAAGAGAAATTACGTCAGCTAAAATCAGGCTAAAATTCAAGAATCGTGGACAACAAAGTAACGAAGTGACGCGTTTTTGTCGGTTCTTCGAGCCTAATTAAGTAAAAATATGATGGGTAATCAGACTGTCGTGTCTTAGCCCTATTCTGATAACCTTTAACAATAAATACAGAGGGTACACAAAATCCACTGACCCCTTCTAGCACAAACCCCTGATTTTGGGAAAGCCTATGAATGAATGAATTTATTACGTGCAGCCTTAGTATTAAGGCATTTGCACAGTACATACAGAAAAAAAAGGTGTAACAATGAATACAGAGGGTACGCAAAATCCACAGCGCAAAACAAGAAATACACAATGAAACACGAAAAGAACTACAAACTTACTGCATTAGCTGGGGCATTGGGCAATGGGCAGGAAGGTGGTTGAATGATGGCAGGAGATGTTCTCTTATTTCTTTTAGCTTGACAGTTGGGTACAAGACAAAAAACTTCTCCATAATTCGATGATTGCACAACATATGCCAAACGCTGGGTATATCCAACGTTTGGTATACCCTATGCCTAACGCTGGATATACTATAGGAGGGTTTTCGCGAGATTTCGGAATCACTTTGCGACGAGCGAAGCGCATCGCTAAAACTGTGGGAAAGCGATTCCTGGAATAACTTTCCCGCTGGACTGATCGCGAAAACGCATGGAAAGCTGAAATCGCCGAGAAAATGTTTAATTACCAACTTTTTCGAATAAAATGGTTCACTTGACGGTTCTTTAATTCTCATATATTCCATCGATGTCACCTTAATTACGATTGCCATTTTTTTGTATTTATTAGTGACACTTGCACGGTTTTTTCTCTACACCTTTGAAATTCCCGCCAAAACATTCAACTTTCCGTGGAGCTTTCCAGTAACATGGTGGAATCACTTTCCGGGAACGCTGCTTCGGTTTCCAAAGTGCGAAAACCGGGTTGGAAAGTTCGGCAATTTTCCAAAGTAGCGCGAAAACCATTGGAAAGTGATTCCGACTTTAGGAGGGTTTTCGCGAGCTGGAAAGCAAAGTCGGAATCACTTTCCAATGGTTTTCCTCCTTTTGCTTCCAGCTCGCGAAAACCCTGCTTATGCCAAATGCTGGAATTTGAACCCAATAAAGTATTGATCATTTGAGTGAAATTCAGAAATCAACCAATCAGAACTCATCTATAGTGGGGTAGGTCAGGGTTGGGTTCCAACAGCTATCCAGCGTTAGGCATAGGCTATGCCAAACGTTAGATCTACCCAGCGTTATCCAATAGGGTATCCAAAAATCAGGGGTTTGTGGCTGACTGGTCTGACCCTCTGTCTGGTGCTAAATGCCGAACACATCAAATTTTAGAGACTTGTTGTCATACATGAGGTTCACTTTGGCATAATCCGGTTTCTTGACTTGAACTTGGAACTGGAAGTCTAAATTATGGTTGCAGAAATTAGGGATAGGGCTTTTAGATCAACACTTTAAATTGCCACTATTGCTGGAAGTAATTATGTTGTATTTCTCAGATCTTGACATTGAATCCTTCGGAAAGAAAAAGGGGTCTGACATTTGTCTGGTGCTCTCTAGGGTAAATGCGGAACACATCAAACTTTAGAGACTTGTTGGCATACACGATGTTCACTTTGGCAACATCCGGTTTCTTGACTTGAACTTGGAACTGGAAGTCTAAATTATAGTTGAAGAAATTAGGGACAGGGCTTTTAGATCAACACTTTAAATTGCTACTATTGCTGGAAGTAATTGTGTTGTATTTCTCAGATCTTGACCTCGAATCCTTCGGAAAGAAAAGGGGGCTGACCTTTGTCTGGTGCTCTCCAGGATAAATGCGGAACACATCGAACTTTGGAGACTTGTTAGCACACAGGAGGTTCACTTTGGCATCTTGACTTGAACGTGGAACTGGAAGTCTTATTAATAGTTTCAGAAATTAGGGATAGGGCTTTTAGATCAACGCTTTAAATTACCACTATGCTGGAAGTAATTATGTTTTATTTCTCAGATCTTGACCTTGAATCCTTCGGGAAGAAAAAGAAGAAATCAAAGAAGAAGGTGAATATTGCTGATCTGGATGGAGAAGGAGCTGCAGAAGAAATGCAGACAGAACCAGCTCAGGAAGAGGTAAGTCAGTTTCGCTATTTTAGCAAGGGAATATCCAGCTTGTTTCATAGTGATGGGAGTTCATAGTTTATTGATTTTTTATTTATTTATTTGTGACCCGCTTTTTGCATAACAGCTGAGTATGAATAAAATACACAAAAGTAAAATTTACATATTAAAAAACTTAAACAAAACAATGTAAATAAACATGACAACATTCTTTTCATATAGTTTAAAAACATACACTAAATAGACTTAAAATTTGCACACACTTATGCTCAGTGATGTAAGCATAACTCTCCCTGTAATTCCTGTGGTGCAAGAGTCCCCTGTTAGTGGTCGGAAAATAAAAAGTTGTAAACTGCCGCGATTTCAGTGGTAGCTTCTGAGCGTGTTCCACCCTACTTACCGTAGTTACTACGCATGATATCACGAATTTTGGCTTTTTGTCGTCAAGGCTGGAACGACTTTTCTATTTTACCAGCATCATGCCACGGGCGAGTCCGACCAGTCACGTTACATAGATGCGTAGTTACCATGCTTACGTAGTAACTTCTCGCGAGGATGGAACGGAAATAGTAACTAGTAGTTACTATTGTTAGAAGGTTGGAACACGCTCTCTGTGTTCCCGTTGAATTTGTTTTCACCTTGAAGAGAACCATGGCTTGGAGCCACAGTTGTAAGTTCTTCATGGGAATTGCATTTCTCTTTAATATTATTATTATGGTTTATTTGAATCCTTCAAAACTGAAGAGTAATGTATAAAAAGGAACAATAACATGTCAGTCAGACTCACACACACTTACATACTAATAAACAGCTGACCGTTAAAGACAAATTAGCCTACTAAATATACAACGAAGTACATGGAAGAAAACAAAGCTCAAAATAAACCAACTAATCAGGGCGCTTTTTTTGTGAAAAAAGGAAAAAGGTTGTGATGAAGAAGAATGTTGTCAGCCTTTTTATGAAAGTTCTGGATTTTACCATTTAAAGTTTCCAAAGGATTCTTCACTTTCAAAACTTCATCCTTCAAAACTGAAGAGTAATGTATAAAAAGGAACAACAACATGTCAGTCAGACTCACATACACTTACATACTAATAAACAGCTGACCGCTAAAGACAAATTAGCCTACTAAATATACAACGAAGTACATGGAAGAAAACAAAGCTCAAAATAAACCAACTAATCAGGGCGCTTTTTTTGTGAAAAAAGGAAAAAGGTTGTGATGAAGAAGAATGTTGTCAGCCTTTTTATGAAAGTTCTGGATTTTACCATTTAAAATTTCCAAAGGATTCTTCACTTTAAATTTCGAAGTTAAGAAAAAGTTACTCGCAGAAATCGGGAAGGCAAGAAGGAATTTAGAGAATTTATAATAAGTAACTTTTAACGCAGAAAGTTCAGAAGGACGGAAAGAAGAAAAGAAAGCAGACGGAAAAAGAATGTGAGGAAGTGCAACAGCCGTATAAATAGAACCAAGAACATCTCTGCGATACATCCCTCGTAAACGAATAACAGCACCAAATGCTCTTCTTATTTTATCTTGCACATGTTGAATAAGGATAAGTTTCCAATCCCTGGTATTAGGTGAGTAAGTGATTCCAAGATACATAACTTTCTCAACAGGGCTGAAAACAATCCCCCCACCACAATCCAGAGGGGAATTCAGTGTCGGCAAACTACTAATCACAAAATAATTACACTTTTCAGGACTAATTATTAGACCCTTCTGCCTCAATTTAGATACTAGAATGTTATAATTTGCAATTAATTTTTCCTTTGACCGACTTAAAATAATAATATCATCAGCATATGCTAAAAACGTTACATCACGTGCAAATTGTATTAAAGAAGTCTTAAGCGACCGAAGACAATCTGCCAAACATGCATTAAAAATATATGGTGATAAAATTCCACCTTGTCTAACGCCTTTTCCCGCTGAAATTAAATTAGACAGAATTTTTGGGGAACGAATTGCCACTTGAACGTTCAGTCCATTGTACCAGGACCTTAAAGCACGCACAACAGAACGGGGAATACCATTATACACAAGGGATAGAAGAGCAGCCGCATGAGAAATATTGTCGAAAGCACCTTTTATGTCAATCAGAAGCGTATAAAGCGGTTGTCCGCTCAATCGCGCATCATTGATTAAAGTGGTCCATTGTACCAGGGTTACAGGGTTACAGAACGTACTTTCACATCATCAAACTGTTGTACGTGTCGTTTTTGGTTGGTACATTATAAATAACTTAAAGTTTGACCGAAAAAGGCTGGGATAGGACAATCTAGTTACCCATCACTTACTCACTAAAATTGGCTTGAAGCCCTGCTGAAAATGCGTTAATTCGTTGTTCCGCTATTCACGAATGATCGATTTTGAAATAGTTGGATTTCCGTGTGATTTGTGGTACATCTATGCGTTTGTGTTTTTATGGCACTTGCAGCCTCTGGCTCAAGTGCCATATACCGATCACAATTCCGTCTGTCGGTCGGTCCGAGTTTTTTTGTCCCACATATCCGAGTTAGGGTACTTCCAGATGTGCTAGGACAATGAAATTTGGCAGGCATATCAGGGACCCGACCAAACTAACCTGAAAATAATCAGTTTCCCGATCCGACCATATGCGGGGGAGTGCGGGGCGCTGGAAACTTGAAAATTTAGGGCATTTTGTCACTTTTTTCCGAGTTAGGGTACTTCTAGATGAGCTAGGACAATGAAACTTGGCAGGAATATCAGGGACCCGACCAAACGAACCTGGAAATAATCAGTTTCCTGATCCGACCATATGCGGGGGAGTGGGGGCGCTCGAAACTTGAAAATTTGGGGCATTTTGTCACACTTTTTCGAGTTAGGGTACTTCCAGATGTGCTAGGACCATGAAACTTGGCAGACATATCAGAGACCCGACCAGACCAAACAAACTTAGAAATAATCAGTTTTCTGACCCGACCATTTTGGGGGGGGGGGTGGAGGGCAGGGGAATCCGGGAAATTGAGAAGTGTGTAACTTTCGAACGGATGATCGGATTGTAATGAAACTTCATAACTGAATAGAATATATATCTGTAATGTCCCGTTTAAAGTCTTGACCGGATTCGGTGGCCAGGGGGGAGTTGGGGGGGGGGGAGACCGGAAATTTCAAGAAACGGTTAGAATGGAGGGATCGGAGTGAAACTTGCTGGAAGAACAAGCATCTGCTCTAGATAAGATTTTTCTCCGATGATTTTTTTCATATCCGGACCGGATCCGGCAACTATTGGGGGGGGGGGAGGGAATACGTGACCCGTTTAGAATGGAGGAATCGGGATGGAACTTTGTAGGAAGAACAAACAGATGCTCTAGGTAAGTCATTTGCTGAATCGGATTGGCTACGTGCACCGCGGGGGAGCTGGGGGGGGGGGGGGACCGGAAATCTCGAGAAACGGTTAGAATGATGGTATCGGAGTGAAACTTGCTGGGAAGAACAAACATCTGGTCCATGCAAATCTTTTACATAATTTGACTGGGTCCGGACACTTGAGGGGGGAGGAGGGGGTTTCCCGGAATTCCGTTTTTTGGGGGATTTTCACGACGAAACTTGGAAGGCATATCAGGGACCCGGTCAAACTGACTTGTAATAAAAAAAAATCCTCGATATGATAATCTTGGGAGGGGGAGTTGAGGGAGGGGAATCCGGAATATTGAGTCATGCGTAACTTTGGAACGGGTGATCGGATTCGAGTGAAATTTAACAATTAAACAGAGGACATTTTTCTCTGGTGACCTTTTTCATTTCCGGACCGAATCCGGCAATTATTGGGGGGAGGGCGGAAAATACTTGACCCGCTTAGACTGGTGTGATCTGGATCGAACTTCGTGGGAATGACAAACAGATGCTCTGGATTAATCATATACAGAACCGGATTGGCTCCGGTTATTGTGGGTGGAGTTGGAGGAGGGGGGGGGGGTCTGGGATTCCGGTGATCGCGCGTTAAGGTACTTCCAGATGTGCTAGGACGATAAAACTTCGCTGGAATATTGGAGACTCAACAACATTTGCTTAGAAATTGCTACTTCCAAAATCCGATTATTCCTTAAAGTACCAATCTTGACCGCAAAGTAGAAAAAATACTTTTAAGCAATATATGCATTTTACTGATGCCCATCAGCCCATTAGCCGTTTTGCCTCAAGGGTTTTGCTCACAAATGAAGTTCCAGCTCCCTTAGAGTGCGCATCTCAACCGCAAAGTCGAAACTTACTTTTGATCAATCAAATCATCTTGACCCATGCAAGTGCCATATGAGCTTACAGCTCTTGTTTTTGTATGCCTTACAAGAAAGATTTATGATTTTTTTTTGTTCAGGCACTAAGCAATCTTCACCAATCTCACCAAAGCCGCGTTTGTGTTGAGATTAAAATTTCCCGCGTCATAGTAGAATTTCCGTTGTTCGGATGGCAACAGATGTTCTACACGTCATAACTAAAGTAGAAAGTGGAAAATATCCAAATAATTCAGTGTATTCAATAAAATGACACAAAAATAAGTTGGCTTTTCAGTTAAACTTCATTAAAGCTATGTTCCTGAAATGCTGTCGAAATAACAATAACAAGCTAGAACATTATAGTGAATACATTCTTCATTGGTTTGAGATTTTAAGGAATATTGGCGCAATCTCTATTTTGCTCGGTTCTTCCGTTGATGGGATTAAGCACCAGAACTGTGTGCTTTAGCTCGAAGTAATTGTTCCTCATAGTATAGCTTGGTATTGCGATCTATGTGCATCGTACAACCCTAGGTAGTTAGTGTGTGTGGGGGGGGGGGGTGTAGTCCAAATACGCAGCTAAAGGGATAGCTTCTTTCCGATCTGTCAGAAATTGGACATGTTTACCAAGCTTGTCTGAGAATTAAAAAAGAAGTTTGCTGTAGACAAATGTCTGAGAGTTTGAGTATTGTGTAAACGAGCTTGAAACATCACTTGAATGAACTCAAGTTGTAATCAGCGATCTAATTATGATCTCTCAGCTTATGGAATTTGTTGTGTATGTTGATCATAAAGAAAATGCAGTCACATTGAATAATCTGTCGGGAGTTTCGAGCTGTTAATTTTTATAGACAGATTATGATATTCAAGTATATCGAAAAATTTTCTTCGGATGTACTTCCTCAGAAACTGTCTCACCTTCAGTTATGTAGTAAGAGGGTTTGTGCTTGGATTTGGTTTGTTTTTCAATGACCCTAGCAGCGTTTTCCTGAATTGTACTACCTTAGTGTCTTAACTTTCATCCGGGATTACCTATAAGAGTTCCCTCCTTCTGTGCGTTTACATTCGAAACAAGTTATGGTACCTCAGGTTTGGTGACGTCACGCAATGTGTGCTTCAGCAGTAGGTCCTTTTAACGCAGTAAAGCATTGTCCAAATAGATGTAATAAGCTGAATAGCGCTATACGCGATGTTTACGTCTTAATACACGAACCCGTTCAAATAGGAAACCCGAGAGGTTCTTATGAATGCAGTGTTCGGTGTTGCCACGCTGGTACAGTTTTTCGAGTTTCTAAAGATCAGAAACAGTATTCTTAGTACTACTTGAAGTACACCAGTACAATTTGACGCCCAATATATTGTAAAAAGCTATTAAATTTATGGATGGAGAGCATTGGTCCTCGAACTAGCAGTAAGCAGTCGTAACAGAACAAAACGTGTTCTTTTGAAGAAAAGTTGTTTCTTTAGCTTCCAACAAAGTAGAACCTTAGTGCTTCTCGTGGCAACACTGACGGCGCTGCACCTTTGCTCGGCCCGCTGGCAGAACCAACCAAGCAATCTGATTGGCTCTGCATAAGGAAGAATAGAGCCGAGCTCCATTTTCCTTATTCGCGTTATTACAGCGCGCACCGAGGAAAAGAGGAATCTGTAATAAGGCTTATAGGCCGTAATAGATCTTACAACACCTATTTGGACAATGCTTAACGGATTGTTCAGATAGGTGTAATACGGCGTATACAGATTCGTCTTTTCCTCGGGGCGCGCTGTAATAATCAGATCGCTCAAGGCTCTGCCAGCGGGCCCAGTAAAGGGCTTCGCCAGGGTTGCCACGAGAAGCACAAAAGTTCACTTTTTTGGAAGTTGAAGTAACAACTTTCCTTCGAAAGAACACGTTTTCGTTCTGTTACGACTGCCTATTTTTAGTTCGAGCTGCCCATACGTTAATTTAGTAGATTTTTACAACATAATTGTCGTCAAATTGTACTTGTGTATTTCGAGTTGCATGAAGAACACTTTTTCTGATCTTTAGAAGCTCAAGAGATTGTATCAGTGCGGCAACACTGAACGTCTCGTAGGTATGATCCTTTTTCTTTCAGTTTCAGTTTTCAGTTTATTTCAAAGCATCAACACAAGCCGTGACTTGGGGCCAAATGGCGTGTTGTTAAAACAATAATGTCAATCAAAACAACAAAATAAATAATTCAGACTGAAAATGGTCCAACACAAAATCACAGAGGTAGAACACCCACTTAAGGGACTAAAACTCATTGTTTAAAAAGTGTATAAAATTGGGGATAAAACTATTACGGTACCGCTCCGTACGGCAGGAACGGGGTTCCAGCTTGGGTACTCGCTCCGCACACTCTCTTTGTGGACACAAGCGTTGATGTTTGGAGTGGAGGGTTCTGTAGGGATTTCATACCAAACTCTGCAGAGCCTCTCCCGTCGATGATGGAGGGTCTCAAGTTCAAAAAGCAGTAGAAGAAACAGTAAGGCATTTTAGGTCCTCTATATATAATTCTGAGAGCACGTCTCTGAGTTTGAACAAGGGCGTGTAAGACGTAGACATCACGTTATACCCGATGAAAAATTTGTCTCAAAATAGTAGCACGAAGTTGTACGAAAAAGTAGCAAGCAGTACGAACTGATGCTACTACATGCTTCTATGTCAAGGCTACTGTGTTACTGCATTCTACTGCATGCTATCATTAGCAAGACTGAATGCTACTACAGCAAGACAGGATGCTACTGGATACTACTGCTTAAGATTGGCCCACCCTGAGGCACATTAAATGATAGTATTCTTTGACTTGCTGATTGTTGCTGAAATTTATTTCAAGGCGGGGATTCCAGCAGATTATTTGAGGTTGTTAATGAGTTTACGAGGTGATTGTCTACCTTTAGGAATGCGTAGAAGATATTTGGGTAAGGTAAGAGTGTTGTCTGGTCCTTACTTTTGCCCAATGTGTGGACATGTGGACGAAAATATTTTTCACGTAATGTGCGTATGTCCTGAGCTTTCAGATCTTCGTGGGGAAATTTTTGGTGTTAGTAATTGGGGGGAGGATTGGTTGGTAAAAGTAATGGGAAGTAAAATATTTGCTGATATTGACAAGTTGGGAAGATTCCTTTCGGTTTCGATGAACCACAGAGAAAGATTCCTGTAAAGGAATATGTAAAATAGTTGGCATTTTTTTGTTTGTGTTTATGTTTATTTTTTTCCCATGGCCTCTTAGTGGAATAAATCTTATCTTATCTTATCATAGTATTACATGCAACTTTTTTGTACAACTACCGTACAACCACGCAGGCTACAAATTTTTCATTGGGTAGCGCTATTCAGCTTATTACACCTGTTAGAACAATACTTAAGTCACGGGTGAAAAATGAGGCTGTGTCTGACTGGTATCTTGCTTACTTTTCAGCCAGTCCAGGACGCTGTTGAGGAGGTGGATTTGGATCTGGATTTTAGTAAAATGAAGAAGAAGACCAAAAAGACAAAGAAGGATCTGAAAGCTGCTCTCGATGACGTTGATGGAGGTGTAGAGGGTTCAGGTAAGTTTCTTTTCATAGCGTACTATACACAACTGTATTGCGTTTCCCTCGTGAATAGGCTTACCCTGAAGCGTGAGAGTGCTTTCCGGGTCCTCTACAACAGTGGTTCCCAACTTTTTCCGTATCGCGTACCCCTGATTAAGGTTCAAAATGGTTGCGTACCCCTTATGAAGAATCATTGTTCTATTATTTTACTAAGAGTTGTCCAGATTGGAACAGCTAAAAGACGTCATTTATTGTCATAAATGGTAAGCAATTAATGTGTAAAAATATAAATAAATAATAGGGATACTTGAGGCTACAAGGCTGTCAATTTCGTCCTCGTCCATAAACTGGTCAAGGATCAAAAAGGCGCTTGCGCTGTTTATTTGAAACTTCGTAAGCGCAAAACTCTAATTTCTTGACGAAAGCGGACATTTTCGAATTCAGAGATTTAGGACCTTCGCGTACCCCTTACGAGGGTCTCACGTACCCCGAGTTCGGAACCACTGCTCTACAACAATTCTCTAAGGTGGTTGTATGGGTTCTCTTGGAATTGTAGTGCTGCAGGTATGTTTGTTGGTGAAGGTCTTCCATCTTTTGGTGAAGTGAGGCGGGCATCTGCTCTATCACTTCAGACACGAATTCTGTGCGCTGAGAATCCTCTCCTTCTGGTTAACGGTGGGTTCCCACTGGCCCCAACAAAATTTGATACATCCCCCTTACGACGATTATGGATTTTGTTAAAATGTACTAGAGACTCAATGGCAGCTATACCGTAAACAAAAAAAAATCTTGCAGTATTTGCTGCTGGGATTAATCTTGTCTCTAAAAAGATAATCTTATCTCTAATTCGGATTGATCTTGTCTCAGTAGAGATAAGATTAATCCCAGTAGCAAATACTGCAGTTAACTTTAATTCGTACTCGGAGGAACTTTTTACAGTGTAGGGTAACCTGACACTTAGTCTGAAAACCCCACCTGGAATCCACAGTGTACTCTTCGCACTGATAAAAATGTTGTATTTCGGTTGAAATGAAAACAAAGCGAAAGAATCACGTGCCTTGAAGGCCCCTAAAAAAAATGAGACACCCCTCCCACGAACATTAAGAACTTCAGCCAAGCCTGGCAGTGAAGCTTGTCGTCTTGAGCCTAGGTTGGTTGGGTTGGGGGGGGGGATAGACTGTCACAAACTTCACGACAGTCACAAGTGCAATTTCCATGTGTTACTTTTTCACTAAAAGTAACGTTGCCGAGAGGTTGCCCACTCTCAGTTAAGGTGCACAGCAAAGTGCCCAGTGCCAGCACCGGTTGCCACTTGTTAGAACATTGAAATGAGTATAATAATAATAATATAATTGCAATAATAAGGCTTTCGCCTCTATATTTCTCGGGACACTTTACACACTAAATTGAATTTCAGCCAGGTGATAGTCGACACCTGCTTTGAATTGGTTCCAATCTTCCAATTCCAATCTTCCGACACCTGGTCTTCCAATCTTCTGCTATTGTATGTTTCAAGATCAGTCGCCTAATTGATGATTTCGGTCGGTGCCGTGAAACGGTACACAGGGAGTGCCGGGGAGGGGTAAATTCTCAAACGTTACAAACCATGTTTAGTGTAATATTTTACAAAAACGAAACAGTCCAAGGCTCACAACCTAATTTGTCTGTAACATCAGTAGATAGTAGTTGCGTTTTTGATTTGAATTCTCAGTTCTCCATTCTCGCTTCCGAATCTCGATTCTCGTACAAATTACCGTTGTTGCTCCTCTCGCTTCTCCATTCTCGCTTTTGACAAACCCACTAATTTGGCAGCTCGTCCGCAACCCGGTATGCTTGTTTATGCATATTGAACACCCGCACTCTGTTGACCTATCAGGGAGGAGAACGGAAAGAGAAGAATCGAGAATTCACTATCGGAGCAACTTCTCGATTCTGCAGAATCGCGAGGCTTTCCCCGTTCTCGATTCTGACTTAAAAGCAAGAAAAGTAGAATTCGCTTCATCTGAATAGTCCAAAAACGCGAAGTAGGAGAATTGCAAGGAGACTTGGCCAGATTGTTTCTGAGCAGTATTACATGTTGGGCCAATTTTTATGTATTTATTTCACTTTATACTCTCCGATCTTGGAGGTCAATAAAATATTTGAATTCGAATTTGAATTTGAACTCGCGAGGAGAATTCGGATCAAAAACGCAACTAGTGTGTTGTCTCGTATCTGTTTGAAACTTTGAAGGGAACGGCGAGAATAGAGGGAGTCACTCCACGAGGACTCCGCGTACAGAACCAGCGAGAACACCAGTAATGCTTCCAAAATGGATTTTGTTCGAAAAGAAAAATGCAGTTGACGAAATTAGTCTGGATTCACTTTATTTTTGGTTTTGTTTATGCTGATTGATTTTAATTAATTTTATATTGCATCAACACCAGCAAAAATTGATTCCCCTCCGAATCTGAAAGGGAGTCCTTTTTGATGATGGTGATGATATTCGGAGCATTCCCCGTCCGAATACGGGGAGTGAGTCCCGGGGAAAAACAAATACGCGCGGACTCCTCAAGTGGAGTCCTCGGGGAACGGCGAGAATACGCCTCATGTATTTGTCAATAAACTTCTGACAGTGCAATCTGTACCTCTGCTATGCATCTTATTCCAACTTTATAATTCCAGTTGGAGAGGCCGGTGCCCCTGTTGAAGTTCGTGACTACACCTACGACGAGCTCTTAGAGCGCCTTTATAAAACCATGTTCGAGCGCAATCCCGAAATGGTGACGGGAGAAAAGAAGAAGTTTACTATGAAACCTCCACAGATTGTCCGTGTGGGCACGAAGAAAACGTCGTTCGTTAATTTCGCGGATATTTGCAAAACCCTTCATCGTTCGCAAAAGCACGTCTTGGATTTCTTGCTTGCCGAGTTGGGTACACAAGGTTCTATCGATGGTACCAATCAGCTCATTATTAAAGGTATGTTATCCTTGAATCTTGTTTCATTCAAACCCAAGTAACCTCCAGTTCATATGAATCTCTTCTAACAGAATTATCCCTCCCCTTACTGCATGAACGTCGTAACCAGGGGCGTCACGACTTGAAGGGGGCCCCCCCCCCCCCAATGCTGTCGGCCAGTCGGTAAAAAATTACCGAGTCGGCGCGAAGCGCCGCGATTTTTCGTCAAAACAGTTGATTTTTTTTTCATGAAAACAGTCGTTTTTTCTGAAAATTGGTCGATTTTTCGTCAAAATAGTCGTTTTTTATGAAAATCAGTGGACTTTTCTAAAAATCGGTCGATTTTTTTCAAAACTGTAATTTTTTGTTGTTGAAAACTGTCGTTTTTTCTGCAGAAACAGTCGGTAAAAATTACCAGCCAGTCGGTAAATGCCTCGTCCCCCCCCCCCTCCCCCCACACACACACACAAACAATTTGGCTAGTGACGCCTCTGGCCGTAACATACTAATTCTTAAGTTTGGGTGTAAAATCCTTGCATCTGTCCAACACCGAACTATCCTCCCACCTGATGCAACCAATAAACAATCGTACGCGTTCGCAGCTGAAACTAAAAACGGTAAAAATCAAAACAAAGAGACATAGTAACACATTCGTGCCATTTTTCGTTAACATGTTGAATAAAATGTCAGTGTAAATTTAATATTTGTAGTATTTAGTATTTATGTAACTCGTGAGTGTTTAAAAGAATGAAATTTTTGTAAAGACAACCAAATTAGCTAGCTAGCAAGTTTTTGTCTAATAAACCTTACTTACTTACTTACTTACATCAGCATCAAAACAGTCATACACAATTCTTCAACTCTCTAACGTCTAACGTTCCCTAACGTCTGGGCCGGCCCTAACATATGGGCATGGCGTTCAAAAGTTGGGGCGCCATGCCGTGCAGCGGGGTCCCGTCAGTACCGCAACACGTCAGTTGACATAAACGTCAGTTCGCCACAGAATTCCGTCAGTACGCCAACATTTTCCGACAGTTCGCCTACACGTCAGTTGACCCCCAAAAATCCGTCAGTTGGACAACACGTCACTTCAGCAACACGTCAGTTGGCCAACACGTCAGTTGACCTACACGTCAGTTGACCAAACGTCAGTTCGCCTACTGTCAGTTGACATAAACGTCAGTAGACCTACACGTCAGTTCACCTAATCCTAAAATCCGACAGTTGAGCTACACGTCAGTTCGTCCACCGTCAGTTCGCCTACCGTCACTTCACATATGCGTCAGTTGGTATAAACGTCAGTTGACATAAACGTCAGTTGGCATAAACGTCAGTTGGCATAAACGTCAGTTGACATAAACGCCAGTTCGCCTACAAAATCCGTCACCACGCGCAAAGGTTCAGACCAGCCTATTAGTTCGAAGTCGGCTGGGTCACCGAAAGCAATCAAGCAGAGGGAATAAACCCAGGGGATCAATAAAAAGAAGCCGACGTTTGCGCAAGCTGAAAGGGTAAACTTAGTTCAGTATCACCAGGAGCTTGCAATCAGATGCGGCAGGTAAAGTCAAAAAAGAAAGAACAGATGCAAAGTATTCAATCAGTACAAGCTGTTGCGAAGGTTTTGAACGGGGCTAGTCAAACGGAAATTGAAAAATATGAGGGCTTATATAAGGGCATATAAGGACATATAAGGGCTTAACAACCATCACAAGGTGAAAGACCAAAATGTGCAAGTGATTCTCTATCTTTGCCGAAAGGGTCCCGGAAACAATGAGGGACGAATTACTTTTTTCTTGGCCAATGCTTCCGCTATTATCTTCAAACAATACCAAAGGTTCCGAAGGGATCCCAAAAATTTGAAATCTGATCCAGACAATTGGATCTTGTAGATAAATATCCGGTGTTCGCCAAAGTTCTTGAAAATTTGAACTGTTGAAATTTAGAAACAGAGGCTGACCATCTGAGAAAACCAAGTCCAGATATGGATTCAGCGTGTGTGTTTACTCCAGTGTTGGAAATACTTAAATAAAAGTACTAAAATAATTACTTAAGTACTTGTACTCTACTTAAGTAAAAAATTTCAGAAGTCCTTAAAACTCGTACTTAAAGCACAGCTCTTACTAGAAATGATCTTTTCCCTATAAAATGGATCAGAAAAAACGTTTTCAAAAATACCTTCACTTTCCACCTGAAACTAGCGATTGTCTTGTTAGCGCTCGTCGATTATACCCAGCCTTCCTGCTCTCCGACGCGGCGGCTGGGCGCAAAAGATTTGAAAACTGAACGTGCCTTGTTTAAAAAGTGGGAAAACTAAGCAAATAAAAGAAGTAATAAACAGAAGATTATCACATCCTTATGTGTGAAAGAGTTGTCAGCGGACAATGAAGATTCCGGCAAACTTTTCGTTGTGTGACGGGAAAACTCGGCAAGGTCGAAAAAGCGCTAAAAATTCGTAGTTCCGAAACGAAACAATGGAGAAAGGTGGGGATTTTGGAAGCTTATAATTCCATATGGGCGCTAAGTATATTATAAAAGGCAGAAGAAGCAAGAGGGGTCCGTTAAGTAAAAAATAGAAGTAATTAATGGTACTTAGGTACTCAAGTACTTTGGTGAAAAGTTCGCTTAGCACGATTTTCAGTACCATGTTTATCATTTTCGCTGAAACTGAATGGACATTAGGGATCTAGTGATTCTTTGTGCGAGCCTGAAGTGGTTTTGAAGAATAGCTAACTATGCGGCTTTTCTTCATCAGGTATGTAGCCTAGAGCTGGTAACATCTAAATTCGGTTAAAAATTTAAAACTGAAAATTGACCCTCTGTTATATTCCGTTCCGTAAATTTGCAGGAAGTTCGGATCCACCACCCCCCTCCCCTTCAAAACATACAAATATAAACGTTTATTTATGGGCTCTGACGTCTGATCTTGTTTAATTGTTAGAAATGGAGTGGCACCCCCCCCCCCCCCCCGCAACAAACTACTCGATCCGGAGCTTACCATTAAGAACAAGACAAAAGGTTTCAGTGAGATCGCAAAGAGAAAATTTTTGTGTTACTCTTCGTCCACAAAATCGGGTAATATACACTTCCGGTCTTTGCCAGATCGCGTAGCCTAACTGTTTTTTTTTTTATCTGCACTCAAACCCTTAATCAATCCCTTAGGCAATCGTTTTCTCTCTTGATTGATTGATTAATTTAAAACATAGGCACGTTCTGTACCTCGAAATTAACTATCTAATAAGTTTGGTCAGATGATGTTGGTCTTTCGAAATTTTGTCAGTAAACTGAGGCAAATATGATTCGCAGTCACCGAAGTACGTCAGCTACGATGCTTTGGCAGCGATATTTCGTGTGAGTTTCGTGTAGGGATACCTATGACATCGCAAAAATGTCCGTCAGTACGTCCGTCTGTCTGCTAAAGCATCGTAGCTGACGTACCCGTTGTATGCAGTGTTTAAAAAAAAATGGAAAATGAATATTTTTCTACTTAAACGCATACAAGTTTTAACAGAGACTGAACCAGACTGTTTTAAAACTTTATGCCGCAGGCAAAAATTTCGAAAGTCAAAGTCTTTCATGGTACGCAAACTGACTACTCTTTGAGTAAAACAGAAAATTAATCTTGGTGCCTCAGTCAAATAATGTCTAATATTCTCTTTTTTTTTTCACGGAAAAGTAGCAACAATAATTAATAATGATGTATAAAATGGATTCCCGACGAAACGTCCCCATGACAAAACGTCCCCTGGCGAAACGTCCCCGTGTGAAAACTCAAAACGTCCCCACGGCAAAACGTCCCCACGCATCGATTTTTAAGTTCGCCTCGGTCTTCAGGTGCATGATTGACGTAAAATAACTTCAGAGTTTGCATTACAGATGCGGGAACATTCTTTATAAGCAGGAAAGATCGGACATAGCACCGGTTGCTTCATCAATGTACTGTTTTCAGTTGGACTGGTTTGATCCTTTAATAAAATCTTTTAATAATTAATACCACCAAATTAAATATCGAACAAAAGCGAGATCAATGAGTTATATCGCTTCATAAATGTATTGTTCTCAGTTGGATGGGTTTGATCCTTTAATAAAATCTTTTAGTAATAAATATCATCAGATTAAAAATTGAACAAAATCGAGATCAGTGAATTATATCGAAGCGTAAACTAACACAAAACATAAACCAATTAAATACAAGATAAAACGAAAACTGACAAACTACTAAATCTTTGCGCTTTCTTTAAGAAATGGCTATAGCCGGGAGCAACACTTTCTGAGTGTTGAGTAGGCCTTTTGGGACTTCCTTGAGTAGGCCTTATCGATTAAACGCTGAAGTAGTCAACCTATCGTGGTTTTGAAAAGTTTATATTCCGAAAACATGTTTTGCCTGAACGGATGATGCAGTCACTAATCTCATAGGCCTAGCTATCCCTTGGCGATGAAACAAAACATATGTAGCCGGTCGACGTTTTGATCGGGGACGTTTGTCATGGGGACGTTTTTTCACGGGGACGTTTGGAATGGGTACGTGTTTTCGACAGCCCGTATAAAATTGATGAATATTCTGGCAACAGACCTGCAAGAAGGATCGCCTTGTCAGGTGCAGTGTTGGGAAATACTTAAGTAAAAGTACTCAAGTAATTTTTAAGTAAAAAACTCGAGTACTTATCCTCTACTTAAGTAAAAAACTTCAGAAGTACTTGATACTCGTACTTAAGTAAAAAAAAGAAGTACTTAAGGGTTCTTAAGCAATCAAGTACTTTCATAACGGTGAAAAGTTCGATTATCACAATTTTCAGTACCATGTTTATCATTTTCGCTAATACTGAATGGACATTAGGGATCTAGTGATTCTTTGTATGAGCCTGCTGTTGTGGTTTGAAGAATAGCTAATCAGAGGCGTTACTAGCCAAAATGTTTGAGGGGGGGACGAGACATTTACCGACTGGCTGGTAATTTTTACCGACTTCTTCTGCAGAAAAAACGACGGTTTTCAACAACAAAAATTAAATTTATGAAAAAAATCGACTGATTTTCAGAAACCCGACTAAATTTTCAGAAAAACAGACTATTATGACGAAAAATCAACCAATTTTCAGAAAAGCCAACTGTTTTCGTGAAAAAATCAACTGTTTTGACGAAAAACCGCGACGCTTTACGCCGACTCGGGTTTTTTTACCGACTGGCCGATAGCATTGGAGGGGGGGGCTCCCCCCCCCCCCCCAGTTGTGACGCACCTTTAGATAACTATGTATAGCTTTTCTTCACCAGGTATGTAGCCTAGAGCTGACAACATCTCAATTCATTTAAAATTTTTAGACTGAAAATTGCCGCTCCGTTATAGCCTGTTCCGTAAATATGTGGGTAGTTCCCGCCCACTAATGGGAAAAGGCTTGGGACAACGCTGACTGTTGGTGAATGTGTCACCACTTTGTTTGACACTGGCAGAGAATGCAGGAAAACTAACTGGTTATTTTTTTTTGTTCTAATAAATGGAAATCCCTCAATTCCAAACAGAACAGGTCAAAAGGACAACCAATAATCCCAGCCTTTTCTTGATTTACTACATTTTCTAGAAAATATTATTCAAGCAGCATGGACCACGGCCGTATCCAGTGAGGGCGGATAGGGGGTTCGACCAACATCATCTGACCAAACTTATTGGATAGTTTATTTCGATATACAGAACGTGCCTATGTTTTAAATTAATCAATCAATCAAGAGAGAAAACGATTGCCTAAGGGATTTGATTAAGGGGTTGAGTGCAGATAAAAAACTGTTAGGCTACGCGATCTGGCAAAGACCGGAAATGTATATTACCCGATTTCGAGGAAGAAGAAGTAACACAAATATACACACTGAAACCTTTCGTCTTGTTCTTAATGGTAAGTTCCGGATCCAGTAGTTTGTTGCGGGGGGCGGGCTACTCCATTTCTAACAATAAAACAAGATCAGAGGTTAGAGCCCAAAAATAAACGTTTATATTTGTATGTTTTGAGGGGGAGGGGGTGGACCGGAACTTCCCGCAAATTTACGGAACGGAATATAACAGAGCGTCAATTTTCCGAATTGAGATATTATCAGCTCTAGGCCACATACCTGATGAAGAAAAGCTGCATAGTTAGCTATTCTTTGAATTTCTTACTTAAGTAATTATTTAAGTACTTTTACTTAAGTATTTCCCAACAATGGAGTAAACACACACGCTGAATCCATATCTGTACTTGGTTTGCTCAGATGGTCAGCCATTGACCTTGATCTGTTTCTAAATTTCAACAGTTAAAATTTTCATTATTTTTCATTGAGGGGGAGGGGGTGGACCGGAACTTCCCGCAAATTTACGGAACGGAACATAACACAGCGTCAATTTTCCGACTTGAGATATTATCAGCTCTAGGCTACATACCTGATGAAGAAAAGCTGCATAGTTATCTATTCTTCAAAACCACTTCAGGCTCGCACAAAAAATCACTAGATCCCTAATGTCCATTCAGTTTCAGCGAAAATGATAAACATGGTACTGAAAATCGTGCTAATCGAACTTTTCACCAAACTACTTGAGTATAACTACTTCTATTGTTTACTTAAGTACGAGTATTAAGGACTTCTGAACTTTTTTACTTAAGTAGAGTACAAGTATTCGAATATTTTACTTAAGTAATTATTTAAGTACTTTTACTTAAGGATTTCCCAACACTAGTGTAAACACACAAGCTGGATCCATATCTGTACTTGGTTTGCTCAGATGGTCAGCCATTGACCTTAATCTGTTTCCAAATTTCAACAGTTAAATTTTTCAAGAACTTTGGTAAAGACTGGATATTTATCTACAAAATCTGGATCAGATATGAAATTTTTGGGATCCCGTCGGAACCTTTGGTCTTGTTTGAAGATAATAGCGGAAGCATTGGCCAAGAGAAAAGCAATTCGTCCCTCATTGTTTCCGGGACCCTTTCGGTAAAGATAGAGAATCACTGGCACATTTTGGTCCTTCACTTTGCGATGGTTGTTAAGCCCCTATATGTGTTTAATTATACGATCACCTCATATTTTTCAGTTTCCGTTTGACTAGCCCGTTAAAAACCTTCGCAACAGCTTGTACTGATTGAATACTTTGCATCTGTTCTTTCTTTTTTGACTTTACCTGCCGCATCTGATTGCAAGCTCCCGGCGATTCTGAACTAATTTTACCCTCATCAACTTGCGCAAACGTCGGCTTCTTTTTATTAATCCCCTGGGTTTTATTCCCTCTGCTTAATTGCTTTCGGTGACCCAGTCGACTTCGAACTAATAGGCTGGTCTGAACCTTTGCGCGTGGTGACGGATTTTGTAGGCGAACTGACGTTTATGTCAACTGACGTTTATGTCAACTGACGTTTATGTCTACTGACGTTTATGTCAACTGACGTTTATGTCAACTGACATTTATGTCAACTGACGTTTATGCCAACTGACGTTTATGTCAACTGACGTTTAAGGCAACTGACGGCAAGTCAACTGACTTGTAGGGCAACTGACGTGTAGATGAACTGACGTGTTGACGAACTGACGGATTTCTAAAATAGGCGAACTGAGGCGAGTGAACTGACGTTTATGTCAACTGACGTTTATGTCAACTGACGGTAGGCGAACTGACGTGTAGTTGAACTGACGTTTAGGCGAACTGACGTGTAGACGAACTGACGTGTAGACGAACTGACGTGTAGAGCAACTGACGTGTAGGGGAACTGACGTGTTGACGAACTGTCGGATTTTTGGTTTAGGCGAACTGACGTTTATGCGAACTGACGTTTATGCGAACTGACGTGTTGCGGTAGTGACAGCGACCCCGTGCAGCAAGGGCATGGTGCCCCCATAAAAATCTGTTTGGAAAGCAAATTCCCGTGTCAGATTCTTAATATATATACCTTAGTTGTAACCCGCCAAATACGCAAGGTGGTAGCGGAGTAAAGAGAACAACGAAAAACAACACAAGATAAACAACAGTATAAGCGCACACAATTTAGACATAACTTCTAACTGGGCCTGAAAAATTCATGAAAAACATCATGTGCTCGATGACCAGGATGACGAGATGTACATAGTAGTGACGTTGGCGTTTTCTCTAGTTAACGAATGAGATTTTGGACGCCGAACTTATGAAATAATTTGTGGTTGCGGCAGGAACGAGGGAGGTACATACCAAATTTACAATGATTTACAAATGATCTTTTCACAATGAAACCGATAAGAAAAAAACTTTTTCGAAAATACCATTACTTTCCGCCTGAATTTAGCGACTTTCTTGTTAGCGCTTGTCGACTCTGTCCAGCCGTCCTGCTCTCCGACACGGCGGCTGGGCGCAAAACGTTTGAAAACTGAACGCGCCGTGGTTAATAAGCGGAAAAACTAAGCAAATAAAAGAAGTAAAAAACAGTAGATTTTCGTATCCTTATGTGTGCAAGAAGCGTCACCGGACGTTGAAGATTCCGGCAAACTTTGCGTTGTGTGAAGGGCAAAACTCAGCAAGTCCGACAAAGCGCTAAAAATTTCTGGGCACAAAACAGAACAATGGAGAAATGTAGGAATTTTAGAAGTTTATAATCCCGTAAGGGAGCTAGATATATTATAAATGTTAGAATAAGCAAGAGGGGTCCTCTTTTTTTCAAACAGATTTTTTGGTGTTACCATACCCAGACGTTGGGGCACTATGCCCAAAAAATGAGGATTTGCGTTTGACTGCGTTAAAATCCCTGGCCTTTGCGGTCAGAATTACATTTCAGTATTCATCGCTCCTGGAGTCAGTAGTTGCGTTTTTGCAGATACCATGGTATCTGTTACCACGGAAACTGGTTCTGCAATTAGTCGTTTTTGCAGTTACCGTGGTATCTGATACACGGTGGCTTTGCAAAAACGATAATTGCCGAAATTGCGCTTCTCGAATTCATCCCAAAAGAAAAACTGATATCCAGTCATATCACTAAGTGCCAAACTTCTTTCCACCAATTTGACAAAAATCGATGAAAGTGAGATGACTTTTTCAGATACCACGGTCGGACAGTGGTATCTGAATATCAAATACCACGGTAACTGCAAAAACGCCTTTTCACCTTGGTATCAGATACCACGATAACTACAAAAACGACTTTAGATGTGGTATCAGACACCATGGTATCTGCAAAAACGCAACTAATTTGATCGAACGTGCGTCTTCCAACCGTAAGGTCAACCGACTGATTTCCTGGTTGGGTGATCCCGTAGTTGAGAATGAGAGATGAACCGATCAATTCAGCAAGAAAGGTGTAACTTGTAAGAAATTATATTTTCACAGTAAAATGGTTCAGAAATATGTTTTTTCGAAAATACATGTCTTGTGAAATCAGCGATTTCCTTGTTGGCGCTTGTCGACTCTGTCCAGGCATACCGCTCTCCGAAGCAAATGTTCAATACAGAAAATTTGACAACTGTGAGTGCCGCGGCTAAAATGTGGGAAAGCCTAGCAAATGAAGAGGAGTCCAAAACACAAGACATACCTGTTCGCCTACCAAGTCTTCCAAAATGAAAATCCATATAATAATGATGATAATAATTTATTTCTTACCCACAAATTCCGGAGGTATGTGGAGTACAATAAAGAAAAAGAAAGGAAGAAAATACTAAAATAACTATACATACAAAAACACTAGCACATAAACAGGGGGGTAAGGGGTTGGTGTCGTGAAAACCGAGAGTAGGCTGAACTCGACAGCTTCCTGTGTAGCGTTAGCAATTTCTAGCATTAGTAATCTCTAAATGGAGCTCCTCACATTTATTTTGGAAAAACCGGTTGGCGGACCTTGAAGCTTACTTTTGGCGAAGTGTGCGCTGCTTGACTGGCAAACTCGGCTCGGTCGGAAAAGCTCTAAAAAAGTTGGGATTCAAAACGCGAAACAATTTCTAGCTGCGTGAGTGACGCTAAAAGGTCGTATAGATACAAAAGGAAACAATGGTAAAGGCCGGGAATTTTTTAAGCGTTTACTTCCATAGGGGAGCTAAGGATAAGATAACATATTATTATTAATTTGAATCCTTCAGAGCTGAAGAGTAGTGCATAAAAAAGAACAACAACATATCAACCAAACTAGAATGCAGAATAGTCTTTTAAATCAATTAATTTATTTATTACCGGTCAAGAGAGATAATGGAGGGCGTATAGCTCTAGTGATGGAGTACAAAAAGAAGAAACAGCAATGAGAAAAAAGACAACGTCCGTAGCAAATCTGGAAAGCAGGTTCTTTAAAGCTTAACTGAAAAGCCAACTTATTTTTGTGTCATTTACTGAATATACTGAATTATTTGGATTTTGCAAAGGGATTTTTTATTTTCCACCATCTGCTCCAGTTATGACGTTCAGAAAATCTACGTCAGTCCCCACAGCGTAAATTCTACTATGACGCGGTAAATGTTAATGTCAACACAAACGCGGCTTTTCAGTGGAAAGTTGTGAGATTGGTAAAGATTGCTTAGTGCCTGAACAAAAGAAAACAAAACTTAAATCTTTCTCGTAAGGCATACAATAAAAATACAACCGCATAGAGGTACCACAAATCACACGGAAATTCCACTATTTGAAAATCTATTATTCGTGAATAGCGGAACAACGAAGTAGCGCATTTTCAGCGGGCCTTCAAGCCAACTTAGGTGAACAAGTGATTGGTAACTACACTGTCAGAAGTTTCATAACAGATAGCGTATAACACTTTCAAGAATAACACCTTTTCACTTAGAAATAAAGTGTTATGACCAATTAAGTTTAGACTATTTCGTGCCTAGATCTCCAACAACACCTTTAATTGGTAAAAATACTAAAGGGAACGAAAGAAACATAACAGATAACATCCCAAAGTGTTATCTGTTGAAACCGCGCATCCTTCTGTTGCCGTTATGTAATTTCCGACAGTAAAGTATTTTTACCTATTGAAGGTGTTGTTGGAGATCTAGGCACGAAATAGTATAAACTTAATTGGTCATAACACTTTATTTCTAAGTGAACATGTGTTATTCTTGAAAGTGTTATGCGCAAACTGTTATGAAACTTCTGACAGTGTAGATTGTCCCCTTATTGGTTAAACTTTAACGGTCGTTTCTTCTACAGGTCGCTTCGTTCAGAAGCAGATCGAAAACGTCCTCCGTCGCTACATTAAGGAATACGTGAGTTGTAAGACCTGTCGGTCCTTGGACACCACCCTTCAAAAGGACACTCGGCTCCACTTCCTTCAGTGCGAGGCTTGCAATTCGAGATGCTCCGTCGCAAGCATCAAGGCTGGCTTCCAAGCTGTCACCTCTAAACGAGCTGCGGCGAGAGCCAAGGCAAACTAGGCTAGGGTTTTTAACTGTTTTGGTATGTGATTTACGTAAAATAAAGATGTTAAGCCTTATTGTGGCATGAGAATTCTTTCTGTAGCAATTACACGAGAAGTCCCAGGCTCTGCTCGTTTTCAGTTTCAGGCAGGGGCGTCACGACTAGGGGGAGGGGGGGGGCTCCCTCTCCCCCAAAGGACATCTGAACAATGAAACCATACTTGAACACACCATGGAGAATGCATTTACAGACATGGCCACGGACAGCATCCTTCTCCTGAGCGTGACGTTTTCAAAATAGGGATGTTCGTTTCTGGAGGTTTGCACATGCAGACTCCCAAAACAAAAAGCGCGATTCATTCAAATCTTGTACAGCGCTGGCCGGATCGTATTGGAATTTCATCTGGATATACGTTTGGGCTTAACTGGTTAAAAAATATTCCAGAAGAGTGTTGATTGGAGGCAAGTTCATTTCTAAAATTGTTCGGTACTGAAATAAGGGCAGATGCAAAATGGAGCAAAAATCATTGCTTGAAAACACTATTTCGTATTTGGATTGGGTTTTCTGCAGGCAATGTTAAGGGAAGTCATACATACTTGGTACCCTTCATTCAGGTGTCCTTTAAAAACAGTCGGTTTTCTTGTAAATATAGTCGACTTTTTCTTAAAAATAGTAGATTTTCTTAAAATCAGCTGATTTTCGCCAACACAGTCGTTTTTTCTCAATAATGGTCGTTTTTATCTGCAAAAACAGTCGGTAAAAATGAACAGCCAGTCGGTAAATACCTTGCCCCCCCCCCAAACATTTTGGCTAGTAACGCCTCTGGTTTCTGCTTGGATAGGATCAAGAACAAATAAGCCAATAGAACCTTCGTCTTTGGTCCCATGCAGCGACTATGGATACCCCGACAAAACTGAACTGAGCTAGACGTACTTGTTGAGCTTGAGTCGATGCCCGTCTACTTCCCCCTCCGCCGCTGCGCATATCCGAGGACAAAGTGCAGCAGGCGTGCTGACCCTCTGCAGCGCGTCACATGCGACACCACTAGGGTAGACAACCAATCGGCTTTTACTTTACACCTTGGTCACACTGGACTCAAAAAGCCGCTTATTGGACAAACAGCTGAAAATCCCTAGGGGACGTGAGATTGATGGGCTATGTGGCAGCTTGGGGATAATGAGCAGACTGCAATTAGGGGTCAATTAGGGTTCCTGTAACATAATCATACATGCTGTTTTGCTCTAATTGATCTTCTGAATTTAAAGCGACAACATTTAGAAATAGTTGTATCTTTTTCTTTTTTCTACTTTTGCAACCCAAAAAGCCAGGAAATGAGCCGAGTGTGACCAAGCTCTTAGAAATTTCTTCCTCGAGGGCTTTACTGTGACATGGCTGTTTGTAGATGTAACGGATTGTGATGCTCCGCGTACCTAACCTGCTCTCGTTTGCATCTGGCAGGTATAAGGAATATATCAGACTCCGCAAAGTGGGATCACAGAGATAGGGAGACGGAGGTTCTGGTTCTTATATGTTCTTGATAGGACACAGTACAGATTCGTGTGTCATAACTCAAAACTGAATACTCCATTGCTACTGAACCTACAAATGTCTTTGTTCACCTTACATTTTGAGCGTGTTCCACCTGCTAACTATTATAGTTACTATTTTCGTTCCAACCTCGTGACAAGTTACTACGCTGACCGTTCCAACCTTGTCGAAATAGTAACTATTTGCTTACGCTCGGGAGCGTAGTAAGCGTGGCAACTACGCATCTCTGTAACGTGATTGGTCGGATTCGCCCGTGGCATAATATTCTGCTGGAAAATAGAAAAATTGTTCCAGCCTTGACGGCAAAAAAGTCAGAATTCGTGACGTCATGCGGAGTAACTACGGCAAGTAGGGTGGAACACGCTCTTTGTCTTCAACAGTTTCGTGATAAACCGTTTATAAATACTCCTTCAACCCAACATTACTGAAGCAAAAACAAACAATTTTTTCTGTTCATCCTTCCCGTGCAGTCCCCATCTCTTCTTGCATTCAAGAAACACACGTTATCTCGTCCCGTAGTAACTTCGATCGTTCCAGGTACTAGTTAATTTGCGACGTCACACATAGCTACTACGAAGTAACTACGGAGAGGAGCTGGAACGAACCCTGAGACTCATATTTAGAAAGATTCAAAACGGAACGCGAGACGCGGTACGGAGTGTCTTCCTAGTGGGCCACGCGACTGGTCGATACCACTTCGATGGACAACGAACAGCGAGCACTAGTGTTGGGCGATATTAGGGTTTTTCGATACATCGATATTTTGACTTTTGATATTCGATATTCCATATTTCTTTGCCGTGTTTCGCTATAGGATACGTCTCGTTCGCCAAAATTTAAGAACAAAATTGTCGTTAATTGCATCTTGCATCATCTCAAACTCCGAATAAACAAGAAATGAATTACGGAAAACATATTGCTCCAGTTTCGGATATATAAAAATGTAGGCTATGTTGGATTATTTGCAATAAATATGAATAAACAAATATCGTTTTTGATATCGATATTTACGTTTCGATTATTTACAATAATTATGAATGAACAAATATCGTTTTCGATATCTAAATTTACGTTTCGATATTTGGTCCGATATATCGATATTGGCCAACACTAGTGTGCACATACTTTTATTTCCGACAGCTGGTTCGGATCATCCGTGTACCGCGACAAGACAGATTCCGAGAGGAACTCGAGCGCTGGAGGGCACTTTGTAAATCGGCCGGAAAAACTTCCGAGAGGAACCAAGGTCACTGCAATGCGCTGCAAGCAACTCCGAAGCAGCCGACCAATAAACAAAAGCTGCGTTCGTTGCACTCCGGGCTGTCTCTGGTCTTTTGTCACCAGTGTCCGGTTCTTCTCTTTTCGGTGAGTTTATGGAAACTTGCTAACTCCTCGCTAAAGCCGGGCTCCCGAGCAGGTTCTAGTTACCCTTGGTTAATACAGCTGCTTCGTGTGCGACACGATTTTTTCTTTGATGTTCCGACGTGCGACAGAATCGCATGGACGTTCCCACTACCACTCAGACGGAAATGGAAAACGAAATTTTTCGACGAGATTATTCTGCAAAAGGACAAAGAAACCCTTGGGGAAACAGCCTCTGAAGATGCTGGGAGATTACCAATCTGAATACCACCCACCATTAGGAAATTTTCAGTCAAACCCCTTATGTCATCTTGTTCAGAACAGGTTAATAAAAATTTATTCAGAAGACCAAGGTAGAGCAATTTTAGTCTTGAAAATTAACTAGTCTTTGTTTTTTCGTTTCTTTCCCTCAAGAATCGCATGCGTTATGTCGGATCAGATGAAATGTTTCAACGCATCCGACGTTCTGCGTTGCTTGTCGCATGATTTGCTTCGTATGTCGCATGACGCAAAATTTTGCGCAAAATCGCAGCAGTGTGAACCAGGGGTTAGTCCGAACCGTTGAGGTAAAACCGGACACCAGTTAGTTCAAAAACGGGTTATAAAGGCGTATTCTCGCCGTTCCCCGAGGACTCAACGTCTTTAGTTTGTCCCGGGGACTCACTCCCCGTATTGTCGCGAGTCCACACGGACGGGGAATGCTCCGATTATCATCTCGATCATCAAAAAGGACTTTCTTTCATATTTGGAGGGGAATAAATTTTTGCTGGTGTTGGTGCAATGTAAAATAAAATAAAAAAGAATCAGAATAAACAAAACCAAAAATAAAATGGATCGAGACTAATTTTGTCAGCTTGCATACTTTTTTTTCGAACAAAATCGATTTTGGAAGCATTCCCCGTGTTGTCGTTGTTTTCCGTACGCGGAGTCCGCGTGGAGTGACTCCCTCTATTCTCGCCGTTCCCTCTGATTCCCCGAGGAGTCCTCGGGGAACGACGAGAATACGCCTAAGAGTTAAGACTGGCGAGTAGTCACTGGTGGATGCAAAACGGCTTATAAGAAAAAACGGAGACCACCGGTGAGAACTCCCGTGACAAAGAACGCAGCTAAAGATCGGAGCCTACCCATTAGGAAATGGAACCGATGCTGACAGAAGAGACCATCACCGAAGAAGCAACTCAAGCTGAAGATGGCGTCCACGATGAAGTTGAAGATGCCGAACCACTGGGGAAGCGGAGGAAAATTTCTGGATCCATTGAGCGAGCTTTGGTCGACCGGGAAATCGAGGAACTGGAGCGGCGACCACAGGAGTTGGAGGAATGGGGTCCTTTCTTGGAATGACGTATGATTTTGTGATACGTTGATAGAGGTTGGCATCATACTTGGGAGGGAGGAATTGTTGTGATATTTCCTTTTTATGGCACTTGCAGCTCCGCTCAAGCGCCATATACCGATCACTTTTCGGTCGGTCGGTCGGCCGGTCCACTCTTCTCGAGTTAGGGTACTTCCAGAAGTGCTAGGACGATGAAACTTTGCAGGCATATTAGAGACTCGATCAAACTAGCTTGGAAATAGTCACTTGCCCGATCCGACCATCGTGGGGGGAGGGGTAGGTGGCGGAATCCGGAAAATAGGGACATGCATAGCTTTCGAACGGGTGATCGGATCTTAATGAAACTTGATATCTGGAATGACCATTTGTCTCAGATGTCTCTTTTCAAGTCCGGACCGGGTCCGATGAATCTGGGGGGGAGTCGGAGGGGGGAACCGGAAATTGTATGAAACTCTCGGAGTGGTGCGATCGGGATGAAACTTGGTAGGAAGAACAAGCACAATCTCTAGATATATCTCTGACAGAACTGGACCGGATTCGGACACTGTGGGGGGAGTTGCGAGGGGGGTTCCGGAATTCTGACGATCCGTCGTTAATGTACTTCCAGGTGGGCTAGGACGATAAAACTTGGCAGGCATATCAGGGACCCAACCAGATTAACTTGTAAACAGTCACTTGCCCGATCCGACCATCGTGGGGGGGAGGGGAAGACGGCGGAATCCAGAAATCAGTGGCATGCATAACTTTCGAACGGGTTTTCGGATCTTAATGAAACTTGATATCTTCAAAGACCTCATGCCTCAGATGTTCCATCTTTCAATTCAGGACCGGATCCGATGAATTGGGTGGCGGGGGCGGAGGGGCGAACCGGAAATCTTGCGACACGCATAGAGTGGAGCGCTCAGGATAAGCTTGGTGGGAAGTACAGTCACAAGACCTAGGTGCATCAGTGACAGAATCGGACCGGATTCGGGTACCGAGGGGGGTGCTGTATGGGGTGTCCGGAATTCCGGTGGTCGTGAATTAAGGTACTTCCATATGTGCTAGGAAGATTTGCTAGAGCATTAGAAACTTGACATCATTGGGTTAGACATCGTCACTTCTCTGATCCGACCATCCCCTAAAGAACTCATCTTAACCGCAAAGTGCAAAAAATACTTTGAAGCAAAATTGACATTTTCACGATCGCCATGAGCACATGATCCTTTTTGCCTCAAGGGTTTTGCTAAGAAATTAACTTTTGACCCTGAAAGTGCGCATCTTATCCGAAAAGTGAAAAAAAAACACTTTTGACCGTTACTTCCATCCTCTGACCCAGCCTTGCAAGTTTGGCGCATCTTAACCGAAAAGTGAAAAAAATACTTTTGACCATCACTTCCATCTGACTCTTGCAAGTGCCATATGAGCTTCCAGCTCTTGTTCTCTCGTACGACGCCAACCCTTAATGACTTGGACTTGCCAAAGTGACCACCTGAACACGTTTGCTTCGAGTTATCGAGGTTCTTTTTGAATGGAATGCATTTCGTTGCCCGGATCTGAGCGAGCGCTTGAACTATTCAGGGGGACATTTTGGAACAGCCTTATAGTAAAAGTAAGTTTTTGTATTCACCATCTGAGAGGAATCGCCCGTCATATAGTATACGTTTTTCTAAACGTTGGTGTTGAAAATGTGTATACATAGGAATTGTGGACCATTCCATGAGATCTACCGGCGTGTTTCGTGTCGGAAAGTGAAACCGACCCACAAACTCCGATCAGATGAATCATTTCCATTTCCATGAAGGGCCGAATATCACTGAAGAATATCCCGAGGGGTTGCTCTCTCTGCGCCACCGGTGTACAACTCGGTGCGGCACTAGCACGATACCGCCGGCCACCGACAAACTTTCTGTAGATGACTGCGTCACCATCTGGCGCCCAGTAAAGAAATTATCGAATACATGCTGCCGAAGAAGTCAGCAGAAACTAGATATGAGGACCATGCTGTTGACCAGTAGCGCAAAGTAACCAACCATGTTTCTGTGCTTGGGTTGGACTATCAGGGGCGTAACGACTGGGGAGGGGGAGTGCTGGACGCCACCCCCCCCCCCCCAAGTCTTGTCGGACAGCCGGTAAAAAAAAAAAGTATAGTTGATTTTTTTCATGAAAACAGTCGGTTTTTCTGAAAATCATTTGATTTTTTGTCAAAATAGTCGGTTTTTATGGCACTTGCCCTCCCGCCAAGTGCCATATAGCGATCGCAATTTCTGTCCGTCCGTCGGTCGGGCGGTCGGTCCAGGTTTTTCTAGTTCGGGCACTTCCACACAAGCTAGGACGATGAAACTTCGCAGGCATATCACGGACCCGACCAGATTAACTTACAAATAATCACTTCCCCAATCCGGCTTTCCCCAGATCCGGGAGTCCGGAAACTAGGAACAACGGTAGCAAAAGGGGAGCAAATGAGCGGATGTCCAAATGTGGTATCGATCCAACGACCTCTTTCTCGTAAAATTTACCAGCCAGTCGACAAATGCCTTGTCCTCCCCCCCCCCCCCCCCAAACATTTTGGCTAGTAACGCCTCTGTGAGCGATATTTGTTTTTTTCGACATATCAGTATTCTCTCTTTCGAAATTCGACATATCGATATTTTCACTTTCGATATTCGATAATCGATCTATCGACATTTTCACTTTCGATTTTCGATAATCGATAGATCGATACTGAATTTGTTTACCATGTTTCGCCATAGTATACGTCTCGTTTCGCCAAAATCTAAGAACAAAATTGCAGAAGTAAAGCAGGAAGTTTTCGTAAAAATAGATATGACTTATAGGGGTAAACACACATTCTGAGTCTTTGTCCGAACTAGATTAGTTATTTGGCCTTAATCTGTTTCTGAATTTTGATATTAAAAATTGTAAAGGAGACTGTTAAAATGTTAAAGGAGACTGGACCTGGCGAAGACAAGACCCAATTGTCTGGATCAAATATTGAATTTTTGGGACCCCGTCGAAACCTTTGGTCTTGTTTTGTTTGGCTTTCCCACTTTTTGGGATTCCAAAACGTAAGTGGAGGGATACATATGACTTCATAAAAGTTGTCCGTCTGCTAGCACGATAACTCTCGAAGGGGTTGATATATTTTGTTCAAACTTGGCACGAGGACTCTTTGGGTCAAAGTACAGGTCAAGTTCGAAGATGGGCTCTGTAACCCTATATTTAAGGGTGGGGAGGGGGTTTAAATTAAGAGACGAAAAAAACATTTTTAAAAGCTCATGGGATAGTCGATAAAGGGGTAAGGAGACATGCTGAATCCGAATATGACAATCATGTTCTCGCCGGACAAGTAGTTCGCCCGGAATCCGGCTGAAACTGGAAAATTTGTTATAAGTAAAAGTTTTTTCTGAAGTTGATTAGATGCTATTTTGTGACAATTTTATTCTTAAATTTTGTTGAAACGCAACGTGTAGCCTATAGCGAAACATGGTAAAGAAATGTCGATGTCGATTATTGATTATCGAAAGTGAAAATATCGATGTATCGAAAAATCGCCCAACACTACTTTCGATATTCGATAATCTATATATAGATATTGATATTTGTCTACCATGTTTCGCTATAGGCACGATGTTAAAATATAGTATACGTCTCGTTTCGCCAAAATCTAAGAACAAAATTGTCGCTAAATAGCAACTTGGATCATCTGAAACTCCGAACAAATAAGAAATGAATTAAGGAAAACATATTGCCGAAATTCGGCCGAAACCGGAAAATTGGCAGAAGTAAAGCAGGAAGTTTTCGTCAAAATAGATATGACTTATAGGGATAAACACACATGCTGAATCTATATCTGAACTTGGTTTTCTCAAATGGTTAGCTATTTGGCCTTAATCTGTTTCTGAATTTTGATATTAAAAATGTTAAAGGAGACTGTTAAAATGTTAAAGGAGACTGGACCTGGCAAAGACAAAACCCGATTGTCTGGATCAAATATTAGATTTTTGGGACCTCGTCGAAACCTTTGGTCTTGTTTTGTTTGACTTTACCACTTTTTGGGATCCTAAAACGTAAGTGGAGGGATACCTATGACTTCATATTAGTTGTCCGTCTGCTAGCACGATAACTCTCGAAGGGGTTGATATATTTTGTTCAAACTTGGCACGAGGACTCTTTGGGTCAAAGTACAGGTCAAGTTCGAAGATGAGCTCTGTAGCCCTATATCTAAGGGTGGGGGAGGGGAGGGGGTTCAGATTATAGGCCGAAAAAAAATTCTTTGAAGCTAGTGAGATAGTCGATATAGGAGTAAGGAGGCATGCTGAATCCGAATATGAAAATTATTTTTACGCCCGGACAAGTAGAATACGGCCAAAATCGGAAAATTTGTTTAAAGTAAAAGTTTTATTTTTTCCAGGGGTAAGAAGACATGCTGAATCAGTATGTATGACAATCATTTTCTACCCGGACACAGTTCACCCGGAATCCGGCTGAAACCGGAAAATCTGTGATAGATAAAAAAAATTTCTGAAGTTGATTAGAGGTTCAATGTAGTGGTAAGGAGGTATTTTCTCGCCGAACAAATAGTTCGCCCGGAATCCGGTCAAAACATGAAAATTCGTGAAAAGTTAAAAAGTTTTATCTGAAGTTGATTAGAGGTTCGATGTAGGGGTAAGGAGATATGCTGAAGTCGTTTTTGAGCTTTTTTAACAGACAAATAGTTCGCCTAGAGTCCGACAGAAACTGGAAATTTGGCAGAAGTAAGGCAGCTGAAAGTTTTGATCAGTTTCGTCGAGTAGATATGAATATAGGGGTAAACACAAACGCTGCATCCGTATCTGAACTTGGTTTTCCCAGATGATACCCATTGGCCTTAATCTGTTTCCAAATTTTAATAGTAAAAATTCTCAAGTAGTCTGGCGAAGACCGGATATCTACAAGATCCAATTGTCTGGATCAAATATGGAATTTTTTGGGATCCCATCGAAACCTTTGGTCTTGTTAAAGGACACCTGAACAATGAAACCATACTTGAACACACCATGGAGAATACAGTTACAGATATGGCCACGGAGAGCATTCTTCTCCTGAGCGTGACGTTTTCAGACTAGGGATGTTCGTTTCTGGAGGTTTGCACATGCAGACTCCAAGACAAAAAGCGCAATTCATTCAAATCTTGTACAGCGCTGGCCGGATCGTATTGGACTTTCTTCTAGATATACGTTCGGGTTCAAATGGTCAAAAAACATTCCAGAAGAAAGGTTGGTTGGAGACATTTGTTCATTTCTGAAATTGTTCGGTACTGAAATAAGGACAGATGCAAAAAGGAGCAAAAATCACAGCTTGGAAACACTATTTCGTATTTGGATTGGGTTTTCTGCAGGAAATGTTAACGGAAGTCATACAGATCGGGATGATACTTGGTACTCTTCATTCAGGCGTCCTTTAACCACGGGGCTTTCAGTTCATAAATATTTTGCGCCCACCCGCGTGTCTGAGTGAAACAAGGCTGGATACAATCGAAACGCATTAATAAGAAAATCGCTAATTCCACCTGGCAAGTAATGATATTTTCGAAAAACAAAATTCTGAGCCATTTCATAGTGTAAAGATCATTTCTAGTAAGAGTTGTGCTGTAAGCAAGTTTGACTTCAGTGACTTCATCCGGACATAAGTTGCGTTTTTGCAGATAACTGGATCTGCAATTAGTCGTTTTTGCAGTTATCGTGATATCTGATATACGGTTGCTCTGCAATTGCCGAAATTGCGCTTTTCGAAGTCATCCCGGAAACGGATATTCAGTCACATCACTAAGTGCTAGAAAACTTCTTTTTTAACCAATTTGACAAAAACTGATGAAAGTGAGATGACTTTTCAGATACTACGATGCTACCACGGTCGGGGACCGTGGTATCTGAATATCAGATACCACGATAAACGTCATTTTGACCGTGGTATCGATACCACGATAACTGCAAAAACAGCTTTAGACCGTGGTGTCAGATACCATGGTATCTGCAAAAACGCAATTATCGAGCGTATTCCACCCTTCTAATAATAGTAACTATTAGTTAGTATTTCCCTTCCATCCTCACGAAAAGTTACTACGCTAACCGTTCCAACCTTCTCGAAATAGTAACTAATAATTACTATTTGCTTACCATGCTCGGGAGCGTAGTAACCACGCGTCTCTGTAACGTGATTGGTCGGATTCGCCCGTGGCATGATATCCTGCTGGAAAATAGAAAAATCGTTCAAGGCTTGACGGCAAAAAGCCAGAATTCGTGACGTCATGCGTAGTAACTGCGGTAAGTAGGGTGGAACACTCTCATAGTAAAGGAAGAGGAAAGAAGTGCAAGGTAATTCTGAGTCGCCAATATAAGAACACACGCCATCGCAAACTTGAAGAGAAGGAAAGGAAAATTATACTTTTTTCGCACAACTATTTTTGCATTTATCACTTCGACCCCTGTCCTTTCCGAGGCTGGAGCCCTATTCAGCCGCTTAAAATGTCCAGAAAGAGGTACTAAGCCTCTTCCGCCTTGTTATTATTTATCTATTATTATTTATTTGTTTATTAAGCATACTTTAACTTTAGAAAATAGACGAGAAGAATTAGAAGAAAAAATTACCAACTGGTTTTTGACGCATTAGAAGCCCCTGGCCCTTCCCAAGTTCGGATCCTATACGGCTTCCTTATTTGCGTAGGGCAGAAGTTCGCCACTGTTGCCAGATTTGATAGAAACATAACGTCCCTTAGCCATCTTGACACATCTTAATTTGATATAAGTCCAAAGCTTAATTCACCCTGGCAAAATAATCAGTCGAGGTCTTTACCAATTTACGTTTACGCAATTTACAAATGCAGAAAGTGTGGTGTTTGGCGCAATCATCTTCAGGTGTCCTAGCGGAATAAAACAGAACTGTGGAACTGGCATCTTTGAAAGTGGATGTACTCAGTTTATGAATAGGCTTCACATTTTGAGGAGTATAATGCCGAAATCCTTTTCGGATAACTTTCTTTTCAGACAGGTAAGTAATTTGAGTATCTTTTGTTGATGTGATTCCGGTCACCTCAGTAACTTAACTTTGTTTCTACTGTTACGCCATCCATCGGGATTGATGGTTTCCTTGCAGCTCCGTGGTTATGTTAGAGACGTGCCGATAGATGCCAGCGCTAGCAGTTCCGTATCGCTTCGAGGTTTTTGCGAAATGACGCCTCTGTCAGAGTTTCAGTTAACGTTTACCAGAAGTACTGGAACGTACTGAGATATTCTGACGAAGTTAAGTCGATGCCCGGAAGTTGGAGGACTCACAGTCATGCGAACGCTTCCTGATTTTCATGATAATGATGATATTTGGCAATTTTTCGACACTTACCAGAAGACCCTTTGGCAAATCCACTCTGGACACTTTCCAGAGCACCCTATATGACTAAGTCCAAAACACACCAGTGATCCTCAGGAAGAACGAGGAAACGTCTCACTAACGACTCGAAACTCAACAACTTAAATCCTGTGTCAACCAATCATGGCGATTTTTCGAACAGATGTGATACCGCTTCCGGCTCTTCCGCTAGGTACACGACGATTTTGCATGGGCAAGGAGAGTTGGTAATCAAGAGTATCCGACTTTGAAGTAACGCCTTTTAATTTCTGACATTTTCTGCCAGGATTAACGATCGAAGCTCGACGAAAACGGAAATCTGGAATCCGAAAGTTACTGCCTGTGATTTAAAAAGCTTCAAGCCAGGCTATTCTGCCGGATCCCAGACATCCATTTTCGTTGAGATGGATCCGAAAGTTGAAGCCAGACCCATAATGTTCGGAATTCTGGTGGTTAGACTTCCCAAATTCCGGAACATGAAAGGGTGACACATGGGTAACACATTTTGAGAAGCGAAATAAATACGCAAGTGAATGGGATAGGGGAAAAGGAAGATGGACATTGCAGATACACGATCATAATTTCTCGCCAGTATTTTCTGCACTTTCAACTTTTCCGGACGGAACAGATGATGAAATATCATGGTGTTGAAAAAACTCCAACTTCTCCGTCCGGAAATGTTAATGGTGCTGAAAATCCTGGCAGGAATTCCAGTCCGCGACCACTTGACTCCGATCATCTGTAGCAGATTAAAATAACACCAAGGAGTAGCGCCAATACATATGCTTTCCATGCTTTGCAAACGGGCCATACTCATAGAGCCAACCACTACGACTGGAGCATTTTAAGCGGGACAAACTTTCGGAGTCAGAAATTTCTGGTAAAGCAAAGGGTGAGGTCTGCACACATCAAGGAAACAGTGGACGGTGTATCATTTTTTTGCTATGTTCAGGATATGAAGTTATCAGAGCCAGCGCTGGTGAAAGACTGATTGAGTTTCAGTAGGGACGTTCTATATCGCTAGTGTCCATGCTGTTCGAGTGTGTGTCAGTTTTGTTAAGTCTTGGCGCTACTCCCTAGTGTTATTTTGCTCTGGTCTGTAAACAATTCTAATTGGAAGCAGTCCAAAATAAAACTAGGCAATAACGCCAAGACTTTACAAAATTGACACACACTCGAATAGCAGCGATACTAGCACTACTAGCGATAGAGAACGTCCCTACTGAAACTCATTCAGTCATTCACCAGCGCTGGCTCCGATAATTTCATATCCTGAACGTAGCAAAAAATAATACGGCCTCCATTGTTCCCTTGGTGTGTGCAGATCGCACCTTTGCTTTACGAGAAACTTCTAAACCCGCAAGTTTGTCTCGCTTTAGATGCCACAGCATAATGGGTGGCGCTACGAACATGGCCCGTTTGCAAAGCACGGAAAGCATAGGTTTTGGCGCTACTCCCTAGTGTAGTTTTGCTCTGATTGGAAGGCAAGAGATGCACGAAAACTAGAATCTTTAATAATATCGAAATTAGCTACCATCAGTTTCATGTTGTTCAGAAGAGTTGGCTCAACTGTGCGGGAGATCCGGATATCTGGTAATCTGGAAGGTGAAGCCTGGCTTTCGGCAGCGTTTAAGAAAGGCACTGTCTAGGGAACCGGGAGCCGTCCTTTTTGTTCTACGGGCTACGGAACCGGTTGTTCTCACGGAAAACAAACCAAATGAGCTGCGATTCCGGGATCTGACGTCATTGACTAACGGAAACTTGTATGTGCTGGCTCCCGTTCCGGTAGTAAGTGGAAATAGCTCACGGAAACTTCATCGCACCAGCTTCTCGTCCGGTAGTCTCACGGAATTGTGTACTCAGAAGCTAGGGAGCCGATAGCTGATACCGGAAACGGGATAATTGGAGCTAATGTTCCCGTAGTGTCTACGTGGAGTATAGAACTCACGGAATAGTTTGGAAAGTCGCTAGATGAAGAGCGGAATGGTGTGCCATCGAAGTACTACTGGGATGCATCTGATGCATCTAAATTGATTGAATAAATTGTTTTCATAGTTTTTTTCTGTCACTAAAGCTAAGTGCACACACAGTCCGGTAAGATTCCGCACGCGAAAACGCGCATACGAAATTCGCGTCACGATGCCCGACAGGTTTTTCAGATAAAACGAAATTCAGACGTGAAACTTGGCCCCAGGTTTGAAAAATCCACTGCTTAGCCTACAGTCAGATGATGCTGATTGATTGCCGAATGAATGAATGCAGCTGACATTAAATATAATACATTAAGTATAAACAGTTGAAATTTCAAACACAGCTTCTAATTTTTCAATTCTCACGGTACAATTTCGCATGCGTTTAAAATTCGCTCCGGTAAAAGTAGAATATTTTCTACTCAAATCGGAACGAAATTATCGGACCGAATCCGCATGCGATGCGTCAAAATTCCGGAGCGGAGCAGGAAATTCGCACCGGACTGCGAAATTCGGACTGTGTGTGCACGCTACTTAAAAGTAGAATATTTTCTACTCAAATCGGAACGAAATTATCGGACCGAATCCGCATGCGATGCGTCAAAATTCCGGAGCGGAGAAGGAAATTCGCACCGGACTGCGAAATTCGGACTGTGTGTGCACGCTACTTAAAAGTAGAATATTTTCTACTCAAATCGGAACGAAATTATCGGACCGAATCCGCATGCGATGCGTCAAAATTCCGGAGCGGAGAAGGAAATTCGCACCGGACTGCGAAATTCGGACTGTGTGTGCACGCTACTTAAATGTTTAATGCGGCGACGCACGCTCAGGGATCAATATTTTTTATTGATTAATTATTTTTAATTATTAATTAATTGATTAATTATTAGCTTGTCCTTCCATGATAAATTCTCACCTGTGATGAACCCTAAATATTTTGTTTCCCGACCCCTTGATTTTATTTCATTCAGCGACAGATTTGTATCAACAGTACCTATCCTCGAAAAAATTATATAATTTGTTTTACCTTAGACCTTAGTTCCTCCTGTGTCGCCAGAGGCACCCAGGGCCAAAGACAATAATAGTGGGAAAGACCGGCGACTTCGCTAAAATCGGGTCTCTGAAAATCGATAGGAACGCCGCCTAGCGTTTGGACTTTGTCCAATTTCGAGCGGTAGATGATTAATATAATCAAAGGAAGAGGGCGTGAGTAGGCGATGTCTGTCAACATTAAAGCACAACTCTTACTAGAAATGATCTTTTCCCTATGAAATGAATCAGAAAAGACGTTTTTGGAAATACCATTACTTTCCACCTAAAACTAGTGATTCTCTTGCTAGCGCTTGTCGACCATGTCCAGCCTTCCTACTCTCCGACGCGGCGGCTGGGCGCAAAACATTTCAAAACTGGACGTGCCTTGGTTAAAAAGTGGGAAAACTAATCAAATAAAAGAAGTAATAAACAGAAGATTCTCACATCCTTATGTGTGAAAGAGTTGTCATCGGACGTTGAAGATTCCGGCAAACTTTTCGTTGGATGAAGGGAAAACTCGGCAAGGCTGAGAAAGCGCTAAAAATTCGTAGCTACGAAACGAAACAATGGAGAAAGGTGCGGATTTTAGAAGCTTATAATTCTATATGGGAGCTAAGTATATTATAAAAGCCAGAATAAGCAAGAGGGGTCCTTTAATTGATTCGAACTCGTGACTTCAACATTTTTTTCCATAAAAAGCGATTTATTCTTTTCCTACTTGCTTTTTATTCCAATTAAAGAGGAAATCTGAATGGAGAGAGGATGCTCATCATAAACGAAACGAAAAAAAATCAACAAAACGTGCTTTGATGATGATTCTGCGGAGAGCGATGGAAGAAAATGTCAACAGAGCGATTTTTTAACGAAAGAAAATCCGCTAAACGGCGATGATTGTTGTGACTCATGGGGCTTACGGGAGTTTCCGGTCTTTCCCACTTTTACTGTCTTTGACTCTGGTACAGTCGAGGTACGGACACAATCAAATACAATGTTGTGATGACGCTGTCAAGATTGCTCATAAGTTGTTAAAGTTTAACTGAAAAGCGAACTTATTTTTGTATCATTTAGTTGAATACACTGAGTTATTTGGATTCTGCTAAGAGATGTTTTGATTTTCCACTATTTGCTCTCATAGTGAGGTTCAGAATATCTATGGCTGTCCTTACAGCGCAAATTCTACTATGACGCGGAATATTTGAATCTGAACACAGACGCGGCTTTTCAATGGGCGGTGATAAGGTTGGTGAACACTGGTTAGTGCCTGAACAAAGAAATTTCATAAATCTTTTTCTTCAAGCATGCTACACAGGTAGTACCACAGATCTGACAGGGAATTTCCGCTATTTGAAAATTGATTATTCGTCAATAGTAGAGCAACGAAGTAACGCATTTTCATCGGGTCTTCAAGCCTCTTTAAGTGAATAAGTGAGGGGTAACAAGACTGTCCCATCTCTGCCCTTTTCAGTTAAACTTTAAAAGGCCAGGGCGTTCAGAAAGAGCCGGCAGTCGTCCCTCATCTGTGCTGCTGCCCAGACGTCTTCCCACTGGGTTGGACTCTCGAATTGATGTGTTTTAAGTAAAAATAGTAATAATAACTCATTTATTTCCTTAATAGCATCAGGGACCCATAAATTTCCTGTAATAACTCGCCATTCAGGGGGCTTGTCAATAAGAGGTTTCCGATGCGCTCTTGACCGAGCGTCAAATAGTTCGAGAAATACCCACGGGGATAAAATACCCGACTATCCAGATAGACAAAATTGTTCGCAGCTCTTCTGGTGAACTAGGAATATTTCTCTGTAATGGAAGAGTATCCTGGATCTTTTGTCCTAGCTTAGGTACCTGGTGGCATGCTGAACAGTCCCAACAAATTTTGTCTATCTGAGCAAGAACCCCGATTCGACCCAAGCGGAATTTTTGGAAATTAGGTGAGGCTCGGGCAACATAGCAACATTGAAGCATAGGAAATGACAAGCCCCCTGAATGGCGAGTCATTACAGGAAATTTATGGGTTCCTGATAGCATTTACAACTGCTAGCTGCGGATCGTCAGCATAACAAATTACGAATCACGGCTGATTGATATTCTGACAGTTAAAATTACGAATAAAATAAGGCACAAACGAACATAAATTCCTTTCTGTTGAGTGTATGGGGGGCTGAAGAAGCCGTGGCTTGTCAATGTTAGCTAGTCTTCCCCTTGTGTTCGGTTTGGTCTGGTCTGGAGTCTCAAAGTCTGGGAAAATTCTCCGATGGTGGTCAGAAGTTAAACGTTTTTTTCCAAAGCTCATCGTCAGTTGATGACTCCTATCCGCAAGGGTCGGCAACTGAAGCTTTTCCAGAGCATCATAGGTACCCGATGAAAAATTTGTAGCCTGCGTAGTAGTTAAATATTCTTTGAGCCCAAGCTGACTTGGAAACATTTATTCAAACAATGTTTACAACGGATACGTCAGCTACGATTCTTCATCAGCGATATTTCGGCCCTTCTTGGCAAGAGTCCTCGTCAGGCTGTCAATCCTCTGGGTCAACGTTGGGGAAAGAAACAAACCTGTAATGTAAAGATTACAGGTAATGTAAAGATTGGAAAGATATGCAGTAACACGGTAGCCTTAAAGTAGAAGCATGTAGTAGCATCGTTAGTACTGCATGCTACTTTTTCTTACAACTTAATAGTACTATTTTGAGATAAATTTTTCATCGGGTAGTGGTAATTGATGTGTTACAGTTACTTATTAAAACAAATAATAGTTACAGTTATTTGTTTTGCAGTTCTTACTTTGCAGCTTTTCGACCGGGAGAGCTGCACTTACACATATCTGCTAGCAGATGCTAAATCAGGTGAAGCAGTTCTGATCGACCCAGTTATTGAGCTGGCAGAACGGGATGCTCAGCTAGTAAAGGAGCTTGAACTGAACTTAAAATACGTCCGTAAGTAAAAGTTTAAAGTGTCGACCCCTGTGGATTTATTACTTCCATACAACTAATACCACTGTGTAGTAGCATATCAATCTCCCACTTCTCGCAATATCGTCCGTACTCCGACTTCGTAACTTCCGATCCGAATGAGCTGTATCATTCAAATTCAAGTTCAAATTCAAATATTTTATTGACCTCCAAGATTGGAGAGTATAAAGTGAAGTAAATACATACAAATTGGCCCAACATGTAATACTGCTCAAAAACAATCTGGCCAAACCATACTAAAAATACAAAAAACAAAACAAAATTATACACACGCGTAGAACTACAGTAACTCTTTAACCGCTAAATATAGGTTATGAGTAAGAGAAGACATTTTAAACAGAAATTTTTGTTGCTTTTTCCGCATAATTTGAAGTGGATCTTTCAAATGGTACAAATTTATAGCGGATGAAGTAGAATGGAATTTTGAAAGTCGACACAAAAATTTACCAAAATTAAAAAAAGTAGTTTTAATATGCGCAATATTAGAATTAGAAAAATAAGGAAGCCAACTAGAAAATAAAAGGACTTGAGGCAGAGCAACCGTATTGAAGACGCGCGCAGACGATCTCCTAGTTAAATAATCTCGAACAGAAATAACACTACCGAAGCTCGCTGAAACTCTCGACCGAACAGACTTCATCATATGAGCTCGGCAAAGGGAAACTGATGGCCCATACGGAATTCCCAAATAAAGAAAAGATTCAAGTGGCTTAAGGACTACATCATACATCTTAATACTAAAAATATTATTAACTGGGTCAGCAGGCTTAGGACCAAAAATCAGGAGCTGACACTTTTCAGGACGAAACCTTAAACCAAATCTAGAAAAAAGTTCAATTAAATGGTCCACATTCTCCTGAAGAGCAGCGCATGATCGACTCAAAAGAAGAAGATCGTCCGCATACGCGATCCAAGACGCTACAAAACCTCGACCAACAACAAGCGAAGTTCTAACAGAATTAAATAAAGAAGCAATAGTTATATTGAAAATAATAGGAGACAGTACGCTACCTTGCCTCAGACCTCTCTTTAAAATCACCGAAAAACCGCTTAAGTTATTTTTCCATTTAATTCTAATACACGAAGTCTTATACCACTGATTCATAACTAGAACAACTTGCGTAGGGACCCCGTTTTTAAGAAGAGCAGACATTGACCAAGAATGAATAACAGAATCATAAGCTGCCGCAATGTCCAGGGCTAGAGCAAAAATACGATTACTAGGGCTACAAATTGAAATTAAATGTCCAAGAAGAGTATGAACTATATCCATGCTAAGACCCTTTCGAAAACCAATCTGATTCAGTCCTTGATCGCACGGCTCAAAATATTTTAGCAAAACAATTTCAAACAACTTGCTTAACTGGCAAGACACAGTTATTGGCCGATAGCATGAACAATCATTGAAATTGCCCCCCTTCTTAAGGAGAGGGGAGGTAGTAGCGCGAGAAAAACTAGAAGGAAGAATACCAGTAGAAAGGATAAGAGAGAACAAAGTAGAAATAAGAAGAACAGCATTAGGGGAAGCCCATTTAATATGCTTCGAGTTCAATCCATCATGATCAAAAGACCACTTAGATTTAAGCTTCTTAATTCCAGTTACAACTTCCTCCGCTGAAACAGAAATAGTTTGTCCCAAATCAGATCGCAGCAGATCGGAATTAAACTGGTCATCCAGGCTCTTATGAACACTCTCATCACCACGAGCAAAAACTCGACTGAAATGAGAAACCCAATCATCAAGAACCAATGTGCTTTTATCCTCAGGCGTATTATGAGACATTGTTGTTTTACTTTTAACAAAACGCCAGAGACCATTTTCATTTTTAGAAATACGATCGCTAACTTCATCTCTAACAAACTCGTTATGGGTTCTCAATTCAGATCGGAAAATCGACTTCGTAAGTTTATAATTTTCAAAAAAAGGCCCAAACCTTGGACGACCAGCCGATTTCCACAAAATAAACGCTTCATGTGCGCGTTTCTGGCTTTGAATCAAAATTGGGTTCAACTTCCATGCAAAAATACGGGTACCAGTTCGATAACGGACCGAATCAAAAGCTTTTCTTGCTCCCAATTTTAAAGCATGCACAATTTCAGAATAAAAAATATCTATATCAACCTGATCTAGACTTAAAACCGGTTTATTAACAATAATTTTTGATAAAATAGCATCCGACTCTTCGTGATATTTACAAATTTTATCTTTATCCCAACTTATTCTATTTGTACCCGAAATCTCTCATTTCTCCAAATACTCTTGATGACTAAGAGCGTGTTCCACCCTACTTACCGTAGTTACTACGCATGACGTTACGAATTCTGGCTTTTTGCCGTCTAGGCTGGAACGATTTTTCTATTTTCCAGCAGGATATCATGCCACAGGCGAATCCGACCAATCAGGTTACAGAGATGCGTAGTTACTACGCTCCCGAGCATGGTAAGCAAATAGTAACCATTAATTACTATTTCGAGAAGGCTGGAACGGTCAGCGTAGTAACTTATCGTGAGGATGGAACGGAAATAGTAACTAATAGTAACTATTGTTAGAAGAGTGGAACACGCTCTAAGTCTCAGTGCCGATGCAAAATCGCCGTGTACCTAGCGGAAGAGCCGGAAGCGGCACCACAGCTGTCCCGAACGAGCGCTGTGATTGGTTGACACATGATTTGAGTTGTTGAGTTTGAGTTGTTAGTGAGACATTTTCTCGTTCTTCCTCAGGATCACTGGCGTGTTTTTGGACTTAGTCATATAGAGTATTCATTTAGCACCATCAAGAGCAAATAATCAGATAGAACCTCCGTCTCCCTATCTCTGTACTATGACTATGCGGAGTCGAATATTTCCCTGTACCTTTTCCGCTGCGAACGAGCGGAGGTTAGTAGCTTCGCACCACATCATGTTTCGTTTACCTCGAATCTACAATTAGCCATATCGCTGTGAAGCCGCCTTGAGGAAAAGTAGAAGACAAAGCTGATTGGTTCTCTGGACGCGCTCAAGAGCAGGTCAGCGCGCGGAGTACGCCTCCTGCATTTTCTTACTTTGCGATGAGCAACGGCGAAGACGGAAGTAGAGTAGACGGGTAAAAAGCTACAGTAAATATCTCTAGGTCTGCTCAGTTTTGTCGGGGTATTCATAATCGCTGCATGGTACCAAAGACAGATGTTCTATCTGATTATTTGTCTTGTACGTATACAAGTCTTAAATGGCGTAAGCATGACGTATAAAAGACTGTGGCGTATAAAAGTCTTGCATGTACTCTGTAAAGAGTTTCTCCAAGAAAGGATTAAAGTTAACTGCAGTATTTGCTACTGGGATTAATCTCATCTCTACTGGGATAAGAGAATTAGAAATAATCTTACCTCAGTAGAGACAATATTAATCCCAGTAGCAAATACTGCAAGACTTTTTTTTACAGTGCATACAAGTCAACCAATCAGAATTTCCGGAACTCTGATCGCGGATATTTTCCACGCCGTAGGACCGAGATACAAATGATGATTATGAGATTTTGTTTACGCACTAAACAAGGAGAGGGAAATAGCGCAGTACCAAAAAAAGAAAGGAAGAATTACATAATAATTCTGAACTGAAACAGAGAGAGAGAGAGAGAGAGAGAGAGAGAGAGAGAGAGAGAGAGAGAGAGAGAGAGAGAGAGAGAGAGAGAGAGAGAGAGAGAGAGAGAGAGAGAGAGAGAGAGAGAGAGAGAGAGAGAGATTTTTTTTGTACGGATCTTCTAAACAGAGCCGAGTGATATTTTCCTTTTTTTGTTTTAGTTTGTTATTTAGCATAGTGAGCAACGAAAATTAGCTGTTAGCTATGATGTTGTCTAAATAAACCTATCTCTCTCTCTCTCTCTCACACTGAGCTTTCGATAACGTAGTAAATGAACGTGATACAAAATCACAAGCAAAACCCCAAAAAAGGACTAATTAGGGTCTAAAAAATGTATGTCCCAGGTGAAAAGTGGAAAAATGGTCAAGGGCAACCTTAGTCCTTCTTACTCAACCAATCACAGTCCTTCTTATGTGAGAACTCATCCAATCACTGTTTTTTCAAGTGAATACACACATGCACGCAGACCACATCACTGGAACCGGAAAACTGAAGAAACTGATTCCGGGCTGCCAGAGCGTTATCAGCAAAGAATCCGGCGCTCAGGCTGACATCTATGTGACAAATAAAGATTTGGTTAAATTCGGTGAATTCAAGTTGGAAGTGAGGAGCACACCAGGGCACACTAGTGGTGAGTTGAATTATAAACAAGTTCATTGAATCTTCAGAACCATGGACGATAAATTGGGAACAGCAACACGGGTAAGATAAAACTTTACAAATCGGTTCAAGAGCGTAAAAAAGTAACTAAACGTCGAGCTAAACCTCAGTACATGTAAGTAAGTAAGTAAGTAATAAGTAAGTAAGTAGTTTATTTCTGACCCACCATTTGAAAAGCCATTTGTAAAATAAAATAAAAGAAGTAAATAAAACACAACAAATACAGTTTGAATACTGTTGTATACAGTTTAAATACTCGTTCGACCCAAGCTGACTGCGAATCTTATATAAGTTTTCTTATGCCCGGACCCCACTACGGACACGCCTGTTCGTAAATCGGTTTTTAGCGGTTTTTATCGTTCCTCCTTCAACCCGTTCGTAAAATCTGGGGATGGACAAATCCATCTCCCGTTTTCCAGTTCCCCTTTTCCTCCCGCAACCAGTGATAGAGGAGAATCCTAAACGTCTTAAAAACCGGTCTTAAAAACGTCTATCAACCGAATTACGAACAGGTGTGTCCATATGATATGATATGATATGATATTTATTACTCTAAAAGCCCAGTGGCCATGGCAATATAAAGAAAAACATACAAAATCATTGGAACGATCATTTAAACCGATACGCTTATACCAATACATTTAAACCAGTTTGGGAAATTCTTATGTCGTTTTTCGAAATTTGAATCTTCTTCTTTGATGATGAAAGATTATAATATGAAAAATCCGGTTGAAATCCTGAAGCAGAAACACGCTAAGTTCATGATTAAGCTTGATAGCCTAAAGCATAACCTGGGTCAGGGTTTGAAATAGATTGTGTTTGTTAGTATGGTATGTTCTTTTTTCAAAATTTGTTGAGTATTTGATTGTGCAAGTGTTGGGCCACGTTTAATGTGCCGTGTTGTATTCTTATTTCCTTTTTATACTCGCCAGCTTTGGCGGTCAGAAATAAATGAAATGAAATGAAATGAAATACCGATTAATGTCACCATCTTCGTCTTGGCCCCACCATCCTTGAACGTCGGTACATCTTAGAGGAAAGGACGATTTCGAGAACCACCTCTGAGCGTGACCTTAGGGTAGTTATCGACCCAGATCTAAAATTTTCAACGCATTACGAAACTATCATCAAGAAAACTACAAGAATTGCGAATCTTGAGAGAAGGACATGCACATTTAAGGACAATTCCCTATTTACTTTTTTATTTGAGGCACCAGCTCGCCCACTAATTGAAAATGGTCACGCAACAACAGGGCCCTTCTACATCAAGGATGTTATCGCCATTGAGCAAGTTCAAAGAAGAGCAACAAAAACAGTGCCAGCCATTCGCCATCTGCCTTACGAAATCCGGCTTCAAAAACTACGATTACCCACTTTATCTTACAGATTTCTACGAGGTGATTTGACCGAAACTTTTAAAATTTGCCATACTTATTATGATAGCGTAAGTCTTGATGATGTCTTCACTTTTAATCACAACGGTCTCAGTGGACACGACTTGAAACTGAGTGGTAAGAAATTCCGGACATTGGAAAACGGAGCTTTAGAAACCGAATTATAGAATACTGGAATAATCTCCCAGAAAGTGTTGTAAATGCGGAAAATATCAACCATTTCAAAGCAGGTGTCGACTACCACCTGGCTGAAATTCAATTTAGTGTGTAGAGTGTCCCGAGAAATTTATAGAGGCGTAAGCCTTATTATTGCAATCATATTATTATTATTATATTATTAAAACTACAAAAAAATTCTTTGTGAGTCATAAACAACTTGAGAAATTCACCCACCTTCCGTATAGTGATAAAACACTCACTCTCCAACATTTGCTCCATCCATTCCCGATCACACTCATCTACTCCAAATATTTCTCTTCGTAAATCATTCAGGTCCCTACATTCACACATAATATGTCGGCCACACTTATTCATATCTCCGCACATCGAGCAGTGGGGCCCGGGCATTAAAGTAACGTGGTATTCAGTCATTTTCGCTGCGTTGCGACCGATAATGAGTAGGCCTTATAATAACTTATGAGCAATCTTGACTAACATCACCAACAACATTGTATTTGATTGTGTGTGCAGTCCGTACCTCCGACTGCACCAGTCGCAAACGATGCGAGGTGAGGAAAACTATCCGTTGGGTTTGGCTAGAGATTAAATGCATGATAACAACTGCGAAAGGGAAATGTTATTGAGAAGGAAATCAGTGTAGTAATAATAACATATATCAAGTTTAACCGAAAAGGACTGAGTTCTGACAGCCTAGTTACCCATCACTTATTCACTTAAAGAGGCTCGAAAGCCCCATGAAATGCGTTACTTCGTTGCTAATCTATTCACAATTAATCGATTTTCGAATAGCGGACTTTCCCTGTCGGATTCGTGTACCTCTATGTGCTTGTACCTGCGTTGTATCCTTGACGAAAACGGTTTATGATAAATTTCTGTTCTGGCACTAAGCAGTCTTCGCCAACTCATCATTGCCCACTAAAAAGCCGCGTTTGTGTTGAGGTTCAAATTTTCCGCGTCATAGTAAAATTTGCGCTGTGGGGATGGCCGCAGATGTTCTGAGCGGCACTACTGGAGCTGAAAGCGGAAAATAAAAAATTCCTTTGCAGAATCCGAATACTTCATTGTATTCAACTAAATGATACAGAAATAAGTTGGCTTTTCTGTTAAACTTCAAAGCACTCGCCTAATCGAGTTTTATTTTGATACTACTTCCTCGAAATCTACATAATGCGCTGCTAAGTCCTGGAGAAGTGCTCTTCAAGACCGCTAGAAACAGTGAGCGTGTTCCACCCTTCTAGAAGTAGTTACTATTCGTTACTTTTTCCGTTCCATCCTCACGAAAAGTTACTACGCTGACCGTTCCAACCTTCTCGAAATAGTAACTAATAGTTACTATTTGCTTACCATGCTCGGGAGCGTGGTAAGCATAGTAACTACGCATCTCTGCAACGAGATTGGTCGGATTTGCCTGTGGCATGATTTCCTGCTGGAAAATAGAAAGATCGTTCCAGCCTTGACGGAAAAAAGCCAGAATTCGTGACGTCATGCGTAGTAACTACGGTAAGTAGGATGGAACACGCTCAGTATCTACTTTTACCCCAGCAAGATTCCAGTAGTATTAGGTTTCAATTTTGCTTTAACGAATAGTGTGGCAAAACGCCGAAAGGCAGTTTGTGTGAGCCAGGACGTAACCTTACATTGCTTTTAGGCTGTGTCTCATACGTGGAACACGACCAAGCCCTTGCCTTCACAGGAGATACGCTTCTTGTCCGAGGATGCGGCCGGACGGATTTCCAGGAGGGAAATCCGGAAACGTTGTATGAGATGGTGTACAAGCAACTTTTCACCCTTCCGGATAGTTTTCGGGTATATCCCGCACATGACTATAAAGGTAGAATGTTTTTCGGCTTCCCTAAGGGCCCTATGATCATTTGTGCTTCTAATTTACTTAAATAGGCCTGAAAACCCGATAAAAATGCGTTACTTCGTTTGTCCGCTCTCCACAGATAATCTATTTCGTCGAATGAACTTGTTCTTTCGGACTTGTTGTACCTCTATGTGCCTATGCTCTAAGTACTATAGGCGTATTCTCGCCGTTCCCGGGGGACTCCTTTTGAGGAGCGATCGTAATGTCTGTCTGTCTGTCGGTCTGTCCGCATTTTGCTAGTTTGGGCACTTCCACGTGACCTAGAACGATAAAACTTGGCACGCATATCAGGGACCCAACCGGATTAACTTGGAAATAATCACTTCCCCGATCCGACCATCAATGGGGGAGTGGCAAGATGGGGAATCTGGAAATTAGTAACATTTATAACTTTGGAACGGATAATCGGACGTGCATTAAACTTGACAGGTATCAAGAACAAGTGTCTTGGATGTTCATTGTCAAATTCGGATCGGATCCGACAACTCTGGGGGGTGGGGGGGGGGGGGGGGGGCACCCGAAATCTCTTGAAACACTTTTTCTAGTTTTTGTCAAACCCCTACCCCTTTCTTCACACTAGTCTAACTGAGTCATTCTTTCTTCACACTAGTATAGCTCTGCTCGTGGATGAGTCATTTTTTGCTTAAATTCGTTCGGAGAGAGCTAGAGCCATTGAAGGTCGAAGGGGTTGGTATAATATCGTCGGTGTCAAGCGGAAACCACGTATCTGGTCAAATTCGCAATTTCCACTTTTTGACACAGTTCTACTCGCCGAAAAATTCTGCGTCGAATGGTTCGTATCTCGATTGCCTCCGACTCGTAGTCTGGGAGATATAACCAAGATGGATACCACGTATCTCGGATTAACATTGGGGGCTGTACTACTAACGAGAAAAAGTTATTATGTTTTTTTCACCTCCTGAACATTTTTAAGAAAGGGAGATACGTGGTTTACGCTTGACACCGACGATATGTTGATGAACCTTAGTTGGGGTTGATATCGATTAAGGACTTCCACACAAGCTAGGACGATGAAACTTCGCAGGCATATCAGGGACCCGACTAGATTAAAGCTTCACTGAAAAGGGCTTAGATAGGAGAGTCTAGTTGCCCATCACTTATCCACTTGAAGAAGCTTGAAAAACCGGCGAAAATGCGTTACTTCGTTGCTCCGCTATTCGCGAATAACCGATTTTCAAATAGTGGAATTTCCTTGTCTGATGTGTATGCTCTATGGGCATGTATCTGTGTTGTATGCTCGAGGAAAACGATTTACGGAAAATTAAGTGTTCACGCAGTGAGCTACCTTCCGTAAGCTGATCACTGGCCATTGACACGCCACGTATGTATTGAGATTCAGTTTTTCTGCGTCATAGTAGAAATTTGCGCTGTGAGGACAAACGCAGATAGTCTGAAAGTCATTCTAGAGCAAATAGGGAAAAAAAAAAAAAAACTTAACACAATCCCAAAAATGCAGTGTACTCAGTTAAATGATACAAAAATAAGTTGACTTTTCAGTTAAACTTTAACTTACAAATAATCACTTCCCCAATCCGACTTTCCCCGGATCCGGGAGTCTGAAAACTAGGAACAACGGTAGGAAAAGGGGAGCAGGCAAAAAGAGCGATGCCCAAATGCGGTATCGATCCGCGAACCTCTGCGTCAAAGGTCCAGTGTTCCACCACTGGGCTACGACTTTATGTATTTAGAAGCGAATACGGGAGGAGATACGGTTTAAAGATTAAAGTCAGACTAAGTGGTCAGAACGAATGCTATTTTGCTCTGATGCTAACTCTTCGTGAAACATTTCCACATAAGCTAGGACAATGAAACTTGGCAGGCATGTCAGGGAACCGACCAGATTAACTTGGAAATAATCATTTTCCAGATCCGATCAGACTGGGGGGAGTGGAGGGATTAGAAACCTGGAAACTATTAACATGCATAACCTTGGAGAGGGTAATCGGACATGCGTGAAACTTCAAGAACAAGAGTTTCGGTTATTCAGTTTCAAATCCGGACCAGATTCGATACTTGTGGGGGGGGGGCTGGAGGGGGGCACCGGAAATTTTCTGAAACGCTTCCACATAAGCTAGGACAATAAAACTTGGAAGGCATATGAGGGAACCGACCAGGTTAACTTGGAAATAATCACTTCCCCGATCCAGCCATCGCGGGGGGAATCGGACATGCGTGAAACTTCAAGAACAAGAGTTTCGGTTATTCAGTTTCGAATCCGGACCAGATTCGATACTTGTGGGGGGGGGGGGCTGGAGCAAGAGTTTCGGTTATTCAGTTTCGAATCCGGACCAGATTCGATACTTGTGGGGGGGGGGGGCTGGAGGGGGGCACCGGAAATTTTCTGAAACGCTTCCACATAAGCTAGGACAATAAAACTTGGAAGGCATATGAGGGAACCGACCAGGTTAACTTGGAAATAATCACTTCCCCGATCCAGCCATCGCGGGGGGAGTGGAGGGCTGGGGAATCCGGAAACTAAAATCATACATAACTTTGGAACGGGTAATCGGACAGGCATGAAACTTGACAAGTGTGAAGAACAAGTGTCTCAGATTTTCAATTTCAAATCTGGCCCGAATCCGATAACTGGGGGTGGGGGTAGAGGGGGGACCGGAAATCTTTTGAAACGCTTAGGATCGAGGGATCGGGATGGAACTTGAAGGGAAGAACGAGCATTAACCCTAGATACTTTATTGACAAAATAGGACCGGATCGTCGGAGGGGTTTCTTGGATTTCCGCGGTGATCACGAGTTAGGATACTTCCAGATGTACTATGGCCATGAAATTTGGCAGACATATTAGGTACTCTCCTAGGTCGACTTGAAAATAGTTCCTTCCCCGATACGGTGATGCTGGGGGGAGTGGACGGATGGGGAATCCAGCTTCTAGTGACATGCATAACTTTAGAACGGGTGATCGGACGTGAATGAAATTTGACAAGTGTCAAGAACAAGTGTCTCAGATGATCAGTTTCAAGTTCGGAAAGAATCCAGTAACTGTGGGGGGGAGCTGGAGGGGGTGCAAGAAATCTCGTGAAACGCTTAGAGTCGAGAGATCGGGATGGGACTTGGAGGAAAGAACAAGCATAAGCCGTAGAGACAATACGAGACAATACTGACAAAACAGAACCGGATCTTGTCACAGTTGGGGGAGTTTGAGAGGGTTTTCCACAATTCTGGTCATCACGATCTGGGGTACTTCCAAATGTGCTATGACCGTGAAACTTGGCAGTCTGTGCTATGACCATGAAACTTGGCAGGCATGCTGTCAGATTGGCTTAAAAAAAGTCCCGCCCCCGATCCGATCATCGTTGTGGGACAAACAGTTATCAGTGAGTGGAATAACCATTTCAGATTTAGTAGATCAAGCCGATTTTCTGATGAAATGAATATCGGGAGAGAGATGCAGCCTTGACAACTGCAAACCGTATCTGACAAACATGCTAACTGTTCTTACAAGTGCCATATGAGCTTTCAGCTCTTGTTGTTTGTTCCAAGTACTCAGGGACTCACTCCCCGTATTCTGGCGAGTCCCAAGGACAGGGAATGCTCCGATTATCATCACCATCCTCAAAAAGGACTCAATTTTTGCTGATGTTGGTGCAATGCAAAATTAAAAAGAATTAGAATAAACAAATCCAGAAATAAATTGGATCCAGACTAATTTCCTCAACTGCATATTTTTTTTTTGAACAAAATCCATTTTGGAAGCATTCCTTCATGTTCCCGTTGTTTTCTGTACGCGGAGTCCGCGTGGAGTGACTCCCTCTATTCTGGCCGTTCCCCTTGATTCCTCGCAGTCCTAGGGGAACAGCGAGAATACGCCTTATAAAGGTAAGCCATTTCTGAAAAATAACACATATAACAAACGACGTATTTTCTCATCACTTTCCTATTCCCTTCAGATTTCCTATTTCCTTCAGTTTTTATGGCACTTGCCTTCCGGCCAAGTGCCATATACCGATCACTTTTCCGTCGGTCGGTCGGTCCGGTGATCGCGAGTTAGGGTACTTCCAGATGTGCTAGGACAATGAAACTTGGCAGGCGTATCAGGGACCCGACCAAACCAACCTGGAAATAATCAGTTTCCCGATCTGACCATATGCGGGGAGTGCGGGGCGCTGGAAACTTGAAAATTTAGGGCATTTTGTCACACTTTTTCGAGTTAGGGTACTTCCAGATGAGCTAGGACAATGAAACTTGGCAGGAATATCAGGGACCCGACCAAACGAACCTGGAAATAATCAGTTTCCCGATCCGACCATATGCGGGGGAGTGGGGGCGCTGGAAACTTGAAAATTTAGGGCATTTTGTCACACTTTTTCGAGTTAGGGTACTTCCAGATCAGCTAGGACAATGAAACATGGCAGGAATATCAGGGACCCAACCAAACTAACCTGGAAATAATCAGTTTCCCGATCCGACCATATGCGGGGGAGTGGGGGCGCTGGAAACTTGAAAATTTAGGGCAATTTGTCACAATTTTTCGAGTTAGGGTACTTCCAGTTGTGCTAGGACCATGAAACTTGGCAGGCATATCAGAGACCCGACCAAACGAACTTAGAAATAATCAGTTTTCTGATCCGACCATTTTGGGGGGGAGTGGAGGGCAGGGGAATCCGGGAAATTGAGAAGTGTGTAAATTTCGAACGGGTGATCGGATTGTAATGAAACTTCATAACTGAATAGAATATATATCTGTAATGTCCCGTTTAAAGTCTTGACCCGATTCGGTAGCCAGGGGGGAGTTGGGGGGGGGGGGAGACCCGGAAATTTCAAGAAACGGTTAGAATGGCGGGATCGAAGTGAAGCTTGCTGGGAAGAACAAGCATCTGCTCTAGATAAGTCCTTTAGACCATTGTACTGGATCCGGACACTTATGGGGGGGGGGGTCCCGGAATTCCGGTGATGGTGGTTTTGGGGATTTTCACGATGAAATTTGGCAGGCATATTAGGGACCCGATCAAACTGACTTCAAAATAAAATTTTGTCGATCTGATAATGGTGGGGGGGAGTGGAGGGAGGGGAATCTGAAATTTTCAGTCATGCGTAATTTTTGAATGGAAGATCGGGTTCGAGTGAAATTTAAGAATTGAACAGAGGACATTTCTCCGATGATCTTTTTCATATCCGAACCGGATCCGGCAACTATTGGGGGGGGGGGGAATACGTGACCCGTTTAGAATGGAGGGATCGGGATGGAACTTTGTGGGAAGAACAAACAGAGGCTCTAGGTAAGTCATTTACTGAATCGGATTGGCTACGGGCACCGCGGGGGAGCTGGGGGGGGGGGGGGGGGGTGGACCGGAAATCTCGAGAAACGGTTAGAATGATGGTATCGGAGTGAAACTTGCTGGGAAGAACAAACATCTGGTCCATGTAAATCTTTTACATAATTTGACTGGATCCGGACACTTGAGGGGGGGGGGAGGAGGGGTTTCCCGGAATTCCGTTTTTTGGGGGATTTTCACGACGAAACTTGGAAGGCATATCAGGGACCCGGTCAAACTGACTTGGAATAAAAAAAAATCCTCGATATGATAATCTTGGGGGGGGGGAGTTAAGGGAGGGGAATCCGGAATATTGAGTCATGCGTAACTTTGGAACGGGTGATCGGATTCGAGTGAAATTTAATAATTAAACAGAGGACATTTTTCTCTGGTGATCTTTTTCATTTCCGGACCGAATTATTGGGGGGAGGGCGGAAAATACTTGACCCGCTTAGACTGGTGTGATCTGGATCGAACTTCGTGGGAATGACAAACAGATGCTCTGGATTAATCATTTACAGAACCGGATTGGCTCCGGGTATTGTAGGTGGAGTTGGAGGAGGGGGGGGGGGTCTGGGATTCCGGTGATCGCGCGTTAAGGTACTTCCAGATGTGCTAGGACGATGAAACTTCGCTGGAATATTGGAGACTCAACAACATTTGCTTAGAAATTGCTACTTCCCAAATCCGATTATTCCTTAAAGTACCAATCTTGACCGCAAAGTAAAAAAAATACTTTTAAGCAATAAATGCATTTTCATGATGCCCATCAGCCCATTAGCATTTTTGCCTCAAGGGTTTTGCTTACAAATGAAGTTCGAGCTCCCTTAGAGTGCGCATCTCAACCGCAAAGTCGAAACTTACTTTTGATCAATCAAATCATCTTGACACATGCAAGTGCCATATGAGCTTACAGCTCTTGTTCAACTTAGCGTCCGTCAGACATGGAAATGTAGTCTTTTATTTAAATTCATTTTCTTCGCGTCTGGGTAAATTTTCGGTTGTCGTTCAAGTAGCGCACATTCTGAACGCTATTACTAGAACCACGGGTGAAAAAATACAAAATAATTCAGTGTGTTCAGATATTCGATGTAAGCTGCCGAAGCATCGTAGCAGACATCATCCGTGTTATGCATTGTTTGAATATGAATATTTGAATGAATATGAATATTTGAACCTCTGTGTAGCCAAATTCCGGATTCCGTGTGTTGGTAACCCCTTCGTAGGGGATTTGCTAGATGGCCGAAAGTTTAACAAATTTTCAGATAATCTTTTTGAATTTACGTGTAATCCATGGAGATTAGGAGTAAAGAGCCGATCAAACTATCTAGCCCTACAAATTATTTTATGTTAACAAACTCTGAAAGCTTTGTCTCCGAAAAGGTGTTTTGGCAATTCAGCCTTCGATTTTTCTTCTCGCCTTATTTGTATCGTTGAAGCGCCAAATAATCGCTCGATGAATATTCAAAAGAGTCAGTGATCCCAGTCGTGAATCTCTCGAGACGGAGCAAAAGGATCGACGAGGATGGGATTCGAACCCACGCGTGCAGAGCACATTGGATTAGCAGTCCAACGCCTTAACCACTCGGCCACCTCGTCATGTTGATGTGAGAGCTTGGAGCAATAGTTTAAGAATGGAGGAGTATTTGCAACTGAATACAGAATAATCCTGAAGATGGTACAGGAGGGATACCTGACCTCATTTTAACACTACCTCGGTTTTTGCCGGGAAAATTTTAAACCAAATGTACATGCTGTCCTGACAGTCAAGAGGCAAAATACGACTTAATACCCCTCCGGATTCCCCTCTGATGGGGTATCCAAGGGGTAAACAAGTCCTGTATCGTAAAAAAGAGTAAGAAAGAAAAATACAGAATAGACAGAAATCGACAGAGCAAACTGACAATGGATACTCCTAGAAATTTATATTCAAATAATGCATAAAACGTATGTGTCAGCTACGATGCATTATCAGCGATATTTCGGCCCTTATTGGCAAGGGTCCTCGTCTCGTCAGGCTGTCAATACTCTTGATGACTAACTCTCCTTGTCGATGCAAACTCGCCGGGTACCTAGCGGAAGAGCCAGAAGCGGTATCACCTCGGATATCACAGCTGGTCCCGAAGATCTCCGTCATTGTTTGACAGAAGATTTGAGTTGTTGAGTTTGAGTCATCAGTGAGACATTTTCTCGTTCTTCCTGAGGAGCACTGGCTTGTTTTCGACTTGGTCATATAGATAGAGCATATTGAGCGTCAACGTCGGGGAAGGAATCAAACCTGCAATAACGAGGGGTTGCGCACTGGCCGATTTCGTGTACGCCATGAGACAGAGGCAGATGAGGCACGGGAGGCAGGCATGAGGCACGTGAGGCAGGCATGAGGCAGGGACCTTGTGCACCACGAGGCACTTCAGAAATCCCTAAACGTGTCACCAGAACGGGCGCTGAGGCACGTGAGGCATGTGAGGCAAGCATGAGGCACGTGAGGCAAGCATGAGGCACGTGAGGCAGGCATGAGGCATGTGAGGCAGGCATGAGGCAGGGAGCTTGTACACCATGAGGCACCAGTGCGCAACCCCTCGTGCAATAAACAACTTAAAGTTGAGTATATTTTTTTTACATTATAAGAATTATACTTCTAGTGCTGTTCTAGTGAATTCTAACGACTTACCACAATAGGTGAGAATAAATAAATAAAATATGGTGTTGTGAGTTACTCTGTAGGGGGAGAGGGGGGCAGGTCCGGAAATCGGCTCCCTAAACCTCACTATTGAAATTACAATTACGCGAATTTTTTTCTAGAGCTAGCTGTCACAATTGTACGCTTTTATGTCAAGAATTCCCGCTGTTGCAATCATGCAATCATAGATAACCGATGCTTGTGTCACCTTTTTTGCACGAAATTGAAGTCTTTGATTCATGTGGGCCGAGAAGGTGGGAGACACCATCATTTTTCGATGGGTCGGATTTTTACTAACACACTGTTACCTTTGTTTGCCCAATCCTCACGGTAGCCAACATTATCCCCAAATTACTTGAACACAATTCACTCCTGAACGCCGTTCCGCCATTGCTAGTTAACTATTCGTTGATCTCCTGTCGCTGGTCAAACGATTACTAGAACCCTCGAGAAGATCGAGTGGCATGTAAGAGGATTAAAACAACTAAGTATATCACCCTGTGGACGTTTAGATATGTCCGAGTAAGAAATCATCGGCCAGTTTGACATTTTTTGGTCTCGGAAGCTGAATATAATTTAGCTCAATTGCAGAATCTTCAAGAAATCACCATAACGAATTTAGTATAATTTACGGCGTTTGTTTATTGTGATCTAGTTTACATCCTTAATTCTTTGGACTTACTGGAATTGACAAGAAAAATCAGAAAACACAATACTCCAAGAAATCGATGATGCAAATAATTAGTTTAATTTTTCTACACATTTTCCATAATATCCCTGCTACAATAAAAACATTTTGTTAGATCCAAAGTCAAACTATGATTCCATCCTCCCCATAGCGGGGGCTTCCGACCCACACCGCTAGATGACCCAGCGGTCGGATCGAGTCGTGGCTTCATCTTGGGTCTTGGGTGGGGGGGGGGGGGGGGTCTAGACGCTGCAAGTGCTAGAATGCTTATGATATAACTCCTTTAAGTTCTACGTCATGGGTTTGGCACCTCATTTCGGTAGTTCCGACCCCCCCCCCTCCCCCGTCGGTGATTTTTATTTAGGTAATTTAAGATTGGCTCTACCATATCAAAGACGAATTTCCGTAACTGTAAACGTAAATTTAATTCTGTCAAAACAGTACCAGGGGCAGGTCCGGACAAAAACACTTAGGGCAGGTGAGGACAGCAAAGAAAGAGAAGCTGCAGGAAGAAAAAAGAAAAAAAAATTAAAGAAGAGAAAATCTGACCAGGGAAGGAAAACTGACAGCAAAAAGGCTCAGAAAGTCTTTACGACCCATTCCGGAAGAAAACAAGTCATAATCAGGTACAGAGGTAACAGTATATATCCGGATTACAATAACAGATCTTGATAAAAAGGGACGGTATACTTGAACAGTTTTCCAAATGGAAACCAACGAACGAAACTGAATTGAGGCAACGAGAGTAAATGAAAAAATGTGTATGCAACTTTCTTGAAAGTCCGTCCTGGATTAAAAAAAAATGATGTCCGTAGCTGTCCCAGCCATGTCCGAACCTGTCCCAGTCTGGGGGCAGGTCCGGACAGACGTGGGTAGTAGGAAAATGGAATTTGCAAAGAAAATGTTGCAGGTAACAAGATTATACAAAATAACAACAACAGCAAGACATGATTCTAGACAGTCGAAAAGTGAACAGAACCTAAAACGAAATCGTGGTATGCGAAAAAGCCAAAACGTGACGAACCTGCCCCCCTCTCCCGCTAGTATGTGGTACGAATCCGTATCTTGATTAATATTTAGTCTATTTCTCTGCTTATCGGATATAATGCTACGAGTCTAAGGACAACTTTGGTGACAAATGTCGTTTCGTTTGGAAATCCTCCCCCCGAAAAATAAAGACTGAACTGTTGCGGAGGGGATACTCACTCCCAAACCTGTATACACCGGGTGCCGGCGAGTGAGAATCCCCTCGGCTGTTATACTGGAAGTGAGTAAACAGTGAATTGATTGTTTTGCAATTTTTTACTGTATATCCTGTATCTGGCAAATGGCTGTATCATTAGATTTTTATTAATACAAGGGGTTGCTCACTCCCAAAATGGCTGCACAGGAAGTGCATACGGTGTCCAGCATATATGTCCAGTCTGTACCGGGGCCCACAGAGCAGTCATACACAAATCCTCAAATTTAGGGCATGGTACCCCCGTAAAAATCTGTTGTTAACTGTTGAATTAAGTAAGTAATTTATTTATAACCCGCCATTTCTAAAAAGCTGAGTAAATAAAATAAAATAAATAAAATACATAAAGACACAGAAAAAGACAATTCTAAATTGGAAGTCTAAATTGGAAATTTGCTTTTCAAACAGATTTTTAAGCGGGTACCATATCCTTGCTGTAGGGCATGATGCCCTAACATATGAGCATCATCGCCAGACTTTGGGGCATGCCCGGGCGTTGGAGCACCATGCCCCAAAATTGAGGATTTGTGTATGTCTGCCATTGAGTGAGTAACCCCTCCCTTAGCTGTTCGCCTTTTATTTTGCAATGTGGTACGATACTCTTGGTGACTAACTCTTCTTGCCGATGCAAACTCGCCCTGTACCTAGCGGAAGAGCTGGAAGTGGTATCACTGCTGCTCCCAGACATCGCCATGATTGGCTAACACAGGAATGAGTTATTGAGTTTGAGTCGTTAGTGCTACGTTTTCTCGTTCTTCTCGGGATCACTGTCATATTTTTGTCATTCTCGGCTGCCATCATTGTTCATATATTTCAGGTTTCACGTCGACTACAATCGGAGAAGAAAAGAGGTATAATCCCCGATTGACGAAAGGAAAAGACGAATTCGTGACAGTAATGAATAACCTCAACTTGCCGTACCCCAAGAAAATTGGTAAGGTACTTTTTTGCAACCTCATTACCGGACTCCCTTTTAAAATCGGTAGGCCATTACGCAAGTTGCAATAAGTTGCAGATGAAGTCTAACATGCGAAACCAAATTCGACAAATTTTAGGTAGATTTGTGTGTCCGTTTTGGCTTTAATAACACATAGACTAATTAATTTGCAATTGTAAACATCAAGTGTCTATAATTTATTAGATAGATAGATACATAGGTAGATCAGTGTATTTCAAAAGCCCAAGGGCCATATATACAAAAAAACAAAAACAAAAATATAACTTAAACAATCAGACTCCTTCTTAATTCTAAACATTTTTCTATACACGCCCACTCGAGTAATAACGGTAGGGTTAATATTACTCAGAATTTCGGGAAGTGACAAAATTACACCATCTAGATAAATATTTCTTAAATCTCCTAATTCTAAACATTTATCTATACACGCGCAATCGAGTAATAACGGTAGGGTTAATATTACTCAAGATTTCGGGAAGTGGCAAAATTACACCATCTAGATAAATATTTCTTAAATCAGAAAGCTTCGGGCATCTACGGAGAAAATGGTCCAAATTTTGGGGGGGCCCCCAAAAGTGGGCAAGCATACCTCCTATCAGGAACCACTCTACCTCTCTCAAAAACCTTCTGCCTGCTCTGAATTGGAAGGCAGTTTGCCCTTAGTTGGATCCAACGACTTAAAACTTTCCCGGGTAGATTAAACTTAAAATTCACTTCCTCTTCAAAACAAACTTCTATATTTATAATCTAAACTATATAATTTATATGTCCCTAACTTATTATTAACTTTATTGCAATATCCAGAGGTACATTTGTGTGATATATAATTTAGAGAGATATATTAATAAGATAAGTGGCGTATTTTCTTTTCATGTGAGACGTCGACCTCAGACGAGGAAGCAAACCGTTGTTTTTTCCGCGTTTGCCAAGGGCCCATAATAAGTTGTTTATATTTGACTTCGACAAACGGATAAGTCAGCCGAGCTTTATTTAAGCTGATATTTCGGCCCCTCTTGGCAAGGTTCCCTTTAGGCTCAAGCTGGAAAATGAACTAGTCAATACGGACAGGAATTCTAGTCCGTGAGCACCCGACTCTGATCATTTTTGACAGTGCAAATCGGATACGTCAGCTTGGCTTGCGCCTGAAGAGGACCGTATTTGATGGTGGAAAACGGATACGTCATAGATGTTCCTACCGCCCAAGCTGACTGCGAATCATATTTGACGGTGCAAAACGAATAAGTCAGCTACATTTTATTCGAGCAATATTTCGGCCCTTCTTGGCAAGGGTCCTCTCCAGGCTCAAGCCTGAAGTTTGGTAAATGGTTTTAGTTTGAAAGAATCAGAGATAATAGCTTTGTGAGGGAAATCAAGTTGTGTTTGGAAAGCGTATGTAGCTTTAAATGGTGAAAATTATGAAAGGACCCGGCGTGTCTTACCACCTGCTTGAGCCTGAAGAGGACCCTTGCCAAGAAGGGCCGAAATATTGCTCGAATAAAATGTAGCTGACTTATCCGTTTTGCACCGTCGGATACGTCAGCTGAATTTTATTGGAGCTATATTTCGGCCCTTCTTGGCAAGGGTCCTCTTCAGGTTCAAAACCGCTCAAGTTGGAAAAACGAACTTGTGGGAAACACCTTGTGGTAACTTGTTGTGTTTCCCACAAGTTCGTTCTTCCAACTTGAGCGGTTTTGAGCCTGAAGAGGACCCTTGCCAAGAAGGGCCGAAATATAGCTCCAATAAAATTCAGCTGACGTATCCGTTTTCCACCATCAAATATGATTCGCAGTCAGCTTGGGCTGAAGGAATATGTATCTGAATCCCTTGCCAAGAAGGGCCGAAATACAGTTCGAGTAAAATTCAGCTGACCGATTATGAATTGCAGTCAGCTTGGGCTAAAGGAATATCGACCCTGATTGACTGTCCAAAGCACGAAGCTTACTCACTTAGTTCTATTTTCCAAAGAAAAGCGCGCAGAGCGCCATCTAATATTGTCGTTGCCACGCGCCATCTAACGAAAATTGAAGAGCTCTTACAACAATAACTAGATGGCGATACTAGCGGATTCAGGTGGCTCCGACGATCAGGGTCAAGACCAGCCTTGACTCTCTAGATTTTTCTACAGGGTTCCGGACCGGATTTGGGATCCGGAAGGTCAAGCCAGGCCAATAACGTCCGGAAATTTGGGGTGCCGGACGCCCCAGACTGCGAATGTCTGGAAAATGCCACAGAGGCAACACGAGAGACACAGTAAATATGCAAAAGTAGGAGGAATGATTGAGAGCTTGGTCACACTGGGCTCAAAAGGCCGCCTGTTTGACAAACAACTGAATATCCCTAGACGTGAGATTTGATGGGTTTTTTTGGCAGCTTGGGGATAATGAGCAGACTGCAATTGCGGGTCAATTAGAGTTCCTGTAACATAATTATACACGCTGTTTTGCTCGACTTTATCTCCTGAATTTGAACCGACAACATTCAGAATTAGTTGTATCTTGTTCTTTTTCTTTTTTCTACTTTTGCAACCCAAAAAGCCAGGAAATGAGCCCAGTGTGACCAAGCTCTGATATTTGTTTATGGGAAGCAAAAGATATTTGAATTTCAACGGACATCTAGTAAATGTCTCCGTCTGCGGCTGTCAGATCCATCAACAGGAAAAAGGAAAATCGTAACCACCCATTGAGCTTCGTGATATTCCGGTGTAGAATCTTAACTATTTTGGTTGTTGTTGTGATGTTTCTCTCTTTTTCCTTCTTTCACCATACTCCGCCTTTACCTAGATGGGTTATAAATAAAATTTAATTTCATTAAATTATCACGAAAATCCGGAAGGGTTGGCTTGCTTGTCCGGAAACGCCAGATATATGGAAGTCCGGAAGGTGAAGCCTGGCTTTCAAAACAGTGGCGGACTGGAAGGATTTTCAGCACCATCATCAATTCCGTAAGGAAAGCTTGGCTACAGTTTCGGCTTTTCTTCCGGGCGAGCTGTAAGAAGCTGCAGATCAAGAATAGACCTTAGTTGCGTTTTTGCAGATACCATGGTATCTGATACTGCGGTCTAAGGTTGTTTTTGCAGTTATCGTGTTATCTGATACCACGGTCAAAAGGCGTTTTTGCAGTTACCGTGGTATCTGGCCAGTTATCGTGGTATCAGATATTCAGATACTACGGTCCGACCGTGGTAACTGGTCGTGGTATCTGAAAAGTCTTCTCACTTTCATCAAATTTTGTCAGATTGGTGAGAAAGAAGTTTAGCACTTAGTGATGTAACTGGATATCTGTTTTTCTTTTGAGATGATTTCGAAAAGTGCAATTTCGGCAATAGTCGTTTTTGCAGAGCACCGTTTATCAGATACCACGATAACTGCAAAAACGACTAATTGCAGATCCAGTTACCGTGGTAACAGATACCATGGTATCTGCAAAAACGCAACTCTTGGTTATATTTTGTCTTACGCAGAGCCAATCAGATCGCCTGGATGGGTTCTGCCTGCGAGCTGAGGAAAAAAAGGTCTTTTCTCGTCTTCGAACTTGTCGGTCTTTCCAACTTGTCTTTGAAAGAACACATTCTGTAATGCTTTTTGTCAGATTGAGGAACAGTGCAGTCCATACGTCAATTTAGTAGTATGCAGGACATAATGGTCTTTTTGTAATTGCAATAGTACTTTTTCGATATTTTTTTTTTCGACCTTCAGTAGCTCGATACATTTTATCAACAACACTGAACGTCCCATGTGTAAGAACCTTATATTTAAGTTTGAACAATGGTATGTATAAGATGTAAACACCAATTATAGTGCCACAAAGCGATTACACCTATTTGAAGAATGCTTAAAGGACACCTGAATGAAGAATACCAAGTATCATCCCTATCTGTGTGACTTCCGTTAACATTGCCTGCAGAAAACCCGATCCAAATGCGAAATATTGCATCTGTCCTTATTTCAGTACCGAACAATTTTAGAAATGAACAAATGTCTTCAATCAACCCTTCTCCCGGAATATTTTTGAACCAGTAAAGCCCAAACGTATATCTAGAAGAAATTCCAATACGATCCGGCCAGCGCTTTACAAGATTTGAATGAATTGCGCTTTTTGTCTTGGAGTCTGCATGTGCAAACCTCCAGAAACGAACATCCCTATTTTGAAAACCTCACGCTCAGGAGAAGAATGCTCTCCGTGGCCATGTCTGTAAATGCATTCTCCATGGTGTGAGTATGTTTTCATTGTTCAGGTATCCTTTAAAGGAATCTTGGATGTGTGAGTTCAGTACGTCTGGCCTGTGGTTTGATCCAGTTATTTTTTAGACGAATCATTACCGGCGAACAAAGTCTGTGGTCTTCAGAATCTTCTGGAAGGATTGAAGTTCTGAACTGAATATGTTCGAGTTGCTGCAGAAGCGTTTTAGCTCTCTTCACCACGAAGCCGCGCCATCTATGAGATGTCTGGAGAAGCCTGAATAATAAAAATAATAATGTAATACATTGGCTTCTTATCTTTTGTTCTTGAGTACCTAGATGTACTTTTTATTTTCGGTTGAAGTTTAAAAGGTGCGAACGGCAGTTTGGTTCATTTCAAGGCTCCAGCGTGGTTTAAGCACGTATTAGTTAATGACACTGAGTAAAAGACATTCCAAAAGTAAAGTGCCGCGATTTGCCGCGTTCATTACGTATTCGTAGCCTACACTGTAAAAAAAATCTTGCAGTATTTGCTACTGGGATTAATTTTGTCTCTAAAAAGATAATGTTATCTCTAATTCGGATTAATCTTATCTCAGTAGAGATAAGATTAATCCCAGTAGCAAATACTGCAGTTAACTTTAATCCGTACTCGGAGGAACTTTTTACAGTGTACTCTTCGCACTGATAAAAATGTTGTATTTGGGTTGGAATGAAAAACAAAACGAAAGAATCACGTGTCTTGAAGGCCCCTAAAAAATAATTGAGGCACCCCTCCTATGAACATAAAGAACTTCAGCCAAGCCTGACAGTGAAGCTTGATTAATCCCAGTAGCAGATACTGCAGTTCACTTTAATCCTTGCTCGGAGACACTTTTTGCAGTGTACCCAAGAAAAGAAAAGAAAATCAGATCTTAAAAAACATCTCAGCTACATCAAGAAACATGACCAGCATCAGAGCGGAATCTGAAACACTTATAGGACCTGTCGTGCGTATAATGCCAATCCAACCTACTTCCGTAACATCATTCATTAGTTCTTAAACCTGGAAATCCAAGTTTTCTATGTTACATTCTGAACCCGCTAACAACACCTCACCAACTTTGCACTTGCCGCGATCCACTAGTTTCCATGCGCACTAGGCTCTGAACGAGTCTTCGCGTATCATGCTACTGATGCATAAAACCGGTTTTCTTAATTTTGCCGAGATCTGGCTAGAAGTCGGCGGGCCTGGGAAAAGCGTTAAAACAGGTAAGGCCGTGGATACTTTTTTAAAAGCAGACCTAGCTGTACAGCATTCAGATAACCTTGGATATTGGAATATAAACAGTAAACAGTGCGAGGTGTGCTTTAAAAAAAAAGACTCCTCACATCCCGACACCACTAGATGTCACTTTTCTTTATCATTTTCAAAAGTGCGTCTCAACAGAAGGACGCGTTCTGATTCACGGGCAAGCACTGATATCCCCCCCCCCCCCCAGTCCATCTTACAGAAAATTTGGAATCCGAAGTTTGTAGGGGTTTCGCTCTCGAATCTGTCCTCGAAAAAAATGATCTGGATTCGTCTTCTCGCTGCTTTTCCGGCCGGTGAATCGTCACAGATGCCCCCCCCCCCCACTCCATCTTACAGAAAAATTTGCAATCCGAAGTGTATAAGGGTTTCGCTCTCGAATCTGTCCTCGAAAAAAAATGATCTGGATTCGTCTTGCTGCTTTTCCGGCCGGTGAATCGTAAAGACGGGATTGGTTCGGAATCCGGTGTCTTAGGGGATGCCGCTCTCGGATATGTCCTCGAGACGAGTATCCGGATTTGTATTCTCTCTGCTTTTTCGGGCCGGTAAAATTTACAAATCTGTAAATTTGGAATCTGAAGTTTGTAGGGGTGCTGCTGTCGGAACCATCGCTATCCGTACCCGATAAAAAAAATTTCTCACAATAGTAGGATGAAATTGTAAAAGTAGCATGCAGTACGAACCGATGCTACTACATGCTTCTATGTCAAGGCTACCGTGTTACTGCATTCTACTGAATGCTATCATTAGCAAAACTGGATGCTACTACAGCAAGACAGGATGACTACTGCTTAATTGGCCCAGCCTGAGGCACATTAAATGATAGTATTCTTTACTATTACATGTAAATACACGCAACTTTTTCGTACAACTATCATACAACTACGCAGGCCACAAATTTTTCATCGGGTATTCCGCTTTTCGCTTTTTTTCCGGACGGTAAACCTTACAGATGGTGTTGGTTGGGAACCCGGAAAATTAACCCGATGTTTGTGGGGATGCCACTGTCGAATTCGTCCTCGAAACTTCCGGCTTCTTTTCCGGTCAGGAACCCGAAGTTTGTAGGGGTGGCCCTCCCTAATTCGTCGTCAAAATATCCGGATCCGTCTTATCGCGGCTTTTCCGGCCGACAAATCTTACAGGCATAGTTGATTAGGAACCCGATGTTTGTTGGGGTGCCGCTCTTGAAACCGCAGTCGAAAAAAAAAATATCCGTTTCATCTTCTCGCTGCTTTTCCGGAAGGTGAATCTTAAAGATGTGGTTGGTTTTGACCCGGTAACTTGGAACCCGGAGCTTGTGGGGATCCGCAAGGGGATCCGGCCGGTAAAATAAGTGATAATCTCGTCTTTTCCTCCTGAAAACCGTGCTCTGTCCTGGAAATAGCTACTAAATCTACAGTCAGTAGATACGAAAGTCGCATTCTTGGCTCATATGTAGGAACTGTAGATAATTTCTTTGTTTACTCTCTGTTTAGGTGTTTTGGTAGGAACGTTCTTCTTCACATATTCAAATAATGCATAAAACGGGTACGTCAGCTACGATGCTTTAGCAGCGATATTTCGGCCCTTCTTGGCTAGGGTCCTCGTCAGGCTGTCAATCTCCAGGGTTAACGTCGGGAAACAAACCTGCAATAAATAACTAAAGCTTCTACCTACCATAAATATCTTATTCGGGCAAATTACTTTTAAATACCATTGTAAGGAAAAAACTAGTCCTGAGATTAATTTTTGACACGGCCGCTGTTTTTTGCTGCACGATTGGGGCGATGACAGGAAAAGTTTTTTCTGTATTTTGATCAACTTCGGTTTTGTTATTTCATAAGAGACTGAAAGCATAAGAAATTTGGTTCTTTTTCTTTTGATGTTTTTCAGGGAACATACAGTTGTAAACAATTAATTGCGTACGATACTTATAAATTGTAACAGTATAAATATTCCTTCAGCCCAAGCTGACTGCGAATCATATTTGATGGTGCAAAACGGATACGTCAGTTGAATTTTATTGGAGCTATATTTCGGCCCTTCTTGGCAAGGGTCCTCTTCAGGCTCAAAACCGCTCAAGTTGGAAAAAGCGAACTTGTAGGAACACAAGCTCCAATATAGCTCCAAGAAAGTTCAGCTGACGTATCCGTTTTGCACCATCAAATATGTAACAGTATATTTTTTTTCTGTATTTGCTTTACGTACTCCGCCTTCTTCTTTGTTCTTTGTGACGGTTCCGCGGTAAATACAATAGAATTGAGCTCACTACATACCATTCACACCCAAATCCTCATGTTTTGGCACAGTACCCCAACATTGGGTGGAAGAGCAAAGTGCTCTGGAGAAATTGGACAGTACACACATGGAATATTTTTTTTTGTGGGAACTTTTAGATGTTTTCATGGTGGTACTTTACTCTTGTTCCAGCTGCTGCAGGGTACTGCACTGCAGCTTTCAGTCACTGTGTTTATACTTTGGGGTATATACCCTGGGGTATATGACTAAGTCCGAAACACGCCAGTGAACCTCGGGAAGAACAAGAAACGTCACCCAGGCGAACCCTCTAAATTGATTCAAATCCTGTAAATACCTATATTTAAATAATGTATACAACGGATACGTCAGGTACGATGCTTCCTGATCACAGGTGTGTTTCCTTCCCCGACGTTGACCCTGAAGATTGACAGCCTGACGAGGACCCTTGCCAAGAAGGGCCGAAATATCGCTGATGAAGCATCGTAGCTGACGTATCCGTTGTATACATTATTTTTATATATGTTTGAAAGCCAGCTTAGGCTCAAGGAATATTTACCTGTATACACTGTAAAAAAAAAAATCTTGCAGTATTTATTGAGATAAGATTATCCCTAATTCGGATTAATGTTATCCCTATAGAGAAAAGATTAATCCCAGTAGCAAATGGTGCATCCTTATTCGGAGAACCTTTTTACAGTGTATACCAATCAACAACGTTTGTTCTCGTGACGTTTTTGGCATTTTTTTGTTGGAAAATGAAAATTAATTGGTTGAAATTTAGAGAATAATTTTAAATTTAAAAGAACTTCAATCCTTCTTTCGGTTTTGGTTTTATTTATTTATTAGAAAAAATAGGGTTAAATATGGTTATTTATTATAATAGTTTTTAAAAAAATTAGGTGTTAGTGTTGGCTCTCGATGAACTTTTGTTTTGTTGTTGTTGTGTGGTGATGTGGAGGTCGGCTGTATACGCGAGAACACCCGATGAGATATTTTTTTATTATAAAGATAACTGTTGCCCATCCAACGGGCCATAGAGTCCTTAGGATTTAGTTTAAATGGATAGACTTTTTTTGTGTTAGTACTATGTTAGTTGCGAGTCGTATGTGTTAATAGAAAAAGGACTTGAACACCGTCGCCTCAAGACGCGGATTTTTTCCGCTTGTGATACCGAATTCGCATCCTGCGGGCACCTAGCTTAAAGGACCCCTCTTGCTTATTCTGCCTTTTATAATATACGTAGCTCCCATATGGGATTATAAGCTTCTAAAATCCCCACCTTTCTTCATTGTTTCGTCTCGTAACTACGAGTTTTAGCGCTTTTTCAGCCTTGCCGAGTTTTCCCGTCGCCCAACGAAAAGTTTGCCGGAATCTTCACCGTCCGCAGACAACTCTTTCAGGCATAAGAATGTGATGTCTTCTGTTTATTACTTCTTTTGTTTGCTTAGTTTTCCCACTTTTTAACCAAGGCATGTTCAGTTTTCAAATGTTTTGCGCCCAGCCGCCGCGTCGGAGAGCAGGAAGGCTGGATATAGTCGACAAACGCTAACAAGAGAATCGCTAGTTTTAGGTGGAAAGTAATGGTATTTTCAAAAACTTTTTTTCTGGTTCTAGTAAGTGGAATTTCTAGTAAGAGTTGTGCGTTAACGTTTTGTACATATGTACAATGACACATAATCAAGAACAAATAAGAAGTAGAACCACCGTTTCCCGATCTTTGTACTACACCCGGGCGGTGTCGAATAAATCTATGGACGATTCCCGATGCAAACGAGCGGATGTAGGAACTACGCGGTACATCACCATCCGTTACCTTTACAAACAGCTCGTCGTAGTAGAGGAGAAGAAAAGTAGAGAGTAAACAGACTGTTGGGCTTATACCATATTTGATAGTGCAAAACGGATACGTCAGCTGAAATTTATTAGAGCAGGGACTCATAAATTTCCTTAATGACTCGCCATTCAGGGGGCTTGTCAATAAGAGATTTCTGATGCGCTCTTGACCGAGCTTCAGATAGTTCAAGGAAAACCGACGGGGATAAAATACCCGACTATCCAGATATACAAAATTTTTCGCAGCCGTTGTGGTGAAATAGGAATATTTCTCTGTAATGGAAGAGTATCCTGGATCTTTTGTGATAGCTTAGGTACCTGGTGGCATGCTGAATATTCCCAACAAATTTTGTCTATCTGAGCAAGAACGCCGATTCGACCAAAGCGGAATTTTTGGAAACTAGGTGAGGCTCGGGCAACATAGCAACATAGAAGCATAGGAAATGGCAAGCCCCCTGAATAGCGAGTCATTACAGGAGATTTATGGGTCCCTGATTAGAGCTATATTTGTTTTCAGTTTTCCCACAAGGTCGTATTTCCAACTTGAGCGGCTTTGAGCATTGAGCCTGAAGAGGACGCTTGCCAAGAAGGGCCGAAATATAGCTTTAATAAAATTCAGCTGACGTATCTTTGCACTATCTAATATGATTCGCAGTCAGCTTGGGCTGAAGGAATATTTATGGGTTTATACCATTGTGACGTCACGTGGCTGCCATGCTCTTTTCCTCTCAAATGTGCAGCGGCGAAGAGGAAAGTAGACTGGCATCAACCCAAAGCTTAGCAAGTAGTTCTAGCTATGCTCAGTTTTGTCGGGAATCGGGTTATCAGTCGGTGCGTGGGATCAAAGACGGATGCTTTTGGCTTATTTAAGTAAGTAAGTAATTTATTTATTTTTAAAATAAATAAACACACAGAAAAAGACACTTAATTTTCAGTCTTCGGCCAGGAAGCAGTGGATAACGTCGTGCGCTGGTTGGGCCCTGTTGTCCATGATTTTTGAAAGCGATGAGGAAACATCCAACAGGGTAATACTTGCATCTTGAATTTTGAACTTCTCTGTCAATGTTTGGTTATGACACAATCTCGACAAGTGGAGCAGGTGCTTTGCATATTTAGAATAATATGATCTCATCTTTTTAATCTCCTTCTTTTGCAGAACATGAGTGACACCAGAACGAAATGGTATAAAAGGAGCGCAGAAGGGGCAGCTTGACGATTATAGCGCCCCCCGGTTGGGGACGATGTGCCCATAGGCGCTACGGACATTTGTTATTCGTTTTATACAGTTTCTGTTTTCCAACTCTGCCTATTGTTTTTAGCCAACTTGGTTTTCCCAGGGAGGCTTTCCCCTTTGTCTGTTTCCGAATTTCTTGTCGATTTCCAAACTCATTGATATTCTACGAAAAGAGCTTTTCTGGACAACTGATTCCGTCCGCGATTCCTCCCTATCAAATTCTAGTCAAATCCAACATCTGAACGGGAGTCGATACAGACGATATTCCAAATCAGTAGCTCATTGATATGCCAAGTCCTCTCCATCCCGTCCCCCCTCCACCCGATGTTTCTTTTCTAGGGAAATTCCCGATCATTTAGCTGACATGCGATGAAATTTTAAATTGATTGTAAAACTTTTTGACCGATACTTATAGCCGGTCGTGGCGGGAATTTTGGCAGGCCAATTATAAAATGTTTGACTAGGGATTTTGCGTTTCGGGGGAGATTGGGGGAATAATCTGCTGCACGAGGAGAGGTTTAACTTTACGATTACGAAATGCGTAAATAAGTATGAAGTCAGTTAAGGCCTGCTGATTCAGAGTCTGGGGTGGGAGCGAGGAATCAGCCAAGTGTGACAACTTTTGTCAGGGACTAGTACAATATTTGCGATATCGTGTAGCTGTACGTTCACAATGACGTGAATATTCGCAGAATAGCCCGATTTCTCGTCGGCCGCAAATTTCGTGCCACAAAGCTACAAATTTGCTGCGATTTTTTGGAGAATCGGTATAGTTGGATCATTTCAACTACGTCTACACAATCGGGCCACAAAAATCTAAGAAAATGGATATAATACGCTTGATGACTAACTCTCCTTGCCGATGTAAAATCGCCGGGTACCTAGCGGAAGAGCCGGAGTATCACATCTGCTCCCAAAGATTGCCGTGATTGGTTGGCAGGATTTGAGTTCTTGAGGTTGAGTTGTTAGTGAGACGTTTACGCGTTCTTCCTGAGGATCACTGGCGTGTTTATGTCAGCCAGTTATACATGAAAAGAACAGTAAGAATCAAGCAGAGATATTTGTTCCTCAAAGCCTTGGAGAAAGCTGCTTCAGAGGTGGGATAGAAGTGAGGAAAAAGAAACAATTTGCCACCTTTGCAGCTGAACCCAATCGTCGTGTGTGGATCTAGCTGCGATTTTACAGCTGCTACAAAACTACAAACGAAATAAAGTTTCGCGCCCGATTCCTCTGTGTGAGTGCACAGTGATATAAAACAGAGACGTTTAGGTTTAGACGTTTAGAGACGGTAAGATTGAAGAAAGCTCGTACACAGAACACAAAAAATCTTGCAGTATTTGCTACTGGGATTAATATTGTCTCTACTCAGATAAGATTATTTCTAATTTGGATTAATCTTATCCTAGTAGAGATAAGATTAATCCCAGTAGCAAATACTGTAGTTAACTTTAATCCTTACTCGTAGGAACTTTTTACACTGTAGGCTACGCAAGTGGAGAACTTCTGCCAAGGGGATTTAGCGTCGGAACCGTTAATTATTAACGGTGAATAAGCGTGCGCTGAGTTAGCAACGGATAGCACGTTATTAAATAATATATATTTAGATATTCTTTGAGCCTAAGCTGACTTTGGCAATTGCCCCAATCGTGCAGCAAAAACAGCGTCCGTGTCAAAAATTAAATCTCAGGATTAGTTTTTTCATTACAGTGGTATTTGAAAGCAATTTATTTTAATAAGATATTTATGGTCGGTAGAAGCTTCAGTTATTTCTTACAGGTTTGTTTCCTTCCCCGACGTGGACCCAGAGGATTGACAGCCTGACGAGGACTCTTGCCAAGAAGGGCCGAAATACCGCTGATGAAGAATCGTAGCTGACGTATCCGTTGTAAACATTGTTTGAATAAATATATGTTTAATCACAAAAAACTTTCGGGGCCACGGCAATGCACAGAAATAAACACATGAAAGAAAAGACAAAGAGGGGGAAGCTTACCTTCTAAATTCTGCCTTCGGAGAATCGGCTGAAGCTGGAGACACCAGTTCTTATTACTATCGGGTCTTGGCAGAATTCAAGGGTTTAATACTGTTGTTGGCCATAAGCTGCAGTACTAAAAGTTGACAAAATTAGCAGGGAAGCTCCAATCAAGTAACTGAAGCGTTATTTTCTTACAGGGCTTTTTACCATTGCTTTCCGCACGTTAAGCCCTTTTCCAAATTTCCGGCTTTCTAGCAGACCCGGCTTCCAAGACCCACAATTTACAATTAATTCATATAGGCCTACAATCGTATTGCTTACGGATATTAGGCTCAAGGTTTTAATTTACAGTTCTGCATAAAATGATAATAAATAGAGGGTCAAGCCGGGGACGCAAAGTCGATTGACAAAAACCCGGCACAATACAGAGCAAACCTATTTGACATATAACTAATTATATAAATCAGTATTAATAATTCCGTGACTCGCCACTAGACGGGAACCCGCCCCAAAAACCAGAGCTGCTGCGAGTCCAGCAGATCCAAGTCCGATTCCTTGTAAAAGGCGTCTCGAGACCGTCTCGAGACGAGTCCAGAGTCCGAGTCCACAGCTCTGTCGGACGGACAGCAAGACGAGTCCGAGTCCTTGAAAAAGGCGTCTCGAGACGAGTCTAGAGTCCGAGTCCGCCAGCTTTGCCACAAAGCCACCGACACTCGGCAAGATCAACCCGAAATTCCACAAGAAAAAACAATACGCAAGCGAGGGTAACCGATGGCCGGCAACTTATGTCGAACCCAACCAAAAGTTTTTACCAACATAACAGTATCAACCAAATAACAATTTACTTTAAAATTAGGTCATAAAACTGAAGTGGTACGAAGTACGGCACGATTCAAGGTATCGAGGTCGGTTGAATGGATGTTCGGGCGTAAAAGGGCGTAAACGTTGAGTCTGGTATTCAGTCGAGCAACGGCCCACTTCAGTAAACCTTGGGGTAGTTAATTTGGGACCCAGTCCCAGCTTTTTTACTATATTACACTGACTCACAGTTTAATTGCTCTTTTTGGTATAAATTACAAGTAGGCTCGTTTTCGAATACACTGAAAAAAGAATCCGCTTTCAGACGACCTTAATCTGCAGTATTTTGCATTCTAGCGTTTTAATCCTATATCGGACTTTAAAAGACCTGTCTTACCTTTAATACTAACGCAACCTACTTCCATAATCACTCCATATATTTCTAAACCCGAAGACCGTAATTTCGTACGGTACATTCTAACCCCTCTAACAAAACCATGCTGATTTTCTCACTTGCCGTGTTTTGCTACCTTCGATGTGTATCACGCTGTCGTCGGTTGCCTGCGAGAAATTTTTCCATCAGAAAAAACGCTTATGTAAATTGTTTCCCTGTTTTCGCTATAAGTCAACGGGTCTCGGAAAAGGCTTAAAACAGCCAAAACCGTGGGTTATTTCTTGAAAGCACCGCGTAGTTTTAAAGTATTCAAATATTTTAAAACACCGTAAGTTGAAGAGTAAACAGTGCGGAATAAGAATCTCCGTAGATAAATATTCTTTGAGCCCAAGCTGACTTTGAAACATTTATTCAAACAATGTTTACAACGGGTACGTCAGCTACGATTCTTTATCAGCGATATTTCGGCCCTTTTTGGCAAGGGTCCTCGTCAGGCTGTCAATCCTCTGGTTCAACTTCGGGGAAGGAAACAAACCTGACAGGTTTGGGCCGACAGGAAAGGGCCGAAATATCGCTGATAAAGAATCGTAGCTGACGTACCCGTTGTAAACATTGTTTGAATAAAAGAATCTCCGAGCTCGGTTATGCAGAACTATCCCACGTAGGACATATTTCTTACAATGTATACTTTGAAAAGTCTTTGTTTTGCATGTTGCCTTTTGAAACCAATTTAGCGGCGGAAAAATATCACCAAGGACGAAGATTCGGAAAATCTAGGGGTTCACTGTGAAAAGTTTCTCCGAGTGAAGATTAAAGTTAACTGCAGCATTTGCTACTGGGATTAATCTTATCTCTACTGAGATAAGATTAATCTGAACTAGAGATAAGATTATCAAGACAAGATTAATCCCAGTAGCAAATACTGCTTTTAGTGTACCGCTGTCCCCAGCCCCCAATAACGGCCTTGCGGTCGAGGCGCAACATGTTTTCATTAAAGGACCTGTCTTACCTATAACAATAACGCAACCTACTTCCATATTCACTCCATAGATATCTAAACCCGGAGACCCCGATTTCGTACGGTATATTATAACCCCTCTAACAGAACCACGCTAATTTTCTCACTTGCCGTGTTTTCCTACCTTCGATGACCACGCTGTCGATGGTGGTCTGGGAGTAGTTTTTCCATCAGAAAAACCGGTTATGTAAATTGTTTCCCTGTTTTCGCTATAAGCCAACGGGTCTCGGAAAAGGCTTAGAACAATCAAAACCGTGTGTTATTTGTTGAAAGCACAGTCTTGTTTTAAAATATTCAAATATTTTAAAATACTGTAAGTTGAAGAGTAAATAGTGCGAGGGATCCTTTAACTTTGATGCACCCTTTATCCAGGAAGTCAATAATCCCTCGGGAATAAAGGAATTCCGGCATGTTCTCAGTTTAAGGTGTTTTGCTATTCCCGAGTTCACTTACATCTGCTTTTTGCATTCTCTTGGACGGATGTAATTAGCTTGCTGGAGAGCATTTTTGAGACGCAACCGTTTTCATTAGCCTTTCTTTTCCTAACAAACGACTGAATAGCAAAAATTAATTTTCTAATTCCTGTTTCCTCCAAAATTTAACTGTTCATTCCATGTCTTTCCTATCTCGTATTTCTTATCAAAAGCTCTACTTCCTAACTAGGAATTACCCAAAGGCCAGAAATTCACCCGCTTCATTTCACAGGAACTAATACTACTCACGCCGCAGAGCTAGGATTTATTTTGGAAAGAAAGATGAAGGAAACTATCCCAAATAGACGACGATACTCTGTAGATAGATAGATGTTTCATGAGGCCCGTGGGCCATGAACAAAAACAAAACAGTACATCCTTTACATTACTATACGGACGAACTTTTAATCAACTTAAAAAGCAACTTCCCTCAATCTGCAACTGACCTCACATACTCTTAATTGTCTTACTTAAAGGCACAGAAAACTTGACTACGCAACTTTCGGCCATCAGACCGACCTGGGGGCTTAGATAAAGATACATGGACTTATTGTCGACAGGACCCCCCCCCCCCTTCTTTGTTATCTCGAACCCCCTCCTTAGTGTTCCCAAAGCTAGCTGGCAGGCCCTTGCCCCTTATGCACTGTAAAAGTTCGCCTTTGGCCGTGTTGACTAACACATCGGGATAGTAGTCAAGAGGTCGTGCGTTCGATTCCTACTCCCGGCACACAAACCTTTTGCCTTTTTTTTATACTAACTCAAAAGTCGAATTCTCGGAAACTGCAATGGTCGTTACGAGAATTTTTCTTACTCTCAATATCGACTCAGGGTACATTCTTGATATGTCAGCTAGCTCCCCGAGTCCAGTTGAGTCAAGTTTTCTGTTCCTTTAAATGGTCCATAAATGCACAAATCCTGCATATACTTCTTGGGTTTGTACTATTAAGTAGATCCTTTACTGACCTATCTATACCATTCAAAAACTTCTCATGCGGGACAGATAACTCCTGGCACTTGTAAAGAAGATGGTCCAGCTCCCATATCTCAATTTTACAAAATTTAGAACCCAGATTATCCCTTGTCCCTGGCCTTTTAATATCCCAAACATTCCCCAAAACTGGAAGAGTATTTGCTGTCGACGATACTCTATATGACTACAAAACAAGCCAGTGAGCCTCGGAAAGAACGAGAAACGTCGCCCAAACCATGACTCAAATGCTGTGTCAACCAATAAACGGCGTTCGTTGGGGACAGTTGTGGTGACGCTTCCGGCTCTTTTGCGAGGTACACGGCGATTTGTCATCGGCACGTATAGTTAGTCATCTAGGGTATCATCAGTCCCGATATGAACTTGACTTCTGTTCTGTCTCCTGCCAGGCGTCGCTCAGCGACTAGCAGTGTTGCCACTTTCCCCTAAAGGAACCTGTGACATTTAGCCGCAAAAGTCTGTGACATTCTGGAGCCCAACAAAAATATTTTTCCAGTTTCAAAGAAAAACTCTTAGATACTAAGGTTCTAACTTGCTTTTATAAGAGGAGCTAATAATCGAAAAAAATTATTTCTTCGAAAAGAGGTGCCTTGAAATTGGCCAAAATGCTTTGTAATCACAGAATCTGCCATACGCGCGATTTCGTATGACAAATTTTCCACAGCTGTGAATCTTGGGAGAAGCCGAAAATCTGTGACAAATCGCAGAGTTCTGCGAGTACTGGCAACACCGGCGACTAGTGTAAAGAGTGATGTCAGCCTCCCCCAACTGGTACGGTTGGCAGCTAGTGCTTGTGCGTCGAAGCGCTGGTACGCTACAACAGACAGGTATAGCGCTTGTAAACAAACAAAGGGGGTAAGGCAAAGCTGTTCCCGCCGTCGAGGATCAGCAAAGACCTTGGTATGTCCTTACCGGTCCATAGAACCGTCTTTCACTGTTCTTCTCGTCTCTGGTTCGTCTAGTGTTGGGCGACATTTGGATTTTTAGATATCGATATTTTCACTTCCGATATTCGATATCGATATTTCGGTACCATTTTTCGCTATAGTATGCGTATCGTCTCGCCAAAACTTAAGACCAAATTGTCGTAAGAAAGCAGCTTGCATGAACTCAAACTTCAAGTAAATTATATTGAGCCAGTTTCGGATAGATAAATGTAACTTATTTTGGGTTACGTGCAATAATTATAAATGAACAAATATCGATATCGATATTTACGTTTCAGTATCGATATTTGGTCCGATATACCGATATCGATATCGAAACCCAAACCCTTGCTGAAGGCGAGTGAAAGGATCGTCGGTACAGTTTCCCGAACCGGACATAATGAGCGTGTTCCACCCTACATACTGTAGTTACCACGCATGACGTCACGAATTCTGGCTTTTTTGCCGTCAAGGCTGGAACGAGTTTTCTATTTTCCAGCAGAATATCATGCCACGGGCGAATCCGATCAATCACTTTACAGAGATGCGTAGTTACCACGCTTATTACGCTCCCGAGCATGGTAAGCAAATAGTTACTATTTCGAGAAGGTTGGAACGGTCAGCGTAGTAACTTGTCACGAGGTTGGAACGAAAATAGAAACTAATAGTTACTATTGTTAGGAGGGTGGAACATGCTCAATAAGTAAGAGCAAAATGCTCATCTGGCGGGATTTGAAGCCTCAGTTGCTGCATTTCAGTTAAAAACCTAGGGAGAAAAGAAATGGTTCCCAGGCGCTCATCGATGTCCTCGCTGTGAAGTACGCTACACTCTAAAAAAAAACCCGCTTTCACATAACTTTAATCCGAAGTATTTTGCACTCTAGCGTTTTAATCGTCCATCGGATTTTAATTCTCCGGACTCGGAATAAAAATCTCCGAATTCGGTGATTCACAATTATTAAAGTCCGATGTAGGAAAGACTTTTTACTGTGTAGCCTACCTATTTGCCCGGAATCTTGGCTGACGCCTCCGTTCGTTCGAACCAACCAATAACAGTTCAAAGTCTACTGTGAAAAGATTATCTATGCCAAGGTAGAAACGAGGGGGTAGAGCAAACGAGGTGTTACTCACCTAGATGGGCGCCACTTTAATTCCTTGTGTGGGGCATCAGGCATTTACTGCACACCTATTTTTCGAGTGAGCAACCCCTTAAAGTGAAAGCATGACAACGACGAAGAGAAAATCGAGACTGGGCGGGCTTATGATGGCGGTAGTTATCGAGAAATAAATAATGGAACAATGGAGGGCTTCAGTTCTGCTTCAAGACCATTTTTGGTCGTTTGTACAGTTTCTACTCCATTATTCTAACATGCGCAACTCCTTGGAAACTCTGGGCTCCCCCTAGTGCTATAACCCCTTTTCTGACTCACCAGTGTCTAGGTTTACCTAACCAGTGCGGTATCATCAGAACCTGGTCGGGAGGCCAGATCTAGGGAGCCGAATTTAGATGGTGGGACCAAAAAATACTTATAGAGGAAATACCAGATCCTGGCGAGTGAACGACACATAATAATAGGCTACTGCGACGAAAGCGTCGCGTATCCAGGGTTGGTCACCAAGAACTAGGGTGTACGAGTAACTTCAGGATACTTTGGGTTACTCAGGGTTACTTTGGGTTACTTCTGGTTACATTGGGTTACTTTGGGTTGCATTGCATTGGGATACTTTCCAGGGTGTACGAAGTTACTTTTGGTGACCAACCCTGGTTGCGTATCCCGAATTAAAAAAATAAAACGAACCAGTGACACGTGAGCCAATCAAAAGACGTCCATTGGAGCTCTTTACGAGGGGTCGGTCACTCTTGGTTGTAATGTACAGCAAGTGCCTGGTGCTGGCACCGGTTGCCACGTGTTACAAAAATAAATCAGCATCCTAAGAAGCAATTATGGCGGGCACCGGTCCCAGCATCACTGATCTCGGTTGGTGCCTGAAATGGTGTACAGCAGGTGCCGAGAAGTGGGCAACCCCTCAGCTCTTTAGTGATCACAGTTGAATTTAAAGATGGTGGACATACTCAAAAAGCAAACAAGATCAATTAATACATCCCTACCAGACGAAAAACCCCCAACGATAAGTTATAGTCTGTTCCAATATTCCAAGTGTTTAAGGTTTTTGTTGCCGGGGGAAAGCACGAGGGACATCGCATATAAAACAAATAAAAAACAAACAAGCAACTCTTCTAATGAATCCTAACTACAAAAACCCTTTTCTGTGCTTCCATCCTGTCCGCAAAAACCTTAAACACTTTAACTTTGTAGGTGGGCACGTTCTGTAAACTGAGAAATTGAGCTCTTTCAAACCAGGAAGCGGGTTCCCTCCCCTTATTGTCGAAGTGAGTACAACTCTAGAGATCAGTTCGGAACCGAGCTAATTTCGTTTTTCCAGCCTAATTTACTCGATACTTTTGCATCGCCTGGCTCGAATAATCTATGCTAAAACTTGAACTGGAGTGCCCGGATAATTTCGAGGTATTTTACACCCTTATCAGTGAGGGATTAGGGATTCTTATGCGGTATTGGACGAGAATTACTTTGGAAGTCGGTGCGACTGCGGACGGACGGACAGACAGACATTGCTGTCCAATCTCATCTGTAACACCTAGGTTTCGAAACTGCTAAGCAGAGGCGTTTCTAGCCAAAATGTTTTTTTTTTTGGGGGGGGGGGGGGGCAAGGTATTTACCAATTTGCTGGTCCGTTTTTACCGACTATTTTTGCAGAAAAAGGACTTTTTTAAGACAAACATTACTGTTTTGACGAAAAATGTACCATTTTAACGAACAACCGACTGCTCTTACGAAAAATCGACTGTTCTTACGAAAAATCGCGGCGCTTCGCGCCGACTCGGCTATTTTTACCGACTGGCCGACAAAATTGAGGGGGGGGGTCGTCCCCCTCATACGTGACGCCTCTTCTACCAAGTATGGTCAAGCCAAAATTCTATCCAAAAGCCTCTGAAGAAAACCCTTGTCAAGAAGAGGCAAAAATGATAATGAAAGTTTAACTGAAAAGGGCTGAGATGGGCCGACTACCCGCTTATGCATCACTCGGTTCACTTCAGTAGGACTGAAAACCCGATAAAAATGCATTACTGCGTTTGCCCGCTACCCACAGATAATCAGTTTCATCGAATGAACTTTTTCTTTTGGATTTTTGGTACCTCCATGTGCTTGTACCTCTATGCTTGAAATGTTTTAAGGCGTATTTTCGCCGTTCCCCGAGGACTCCTCGGGGAATCGAAGGGAACGGCGAGAATAGAGGGAGTCGCGGGGAATGCTTCCAAAATGGATTTTGATCTAAAAATAAATATGCAGTTGACAAAATTGGTCTGCATCCACTTTATTTTTGGTTTTGTTTATTCTGATCGTTTTTAATTAATTTTACATTGCACCAACACCAGCATAAATTGATTCCCCTCTGAGTTTGAAAGGGAGTCCTTTTTGATGATGGTGATGATCATCGGAGCATTCCCGTCGATGGGGACTCGCGAGAATACTGGGAGTGAGTCCCAGGGACAATCAAGAACGCGGGGACTCCTCAAGTAGAGTCCTCGGGAAACGACGAGAATACGCCTTTAGCAAATAAAAGGTCAGCCATTGCCGAAAAAAATTACTAAAAATGGCAAATTCATTGCATTCAATCTTTACACGATGTTCCTACTTTCTTCAGCCGTGACTTTCCTTTCTTCAACCATGTAGGATTCCCATGTAGGATTCCCATTAGGGAAATGTAGGATTTTCTTGAAGTCAAATTCTCCGGGTCTGGGTGAATTTGGGATGCCGTGCAAGCACCGCACACTCTGAACGTTACTGCTACAGCCCCGGGTGAAAAAATACAAGATTCCTTACATGAGTAGAAATGTTTTCAAATATCGAATGTAAAAATAAGCCTTCTTTTCAGTTAAACATGAAATAAAATCTCAGCTGATATCGTATAGCGCGATCAAGAAATTAGTCCGGAATAAGGTTTTAACCGGATTTTTTTTAAGTCAAAGTTTTATTTAAAGTTGATTAGATGTTCTTTATAGGGATAAAGAGATCCGCTGGGTTCGTTTCCGAATTTTCTTCTTTTTTTTTGCTGGACTAGTAGTTCGCTCGGTATTCGGGCGAAACAGGAAATTTGGCAGAAGTAAAGCAGGAAGTTTCGGTCTGTATCGTCAAAATAGATATGGCTTATAGAGGTATATCTGAACCTGGTTTTCTCTGTTGATTAGCCTGGCAAAGACTGGATTTGGCGAAGACAAGACCCAATTGTCTGGATCAAATATTATATTTTTGGGATCCCATCGAAACCTTTGGTCTTGTTTCTACCGTATTCCGACATACGTTTCGTCGAGAGTGATCCGAAAGATGAAGCCAGGCCCAAAAACGTCTGAAATTCCGGTGTGTCGGACACCCGGATTCCGGAAATCCGTAAGATGTCATAGAGGCAGTGCATTTGAGAGATCAAACAAATACTCATATGAATGGGTACACTGTCAGATGTTTCATAACAGACAACAGAAGGATGCGCGGTTTCAACAGACAGTGCGTAACAGACAACACTTGGGATGTTATCTGTCGTGTTGGAAAACGTTATATGTGAAATGTTATGCAGAGCAACGCTTGTTCTGCCTGCTTGTCGGACAAAAAAAGTACAAAAAAGACATAGATCAGAGGAAAAGCCTATAAAAACGGTTATTTTTGCATGTTCTTTTTTTTTTTTGGGGGGGGGGGGGGGTCAACCCCCTACCCCCCCCCCCCCCCCTCTGGATACGGCCTTGTTCTTACCCCATAATCGACTATCACACTAGCTATTTATGAATATTTTCTTTGCCCCTTAATTTGAACCCCCTCCCTACCCTGAAATGTAGGACTACAGAGCCCATCTGCGAACTCAACCTTCCCCTTGACCCAAAGAACCCTCACATCAAGTTTCATCAAAAGATCTCATTCCCTTCGATAGTTATCGTGCTCACAGACGGACGGACAGACGGACAACTTTTGCGGTGTCATAGGTATCCCTCCACTTACGTTTTGGGATCGCAAAAATCAAAAATCCATTGGTCCAGTAGTTCAGTGGATTCAAATCGAAGAAATAAGCTCACTTCTCAGTTACACTTTTTCAGTTTCAACCCTTTTTTGTAGCGTTAAGAAACGGTTTTATTACATGCCTGTTGCGATTGCACACCCTTTTGTAAATGAAACTTCTGCCAGTGTGCATATCCCCTCGATAATAATGCCCACAGCAATTCGTCTAGAACGTTCCAAGACTTAATTTCTTGACTGTCTTCAGACGGCGGAATTTATAACCAAAATTAGATCAGATTTGGGCTATTGGAGGTCGAATAAAGAGGTCTCTAAGCTCCGTCTTATTCACGGAAAATCATTCACCAGAAAATTAGGAATGTGTACGTGCGAATCGGAGGCTTAAGAGTGATCCGGCCTTAAGTGGGTTGAGGAATAGTCCCAATCTTAAGCGGGAGACTTTCGAAGTAGTCCCGTGGAGTTAATTGTTAATTGGAATGGCGGGCGTTCTAAGGCGTGTTCTCGCCGTTCCCCGAGAACTCCACTTGAGGAGTCCCCGCGTTTTTGTTTGTCCCGGGGATTCACTCCCCGTATTCTCGCGAGTCCCCACGGACGGGGAATGCTCCGATTATCACTACCATCAGCAAAAAGGATGGTGCAATGTGAAATTAACTAAACACAATCAGAATAAACAAAACCAAAAATAAAGTGGATCCAGACTAATTTCTTCAACTGCAATTTTTTTTTGGAACAAAATCCATTTTGAAAGCATTCCCCGTGCTCTCGTTGTTTCTGTACGCGGAGTCCGCGTGGAGTGACTCCCTTTATTCTCGCCGTTCCCTTCGACTCCCCGATGAGTCCTCGGGGAACGACGAGAATACGCCTCTAGTCTTGATGTCCGGGGGGAAGTGTTGCCACGTTAGTTGGAACCTGTAACGCTTGGCAGCAAAACCCTGTAACATTCTGGCACCAACGAAAATGGGTTCAATACTTTTGAGTCTTGATGACTAACTCTTCCTGCCAAGGCACAATCGCCGCGTGTGCAGCGAAGAGCCAGAAACATGTGCAGTTTCCACCGAAAGAATCTTTACAGTTTCTGTTCAGAGATTACAAAATAGTTGAGAATTTCAACCCAGGCTGTGCCGGCCTTCTGCCTTCAACAGTTTTGATGTCCGGGGGCAGTGTTGCCGCATAAATCGGAACCTGTAACGGTTGGCAGCAAAATCCTGTATACGACTAGACCCTACGAAATTGGGTTCAATACTCTTGAGTTTTGATGACTAACTCTTCGTGCCGAAGCAGAATCGCCGCATGTCCAGCGAAGAGCCAGAAACCGTCACGACAACGAACGTTGTTGATTGGTTTGCACTAACTTCGAATAAATTTGAGGGTTCGTTTGGGTGACGTTTCTTTTTCTTCCCGAGGTTCACTGGCGTGTTTCGGGCTTGGTCATATAGAGCAGTGGTTCCCAACCGGTGGTACGACTAGACCCTTGCAAGGGGTACGCGAAGGAACCAAAATTGGTTTAGTCTGTAGCTTCAGAATCTTGCCTCTCTCATTTTTGGTTGCCGAAAGCCTAATTTCGAGCAGAGCATCACCAGCCAAAATGTATCTTCAGGAGCAAGGTAGTTTTACTGGTCGACAGGCTTATTTACCGACTGTTTTTTTTTTTTGAATAACTGCTTTCACGAAAAATCGCGGCGCTTCGCGCTGTTTCTTTTCTTTTTAATTTCTGGAAAACCTTTTAGGGGTGGGGGTGGTTGTTGTCAACCCGTGAGTGACGCCTCTGATTACATTTCCTAGTGAAAGTCAGTGAAATAATGTTGATTCAAAAACAGCTAGCCTACTGCCATACAATCTGCTCCTGTGTCAAACAATATTGTTTCAAAAAGAATCGAAGACACTGCCAGTGATATTGTCATTCAGGTTGCGAATTAAGCTAACAAAAATGTTTGCGATGCAGCTTCATGAAAGCACAGAGAACATCAAAACCAAACACAGAAACAGGCTGACTGTAAAAAATATGCCGCTAATGACGTCGAGCCGAGATTTGACAAAACTTCAGCTTGAAAGCAGCCTCTAGTGACTGCCCCATTGATTTTGTATATATTTTTACGCATGTATTGCTTATCATTTATGATAAAAGCTATCGTCTTTTTTACGTTCTGAGAAAGGGGGTACGCAATCTTGTCGAACCTTGATTAGGGGTCCGCGGTACGGAAAAGGTTGGAACCCCTGATATAGAGTATTACCAACGGTTCATGGCAATTCTGGCATTCTCAGCTTCATAATTTTAGGCTTCAGTTTTTTTTTACTTCAGTCTCTGACTTGTGGTTCACTATCGCAGAATTCTCATTTACTTTACTTCAGAATTCTCATTTACTTTACTAAACTGGTGGATTACCGCCCCCGAAAACATGTACTTTATATTGATTTGGTACGCAAAAACAGTTTGAAGTCTTAAACAAAGCTTTTTTCCGATAAAAATTCTGTTACAATACTGTGATGTAACAGTTTGAACATGTTATTACCACTACCAATCATTCGCATTTTGCGCGTTATGCACCGGGATGCACACCAAAAATCGAGGTGTCAAAAAGCACCTTTTTGTCAGCAATTGTGATCCTTTTATGAAGTCGAGCTCTTGGCAACCCTGGAGACAAGACCGATATCCATTCTCTTCCTCCGTTGCCGTGACCCAGAGCAGATTAAAAGACACGTTCATATTTTATGTTCAAGTGCTTAAGCAGTACCTATGTAGAGTTGATGTTATCTTCAATATAGTTATTTGTGCTCGTCTTATCCCGTCCTATATCACACATTAGGGATGTAGTATCCCGATGAAAAATTTGTAGCCTGCGTAGTTGTATGGTAGTTGTACGAAAAAGTTGCATGTAATACCAGGTAATAGCAAAGAATACTATCATTTAATGTGCCTCACACTGATCCAATCTTATGTAGTAGTATCCAGTAGCATCCTGTCTTGCCATAGTAGCATCCATTTTTGCTAATAGTAGCATGCAGTAGTATGCAGTAACACGGTAGACTTGAAGTAGAAGCATGTAGTAGTATCAGTTAGTACTGCATGCTACTTTTTCGTGCAACTTTGTACTACTATTTTGAGATAAGTTTTTCATCGGGATATCCCGCATTCAAAGATCCGCTCGTCCGGCCTACGCTACCATATTAGGTCTATGACCCCGGCGGAGGTTTCATTCACCAAGCTGGGAACCGCTTCAGCTAACCCTGGACACCCCAGCTAATATAGGTACGATCAGTTTTCAGTACATAATTGATCTGTTGTCACGGGGCCCCTACAAGGGCGGGGCGATAGACAGTTGCCTTTTCTGCTTGTAGGTTAATCTGAAAAATAAAACTGTTAGTTGGCCAAAGAGCAGTTGCGAAATCATTCCAGTTTGTTCATAACACGACGAACACAAAATATCGAGTCACGAATTCAACACATTTACAGGCGACGCCGGGGCCAGCGATCGGCATGTGGCCAGATCGCTTGCCGATCCGCGTCCGCGACTGAAACAAACCGGAATGAATTCAGTGTTGCCACATCAAAATTATTTAGAGAGTAAGTTTTGGCCCAAAACAGAGAGTGAATCGGGAGTGAAATCTATTTTCATAAAATGTTCACTTTTGGTCGGAATCGCCTTTGTAAAAATGACACATCTTGATTTTACTTTCATGAAAAAACTTGAAATAGTTACTTCTGGTCGGAATCCCAACTGCAAAAATTGAACATTTGGTCATTTTCTGAAATAGAATGATTTGTATGTCCTACGTAGGACAAGAGTGACACAAAACAAAATAGAGTGACAATTCACACTATCGTGCGACATGTGGCAAAGCTGGCAGCGATTGGCATGTGTCCAGATCGCTTGCCGATCGGCGACTAAAACAAACCGGAATAAATTACACTGACTAGTCAGTCGACAATAATGAGTCACGACGGCGAGCGCGAGGGGTTAGTGCCTTCTGCAAACCGCAAGAAAGACAAAAGTTGTTCTAGAACAACACAAACCAAGGAGGTCAAAGATTTAGAGAAATGTTCAAAGACGGATAATTCTACTTTATTTTAGATTCTTTCCCCATCCAAACACTCCTTTGTTTATGCATTATCGCTTCATAGCCAGGAAATGAAGAGGTCCCCCCTTTAAATTGTGCGCTTGACACTTTCTATTAACTACAAATATATCAGTGTTCTCTAGCATAATCTAATCTACGTGAATAAAGGTGAACTGTTCAGTGTCCTATTAGAATTTCTGTCGGTGCGATTTTCGCGGTTCCCTCATATCTGATCGAATTCTGACTGGTGAGGGGTAGACTAATTTAAATAGAAGGATTGGTTTTTGGAACGCAGGATATCTGGAGAAAACTGATCGCTGCTTCGGATAGGAAATCAACTCTCGTCTGGGGGTGTCACTTGTCAGTTGTAGAGGAGGAGGGGGCAACCCGCCCCGTCATGCATTGGTGACGTTAATAGGGCAGCAGAAAAGAATTTGACCAATCCAGTTCATTGCACCTTGCGGATTGAAGTACGAGGCTACTCCTACTCGCCACGCCAAGTTGACGCCTAAAACTCCCCACCATAATATAAGACTGAGATGATGCCTAGATGATCTGTAGACGAGTTGTCACCTTTATTTCTCTATTGTCTCATTCCTTTTTTTATATAAAGTATTCAGTTAGTTGATTCTGTTTGTTGTTTAACTAATATCGGTTATTTCCCTGCCCTAGCCAAGCACTCCTTTTGTGCTTTCCTGGCAGGAATGTTAATTGTGTATTTTTTGTTGACTTTAAATACAGTCACATGAAACTGAACTGAAACTGAAACTTATTCACGGAGATTAGATTATGCCAGAGAACAAGAATTGTTAAAAATACAGCCTAGATGATTTGTAGAAAAAGCTAATAAAGGAATCTGTAGTAAGCAATAGTAATAGCAAATAATAATAACAAGAACGGTAACAGGCAAACAAGTATGATTTACAATAATTATTGATCTGATTTTGATTTATTTTATGACTTACAGTAATTATGCTTTATTTTTTGTAAAATCCTTTTCAAATTAATAATTCTGATTTCGCGTAGATTGCACTTAAAGTACTTGCACCTAAGATCTTGCGTGTGTAATCCCTCGAATCTAGAAATAACATAAATATAACGAAGAGAAAGTTCGAAAATTTTGCCTCGGTATTGTAGTTATGACTCCACTGTGTAGAGTCGAGCGTACCATGCAATAAGGCCTTGCTTCATTTGAGGCAGACTTGAGGCGGCAAAGTGTCCTTCACGCGCTATTCAATCAGCTCAGGTACTTCTAAGGGAAGTGGCGTTTAGAATTTACAGCCTGTGGCCTTTTTCGACATTATTTCAACCTTGATATATATAAATCCGATAGGCAGGGCTATTATCTGACCTTCATAGTTACAGCAACCGGTCTGACATAAGACATAAGTGGCACAAATACAAAAGTCCTACCAATAAGGCCTTTTTCCGCGACACACTTGCGGGCCACACACTTCTGAGTGTTTGTCGCGGAAACACGATTATGTGCCACACAGTCGAGCCACTAGTTGAAACTCGCGGAAACGCAGTTTTGTCTATTTCTTTGGCGGTAATTTCAAGTATCGGAAAATAAAAACAAAATTCATAGTTGCGTTTTTTCTGATACCATGGTATCTTTTACAGCGGTCTAAAGTCGTTTTTGCAGTTATCGTGGTATCTGATACCACGGTCAAAAGGCGTTTTTGCAGTTATCGTGGTATCTGGCCAGTTATCGGGGTATCAGATATCCAGATACTACGGTCCGACCGTGGTAACTGGTCGTGGTATCTGAAAAGTCATCTCACTTTCACCAAATTTTGTCAGATTGGTGAGAAAGAAGTTAAGCACTTAGTGATGTAACTGGAACTCTGTTTTTCTTTTGGGATGACTTCGAAAAGTGCAATTTCGGCAATAGTCGTTTTTGCAGAGAACCGTGTATCAGATATCACGATAACTGCAAAAACGACAAATTGCAGATCCAGTTATCGTTGTAACAGATACCATGGTATTAGCAAAAACACAACTCATGTAAAATCTCAATAAATAGAACTCCAGGCTTATTTCCTTACCATTCTGTACATAAAGTATTCTCAGTTTTAAGTCTATATGCTTGAAAAAGTCGTTAGCTTTATTGTTTAGACACTATTTTGCTGCTTAATTTGAATTTCCCGCCAGAATCGAGCCACAAAATCGACATCACCTCGCCAGTTGTTTGTCGAATTTGAGCCACAAAGCAAGCCACGAAAATCTTGTTGGTCGCGGAAACACACTTTTCGAGGCACAATCGACCCACAAACTGTTTGTGGGAGCACGGAAAAACGCCTATAGTAATGCTCGAACCAACGGATTCAATCAAACTTGTCGAGGGCCCCTTATCCCCCTGATTATGAGCTGGTGTTTTTGTAGAGAGAGAGGGGGGGGGGGAGATCGGTATATTTAGAAACTATCATCGCGTCACTAAATTCAGTTTCGTACAAATTATAAATAACAAACATATAAAGAACAGACATACATTAGGATTCAACACTGAACACCGAAGTAAAATACGTCACGGAAGAGTTCCCGTAATGATCAGTGCGGACTTAGAGGGTAGAAGTTTATTCTTCAATCGAGTTCGATTATTGGGAGGGGCTGTTTCCGGTCGCAGTGGCCGGTGGCTCGTATTGGCTAGGATGGGTTTGCCAAACTGCAAAATCAGTTTCAGTTTGTGTGTATAGATATTTTAGTATTTTCTTCCTTTACTTTTCTTTATTGTACTCCACTTGTTTTTGGGATCGTTGGGATCGGGATCGCGAGAGTGTTTGCGACATCTAATGTGTGATTGTAGGAAATGTACTAGGAATTATAGGAATAAGTGAGGGGTTGCTCACTGAAAAAGGTGTACTTGTTAAAGGAGGGGTTGCTCACTGGAAAAAGATGTACTGCATAAGTGAGGGATTACTCAGTGGGTGTACTAAAGTTGTTTGGGGAGGGGGTGGGGTCAGCCGGACCCAGCTACTCGTGAACCAATCCCAGGTGCACGCGAGGGGTTAGGAATTGGGTGTACCCGTTAAAGGAATACTCGAGGGGTTAGACACTTGGGTATGAGCCAAGCGAGGGGGTTGATTCATGGTATACCAAAGAGGGAACTGCTAGGGTACGCGAGGGGCTACTCACTGAAAGAAGGGTGAACTGGATAAGTGAGGGGTTGCTAACTGAAAAAAGGTGTACTTGGTAAGGGAGGGGTTACTCACTGGAAAAAAAGATGTACTGGATAAGTGAGGGGCTACTCAGTGGGTGTACTAAAGTTGCCCGTAAGCAAAAAACTTCAAAATGGTAACATTTTTGTTGTAGGCTACATATTCAAGCGGTTGATTATGGATAAATAGCAAAAATGTTAAAGGGATCTAGCGACGAATTGGAAATGTACAAGATTTGATTGTCTGGATCAAGAAGTCTGATAAACATTAAAATTTTTGGGATCCCATCGAAACCTTTGGTCTTGTTCTTCTGGAATTTGTGGGTAAGAAATAAAATGTCATTATTGTTATTATCTTAAGGCACCCTGGCCAGTGCCTATTCGTTTTTGTCTCCTCCCCGTTATTTATTTTCAGTCACTAATTCTCGTTTACACCCCGATTTTCACCGTGCACGTGATAAAGCAAAAGATTTCGGCTTATTCAGGAGCAAACGCGACCAAGTATGAGAATCTGGAGGCAAATGAAGTCTGAATCCTTACTATGCATTTGTACTTACTATTGCATTTCAACCGTTCGTCAAATGGTTCAAATACATCCAAAGCTTCTATCTCCCTTGGATCGTTCATCGTCAAATCAACAGACTCTCTACTACGGCTCTCTACTATAACGTTCAGATCTTCATTGTCATTGCTCTCTACTATAACGTTCAGATCTTCATTGTCATTGTCTATGGGCGCATCGTCCCCAACCGGGGGCGCTATAATCGTAAAGCTTTGGGACATTGGCACAGCACCTTCTGCGCTCCTTCTATACTATTTCGTTCTGTTCTTCTATTCTCATGTTCTGCGAAAGAAGGAGATTAAAAAGATGAGATCTTGTTATTTTAAATGTGCAAAGCACCTGCTCCACTTGTCAAATTTATGTCATAACCATACATTGACGGAGAAGTTCTAAATTCAAGATGCAAGTGTTACCCTTTTGGATGTTTCCTCGTCGCTATAAAAAAAAAATCATGGAAAACAGGGCCCAACCAGCGCCCGACGTTATCCACTGCTTCCTGGCCGAAGATTGAAAATTAAGTGTCTTTTTCTGTGTCTTTATGTGTTTTATTTATTTTCTTTCATTCACTCCGCTTTTTCAAAATGGCGGGTTGTAAATAAATTACTTACTTACTTATGTGGTTACAAGACACGAAAACCAAAAATATAAAAAGGGCAAAAAGAAATTCTGACTCTTCGAGTCACCAATTTTAGAACACTCTCGAACATAATTTCTATCAGCTGCTAGTGGGGCAAAGTAAGTACACTGTAAAAAAAAATCTTGCAGTATTTACTGCTAGGATTAATATTCTCTCTACTGAGATGAGATTATTTCTAATTCGGATGAATCTTATCCCAGTAGATATAAGATTAGTCCCAGTAGGAAATAGTGCTGTTAACTTTAATCCTTTCTCGGAAAAACTTTTTACAGTGTAGCGCGGTGTTGCCTTTTCTCTGACGAAACCTCTTCCGTTTGGCCGCAAAAATCTGGGACCTACAAAATTCGGTCCTTTTTTCAGTTTTCAGGCAAAACCTTGTGGATTCTGAGGTTCCAGTTCACAGATTGCACTATACACAAGGGACTTGTACCGTGACCATTAAACCAGAAACAGTTTTTTCGAAAAATGTTTCCATCTCAAGGGCGTCTCCCCCATTAAAATTATACATTTGGTTTTATTTGGTTTTCAGCATGAGACCCCGCCTTGTGGGTCCTGGTATTTCTACATGGCTCCGACAATGGAGTCCTAGACTTCTAAATTAAATTCGAAAAAACAGTTTCTGGTTTATTGGTCACGGTACAAGTCCCTTGTGTAAAGTGCCATCTATGTATTATTATTAATTTCCGTGACATGGGGATGTGAACTGGTTAGATGAATCTGCCTTCGGGCGGGATACTGTTCCTACGGCCGGCTTCTAACAGACTACTGTAGTGGTTAGCGAAGAGTCCTTTTAAGCAGAGGGTCCTGGGTTCAAATCCCGGCTGAGGAGCATTTTCGTCTTCCAGTTCACTCTTACAACAAGAGCTAAACCATCCAAATGGTAAAAGCGCCGGCCTTGTAAGCAGAGGGTCCTGGGTTCAAATCCCGGCTGAGGAGCAGTTTCGTCTTCCAATTCACTCTTACAACGAGAGCTACTATTCATAAAACAAATAAATCCTTTTTTCTCGGAACAGAGCGGGCTTGAAATTGGCCAAAATGCTTTGGAATCGACATTTTTGCCGTAAGTGCGATTTCCTGTGACAAACTTTTCGCAGCTGTGAATCTGAGGAGAAGCAAAAAAAACTGTGACAAATCGCAGAATACTCTTGAGTGACTAACTCCTCTTGCCGATGCAAAATCGCCCTGTACCTAGCGGAAGAGCCGGAAGTGGTATCACATCTGCTCCCAAACATCAACGTGATTGGTTAACACAGGAGTGAGTTGTTGAGTTTGAGGCGTTAGTACTACGTGTTCTCGCTCTTCCCGAGGGTCACTGGCGTGCTTTGGACTTAATCATATAGAGTATTCTAAGACCTGTGGCCAATGTTGCCAGATGCTTGACACAAGATCGCGCAGCAAGAGAAGCAAAAATGTGCTTTTGGCACATTTTCGCTATTTTTTTTTTTTACGAAATCGGACCCTCCCCCCATGTTGTCGACCAGACCAGTCGTTAAAAAACAGAGTTGGCGAAAAGCGCTGCAATTCTTCTTGAAAGTAGTAGATTTTTCATAAAACAGTAGATTTTATCAAAATCTTAAAACGAAAAGACATTTCTGAAACTTTAATTTGGTGTAAGTTACGTGTTACTTATGAGTTACGACTTTTTGCGTAAAAGCAGTCGATTTTTTATCTTCAAAACAATCATTTGTCTTAGAAACGGTCGCTAAAAATGGCCAAGCAGTCGATAAATACCCCCCCCCCCCCTTTTCCGAATTCCGATACATTTCGGAAAATAATGCCTCTGGTTCTGTGATGTGCAAGACAAGACTAAAGTTAATGAGCTTAATGAGAAAAAACAGTAAAGACAATCGAAAAAAAAATGGTATTTCTTTCTCGAGACGATTTTGAAAACTTTTTTTCTCAAAACGATTAAAAGAAAAGAATTTTTTCTATAAAAACATGTTCCAGTAATTCCAGAATCCAGATATGCATGAACCTGGCAAGCCCAACTGCTTACCAGCGAAAATACACTCGTATCCAAATATCGTGCTCTCTGGCTTTCAAGACACAGAGAGGGTCAACACATTCTGAACCAGCAAGCATCAATTATCAGTGTTCCCAAGGACCCAAACGACAATTTTTACATTTCAGTGAAGATTTTGATTCCCCCGCAACCCTCGAGATCTGGAATTTGGATATAAATTCACTTTGTGGCCCTTACAAATCCTAATCTGGTTTTCAGTTTCTAAGGGATATGGAGAGCAAAATACGCCCAATTTGCGCCGAATTTTAGGGAAATGCGCAAGTTCGGCGCAATGCGCACACCAAAATTCAAAGCGCAGCCGCCTCTAAAAAGCGCCCAAATGGCGCAAATGCGCACTATCTGGCAGCACTGTCTGTGCCAACACTGAAGTAGCGTCAAGGATCTCTACCTTGACCGAACATTTTTAAGAAACCCGACATAGAAGAAGACAACAGTTTTCAGAGCGACAGTGGCCCCACTACGTCGTTAACTGAGAAACCATTTTTGTTTTTTGTAAACAATTTAACCTCCTTTCACGAGCTGAGTGCCTAAGGGCGAGTATAGATCATCTAAAAACCAAAAATCATGGTAGGCATGGGTGCTTTAATGTTCGGGGGGTTGCCGTCTCTAGAATTTACTGTACAGCAAGTGCTGTACAGCACTTGCCCAAATTGCCAAAGTGCCCGGTGCCACGGTGCTCGACCGGTTCCGGCACCGACTGACGCCAGCCGACACCGGTTGCCACGTGTTAGAACATTAGAATAATAATGTTCAGAAGCGTTTGAAAGGCGAATCGCCTAATTTGCTGCCGACACCGCTGATTTCGGTCGGTGCCGGGAAAGGGTGTACAGCCGGTGCCAGGGAGTAGCAGTGGCGTCACTATGGGGGGGGGGACTCCCCCCCCCAAAGGTCTTCAGAAAGTACTTTCGTCGGGCGAAGCCCGCCGACAAACACAGAAGAAATAATATGTGTATGCTTTTGTCAGGCGTCGGTCGGCTTGTTGGCACATCGGGTTCTTTTTACATGCAAAAAATGAAATCTTGCAAACATTTGTCGGGCAAAACACTGAAGAAATCGAATTCTGCATGCTTTTGTCGTGCCTCGGTATTCTCGTCGGCAAATCGGGTTCTTTTTATACAGAAGGAATCCAGAAGAAATATTTTTTTTTATGCTTTTGTCGGGCGTCGGTCGACTCGTCGGCACATCGGGTTATTTTTATGCGCAAGAAATGAAATCCTGCGAACATTTGTCCGGCAAAGCACTGGAGAAATCGAATTCTGCTTGCTTTTGTCGTGCCTCGGTATTCCCGTCGGAACATCGGATTTTTTATACATAAGGAATCAAGAAGAAATAAATTTTTTATGCTTTTGTCGGGCGTCAGTCGACTCGTCGGCACATCGGGTTCTAATTACACGTATGAAAACTTTGTCGGGCGCACCCGGGAAGTTCAAGTTTCATCGGCACAAGGAATTATTTTTACACGCATGAAATCAAGTTCTGCACAGTCTAGTCAAACAAAACACAGAGCAAATCAAAGGCTCGATGGTTTTGTCGGGCGTCGGTATTCTCGTCGGCACATCGAGTTCTTTTTACACAAAAAAAAAATCAAATTCTGTAAATTTTTATCCGACGCATGCCGAAAGTTCAAGTCTCGTCGGTACATATAAAGTTCTTTACAGTCTTGTCGGGCAAAACACAGATCGAATTCTGAATGCTTTTGTCGGGCGTCGGTATTCTTGTCCGCACATCGGGTCTTTTATACGTAAGAAATCAAATTCTGCAAACATTTGTCGGGCGCAATTTTTTCCGGAAAAAACACAGATTTAAAGAATTTCGCCAGCGTTGCTTAGTTCAACTGGGTGCAGTCGTTGGAAGCTTCGCTTTTTAGCGAAAGTTGAAACGAAAAGCCGAATATGTGAAATTAAATATATGAATTTACATCAAAGGAACAATCTCAACTGATGCATTACAGTAAGTTTTACACAAAATTTCGCCTGCATTGCATTTTGAAGTATTCTCTATTTGGAAGAACAGTGTATCATTTAGTTTTCGTTTTAGGTTTGAAACACGTTAAAAGCCGGAAATTGTATGGTACTATAGCTAAATTTTTCCAGAAAAAAGCAGATTTAAACAATTTCGCCTGCGGCGCTTGGTTTAACTTGTCTTGGTACAGTCGTTGGAAGCTTCGCTTTTCAGCGAAAGTTAAATGAAAAGCCGAATATGTGAACTTTAAAATGAAATTATACCAAAGGAATAACCTCAACTGATTGATTACAGTTAATTTACACGGAGTTTCGCCTGCGGCGCATTTTGTAGTATTCTTTATTTGGAATTTGGATTCATTATATAGGATTGAAATTTCCGGGGTCTGAAACACGTTAAAAGCTAGAACTTGTATGGTAGGTATAGCGAAATTTTTCCGAAAAAAAAGGCAGATTAAAAAAATTTCGCCTGTGGCGCTTAGTTTAAGTTGTTCTTGGTACAGTCGTTGGAAGCTTCGCTTTTTAGCGAAAGCTAAACTGAAAAGCCAAATATGTGAACTTTAAAATACGAAATTACATCAAAGGAATAGTCTCAACTGATGCATTACAGTTAGTTTCACCCCAGTCCTATTATGTGCTGGCGGGCAATGTACGCCGTTGCCGCGAACGGCGTGTTTCGTCGGCACATTTTTGAGTCCGTCGGCACAAACCGGACGCCCCCCCCCCCCCCCAAAGGTAAAAGGCTAGTGACGCCCCTGGGGAGTAGGCAACCCCTCGCTGATGTATAGGCAGAAACAACTATCTACCTAACCAGCCCGTCTTTCCCTATAGTAGACATCCCCTAGCTTTTTAAAAATATCCCGACATAAGACATGGGAATTTGTTACTTTCTCACTCTACTTTCTACAGTTCTACTTTCTCTTCAATCGCCCTAACTCATGTCCTGTATACTGCACCTTTTTGGAGACTTCTCACCAAATCAGACAAAAAACAAATCCGGTCAATATTCTATCGTTTTGCTAAATATATATTGCGCCTCCCCCATTGAAGAGAAACTCTAAAATTTCCAGTCATTATCAAATTGGTGATCCACTAGCAGCAGTGGAGAAACAAATAGAGACTTATGGCCAAAATATCGATCACGACTGGAAAACCCTCTTGGTTTAGTTGTATGACATGGTGTATTTCGTAAGTTATTCACTTTCGTGCTTTCCTTTCTTTTTCTCTTTTTTCCTTATTATTTACCATGTCTTCGTGCCTTGTGTTTATTTTGATGGGTCATAAATAAAATCATCGTATTCTGTTCCACAGTAAATTTCATCCTCGACTGTAGCTCCTGAATGAAGTCGGTTTGTTAACATTTCCAAAACTCGGTTTTGCTTGTCAATACATCCTAATTTCTCTGAAGGTGCTTCGCAGCAAAGGAACTTTAATTCTCCTTCGACCTTTCTTGCTTCATCAGTTCCGATCGAACGTCAATCACCGTCGAACTTCTGATTAGCGCCCCCCCCCCCCCCCCACGTTTACTGGAGCAATTCAACCGAAAATTCTAACTTTGCGGGAGACGCTCTCTGTCCAATCAGCATATCGATACAAACAGAGACGGGGTTTAGACAACTTGTTCGAAGGGTGGACTGATTGGATTCCGCTTTCGGGGATTTGAGGCCTGTCTAGGGGGGAAGGGGTTTGGCGGATTTTTGCAGACAAAGATCCATACTTCATGGTTGGTTGTCATACACCACAGATCATGTCAAGATAATATAAACGTATTACATTCTCCTGTAAAGAAGCGTTAGGAAGTGTGACAGGTACTCGCTACGCTCGGCTACTTTTTTTTTAAATTACTTGCGCATAAACATCTACAAGCGCAAAAAACAATTCAGTACAAAGATCAAGGAGACAAATGAAGCATCAGTTTATCGTCCCAAAAAAACATAATTACTACTTCATTTCAAGCTGACTGGGAATCAGACATAAAAACTAAACATTAAACCATACATAAATAACCCCAAAAACACTATAGAGGTGACGTATCGCCCGAGCCAAAAATAATGATGGGTGCATTTTCGGCAGCCAGGAATGTCTCGTTGCCAAAAAAAAGTATGACAGCAAAAATAAAACGGACGAAAGATCTGCTGAGAGCGTACGGTCTTAGGCGAAGTACCCTGACTGAAAAAAAATGAAAAAAATATACTCGAATAGTCTTTATAACAAAGTATTCCAACAGTTTTGAGAGGCTTTCATTATCGAAGTTTCCAAGCGGAAGCAAAAGAACGTTGAGATGTAAATGGCAGAGTAATTAAATGAATCTGATTTGTCAAAAGAAATCAGAAACATTGGCTCTGGGCAGAAGTTCAGCTCGCAATTCATCATCCACATTTGACTGTTTTAGAGGCAAAAAACAAAACCAAGGTGGTCCAGAATTCTGAGAAGTGCCAAAGCAAGCATAATAAAAGCAGTGAACTCTGCGGGATTTATTTACTACAAAAAATGAGATAAGCGCACCCCATTCCCAAATTTGGTTGCGAAGACTTCAACTATCACCGGTCAGAAACATGTAAATACAATATGGAAGTAAGAGAATGTTCCACCCTACTTACCTTAGTTTACTACGTATGATGTCGCGGATTCTGACGTCTTGGCGTCGAGGCCGCACTGTCAGAAGTTTCATAACAGATAACACGAGGATGTGCGGTTTCAACAGATAATGCGTAACAGATAACACTTCGGATGTTATCTGTTGTGTTTCAAATGTTATGCATAATAAGCATTACCATCAGGAAGAACCGAAAAACCGCCAAAAAGTATCTGCTGAGTTTTCCGACATCATGACGATAAGGAATAGAGTGAGTAGACACTTTTTTTACTCTTCCTAAAAAATCTCGTTATGAATAACGTTTCATGCATAAACGTTGTCAAACACAACAGATAACATCCGAAGTGTTTTCTGTTACGCATTATCTGCTGAAACCGCGCATCCTCGTGTTATCTGTTATGAAACTTCTGACTGTGTGGAACCCATTTTTCTATTTTCAGCAAAACATCGTGCCACCGGCTAATCCGACCAATCACGTCAAAGAGATTCGTAGTTACCACGCTTACTACGCTCCCCAGCGTGGTAAGCAAATAGTTACTATTAGTTACTATTTCGAGAAGGCTGGAACGGTCAGCGTAGTAACTTTTCACGACGCTGAAAATAGTAACTAATAGTTACTGTTGTTAGAAGGGTGGAACACGCCCTAAGTAAGTGAGTAATTTATTTATGACCCGCCATTTTCAAAAGCGAAGTATGTAAAAGAAAAGAAAGAAAAAATAAAACAAAACAAAAAACACACAATATACAATTCCACCTTCGGCCAGAAAACAGTGAAGAACGTCATGTTTATCACATGAGTATTACTCACCATATATGTTTATTACTCATATGTTTATCATATGTTTATATATCATATGTTTACTACTCACCACATAAAGGGCTCATGGACGGAATATAAAAAAGAAAAGAAAAAGGAGTACACTATAAAAAAAAAATCTTGCAGTATTTGCTACTGAGATTAATGTTGTCTCTAAACAGATCATCATACCTCTAATTCGGATTAATCTTATCTCACTAGAGATAAGCGAATGCCCAGTAGCGAATGCTGCAGTTAACTTTAGTCCTTACTCAGAACTTTTTACAGTGTAGACTCAATTCTCTCGAGATCTAGGAAAATATATTTAAAGCACAACTCTTACTAGAAATGATCTTTTCCTTATAAAATGGATCAGAAAAATCGTTTTCGAAAATACCATTACTTTCCACCTGAAACTAGCGATTCTCTTGTTAGCACTTGCCGATTGTATCCAGCCTCCCTGCTCTCCGACGCGGCGGCTGGGCGCAAAAGATTTGAAAACTGAACTTGCGTTTGTTAGAAAGTGGGAAAAACTAAGCAAACAAAAGAAGTAATAAACAGAAGATAATCACATTCTTATGTGTGAAAGAGTTGTCAGCGGACAATGAAGATTCAGACAAACTTTTCGTTGGGTGACGGGAAAACTCGGCAAGGCCGAAAAAGCGCTAAGAATCCGTAGTTACGAAACGAAACAATGGAGAAAGGTAGGGATTTTAGAAGCTTGTAATTCCATATGGGAGCTAGGTATATTATAAAAGGAAGAATAAGCAAGAGAGGTCCTTTAACAAAAAAACTATAACACAAGACGACGGGTCACTCCGTTTTGTATATTACTTTTCTCACATTCGGTTAAAACAACCCCAACTTCACTAGTCGGAAACCTTGTTTGTCAATGAGGCTAAAGTTGCTGACCAGCGCTACTCCCTTTCAGGGTCAATCAAAACAGGGCTCCGTCCTCAAAACAGGGATCCTGTATGAAAGAACCCCTCGCACTATTTATTCTTCAACTTGCAGTATTTTAAAATATTTGAATACTTTAAAACTAGGCTGTGATTTCAACAAATAACCCACGGTTTTGGTTGTTTTAAGCCTTTTCCGAGACCCGTTGACTTGTAGCGAAAACAGTGAAACAATTTACAAAACCGTTCTTCTGATGGAAAAACTTGTCGCCGACAACCATCGACAGCGTGATACACATCGAAGGTAGCAAAACACGGCAAGTGAGAGAATCAGAGGGGTTAGAATGTACCGTACGAAATTGGGATCTCCGGGTTTAGAAATATAGGGAGTGATTATGGAAGTAGGTTGCGTTAGTATTATAGGTAAGACAGGTCCTTTAAGGAAGAAGAAAACCCAAAGAATACTGATTCTGACTTCGTCGTTTTTCGCGGGGGTTGGTTGCGAAATCATTCCAGTTTACTCATAACACACAAAAACACAAAGTATTGAGTCGCTAATACAACATATTTACAGACGACCCCGGGGCCAGCGATCGGCATGTGGCCACAGGGTTGCCAAGAGCTCGATTCATAAAAGTGTCACAATTGCTGACAAAAAGATGCTTTTTGACACCTCTCAATTTTTCTGTGCATTCCGCTGCACAACACGCCAAATGCGAATAACTGGTAATTAATGAATGTGTAACAACATTTTTCAAAACATTTCTTAACTGTTACATCATAGTTTTGTAACAAATTTAATCGGAAATCAGCTTTATTTAAACTCAGCTTTAACTGTTTTTGTATACAAAATCAAAGTAAAGTACATGTTTTGGGGGCGATAGTCCTAAAAAGTATCATTCGTAAAAAAAAGTGTCACTATGAGAGAAAAAGCGTCACCCTGAGACAAAAAGTGTAAAAAAACACCAAAAATGTCACACATGGCAACACTGCATCTGGCCATTGCCGATCCGCGACTAAAACAAACCGTAATGAATTACACTGGCAACCCTGTCTTCAGACTAGATCAGATTCGCGGATACTCAACATCTTTGTATATACTAGTGCAATGCAATATTTATTCTTTCGTGCCAGCGTCAGTTACTGCATAGACAGCCTTACCATCCTACATCTTGCCTCACCACTCCCAACTTGACATCTAACCCAGTCAATAACAGGCATATTTGAAAGAAGAAAAGATATGTCGACCGAGCTAATTAAAAGCTATCGAACGTACTGAATAATCACTGAGCGGGTGAAGGGTTGCGCTTAAAAGCTATTGCCCATTGCCAGAAAATAAAATAAAAATATCAGATTCTTTGCAAGACATACCCTAAAATCATTTTCCCACAGGCGTAACTTTGTTACGCCTTTCTTGATTGATTGATTGTAACTTCTCCAATGTCGCATATTTAGCCCTGGAAATACAGGCCTTTGTTTAAATTCAAATCCTCCGCGTCTGGACGAATTTTGGTTTGTCATGCAAGCAGCGCACACTCTGAACGTTATTTTCAATTAAACTTTGACGAGCCTGTTTTTTGTTATTTGTAACTCATAATCTAAGTCAGAACACAACCGTATTCTAGAGTGTCAGCAGAGATGGTGACATGGAGAATTTTCGGTAAAACATCGAAAACTTTCGGTAAAATTCTGAACCCGCCCCCCCCCCCCCCCCCCCCCTATAATGAAGGTGTCGGGACGCCCCTGACTGTAGTGCAAAGAATATAATTAGTTAATGCACAAGATCAACAAATAAATATTAAAAAGGGACAAATTGAGTCTAAAAAATCTTCTTCGTAGATGGAATGCGGAGAATAGTACCAGTCAATCGTAACTGCTACATTCCACCATTGTAACGGGGTTGATACACTTCCTATAACGCCTCTGATCGATGTTGCTCGTTGAAAGACAAGTGCCTCTATGGTCCTCAATCGACAAGGCAGAACGGATACGTCAGCTGAGTTTTATTCGGGCTGTATTTTGGCCATTCTTGGCAAGGGTCCTCTTCAGGCTCAAGCTGGAAAATAATCTTGTCAAGTTCAAACAAGTTCATTTTCCAGTACTCATATTTCCAGAAAATATGAGTACGATTAGAATATTACGACTGGTCAACTGACGGACGACCGGTTAACTGAGAATTGGTTTGTTTGGCTCAAACTCGACTGGTCAACATGTGGGCAGACACATTCACGATCTCTTGCGGAAATACCCGAGGGAACTTTTTCTGTTGTCTTTCTTATTTTTGGTATTTAGTACTAATAGAAATTAATATAATTAATGTAAATTATTCTTAACAGTTTATCGGAAGACACGTTGCCAGCAAAAAATCCGAATTTCTTGAACGACCCACCCATCCCCAGTTCTCTATTTCCGAATTTAAATTAATTTATTTTGTAGTTATATTTATTACCGTATTTTATTTCAGTTATAGCGCATGTGTGACTATTCATGACTATGACCATGTAGGCTATAACTATCCATCACTATTTTTGTAAAAATGTAAAATGGAATCATCATATATTATATTATGTATATTTGATGGTGCAAAACGGATACGTCAGCTGAGTTTTATTGGAGCTATATTTCGACCCTTCTTGGCAAGGGTCCACTTCAGGCTCAAAACCGCCAAGTTTGAAAACAAAGTTGTGGGAAACACAAAACTAAAGAACGCTAGGCTAGAATCTTTAATTTTGTGTTTCCCACAAGTTCGTTTTCCAAGCTTGGGCTAAAGGACTATTTATTATGTACATTCCACGATTCGTCGTCAGCTTTGGCTGAAGGTACATTTACTTAATGGTAAATTTATAAACAGATGGGAGTTGGCAATCCCTGAAGTCAAAACAAGACGGACTTGCTGTCGAGTCTGTCGGCGAATCGATGGAAATCGCCTACTTGTTATTCTACCGATTAATCCAGAACTTCGGGAAACAAAACGAGACTGTTATTGAATATTGGAGATAATAATTGGTTGGGATTAAACATGCTTGTAGCATAAGTAAGGAGCGAATGTTTGTTCAGTTGTAATTCTCCAGTATTTCTCAGGCGCTGTTTATTTTCGGGGAAAGCAATCGTCGGATCCGGAAAGGATCTTTGTGATGGACTGAATCAAGTATGGTAATTACAAGTATATTATCGGACAGTTGATTTGCTTGGTGATCAACTGACGAACAAAAAAGATTGAAATTACACTGGAACAAGTGTATAAATAAAGTACCTTATGAGTATGACTGGTCAACTGACATACGATTGATCAGTTGACGGACTGATAAACTCAAATAACAAGTCCAAAGGTTTCGATGGGATCCCAAAAATTTGATATCTCATCCAGACAAGTTGGTCCTTTCTTCTCCAGACTCCTAAGCATTTTTACTACAAAAATTCAGAAACAGATTAAAGCCAAATAGCTAATCATCTGAGAAAATGAGGTTCAGTGGATTGTAGATGGATATTGGATATTGTGGATGTGTGGTGGATATTGTAGATTAAAAGAACCTGAACCAGAAAGTAGCCAGAACAAGGATCCAAACTTTGAAAATCTGAAAAGGAAGAACAATTGCACCAGAATTCCTGTCGCGTCAGAACAGGGGTCCTAGCCTCTTCGTTTTTCGCGCGGGCTTGCACACATGCGTGTTTTCAGCTTTGAAATATTATTGATGACTAACTTTTCAGTTTTCAGTTTTATTTTAAAGGACCCCTCGCACTATTGACTCTTTAACTTTTTTTTATTTTCAAATATTTGAATACTTTAAAACTATGCTGTGCTTTCAACAAAATAACCCACGGTTTTGGCTGTTTTAAGCCTTTTCCGAGACACGCTGACTTGTAGCGAAAACATGGAAACATTTACATAACCGATTTTTCTGATGGAAAAACTTCTTGCAGACAACCGTCGACAGTATGATACATATCGAAGATGGCAAAACATGGCAAGTGGGAAAATCAGCGTGGTTTTGTTAGAGGAGTTAGAATGTACCGTACGAAATTGGGGTCTCCGGGTTCAGAAATATCTTGAGTGATTATGGAAGTAGGTTGCATTAGTATTATAGGTAAGACAGGTCCTATAAAAGAAAAGTGATTTTGTATCAATTCTTTCGAAAATGGGGAGACAAGCTCGACTACTGGGTAATAAACAAAACACAAAATTATGAATCAGTATTTCGGCAATAAAGAGAAAAAAGAGCAATCTTTAATGGGTGACAGAATGGACCGACTTGCTAAACATTTCCGAGAAAAGGCAAATCCGGACAAAGTATTACAAACTGGCAAAATACCTTCTCGGACTCCCCCCATGGGAGTCTAATTCAGCCTTGTCGAAGAAGTACCACATTATCGATGCTTTCGCGAAGTGAGAAACCATAGAGTGTTGTTCTAGATCCCGGGCTTTCAAAAACATATAAGAATCGCCGTTGACTCGCCTAACGTCTCTATAAGTTTTATAAAGCTTACATAGTGTTTCGTTTTCTTTGTGTGCAATTCATTTTTCCTTCTTTTTACTACTACGCTCTTTCATTTGTTGTATAGCGGGCCTCAATACATTGTTATTATTATAAAGAATCGCCGTATGCCCAGCAAAGAGCCAGAAACGTCGCGACAACAAACGTTGTTGACTGGTTTACACAGGATTTGAATCAATTTAGAGGGGTTTTTGGTGACGTTTCTTGTTCTTCCCGAAGTTCACTGGTGTGTTTCGGACACAGTGTTACCAAGAACAAATAACGAGATAGAACTGTTGTCTCCCTATCTCGGTCATACAAACATGCCGAGTCGAGTAAAATACAGCCGACTCCTACTACCTTCGCGCCACATCACGTTTCGTTACCTCTACAAATCAGGGTTGCCACATCAAAAATATTTAGAGAGTGACTTTTGGCCAAAAACAGAGAGTGAATTGGGAGTGAAATTTATTTTCATGAAATGTTTACTTTTCATCGGAATCGCCTCTGTAAAAATGACACGTCTTAATTTTACTTTCATGAAAAAAGCTTGAAATAGTCACCTCTGGTCGGAATCCCTGCTGCAAAAATGACACATTTAGTCATTTTCTGAAATAGTCCTACGTAGGCCAAGAGTGACAAAAATAAAATAGAGTGACAATTCACACTGTCGTGCGACATGTGGCAACCCTGCTACAAATAGCTATATCGCTGTTAAGTCGCTGAAGAGGAAATCTAGCAGTCACAGCTGACTGGTTCTATTGACGCTCTCCAGAGCGGGTCGGCGCGCGGAGTACGCCTCCGGCTAGCCTCCTTCAATATTTCTTGTGCGAATTGCGATAAGCAACGGTGAAGACGGAAGAGGAGTAAACGGGTATCAACATCAGCTCAAAGCTATTTGTTCTTGGTGTTACGACTTCGCGCTTTCACTGTCCCCTACGGCACAGCGGCGAGCCATTTTCATCGATGTTACGGCCGATTAGAACGAGCAGGTTTAATGGTCATTTTAATACTTGTAAACATTTTTATGCCATAGTAAAATTCGTGAAGGATCGGAAGAGTGTGCAGTAACTGTTGCCCGTAAGGGGATATTAGCTCCTGATAGAATCTCCCAAAACAACCAGAGCAAACAGAACAAGACCAAAGGTTTCGACGGAATCCCAAAAATTTAATATTTGGTCCAGACAATCGGGTCTTATAGAAGTCCAGTCTTCGCCAGACTCCTTGAGCACTTTACTAATAAAGTTTAGAAACATATTAAGGCAAATAGTAATCATCTGAGGAGACCATGTGTGTTTACCCCTATAGCCTGCGTCATATCTACTTTAACGAAAGTTCCTGCCTTACTTCTGCCAAATTTCGGTTTCATCCGGTTTCCGGAAGAGCTACTTGTCTTTCAAAAAATTGTTCAAAACCGGATTCAGCGTATTTCCTTACCCGTATGTCGAACCTCTAATCAACTTCAGATAATACTTAAACTGTTAATAAATTTTCCGATTTCAGCCGGATTCGTGGCGAACTATGTGCCCAGGTTGAAAATGATTGTCATACACGAATTCAGCATGTCTTCTTATCCGTAATTCGAACACCTAATGAAATTCATCTACCAACTTTTACTTTTAACAATTTTTTCGGGTTTGGCCGGATTCCGGGCGATCTACTTGTCTGGCGAGAAAATAATTTTCATATTCGTGTTCAGCATGTCGTCTTACCCCTTAATCGACTATCTCATTAGCTTTTAAAAAAACGTTTCGCCCCCCCTCTTAGTTTGGAACCCCTCCGTTTTGTCCCGTCAAATATAACCCCTCCCCTAATTATGCAGCTATCGGGCCCATCTACGAACTCGACCTATCCCTTGACTCGAAGAATCCTCACACCAAGTTTCATCAAAATATCTCATTCCCTTCGAGAGTTATCGTGCTGACAGACGGACAACTTTTGCGATGCCATAGGTATCCCTCCACTTACGTTTTGGGATCCCAGAAATGAGGACAAATGTTTCTAAATACTCTCTATGACTAAGTCCCAAACATGCCAGTGAACTTCGGTTTCGATTCAGATCCTTTGTAAACCATAAATCAACAACGTTTGTTGGAGACAGTTGTCGTGACGTCTCTTAGCGGAGCAACGAAGAAACGCATTTTAATCGGGTCTTCAACTCTCTTTAAAGGACCGCTCTTGCTTATTCTGCCTTTTATAATATACCTAGCTCCCTTGTGGAAGTAGAAGCTTCTAAAATTCCCACCTTTCTCCATTGTTTCGTTTCGTGACTAAGAATTGTTAGCGCTTTTTCGGCTGTGCCGAGTTTTGCCCGTCAGACAACGCTTTTTCGGCTGTGCCGAGTTTTGCCCGTCAGACAACGCAAAGTTTGCCGAACTTTTGCCGAAGTTCGGCCGAAGTTTGCCGAACTCTTTCACATATAAGGATATGATAATCTTCTCTTTTTGACTTCTTTTATTTGCTTAGTTTTACAACTTTTTAACCACGGCGCCTTCAGTTTTCAAACGTTTTGCGCTCAGCCGCCGCATCGGAGAGCAGGAAGGCTGGATAGAGTCGACAAGTTCTAACAAGAAAATTGCTAATCTCAGGTGGAAAGTAACGGTGTTTTCGAAAATCGTTTTTTCTGGTCTGTTTCATTGGGAAAAGACCATCTCTAGTAAGAGTTGTGCTTTAAATGAATAAGTAATGGGTAACTAGATTGTCTTACCTCAGCCCTTTTCAGTTAAATTTCAATAATCGATAAGAAAAAGGCCATAATAATAATAATAACGCTTGTTTATTGAGCCAAAAGGCCATACAAGATTTAATGCACGTTACACTTCACAAATAAACTATTGCACCTCCGGAACTACTATGCTACGTACACTAAGCTAAACTTTCATTCCTAAGACTATATCCTTTAGTCACATATTTACAAGCATCTACGATAAATTTGGGGTTTGTAGATTTCAGGATACGGGGAAGCAATACCAACCCACCCCCAGCAAATGTTACTCTCAAATGCGAAAGCTCTTGGCACTCTAAGAGAAAGTCAAATCCTCCTCCTGCAACTTGCAAAGAGGGCAAAGGTAAGTCTCCCCCGTGCCAGCTTTCCTCCTATTGAAAAGTTTCTTTTTAATGAGGATCGGCAGACTGTTAGATCGGTTACTCAAATTACCCTCAGATTGCTCAAATGCAAAACCACACCTAACAGAGATAAAATAGATTAGTATACATATATAAAGTATATATATAAAATTTACGTCAAACGGATAAGTTAGCTACGGCTTGTTCTACACTTTAAAGGACACCATAACAATGAAACCATACTTGAACACACCATGAAGAATGCATTTACAGAAATGGTAACGGAGAGCATTCTTCTCCTGAGCGTGACGTTCTCAAAATAGGGATGTTCTTTTCTGGAGGTTTGCACATGCAGACTCCAAGACAAAAAGCGCAGTTCATTCAAATCGCCGGATCGTACTGGAATTTCTTCTAGATATACGTTTGGGCTTAACTGGTTAAAAAATATTCCAGAAGAAGGGTTGATTGGAGACATTTGTTAATTTCTAAAATTGTTCGGTACTGAAATAAGGACAGATGCAAAATGGAGCAAAATTCATAGCTTGGAAACACTATTTCGTATTTGGGTTGGGTTTTCTGCAGGCAATGTTGACGGAAGTCATCCAGATAGGAATGATACTTGGTACTCTTCATTCAGGTGTCCTTTAAAAAAAAAAAATCTTGCAGTATTTGCTACTGGGATTAATCGTGTCCCTGTTGAGATACGAGTATCTCTAATTCGGATTAATCTGATCCCAGTAGAGATAACATTAATCCCAGTAGCAAATACTGCAGTTAACTTTAATCCTTACTCGGAGAAAATTTTTAAAGTAAAGTGATATTTCGGCCCTTTTTGGCCCGGGCCCTCGTCAGGCTGTCCCTAGAAGGAACGTACCTGACTGAGAGATGAGCGAATCCGATCATGAAAGGATTCGAATCCGAATCCAGGGCTACACTGTACAAAAAAAGTTTTGCAGTATTTTCTACTGGGATTTATCTTGTCTTTATTGAGATAAGATTATCCCTAATTCGGATTAATTTTATCCCAACAGAGATAAGATTAATCCCAGTAGCAAATACTGCATCTTTATTCAGAGAAACTTTTTACAGTGTAGGTAAGGATCCGATTCCGAATCCGAATCCACCGTTTCCTGTTGAGGATTCGAATCCGGATTCGAGTCCGGATTCGAGTCCGGATTCGAATCCGACCTTGACAAAAATCAAATCATGTAGCCTACATAGGTAACAGTTTAAAAATCAGAGGTGACAAAAAAACCTGATGCCTACAGGAAACGAGACGGTATGTAAACCATATTTCTAGGTTTCCATGTGATTCAAGGTTTGGAATCCGAATCCGGCCTGGAAAGCAGAGATTCGAATCCTGGACTCGAATCCGGATTCGCCCATCCGGGCTAACTACAGGCTCTTCATAAGTCATAACTAAGAGCGTGTTCCACCCTACTTACCCTAGTTCCCGATGAAAAATTTGTAGCCTGCGTCGTAGCATGGTAGTAGTACGAAAACGTTGCATGTAATACAAGAATACGATAATAGCAAAGAATACGATCATTTAATGTGCCTCAGACTGGTCCAATCTTATGTAGTAGTATCCAGTAGCATGCTGTATTGCCATTGTAACATCCAGTCTTGCTAATAGTACCATATAGTAGTATGCAGTAACACGGTAGCCTTGAAGTAGAAGCATGTAGTAGCATCGTTAGTACTGCATGCAACTTTTTCGTACTACTTCATAGTACTATTTTGAGATAAATTCCTCATCGGGTTACTACGCACGAGGTGACGGATCTTGGCTTCTAGGTGTCAGGGCTGGGACGATTTTTTTATTTTCGGCAAAATATCGTGCCATGGGCTAATAGGGCCAATCGATCGTCCCAGAGATCGTAGTTACCACGATTCAGGCTCCCGAGCGTGGTAAGCAAATAGTTACTATTAGCTAGAACAAGGAACAAATAAGCCCCAGAACCTCCGTCCCCCTATCTCTTGTAACAGGACCATGCCGAGTCGAATAGATCCATGTACCGTGCCCGATACAAACGAGCGGAGGGTAAAACAGCTATAATAGCTATATCGCAGTAAATCCCCGAAGAAGAAGTTTCTAAAGTAAAAGTCGGTTGGTTGTCTGGACGCGTTGCAGAGCGGGTCAGCGCGCCTCCTTCACTAGTTCCTCTGATATGCGCAACGGCGAGAAGGAAAGTAGACGAGCAGCAACTTAAAGCTCAGCAAATACCTCTAGCTCAGCAAATACCTCTAGCTCAGCTCAGTTTTGTCGGTGTCCAAAGTCGCTGCATGGGACCAAAGACGGGGTTCTATTGGCTATTTGTTCTTGCTATTAGTTACTATTTGAGAAGATTGGAACGGTCAGCGTAGTAGCTTTTCACGAGGTTGGAACGAAAATAGTAACTAATAGTTGCTGTTGTTAGGAGGGTGGAACACTTCTTAGAAGAAGTGACGTGATTGCAGGCTGCTAGAGCCTGACGAGGACCCTTGCCAAAAAGGGCGGAAATGTCGATGGGGCAAATCTTAGTTGACTTTTGCATTTAGCGATATTTGCTTTTCAACAGGTTTTCCCTTTGTTTGGAATGAAGGCCTAGGTCCGACAAATGACCCTTCCGATTCTTACCGAAATTTTAAGACACGTTTCAATGACCAAGAAATTCAGAAATGGTGGTCTGCATTGGATGAGTCACCGAGTTTACTTTATTACAGGCAAGTTAAAGAGTCTTTCGGTAGTGAATTTTATTTCAAGTTAGGAATACCTTTTAAGTTTTTGGAGTGTTGGATTCAGGTGCGAGAAACTGTTTACCGCTATGTGGTGGTAATTCGTGGAATTCTAGGTGTTCGGATGGAGTACGTTTTTGTCCTCTTTTCCATCTTGATGGGGATGGTGTGGATCATTTTCTTTTCAGGTGCCAGGAGCTTTCGCACTTAAGGGGTTCATTATTTTCTGGGAATGGTGGGCAGCTTCTTAATATCTTACGTTCTGCGTCACCAAGTTGTTTCTTTTGGTAATTTTGTGCAAAAAGCACTCGAGTTGAGAAGTGCTAGTTTACTATTTTTGTTTAGTTTCCTATGAGTGTTTGTTTATCCTGTATATGGCCTTTGGGTTTTTCAATACAAATATATATATATACACATATAAGATTAGCAGTGACCTATGGCTGAAGGAATTTTCATTATATTTTTGAATTGTTGTTGACACCTAAACACAAATCCGCTTAATTGCAGTTTATTTTCGTTCTACCACATATCCGGTTGCGGTTTCAACCGGACTCTACATGGTTGAACTATAACGTCAGAGGAGAAAAACTCTTGATGGCTACAACTCTTCGTGCTGATGTGCCAAGCGAAGAGTCAAAGCGTCATCACAGCTGACACCAATGATCCCAGTTAATTGGGTGACAAATTATTTGAGTCGTAGTTCGGGCGACGTTTCTCGTTCTTCCCGAGGCTCACGACGTGTTTTGGACTTATAGAGTATAAAGCAGAGAGGCAGGGTCAGACTGCGTTATTGATACTCGGGTCGATAGGATTTTCGCCTTTCATCGGATCCGGTTAACAGGGGCGTAACTCGGGGGTGCGGCAGGGGGACCGAACCCCTCACCTCAACATGGACTGAGAAGGAAATTCGTCGGCAAAATTTGGCCCCAAAAAAGCCGACAAAAGTGTACCAACATTATTTCTCAGCGCATTTTTGTACGGATATCGGATCTGATCTAGCCAGTAGAAATATTTACTACGTAATCCGTCGGCACAATTATACCCCAAATAACTTCTGTCGAGACAAAAGCATACATAACATTTTTGTCGGCACGTTTTCTTACAAAAATCCTTTTCTAGTTACCGTATTCTGATTCGAAATCCAACTTGTTGGTAAAATAAACATAATTAATATCGCGCTAAGAATAATTGTTTCAACTTTCTAATCAAACTATACCGACATTTATGTCGCAAGTGACTTCCGGCACAAAAATTATTCCTGATACTATCACTACCTAATACTATACTTCTCATACGAGTTTGCGCTAGATAAAAAAAAAAAAAATTCAAAGGGAAACGGTTCAATTTTGCTAAAAAGGCAAAGCTGAAAAAATTTCCCTGCGGCGCAAAATAAAATCACCACCGGTGACTCAGTAAGTATTCGTTCACTTTAATAATTTCCGTGGATTGACAGTTGGGATTTTAGGGTTTGCGCCAGGTAAATACTAAATTTCTACGGGAAAAACTCCGATTTTGCGAGAAAAAAAGCGAAGCTGTAAATGAAAATGAATGGATGAAATGAAAAAAAAATATAAATGGAAAGGAATAGTGAGAATTTCTATATGCGATCAGTATGCAAAATGAATCACTTTGCCAGACATAAATATGGATTCCGGCTTCCATGCCTGTGAAGAGAAGGAGAAAAACAAACAAGAGCTGTAAGCTCATATGGTACTTGCATGTGTCAAGATGATTTGATTGATCAAGAGTAAGTTACGACTTTGCGGTTGAGATGCGCGCTATAAGGGAGCTGGAACTCCATTTGTAAGCAAAACCCTTGAGGCAAAACTGCTAATGGGCTGATGGGCATCACGAAAATGCATATATTGCTTAAAAGTATTTTTTTTACTTTGCGGTCAAGATTGGTACTTTAAGGAATAATCGGATTTGGGAAGTAGCAATTTCTAAGCAAATGTTGTTGAGTCTCCAATATTCCAGCGAAGTTTCATCGTCCTAGCACATCAGGAAGTACCTTAACGCGCTATCACCGGAATCCCAGACCCCCCTCCCCCTCCTCCAACTCCACCCACAATAACCGGAGCCAATCCTGTTCTGTAAATGATTAATCCAGAGCATCTGTTTGTCATTCCCACGAAGTTCGATCCAGATCACACCAGTCTAAGCGGGTCAAGTATTTTCCGCCCTCCCCCCGATAATTGCCGGATTCGGTCCCGAAATGAAAAAGGTCACAAGAGAAAAATGTCCTCTGTTTAATTATTAAATTTCACTCGAATCCGATCACCCGTTCCAAAGTTCCGCATGACTCAATATTCCGGATTCCCCTCCCTCAACTCCCCCCCCCCAAGATTATCATATCGAGGATTTTTTTTTTATTCCAAGTCAGTTTGACCGGGTCCCTGATATGCCTTCCAAGTTTCGTCGTGAAAATCCCCCCAAAAACGGAATTCCGGGAGACCCCTCCCCCCCCCTCAAGTGTCCGGATCCAGTCAAATTATGTAAAAGATTTATATGGACCAGATGTTTGTTCTTCCCAGCAAGTTTCACTCCGATACCATCATTCTAACCGTTTCTCGAGATTTCCGGTCCACCCCCCCCACCCCACACAGCTCCCCCGCGGTGCACGTAGCCAATCCGATTCAGCAAATGACTTACCTAGAACATCTGTTTGTTCTTCCCACAAAGTTCCATCCCGATCCCTCCATTCTAAACGGGGCACGTATTTCCCCCCCCCCCCCAAAAGTTGCCGGATCCGGTCCGGATATGAAAAAAATCATCGGAGAAATGTCCTCTGTTGAATTCTTAAATTTCACTCGAATCCGATCAACCATTCCAAAATTACGCATGACTGAAAATTTCGGATTCCCCTCCCTCCACTCCCCCCACCATTATCTGATCGACAAATTTTTATTTTGAAGTCAGTTTGATTGGGTCCCTGATATGCCTGCCAAGTTTCATCGTGAAAATCCCCAAAACCACCAACACCGGAATTCCGGGACCCCCCCCCCCATAAGTGTCCGGATCAAGTACAATGGCCTAAAGGACTTATCTAGAGCAGATGCTTGTTCTTCCCAGCAAGTTTCACTCCGATCCCTCCATTCTAACCGTTTCTTGAAATTTCCGGTCTCCCCCCCCCCCCCAACTCCCCCCTGGCTACCGAATCCGGCCAAGACTTTAAACGGGACATTACAGATATATATTCTGTTCAGTTATGAAGTTTCATTACAATCCGATCATCCGTTCGAAAGTTACACACTTCTCAATTTCCGGATTCCCCTGCGGATTCCCCTCCCTCCACTCCCCCACCATTATCTGATCGACAATATTTTTATTTTGAAGTCAGTTTGATTGGGTCCCTGATATGCCTGCCAAGTTTCATCATGAAAATCCCAAAAACCACCATCACCGGAATTCCGGCCCCCCCCCCCATAAGTGTCCGGATCCAGTACAATGGTCTAAAGGACTTATCTAGAGCAGATGCTTGTTCTTCCCAGCAAGTTTCACTCCGATCCCTCCATTCTAACCGTTTCTTGAAATTTCCGGTCTCCCCCCCCCCCCCAACTCCCCCCTGGCTACCGAATCCGGTCAAGACTTTAAACGGGACATTACAGATATATATTCTCTTCAGTTATGAAGTTTCATTACAATCCGATCATCCGTTCGAAAGTTACACACTTCTCAGTTTCCCGGATTCCCCTGCCCTCCCCCCCCCCCAAAATGGTCGGATCAGAAAACTGATTATTCCTAATTTTGTTTGGTCGGGTCTCTGATATGCCTGCCAAGTTTCATGGTCCTAGCACAACTGGAAGTACCCTAACTCGAAAAAGTGTGACAAAATGCCCTAAATTTTCAAGTTTCCAGTGCCCCGCACTCCCCCCCCATATGGTCGGATCGGGAAACTGATTATTTCCAGGTTAGTTTGGTCGGGTCCGTGATATTCCTGCCAAGTTTCATTGTCCTAGCTCATCTGGAAGTACCCTCACTCGAAAAAGTGTGACAAAATGCCCTAAATTTTCAAGTTTCCAGCGCCCCAACTCCCCCGCATATGGTCGGATCGGGAAACTTATTATTTCCAGGTTACTTTGGTCAGGTCCCTGATATTCCTGCCAAGTTTCATTGTCCTAGCTCATCTGGAAGTACCATAACTCGAAAAAGTGTGACAAAATGCCCTAAATTTTCAAGTTTCGAGCGCCCCCACTCCCCCGCATATGGTCGGATCGGGAAACTGATTATTTCCAGGTTCGTTTGGTCGGGTCCCTGATATTCCTGCCAAGTTTCATTGTGCTAGCTCATCTAGAAGTACCCTAACTCAGAAAAAAGTGACAAAATGCCCTAAATTTGCAAGTTTCCAGCGCCCCGCACTCCCCCCCATATGGTCGGATCGGGAAACTGATTATTCCCAGGTTAGTTTGGTCGGGTCCCTGATATGCCTGCCAAGTTTCATTGTCCTAGCACATCTGGAAGTACCCTAACTCGGATATGTGGGACAAAAAAACTCGGACCGACCGACAGACCGACAGACCGACAGACCGACAGACGGAATTGTGATCGGTATATGGCACTTGAGCCAGAGGCTGCAAGTGCCATAAAAAGAAGAATTAAAGCATGCTGCTTCCCAACTGATGTCGACCATCTGATCCTTCACATTTGAATACAATGTGAAAAGTTCCTCCGAGTAAGGATTAAAGTTAACTGCAGTATTTGCTACTGGGATGAATCTTATCTCTACTGAGATAAGATTAATCCGAATTAGAGATGAGATTATCTTTTTAGAGACAAAATTAATCCCAGTAGCAAATACTGCAAGATTTTTTTTTCACAGTGTAGCCTTCGTTTTTTCCATTTTCTTTTCCTCTTAGGATTCCTGCAGGATTGACTGACCCAATTTTCCCAACACAATGCAACAGAAGAGGCTTTCGTATCGAAATATCCCCTTAATCACTTCGATCAGGAAAATAGTTCATTCTATAATTTTCGAGTTTTACCGGGGAAGGCTCAAAAGGTTGGATGAGGTATCATATTTACATGACGTGTTTCCCACCCCTCGCTTATGTACTAGCCCATAATTAGCCTGCAGCCATAAAAGATACGTCATAAATTTTTATACTGCACTTACGCGAATTGTCATAAAAATCAGAGGAAAAGTTTTAAAAATGTTATCAATTCCTTTCCTGCATACAAACGAGGGTCGTAAAGTACAACGGACCAAGGTTATGACCCGAGGGTGCCGGCATATGCCGACAATGGGGTACGTACTGTCGATATGAGTTTAGAAGATACCAAATCAGAAGGAATAAAAATAAATGGCTGGACTAAAGTTATGTTGGTTCAGAGAGATGCGCAATGTTCTGCAAAGCCGGCTGTGCTAAAACTATAAAGTACAAACTATGAATGTAAAAACACTGTAAAAAATGTCCAACTACAAACACGAATTTAGACCGTGGGATCAGATACCAGCGTTGCCAACGGCAGTAAAATTGTACTAGATCTAGTAAAACAAGACCAAAGGTTCCGATGGGATCCCAAAAATTGAATATTTGATGCAGACAGTTACGATCTTTGTGCCCGGTTTTGTATAAAACTCAAGTTCATATATACCTCTATAAGCCATATCTATTTTGAAGATACTGATCGAAACTCCCTGCTTTACTTCTGCAAAATTTCCGGTTTCGGCCGGATTCCGAACGAACTACCATACTTGTCCAGGAAAAGAAAAGTTCTGAAACGAATTCAGCGTATCTCCTTATCCGTATAAAGAACATCGGATCAACTTCATGTAAAACTTTAACTTATAAGAAATCCGGTTTCTACCCGATTCCGAACGAACTATATGACCCGGTAAAAAAAAAGATTGTCATATACAGATTCAGCGTCTCTTCTTACCCCTAAATCTAAAACTTTTGCTTTTAACAAATTTTCCGGTTTTGCCTGATTCCGGACTAACAAGTTGTCCGGGTAGAAAATACTTTTCAGACAAGTGATCAGCATGTCTTCTTACCCCTAAATCGAACATCTAATCAACTTGAAATAAAACTTTTGCTTTTACAGACTTTCCGGCTTTTGCCGGATTCCGGGCTAACTACTTGTCCGGCGAAAAAAAGGTTTTCACTATCGTGTTCAGCATGTCTTCTTAACCCGCAATCGAATATCTAATCAACTTCACATAAAACTTTTACTTTTAACAAACTTTCCGGTTTTGGCCGGATTCCGGACGAAATACTTGTCCGGCGAGAAAATGGTTTTCACCTTCGTGTTCAGCATGTCTTCTTACCCCTAATCAAACATTTAATCAACCTAAAATGAAACTTTTACTTTTAACCAACTCTCCGGTTTTTGCCATATTCCGGACGAAGTACTTGTCCGGCGAGAAAATGGTTGTCACCATCTTGTTCAGCATGTCTTTTTACCCCATAATCGTCTATCACATTAGCTATTTAAAAATATTTTGTTTGCCCCTTAATTTGAAACCCCTCCCCCACCCTCAAATATAGGGCTACAGATCCCATCTTCGAACTTGACCTGCACTTTGATCCAAAGGATCCTACCAACAAGTCTCATCAAAATATCTCAATCCCCTCGAGAGTTATCGTGCGGACAGACGGACAGACAGACGGACAACTTTTGCGATGTCATAGGTATCCCTCCACTTCCGTTTTGGGATCCCAAAAAGAATAATCTAGTAAATTTCATTTTTTTTTAGTAAGACATCCAGATTTTTAGTTAAAAAGAATGGCTGAAGCCGGAAATTCTGTAATCTTTCATGAATTAAGGAGAAATGTGCAAACATATTAGGATCCGCTCTTCCTTCTTCCGTTCAAACAATGCAGAAAACGGATCCGTCAGCTACGATGCTTTGGCAGCGATATTTCGATTTTCGGCTCTGCTTGGCAACTATTGGCAAGGGTCCTCGTCAGGCTATCGAACTTCAGGGACAACACTGGTGAAGCAATGGACCAGAAATAAATGACTTAAGCTTCTACCGTAAGGGGGACATTACTTATAAAAAAAAAAGCTGTTGGGAAAAACTAGTGCTGTGATTTAATTTTTGACATGGCAGCTGTTTTTGCTGCTTGATTGGGACGATGACAGAGAAGGTTTTCTTCTGCACTTGATCAACTTGATTTATTCCATACTTTTTGCAGCTTACCCTATTCACGTGCAGAAAACTCGAGCGACACTTCTCAATTTCGTCGCCCACGAAACTGTGAACTGTCCGTCGGTTTGGCCAAACCAAGGGTCGGAACAAGTTCCTTGTATTCAGTTTTTCGTCCATGATGAAAATGAACTAGCTCTTTCTCGTGTCATCAAGTGGTGTTCATGACTAGGTGATCCCCGCTGGATTCTGGATTCTGGACGCTGGATTCGGGCTGCAAAGTAACGAAACCAATTAGAAACGTTAAGTCAGGTTCTGATATTAGTTCTTCTTTAAAACAGAGGAGTTTGACGACAAATCGGATTTGGCTCATTGATGAGTTTCATTACAGCTTTCCATGTTTTCCATTGACTATTTGTGTTTATCTTTTCAGTAGACTATATTAGAATCAACAAAAAATTGTGTTTCAGTTATTTGAACTAGCCCCACGCTGCGCTCCAGAGAAAACTCTTAGCATTATTCGCTTTTGACGAAAAAAACAAAAACAGTAAACTCCTTATAGGATTCTTTACGAGCCAAAATTATTTTTTTTTTTTTAGGGGAGGGGGGGGGGCAAATTATTTAACGACGTTTTCCAGAGAAATCGACTTGTTAAAGAAAATTTGACTCTTTAAAGACAAAAATCGTCTGTTTTTAAGAAAAATCAACTGTTTTTAATCACCTTGTTTTTACCGACGTGCCGGCAACATTTGTGGGCGTTGTCCCCCTTCTACCCCCTCCATGCGTGACACCCTTGCGCTTTATGACCAAGTCGGCGGTCCGATATGTCTTGGCTGCTTTTATTTACAGATGATAAATGTGACTCAAAAATGAACTGTCTAATACGCCCCCTCATAAAATTCCTCTCAGATTAGTTCTTTTTTGGCCACTAGGTGCGCTATCGTAAAGAAAACAACCCACGTTACTTCTTGGTGTACATTTATCCAGGTTTGTTTTCTATTTTCAGTTCCTCTTAGGCCTAACCATGTTTAAAACTGTTTAAAATGCCTCTTCCCCTCTTTTTGCTTTACCCAACTCTGTTCTGCAATTCGTCATCAAGCTAATGCGCGACTCGATATGAAGCGAAAGCCTAATCGCTTATTCACCCGTCAGATAACTTATCCCCCGATCTCACGTGTGATTGTTATTGTTCCTCTAGCGCGTCTGGCGGCAATTCGTCGTCGGATTTTATGAAGGACGTATTGTCTCTCGGGATGTGATTCCAAAGAAATCTGCAAATTGCTTATAACAATTCAAGCTAATACTTCGTTGTTCAGACGTTTAGGCTACATATATTTTGTTAAGTATATCCGTAGGGCAATACGCGTGTAGCGAGGACACTCCCTTCCCAAAATTCCTTCCGGATTAATTTTGTTTTGCCAATAGATGCGCTAGTATGAAGTAAAGAACGACAGTCGACACGTCAATTTTCATGCAACCTGGTTTGTTTGGCTATTTTGACTGAGACACGAGGTCTTTCCAAATATCAAGTTTCATTAAGATCCGATTCCTCGTTCAAATTTTATAAATACGTCAATATTCGGGTTCCCCCTCCCTCCACTCCCCCACGGTGGTCGGATCGGGGAAGTGACTATTTCTAAGTTACTTCGGTCGGGTCCCTAATATGCCTGCCAAGTTTCATTGTCCTAGCACATGTGTAAGCATCTTAAGTCGGGATCACCGGAATTCTGGAGCCCTCCCTCCAACTCCCCCCACAGTGCTCGGATCCAATCCGGTCTTGTCAGCTACGTATCTGGTGCTTGTGCTTGTTCTTCCCACCAAGTTTCATCCCGATCCAACCACTCTGAACATGTCACACGATTTCCGGTTCCCCCCTCCAACTCCCCCCGAAGTCACCAGATCCATTCCGGACTTGAGGTGTGACATCGAGACACGAGGTCTTTCCAAATATCAAGTTTCATTAAGATCCGATGCCCCGTTCAAAAGTTATAAATACGTCAATATTCGGATTCCCCCTCACTCCACTCCCCCCGTGGTGGTCGGATCGGGGAAGTGACTGTTTCTAAGATAGTTCGGTCGGGTCCCTAATATGCCTGCCAAGTTTCGTTGTCCTAGCACATGTGTAAGCATCTTAAGTCGGGATCACCAGAATTCTGGAGCCCTCCCTCCAACTCCCCCCACAGTGCTCGGATCCAATCCGGTCTTGTCAGCCATGTATCTGGGGCTTGTGCTTGTTCTTCCCACCAAGTTTCATCCCGATCCAACCACTCTGAACATGTCACACGATTTCCGCTTCCCCCCCTCCAACTCCCCCCAAAGTCACCAGATCCGTTCCGGACTTGAGGTGTGACATCTGCGACAGGAGGTCCTTCGATATATCAAGTTTCATTAAGATCCGATTCCCCGTTCAAAAGTTAAAAATACGTCAGCATTCCGGATTCCCCCTCCCTCCACTCCCCCCATGGTGGTCGAATCGGGGAAGTGACTATTTCCAAGTTAGTTTGGTAGGGTCCCTAATATACCTGCCAAGTTTCATCATCCTAGCACTTCTGGAAGTACCCTAACTCGAGATGAGTGGCCTGACCGACCGACAGACCGAAAAGTGATCGGTATATGGCACTTGAGCGGAGCTGCAAGTGCCATAAAAACTGTTTAAAATGCCTCTGTGCACACCCAACTCTGTTAGGTCAAACTTCAACAAGTCTGTCAACTCGACTTCAGTGCTGACTTCTGGCTGACTTTTGGACGGGGCTAATGCGGGACTCGGTATGAACCGAAAGCATAATCGCTTATTCCCCCTTCAGATAACATACACCAAGATCTAACGTGGGGTTGTTATCGTTTCTCTGGCGCATCTGGCGGCGCATTCGTTATTTTTTTAAGGAAGGGCGTATAGCCTCGACACGCGCAGAAGAAATGAGTTATTAAATTTTCTTAAAATCTAGTAAAAAATAAACTCCAAAGCTTCGTAAACTTGGTTTATGTATGTATATATGTATATGTATGTATTTGTTACCCATCTATAATAGCTACAAAAGCATAGACGGAGTATAAGAAAAAAGAAAGATAAATATCAAGAAACGCAACTATGAAAACAGGTTTCTTTTTTCTGGAATAAGGCTGAAGACGATCATTTCCAAGAAGGGCGAAAAATCGCTTGAACAAAATTTAGCTGATCGGATCCGTTCAACGCATAGTCAAATATAAGAATTTCTTTTTCGTAGCGGTAATTGCTTTATTTTGACTATGTTTTCTAAAACTGAAATATATCCTACTGCTCCACAGTTATACTCTTGACGACTAACTCTGCACGCCGATGTAGAATCGCCGGGAGCCCAGCGAAGAGTCGCAAAAGTCACGACAACAAACGTTGATGATTGGTTTACAGGGGATCTAATCAGTTTTGAGGGTTCTCTTGAGTGACGTTTCTTGTTCTTGCTGAGGTTCACTGGTGTGTTTTGGTGTCACATCTCGCTAGTTAACCCTTAAAGGACCCCTCTTGCTTATTCTGCTTTTTATAATAGACCTAGCTCCCATACAGAATTATAAGCTTCTATAATTCCCACCTTTCTCCACTATCTCATTTTGTGCCTATGAATTTTTAGCGCTTTTTTGGCCTTGCCGAGTTCTGCCCGTCACACAACGAAACTTTTACCGGAATCTTCAACGTCCGCTGACTATTCTTTCACAAATAAGGATCTCAGAATCATCTGTTTATTACTTCTTTTACTTGCTTAGTTTTCCCACTTTTTAACCACGGCGCGTTCAGTTTTCAAATGTTTTGCGCCCAGTCGCCGCGTCGGAGAGCAGGAAGGCAGGAGATAACCGACAAGCGCTAACAAGAAAATCGCTAATTTCGGGTGGAAAGTAATGGTGTTTTCGAAAACGTTTTTTCTGATTCATTTCATTGGGAAAAGATAATTTCTAGTAATAGTTGTGCTTTAACAGCCATACCTGAAACAATCTGCTGAATCCAACGCAATCTGGAGCTGCCATAATGAAACTCCCTCCAGCCAATAATTGAGATCGATTCTCTATCTCTGCCTCCAAACATATTGTTGTTTTCCACCAAATGCCCCTAGCCAATCCAGACTACTTGAATTATTCACCGATAAGTTCCTAGAGAAAGTTTGATCAGGTCATGTATAGGTCTAATAAGCAGGGATTCCCCTAGGGGCGAACTCTCCTATATTTAATTGTCATAGGAGCTTTGGAAGAGCTCCGGATCTGGAGTTGGTAATTCGTCAAGAGTTCTAGAATGGATTTCACTTTTTTTTTCTCAGATTGATAAAGTTCATTAACATAATAACGTCACAAAAGAGACTTTCGCTTCTATATTTAACGAAGAAAATAAGCAAAATTTAGTTGTTGTTAAAATAATTTAAACTGTACGAAGAAATAGATAACGAAGACTCATGGTCCAGAAGAAAAAGGGCAGCAAGAAAAGCACGAAGGCATACTAAAACCAGGAAGGGCATACTAAAACGAGAAAGGCTGTCGCCAAAATTCAAAACTGGAAAGCCGCACTGTTCCCTTCCTCTGTTTAGTATTCTTTGATGGGTCGGCAACTTTCCAAATTCAGAGTTCACCATCCCTTCCTCGTTTTAATATCCTGTAGTATCCGTCGTTTTAGTATCCATCTGAACTAGAAATGAAAAGGTGAATTACAATTTTAATAGTTGCTGACCCCTCACTGAACTTAATGCCTACCCATGTCAGGATACTAAAACGAGAAAGGGAAGGTGAACTTTGAGTTTGAAAAGTTGCCGACCCCTCGAAGACTACTAAACTGAGGAAGGGAACGGTGCAGCGATCCATTTTTTCGCAGCCTTGACTTCCTTCCTCGTTTTAGTATGCCCTTCCTCGTTTTAGTATGCCCTTCCTGGTTTTAGCATGCCTTCCCGCTTTTCTCGCGTTCTCATGGTTCCCTAAAATGGGGTCGACTAAAACCAGGAAGGGAAGGGAACGCGAGAAAAGCAGGAAGGCATACTAAAACCAGGAAGGGCATACTAAAACGAGGAAGGTTGTCGCCAGAATTCAAAACTGTAAACCCGCACTGTTCCCTTCCTCTGTTTAGTATTATTGGAGGGGTCGGCAACTTTCCAAATTCAAAGTTCATCATCTCTTCCTCGTTTTAGTATCCTGTAGTATCCGTCGTTTTAGTATCCGTCTGAACTAGAAATGAAAAGGTGAATTACAAATTTGATAGTTGCTGACCCCTCACTGAACTTAATGCCTACCCATGTCAGGATACTAAAACGAGGAAGGGATGGTGAACTTTGAGTTTGAAAAGTTGCCGACCCCTCAAAGAATACTAAACAGATAAAGGGAACGGTGCAGCTTTCCATTTTTTCGCGGCCTTGAATTCCTTCCTCGCTTTAGTATGCCCTTCCTGGTTTTATAATGCCTTCCTGCTTTTCTCGCGTTCCCTTCCCTTCCTGGTTTTAGTCGATCCCTAAATTTTATTCCATTGATAACCTCGTTCCACGTTTCTATTAGGGAGTACCCGCCTGTATCTATTACTTTTAATAATCGCTGCACGGAAAAAACAGTGCTGAGATTTTATTTTTGACACGGCTGCTATTTTTGCTGCTTGATTGGGGCAACGACAGGAAAGGTTTTTTTTCTGCATTTTGATCAAATAAGGGACTGACGCTTAAATTTCCTTCCATTAATAGCCCCGTTCCCCATTTCCGGTAAGGAGTACTCGCCTGTATCTCGGTTAATCGGTTAATAACTCGGTTGACGTATCCGTTGTATACACTATTTGAATATATATAAGCAGCATCGAACCGTTTTTTGCTAGGAACATAGCTCAGATATGAATTAAGCATGTCTTCTTGCCAAATCAACAATCTGTTTATATTTTGCTAAAATGTTCCGATATTGTACGAAATCAGTAAAGAAGAGAGTGGTAGAGCCAGGGTAAAACAAAGTTCGAAAAGCAAAACTCCATTTTGTTTGTACTTGTAAATTATGATGGGTTTTAAAATTAAGATATTGATGACCAGCCAACAAAAAACACTGAATTACACGTCATAAGCTTGTCTAGAAGATGAAAGTTTTTACACTATCATTAGGGTTCCTCCAACCGAAGGGAAACCCTGCAACAAGATTTCTAGCGATCGGGAAAATGTTTTCATTCGGCCTTCAAGGAAAGAAATCCATGGGTGTAAATAGTGACTAAAGAATAAGTGACAATAAGTAAACTAAAGGCTATGCGGTGAACTTTTGTTCAAGCGATTTTTCGCCCTTCTTCGCAATGGTCGTCTTCAGGCTTATTCTAGAATAAAAGTCACAAACAATGAAAGAAAAGAAAGAAAAGAAAAACAAGAACACACAACATGTAACACACAGGTTTTGATACTCTTATGTACACATGGGGCAACATAGTTCTATACAAAGTGTGGCTGGCATCCGGCGAACGAATAAAACCTGCAATTCGCTCAGATACTGCAATAAATGGATCTGTGAGATTATACTTTGCCGACAATCTAGAATGACGGGCCCACGGAGATAGTCCTAGAAGATACAGTACCTATAAAGTGTGGAACGAATGCATTTTTTTTCTTTCATTTGATTAGTTGTTTGTACAGAATTATGTGATTTGTAGTTTATTTTAGATGTGTAGTTTAGTTCCTTTGGTAGTTGTGAAATGCCGTAAGGCTAAATCACTTAATAAATTCATTCATAGTCGGTAGTGACCAGAATGACGACTACGCTAATATGTGCGGCATGGCGAATTGGGAATATAACCGGACCAGTATGTGTCTATTGTAACGACGCTTAGAAGGAATGAGTATTCCGTATGCTTTTCTAGCTTTTTCCACAAAAAAAAGATATAAGACCCGTTGTTTTACGTACACAAACGAGGGTGAAGTCTGAAATGATTACAGTTCAGGCTTTGCGACCAGTCTAAAGAGGTAAACAGAATATTTTATTAGGTCTTTAAAGTTTAACTGAAAAGAGCTGAGATAATACAATCTAGTTACCCATCACTTATTCACTTGAAGAGGCTCGAAGATCCGATGAAAATGTGTTGCTTCGTTGCTCCGCTAGTCAGGAATAATCGATATAGTGGAATTTCCCTAGCGGATTTGTGGTACCTTTACGCGCTTGTACCTGTGTTTGACCATGGCTTCATGTATGTTCATCAAATGTATGTTTGCTCAAAAGTATTTTCATTTACTTTGCGGTTAAGAGTAGTACTTAAAGGAATGGTCAGATTTCGGAAGTGACGACTTCTAAGCCAATCTTGCCGAATCGCTAATTTTCCAGCCAAGTTTGACCGTCCTGGCACATCCGGAAGTACCTTAAATTGCGGTCACCGGAATTCTGCCCCCTCCCCGTCTAGCTTACCCCACAGTGCCCGGATCCAATTCGGTAATGTAAATGATTTATCTAGAGCATTTGTTTGTTATTCCCACCAAATTCCATCCCGATCTCTCCAGTCTAAGCGGGTCACGTATTTCACCCCCCCCCCCCCCAAACAGTTGTCGGATCCAGTCCGGACTTGAAAAAGAACATCATAGATATGTCTTCTGTTCAATTATTAAATTTCACTGGAATACAATCACCCGTCCCAAAGCTACGCAAGACTCAATATTCAGGATTCCCCCTCCCTCCACTTCCCCACGATGATCGAATCAAGAATTTTTTTTCTCTCCAAGTCATTTTGATCGGGTCTCTGATACGCTTGCCACGTTTCATCGTGAAAATCCCCCATACCGCCATCACCGGAGTTCCGGGAAACCCCCCTCCACCCCCACCCACCAAAGTGTCCGGATCCAGTAAAATTGTGTAAGAGATTCATCTAGAGCAGATTCTTGTTCTTTCCCGCAAGTTCACCCTCCATTCTAACCGTTTCTCGAGATCGGTCTCCCCCCCCCCCAACTCCCCCACAGCTGTCGAATGCGGTCCGGACTTCAAATGGGACATCAGAGATATGTCATCTTTTCAGTTCTTAAGTTTAATTCCAATCCGATCACCCGTTCGAAAGTTACGGCTACTCAATTTTCCGAATTCCCCCTTCCTTCAGCCCCCCCCCCCATGATCGGATTGGGAAATTGATTATTTCCAAGTTAGTTTGGTTGTGTCCGGGATTAACACTGATATACCTGCCGAGTTTCATCGTCCTAGCAAATCTGGAAGTACTCTAACTTGCGACCACCGGACTGACCGACCGACGGAAAAGTGATCAGTATATGGCACTTGGTCGGAAGGCAAGTGCCATAAAAATACTATCTTTTCATAGACAAATCAAAAATACATTTGGATATGAATATTATTTTACATTAGTACTTTCGGCTCTGGCACTTAGGGTATGGTTCCTACTCCGGACTGAATAAAGGTTTCGTCAGGAAAAACAGGTCGCTGAGGAGAATTCAATAATTGCCCATTATCGTTGCACTGGGAAAGATTCCATCGACCACCTTCTAGGACAGTGCCAAGAGCTTCCTTCATTATATAGCTGGGGTGGCTGGTGGTGTTCTCTTCACTGGTATCTTAAAGTCGACAAATAAAAGTATAATTCGTGAGGTCGTTTTTTCGTTTTAAATGCACTGAAAAGGAGATAATAATTCCCAGTTGGTCCCACAACTGGTACTTGATTCCGAAGTAAGTTTATTAAGTGTCGATAAACTGGTCGCAAACCTTAATGATAAGGATGTTGTACGCCTCTGGATGGGTATTCTTTTTTGATAAGATTTCTTTCGTTTTGTAACTGGTTAATGTTGTTTTGTTTTTGTGTCGTTGTTTTTTCTTCTTCTTTTTTCACATACTCCATATTTTTTCTCCTTTGTGCTGTTGATGGGCAATAAAATATTTCATTCGTTCATTCAATAGTTCGCGTTTTTATTTTGGTGGTATGAATTTTTGTTGGCGCCTTGGGCTCGTTCTGTTGTATGGCTGTATTTGGCTTTTTCAGTAAATTATTATAGAGGTAGGCTACCACAAATCCAAAAGGGAAAATTCACTATATGAACGACGGTTCGTGGATAGCGGAACAAAGAAGTATCGCATTTTTATCGGCTCTTTAATCCTATTTAAGTAAATAAGTGATTGGTAACTGAATTGTCGTATCTCAGCCCTTTTTGGTTGAACTTTAAAATGTCACGGTTCACGAATAGAATAGCGCATTCCTCTTTAAGCAATGATATTGGCTCGATGTCAGTAATCGGACCTTCCAGAAGGCCGCTACAGTTTATTCAAAGGCATAACTTCAGCCTTCGGCTCAAGTGCCATATAGTGAACGTAATTTCTGTCCGTCGATCTGTCAGTCACACTATTTCTAGTTCGGGAACTTCCACATAAGCTAGGATGGTAAAACTTTGGACCCTACCCAGTGATGTAGAAAAATATAAAAAAAAACTTTCCTGTCATCGCCCCAATCGTCCAGCAAAAACATCGTCCGTGTCAAAAATAAAATCACAGGACCAGTTTTTTCATTATAGTAGTATTTGAAGATAACTTACTTTAATAAGATATTTATAGTCGGTAGAAGCTTCAGTTTTTATTACAGGTTTGTTTCCTTCCCCGAAGTTGAACCAGAAGATTGACAGCCTGACGAGGACCCTTGCCAAAAAGGGCCGAAATATCGCTGATGAAGAATCGTAGCTGACGTACCCGTTGTAAACATTGTTTGAATAAAAAATATCCGTTTTCCGGATTCGGTCATCCGTAGGGGGGGGGGGGAGAAGGAGAAATCTGGAACACCTTGTGGCAAGTATAAGTTGCGAACGGGTATTACAATCGGAGTGAAACGTGATGGATGGCAAGAGAATATGCCCTAGTTGATCATTTTGGGGTCCCGACCGGATACGACTTAGGTGGGAGGAGTTGGAAGCGGTTATCGGATATTTCAGCAGTCTTCCTCCGAAGACCCGCTCATAAGAATGGAGTCTTTGATCCCTTAAAATTCTGACTCTGTTTACAAATTCGTCCTGATGTTCATATCAAATCAAAATCTTTCGCTGAAAAATGTTTCGAATCCGTTCCACAACATGCCGCAGCGCTGATTCAAATCACGCCATTTGTCCCGATCGGTAATCGCATAGAGTAAATGACGAGCGATAAAGAGTTCTGACAGAGAGGAAATCACCTCAATACTAGCCGACGGCAGAAACCTGCTGAGACTAGCGGGGCCCGCAAATCACTGACAAAATCCTAATCAGGAAAAAACAATAATAGAGAGAACGGATATTGGGTTTTGTGGAGTCTAAGAAGCTCAGGGAAAGTCAAGCGTCAAAAATTAGTGTTGTCTCGGCACTCTTTGGAACGCCTGATAAAAGAAGCGCAACTGACTAAACAGCAAAAGCGGAAAAATGAAAGACGAAAAGATAGGCAAATTAGGTTACCTTGGTGTAATCGTGGTAGGGAGGGACGAGATACGGGAAACTTGGAAAGCGTCACTTAGATTCTTCCATAGCTACTTATCCAATGATGGTCTGCTGTAGCCGTGGAGGAAAATTCAGAATCCCGAAGTCGCTAAAGAGCATTCAGGTGGTCGGTCAGCAAAGGGGTTAAGTACTTACAAGCTGACCACAATGAATGTATGTCGGTGTTGTCAGTGTCTGATGGAACTTTCTTGGAAAAACTGCTGCTGCTGTTGGTTTTAAGCACATTGGGAGGCCACCAATGCATTACATTACACAAGGTTACTTTAAATCCGCTCATTGAAATTTTCTGGCTCATCCAATTATTGGTATTTTTTCTGACCTCAGAGAATTTTCTAGTTAAAAAAAGACCGGACAAAGCAAGACTTAAAAATGCTTGAATACTTGCAAAGCAGATTCGAAAACAAAACTGGTAGGACAGGCATACAAATCCGTGCCGGATTAGCTCTGACATTGGCTTTTTCTTCGGTAGCGTCAAACCGACCCCCCCCCCCCACCAGCACAGTCGATTTAGCATTTGTGAACCTTAAGCCCAGTATGATACTTAAAGTTTAACTGAAAAGCCAATTTATTTTTGTTTCCGTGAATTGAATACACTGAATTATTTGGATTGTACTAAAGGACCTACTCTAGTAGTGACGTTCATAATATCTACAGCCGCAACGCAAACTCTACTATGACGCCGAAAATATGAACCTCAACCCAAACGCGGTTTTTTAGTGGCCAATGGTGATCTCGGTGAAGACTGCTTAGTGCCTGTACACAAACTTTTCGTAAATTTTTTCATCGAGCATAGACATCCGACAGGGAAATTCCATTATTTGAATATTGATTATTCGTGAATAGCGGAGCAACGAAGAAGCGTATTTTCGTAATGTCTTCAAGCATATTTAACTGAATAAGTGATGGGTAACTAGATTGTCCTATCTCAGCCCTTTTCAGTTAAGCTTTAAGTAAAAATTTGGAAGTACGGTACTTCGTACTTTAGTATAAATTTAAAATACTTATCCCAACACTGGTCAGAAGGCCTGAACACCCGCTCCCCAACACCGGCCTAGGCTTATTGCATATCCTGCCTGTCAGTACTAATTTACGTTTTTATTGCACTTTGCGTCTCTTTAACTCATCCTACTCTTCTTCTTCCACACGTCGATAAGACGGCTTCCTCTCTAAGTGTCGCTTTGTGTACACAGCACCCTTTCCGCTGTTCGTCATAATCAACCACATCCTTTCTTCTTTTTCTTCTCAAGAACAAAGCAGAACAATCTCGGCGCGGCAAAACCGATCAGGCGAGCATCAGCCAACACTTTTCTTTCCGTGTTTCTGAACACCCATCGAACCCTAAATGAACCAGAAAATTCCATCGTTGGAGAAAACGGGAATTGCCCCCGGAATCGATGGTCTTACACGAGAAATGTCAAATTAACCGTAAATCTCGGGAGCGATTATTGGAGATAGAAAACACTGCAGGGAAACGGTGATAAGTTAAGAATCCACATGAGAGTTGTTCCAACCAACAGGAATCGAAAATATGATATATTTAGCCCGCTGAATGTCAGTTGTCAATTTTCATAAGGAGTTAAGTATCTTGTGATTTTTTTTTCTTGATTTTTTTTGTTTGTTTGTTTGTTCTGTACACATTATCCACGAACTTTAAGTAATGTATAATGACTGAATTTATCAACAAAGCATTTTTCCGGTTTGCAAAGCTCGTCCTGACACTCCCATCGTGACGGCGAACAAACGGTATCGTTCGACGGTATCTTGTGGAAACACAACGTGTCTAACCCAGAGTCTTTTTACTTAATTGCCGACCCCTCACTGTACTGGATGTTAAAGACCTAATCCAAACATTCTGCTTACCTTCTCTTAGTGATCGCATGCCACGGGTTTGTTTAGATTTGAACTCGATTGCCGAGTTGCTGTTTTGGCTCGAGAAAAAACCCACGCACAACGTCTTCTTTTCTAGATGGCGGAATTTTCCAGGATTGATTACCAAAGAATTATAAGACCTAACTAATAAAGTTTTGTCTGTCTTCAGAGGTACCACACTGGTCTTGGTTTTATAATTTATTAGCATTTGTAATAAACAGTTGGAGCATTAGATGGAAATTATCATTTTGACCCTTGGCTCCCTACGTGCCTTAACAGCTGTCCGGGATAATCGGCTGAGATTTAGTCAAGAAAGAGTTATTTCAAACCTAGGAAATTTGATGGGTTTTTTTTTTATTTGCTCATTGTTTTACAGTTTTTTTAGTGGTTTTAAACATTCATAATGAAAGTAGGGATGGTTAGCATTGTGTGTGTGGTAGAAAGACCATTTTTTGTGGCCCGCTTTAATTGCCTACAAAAACGAGGAAAGAAATGATGAGTTTTAAATATGTAAGTTGCCGACCCCTAACAGGATACTGTAAAAAGTTGCCAACCCCTAACAGGATACTAAACAGAGGAACCTGGGTTTCTAGGAAACCATGCCTTTCCTTTCCTTTCCTGCATTTAGTTGATCCCTGATATGAAGTAAGCAATTTATATGCTTGTACAGATACATTATTAAGAAGCTTCTGGAGTTTCGCCGTTATATCGGGAGGTCTGTATTTTCGGATTATTCTCCGATTTCGCAAATAAAGCAGGTATTTACAGTAATTGTAGCAACATCTACGTAGTTTACGTATCTCACTCTTTTTCAATAGAATAAAACTGCGAGAAAGATAGAGTACAGAGTGATCGCAAAAAACTGAATACAAAACTGAAATACACAATCTTAGAGTATCGGTTTGACACAATCTTACACTGTTAGAAGTTTCATAGCAGATTGCGCATAACACTTTCAAGAATAACACCTTTTCACTTAGAAAAAAAGTGTTATGTCCAATTAAGTTTATACTATTTCGTGCCCAGATCTCCAACAACACCTTCAATAGGTAAAAATACTACACTGTCAGAAGTTACATAACGACAACAGCAGGATGCGCGGTTTCAACAGATAACACTTTGGGATGTTATATGTTATGTTTCTTTGGTTCCAGTTAGTATTTTTACCAATTGAAGGTGTTGTTGGAGATCTAGGCACGAAATAGTGTAAACTTAATTGGTCATAACACTTTATTTCTAAGTGAAAAGGTGTTATTCTTGAAAGTGTTATGCGCAATATGTTATGAAACTTCTGACAGTGTAGAGTATCCAGATTTAATCTTTTTACAAGCTTCAGATACTGAAGACTGGCGAAAGGACAAAATATTTTTACAAACTGTTAGACCAAGCCAGCGAAAATTTTCATCAGAGGGAATGTATGTATTTTTTATTTTAAGAGGAGAATTTGGCAGAGAACCAAAAATATCGTTTTTCGGAAATATCACTACTTCCAGGTAAAATCAGCGATTTCCTTGTTAGCACTTGTCGACTCAGCCTTACCACACTTTGACGCGGCGGCTGTACGCAAAATATTTGAAAACTGAACCCGCCATGGTTAGAAAGTGGGAAGCCAAACAGAGCAAAAGAAGTCCAAAACAGACGATAGACTTGATGGTGTAACGTGTATTTCAACGAGAGCCTGCAAAATAGTTCTTGGGCCAAACTATAAAAACTACGAAGAAAGCTTGAGCGAACTCAAGCTCCCAACCCTGGATGAAGGGAGGCATGAAACTTTGATGAAGTTTGGAGCTGGCATCCTGAAGTCCCCAATGCACCGAGATATCCTGCCTCAGTTTGCTTCAGTAACCCACGCACATAAGACGAGATTGGCAACTCTGAAAGAGGGGAAAGAACTGTTAGAATGCCCGCCTACACACTCGACGACAAGATTTTTAAACTCCTTCGTGCCATACTACGTGAAGCACTACAACGACAATATCCTCAAATCGAAGTGATAGCTCATCATGTGTAGTTCTTCATGTTGCGTCTTTTGGTTTTTTTTCTCTTCTTCTTGTTTGACGATACCTATGTTATTGCATTGTGATAAAGGGAAAGAATTTACATTATTTTACTTTATTTATAAGGGATCTAGGGATTGTAGAAAAGACTAAATAAGCAATAGTGGTCTTTTAAGAATAAGTTAAAAAGTAGCGCATGTTGCCACAGTTTCTAGCTTACAAACGTGACTATCCTGTATCCATGATGTCAGACAATCTTCAGGGGCTCACACCGGTGTTAACATATTCTAGAGCGCTTCCAGTTTTAATCAGGTTCTGCTTCTACAGCTGTTAAAGCCGAGATATCCCGAGTCCTTTTAGTCTGACTTTATAAATAATCAGCAAACTCTCCGAGAGACTAAGCCCCCTAGGGACTACAAGTTTCGTCTCTCTTCAAAGTGTACTGAACTTCCCTCCCGGCCAGAATCGAATGATTTAGGGTCGATAGTCAATAGCCATAGAGCTATCTGAACAGTCGTAAGGGGTGATCTCCGAAACCGCGCTAATGGTGCATTTACACACTGCGTAAAATCCGAGCGTATTTGAAATCTGGGCGTATTTTACGCACGTATTTGGGCTTGAAAAGATCTCTAGCAGTACGGATGTATTTGAGAAACCGGTCCGTTTTGTATCTAAACACTTCCGTATTGCTAGAAATCTTTTCAAGCTCAAATACGTGCGTAAAATACGCTCAGATTTTACGCAGTGTGTAAACCCGCCATAAATTCTAGAGGGAGTGAATGGGACATTTTTCAAGCCACGCTAGGTGCTCACAAAACACGAATTCGCATTCGTCTATGCGAATTTCGCGTCGCTAATAGGAAACAAATTTGCGCCAAGTCGAAATTTTTTGTGTCGCGTCGCCGAAAAGATTTGCATTTTGTAGGCACCAATCTTTGATGCCTCTCAAAAACCCCTGAACAAAACAGAAACGCGCGTCTTGTTTTTTGGATCCCAAGACGCAAGTGGAGGGATACCTATAACTTCGTAAAAGTTGTCCATCTTTCCGTCTGTCTGTCTGTCCGTCCGTCTGTTAGCACAACAACTCTAGAAGGTAAGGCTATTTTGATGATTCTTGGTGTGAGGACTACATTATCATCCTTTTTGTTTTGTTGCCATGACCCCAAGGGTTTTTTTGTGCAATAAATTCATTCATTCATTCATTCATTCATTATTGCATTGGTGGCAGCGGTGGGATAGCCAGAGGCGTTACTAACCATTTTGGGGGGAGGGCAGATATTTATCGACTTGCTGGTCATCTTTACCGACTGGTTTTCAGAAGAAGAAAAAAACGACTGTTTTTTAAGAAAATCCGTAAAATCGACCGTTTTTCAGAAAATTTGACTGTTTTAAGAAAATTCCGACTGTTATATGAAAAATATTGGCGCTTCGCGCCGACTCATTTTTGTTTTCCCGATTAGCCGACAACAATGGGGGGGGGGGGGGGGTGCGTAGACGGCTCACGGTCGCTCTGGAAAATTTATTATGAAATGGTGTAAACTGTGTCTGTCTCTTATAGATGTTTTTGAAACGTTCGTTCAAGGCATCGAAACATGACCGATTCTATGTTCTGGCTAAAACCGTTGTTCGAGAAGTCAGTGAGGGTGCTTGTTCCAGAAATAGGGACTTAATGGTCAAATTTAATTCGCTCTTGTTTCTTTTCCTTGTTCGTAAACACATTAAATGAAATTGACAAAGCGTGACAAAAGTCCTTTTGAAGAAAACCTGGAAGTCTTTTGACGGCATTTGCTTCCAGATTCTCATACCTGGTCGGGTTCGATCCTGAAAAAGTCCAGATATTTTGCTTATCCACGTGCATGGTGGAAATTAAAGACCTAATCCAAACATTCTGTTTACCTTCTCTTACTGATCGCAAGCCACCAGTTTATTTTGATTTAAACTTGATTGCCGGGTTGCTGATTTGGCTCGAGAAAAAACCCACGCCGAACGTTTTCTTTTCCAGATGACGAAATTTTCCACGTTTGATTAGCAAAGAATGATAAGACTTTATTCATTATTTTTTGTATGTCTTCAGGAGTACCACACTGGTCTTGGGCTTTTAACTTATTTGTATTTGTAAACAATTGGAGCTCTAGATGGAAATTATTATTTTGATCTTGGCTCCCTACGTGCCATAACGACTGTCCCGGGTAATCTGCTGAGATTTAGTCCAGACCGAATTATTTCAGACCTAGGAAATTTTGGTGTTTTTTAATTTGCTCATTGTTTGACGGTGTTTTTTTGTGGTTTTGAACATTCATAGTGACAGTAGGAACGATTATCATAGTATGTGTGGTAGAAAGACCATTTTTCTGTGGCCCGCTTTAACAACGGGAGTGCAGACAAAAATGACTGGTCATAGTAAGAGAATCCCTCGACAAGTTTGCTTGAATCCGTTGATGCGGACACTACTCTGATCGGTCTACTTTTTTAGTGGCGTCGGACCCGTTCCTGTAGCTATGGATGTCAGATAATAGTCCTGCCGACCGTCGGAATCCTATGTATGTGACAAGGTTCAAATAAGGTCGAAAAAGGTCCCAGGCTAAAACTGGAAAAGCTACATCCCTGAAAAATATATTCTGAGCAGCGGGAGTACAAATTTCAATCTAAATTCAGAAGTACTGTGCTTTAGCTTTACAGGATTGCTTCGGAAGTGGGATAAGCTGTCATGTAGCGTCCCTGATCAGTTGTGAATAATATTTCAGTTTTCTTTTAGTCTTTTCTTCTTTTGTGGAACGGGATATGAAGTCCGATCTAAAGTGAAGCACGCAGGATATAAAGTCCGATACACAGTAAAGGTAAGAGTCCGAGTCCGATTTTCGTTAGGCAAATGTAAATTCCCTTTTGGTCGTGTGACGCCAATTTTGCACATATGTTCGCATGCAAAATCTTATCGGACTATGTGTGCACATAGCTTAAAGGACCTCTCTGGCTTTTTCTGCCTTTTATATTATCCCTAGCTCCCTTATGGAATTATGAGCGTCTGAAATCCCGCCTTTCGCCATTGTTTTGTTTTATACCTACGACTTTTTAGCGCTTTTTCGACTGAGCCGTGTTTTGCCAGTCACGCAACGCAAACTTCGCGAAAAGCTACAAGGTCCGACGACAACTCTTTCAAACACAGGGACATGAGAAGCTTCAGAGAGTTGTTCTGGGATCCCAAAACGTAAGTGGCGGGCTACCTATAACTTCTTAAAATTGTCCGTCCGTCCATCTGTCTTTTAGCACGATAACTCTCTAAGGCAGCGGGGCCCAACCTTTTCCTTACCGCGTACCCCTAATCAAGGTTCGAAAAGATTGCGTAACCCCCTTTCCTGAAAGTGAAAAAGACAATATTTATTGTCATATGAGATAAAATAAGGTCAAATAAGTACATTCCATATACGAGAAATATATACAAAATCATTGATACTCTTGAGGCTGCTTTGTAGCCACAATTTTGTCAAATCTCGGCTCGATGTCATTAACGTGCTGTCATTAAACTGACACCTCCGTCTTTCATGAAGCTGCATTGCGAACATTTTCGTTAGCATAATTCGCAACCTGAATGACAAAGTCACTTGCAATGTCAATGTCGATCGCAATGTCAATGTCGCAGAAGAGCTGGTAAAAATCACCAGCCAGTCGGTAAAAATACTTTACTCCCCCCCCCCAAAAAAAAACACATTTTGGCTAGTGATGTCTCTGCTGGTAATATTAGGCTTTCGGCAATCAAAAATTAGTGAGGTAAGATTCTGAAGCTACAAACTAAACCGATTTTGGTACATTCGCATACCTTTTGTAAGGGTCTCGCGTACCCCTTTGGGTACGCGTACCACTGGTTGGGAATCACTGCTTTAAGGGATTGAGATATTTTGTTGAAACTGAATGTGAAGATCCATTGGTCATACAGGTCAAGTTCGTTGATGAGCCCGATTGCTATATATTTAGGGGTGGGGAGAGGTTTCAAATTAAGGGACGAAAAAAATTGTTTTAAAAAGCTAATGAGATAGTCGATCTAGGGGTAAGGAGACGTGCTGAATCCATATCTGAAACTTTTTTTCGCCGGACAATTAGTTCGTCCGGAATCTTGCCGAAACTGGAAAGTTCATAAAACGTGAAATTATTATTTGAAGTTGATTAAATGTTCAATTTAGGGGTAAGAAGACATGCTGCATCCGTATATGACAATCTTTTTAGACCCTGACAAGTAGTTCGTCCGGAATCCGGCCAAAATAGGAACATTTGTTAAAAGTAAAATTGTATTTAAAGTTGACTAAATGTTCGATTTACAGGTAAGAAGACGTGCTGAATCCGTATATGACAATATTTTCTACCCGGACATATAGTCCACCCGGAATCCCGCTGAAACCGGAACTTTTGTTATAAGTAAAAGTTTTATCTAAAGTTGATTAGAGGTTCGATGTATTGGTAAAGGATGCTGAATACGTATATGAAAATTGTTTTCTCGCCGGACAAACAGTTCGACCGGAATCCGGCCGAAACCTGAACATTTGTTCAAATTTAAACTTCATCAGACGTTGATTAGAGGTACAATGTAGGGGTAAAAGGCTAAAATTCATTTTGATTTTAGTTTTTGCCGGACAAGTAGTTCCGGCCGAAACCGGAAATTTTGCAGAAGTAGGGCAAGAAGCTGAATCCATATATGAACTTGGTTTTCTCAGATGATTAGCCATTGGCCTAAATCTATTTCTAAATTTTAATAGTAAAAATTGGCGAAGACCGGATATCTATAAGAAGCAATTGTCTGGATTAAATGTTAAATTTTTGGGATCCCATCGAACCTTTGGTCATGTTCATTTTGGAAGATATGGTAGGCGATCAGGTCTATCTCCTATTTTGGATGTTACTTTCGCTTGGTTTTCCCACTTTTAACTACGGCGAGTTCAGTTTTCAAATATTTTGCGTCCAGCCGCCGAGGCGAAGATCGTGAAAGCTGGACAGAGTAGACAAGCGCTAACAAGAAAATCGCTAATTTCACGTGGCAAGTAATTTTATTTTCGAAACATTACATTTCAGAGCCATTTCATCGTGAAAATATCATTTCTGGTAAGAGTTAATGCGAAAAAAGGCAAAAGCCCCACAGTCATTTCGAAATGGGTTCTATTTTTTTCCTCGACTTTGGGCTGAGTTCTTGTCGTACTATATCGGCTTTTATCCCCTACAAGTTCGGAAATGCTCCATCGAATAAAAAGATTTATGGGACACCACCAGCGACTGAAGGGTGAAATCCCGAGGGACGTTTTTACACCTCAGCGAAAACGTATCCATCTTACTTTCCGACAGAAACGCGGACCATGTTAAGCCATGTATAATCGCGGATAAAGCACGAGCCCCCTGGCGTGACCCCCCCCCCCATCCTCGCCACAGCATGACTCATGAAAAAGCAGTAGCGCAACGATCTTTCGAAGTGTATTCAGTAGTAACAGTTCAGCCGACATTCTAAGCGACTAGCGAGACAAACTTGCGGTTTAGAAAATTCTAGTACAGCTAAGATCTGCACATCGAGGAAACAGGTGAGGTTACTTCTGTGTTCGGAATATGGAGTTGTTGGAGCCAGCGTTTGTGCACGACTGATTGAGCTTCACAAGGGACGTTATCTATCGCTAGTGCCGCTGCTACTCGAGTGCGTGTCACTATTTCAAGTCTCGGCGCTATTCACTAGTGTCAATTTTCTCTGGTTCAGCCCAAAGAAGAGATGTCATAGAGGACGTTATAATGGTTAATATTTTGTTGTCTAAGCCCGCGTAACATCTTTTTGTTCCTCTTCGTGACGTTCATATGTTTACCACTTAATTCGAGTAATTTAATGTCACGGAAAAAATTATCTCAAATCCTAACCCTTTTAAATTTTACAATCCAAAACTAATTTATATTCTTTTTCCAACATAAGGAAATTTTCTTTATACGATTATATCTTTTTTTTATTCATTACTTATGTCCTTTCTAAGTCAATCATTTGTTTGGATTGAAATAATTCAAAATTTAATAGTAATTTCAGTAGTAAAATAAAATGTTTTTTTTTTATTCAGGCGACATTTTGATTTTCGTCCCTTCTTGGCAGATTCTATCAACTATAATTATCTGACTTTAGCTACTTCGTAGGCATTGCTGGGGATCGCAGGAAATTCGTGTCTCCGGGTTTAAAAATTAATGAATGCAATTAGGCAAGTAGGTTGCATTCGCATTATAGGTACGACGGGTCCGTTAAGTATTCATTTCGCAGCCTCTCTGTGTGTCACTTTCGATTTGAGATTCTCTTGCTATGCTCCCCCCCCCCCCAACCTGGGTTTTCCTGTAAAAAGTGTTCTAGAATTTGACATGGAACAGTGATTTCCTGATCGAACGGTGAGATTTTGTTGCACTGACGAAAGAAGAAGTAACAGATTGCGGTCGAAACTTTGTGGCATCCGATAATTTAGAAGAAGCAGACGAAATTTGTCGGAGGACCTGCTCTTTTCATCAACCAGGCTAGATTAGAGAGTACAAGCGTGTCCGAAAGCTGAAAATGTAGCATTAATGCAGCATTTTCGTAGCGTTTCAGTTCGGACTAGAATTTCTTCTATCCTTAATGCAGCATCAGTGACGTCAAAAATTCCACGAATAAATGCTACGAAAGTTGCAGCATTTATAGCAAAAAACAGAAGAAATTAAGTTTGCTTTTGTCGGGCGTCGGTCGACTCGTTGACACATTGGGTGCTTTTTACACGCAAGAATTCAAATTCTGCAAACATTTATCGGGAAAAGACAGAAGAAATCGAAGTATGAATGCTTTTTTCGGGACTCAGGACACATCGGGTTCTTTTTATACATAGGAAATGCAGAAGAAATAAAAGAGACTCGGACACCCACCCCCAAGTGTCCGGATCCAGTCCAGTTGTTTAAATGATTTATCTAGAGCAGATGCTTGTTCTTCCCAGCAAGTTTCACTCCGATCCCTCCATTCCAACCGTGATTCCAGTCCCCCCCCAACTCCCCCATAGCTTTCGAATCTTGACATTTTTGAGAAGAAGTTAGGAAAACGCCGATTAAAAAGAAAAACCTAATTTCGTATATTCGTTTTCTGTGTAATAAATAAAAATAAAACAAAACATTTCGTGAGTGCGTCACACCCAAATTTAATTGTCTTGTAGTCTTTAGACTTAAAAGATGGCACAAATTCTTAAAATAAATAGTTAGAAATTTTGGGTAACTCGGCTATTTGAAGTAAAAAAACAAATCAACTTATTTTAAAAATATTTGCAATGGTGTAAAAAAATAAGAAAGCAGACTGCAATCATTTCGACGTAATACAATACGATGTTCTTTTTAGTATAGGATGACCTGAAGAATGGCTTAATTATTATTTTTCCATTGGGAAGAAATGAATATCAGACATAAATTATAACAGACGCTGTTAAAATTATTGAAATAGTTCTATATTTTTTCCGAAATTGTGTAGTAATCCTGGGAAGCTTGATAAAAATCATTCTACGCTCACATTGGTATGACCAGAGGCGTTACTAGCCAAAATATTTTTTTTTTAGGGGGGGGGCAAGGAATTTACCGACTGGCTGGTAATTTTTACCGACTGTTTTTGCAGAAAAACGACTGTTTCGAAAAAATCGACAGATTTTCAGAAAAAAACGACTGTTTTAACGAAAAAAATCAACTGTTTTGACGAAGAATCGCGGCGCTTCGCCCCGCCTCGGTTATTTTTTACCGACTGGCCGACAACATTGGCGGGGGGCGTCCCCCCTCCCCCCCCCCCGGTCGTGACGCCCCTCGGTATGACAGAATTTAAACTGGATTGATATGAAACTGTTCAAGTTGACCTAATTCCCCAAGCTACAGTATGTTTACTGTCCTCGGAGTCATCAAAGGTCACATTCCAAGGGGTTTATTTATCCCCATTGATGACCACACTGAAAATACGGGCCTATTTGGACGATCAGCGGATGATTTTTGGATGCTAATGACGACGAGGGACCAATGAAATTGCGACTTTTATTGAAGTCACAGAAGAAACGACGAGAGCATCTTTGGGACTTGAAATGCAGCATTAAGGCTGCATTTCTGGCAGCATTTTTCGTAAAGGAAGCTTTCGGATACACTCTTTACTTGGACGGAAATTTCAAAGGACCGTGACAAAAAAAGCAGAATTAATTTTTGAAAGAAACGTAGTATGTTTGACGGAGCAAAACGGATAAGTCAGCTACATTTTATTAGAGCTATATTTCGGCCCTTCTTGGCAAGGGTCCTCTTCAGGCTCAAGCTGGAAAATTAACTTGTTAAAAACAAATTAAAGATTCTTCCTTAAATATCCGACTTTGTGAACTTCTTCTTTGAAAATTGGTTGGAGTTAAAGCTGGTCCTGTGATTTCGTTCTGGGCATGGCTGCTGATTTTGCTGTTTGATTGGCTCGTCGAAAGAGTAGAGATTCTTCTGCCTTTTGGTTTAGGAGTCACCTGCCTCTTCTTCTTCTTTCCAGCTAAGATGGGTACTTGTCGGCGGCATGTATGGGCGAAATGTAGTTCCGTACTTGGGTGATAAATGTTCCTTCAGCCCAAGCTGACTGCGAATCATATTTGACGTTGCAAACTGAATCTTTAATTTTTTTCACAAGTTCATTTTCCAGCTTGAGCCTGAAGAGGACCCTTGCCAAGAAAGGCCGAAATATAGCTCTAATAAAATGTAACTGACTTATCCGTTTTGCACCGTCAAATATGATTCGCAGTCAGCTTGGGCTGAAGGAACATCTAGAAATGTAGTAGTCTATGGGACTAGGATTGAGTTTAGAAAACAGGGAACACCTGGCGGGGCTTTATGGTGAAATCCAAATAAAACCAAATTTGACGGAAAGACGCCCTTGAAATGTGAACTGTCGTCGGAGTGTGAATTGGCCTTCGGCGGGGTGACTTCTACGGCCCACTTCCATCTGACTACTAGAGTGGTTGCGAACTATGTTCACAAGCCCCTCTGTAGCACAAGTGGTAGAGCAGTGGCATATAATGCCGAAGGTCCTGGGTTCAAATCCTGGCTAAGAAGCATTTTTGTGTTTCAGTTTCGAACTTAAAAATGCTGGGTCACTCGTGGGTTTTTATAATCCGTCCTTTAGCCTCGACTTGTGATGGGTCTTTTCCACCGGAAACCATCCGAGTCAAATCCAGAAACCGGAGTCGGATATTTGGCATGGGGCAAATAAAATAAAATCCTAGAAAAGCACGAAACAAGAGCAAATATATCAAATATGGCGGCTCGTTTGAAAGCTCAAAGTTCAAACGAAATTACATTCTTTCTAATTCGCAAAGGCTTCCATTTTCTTTAAAACTATGGTCCAAGCTTTGAAAATGTCGGTCTCCGAAGATTCTTATCGCTCTTGCGAATGGGCAGGGGCAAAGGGTGGCCTAACGGTATTGTAGGTTTCCGAATTTGAAGATTTTGTGCTCCGCCACTGCTCGTTGGGGTTCCCAAGTGGGATTGTTGGCAACAATCGACAGTAATAAGTGACTGCTTCTCCCTCATGAGAGCCGGCGACAGATAACCTCTCTACGATGGCTTGGCGTTACTTTCAACTCTACACTTTCAAAAACTTGCTCTTCGATTGTTAAAGACGTGTGTAAATCTGTCCGTGCCGCGGACGAACGCATCGTCCCGAACCGTGGTCTCTACAATCGGAAAGCTTTACGAAATTTACACAGCTCTTTTTGTGTTCCATCCATTTTATTTCGCTCTGGCGTCGCACATGTTCTACGGAAGAAGGAATTGCAGAAGATTAGAAGATGCTATTTTAAGTATGCGAAGTACCTGCTTTATTTTCCAAAGTTATACCACAGCCACATGTTAATTGAGCGTTTCCAAGTTAACGATGCAAGCGTCACACTTTTGGAAATTTCGTCGGCTCTGCCAAAAATCATGCACAACGGGGCCCAGCCTGCACATGACACTCTACATTCTTTTATTTTATTATACATACTCCGCTTTGAAATGGCGGTCAGAAATGAATTACTTACTTACTTACTTATAAGGGGTATTTACATCTGCACAAGCCCGCAACAGTAATATTATCGATGACGTTCTGGCAGAATGGTTAGAACGCTGAGGTCTAAGCGAAGGGTCACTGGTTCGAGTCTCCGTGGTGCCTACCGTTTAGTTTGCAGCGGGTATTTGGACTGGAACCCTCTAAGACAAGCCAAAGTCCACGCAGTTTCATGTGGGGGCCCGGAGAAATCTGGGGAAGGTGAGCGGAAAGGTGCGCGAAAACACCACGAACAGCCCCCAACCACCCATTGCAATCCCTGGCTGAAGGCCGAGGAGCACCGCCACTACAACCCCTACTTTTTACAGACTGCATCAACCGAGTCAGGTTTTTCCGAATTTTCATGGAGGGCGGGGGGGGGGGGTCCGGGGTATCAGAAAACAAAACCTCAAAGATGTCGTTGCAGAGTTATAGCTAATAAAAGAGCTGTAAACGGACAAACTTCGAATAAGGTGAAAGTTATCCATGACATTTCTTAATGTCCAGAGATTTATTTTTGTAAGATTTATTTATGTGAGAAAATCTTTCGCCTCATTAAATTTTCTGATATAACCATAGCTAGTAGATCATACTTTCGAAGAAAGCTATTACATTTTTTCGCAGGGTCGCATTACTAGCTTGAGCCTGAATAGGACTCTTGCCCAAAAGGACTGAAATATTGCTAGAATAATGTCAGCTGAATTTTCATCTAGTGCCATTAAAGGACCCCTCTTGCTTATTCCGCCTTTTCTATTATCCCTGTTCCCGTGTGGCATTATAAGATTTTTGAATCACCGCCTTTCGCCATTGTTTCATTTTGTACCTACGACTTCGTAGCGGTTTTTGGGCCTAGCCGAGTTTTGAAAGTCACGTCGTCGCAAGCCTCAAGGTCCGTCAACAACTCTTTTACAAATAAGCACATGCGAAGCTTCAAAGTATTATTTTTCAATTTAGAAAACACAGAGGTGCTGCGAGTCCAGCACATCCGAGTCCGTGAAAAGTCTGAGACCTTGGAAAAGGCGTCTCGAGACGAGTCCAGAGTCCGAGTCCACAGCTTTGGCGGACGGCCAGCCCCGTGAAAGACGGGTCCTTGAAAAAGGCGTCTCGAGACGAGTCCAGAGTCCGAGTCCACAGCTTTGGCGGACGGACAGCCCCGTGAAAGACGGGTCCTTGAAAAAGGCGTCCAGAGTCCGAGTCCAGAGCTTTGGCGGACGGACAGCTCCGTGGAAGACGAGTCCGAGTCCTTGAAAAAGGCGTCTCGAGTCCAGAGTCCGGGTCCTTGAAAAAGGACCCGGCCTTGGCGGACGGACAGCTCCGTGGAAGACGAGTCCGAGTCCTTGAAAAAGGCGTCTCGAGTCCAGAGTCCGGGTCCTTGAAAAAGGCGTCGTTGCAGAGTTATAGCTAATAAAAGAGCTGTAAACGGACACACTTCGAATAAGGTGAAAGTTGTCCATGACATTTCTTAATGTCCAGAAATTTATTTTTGTAAGATTTATTTATGTGAGAAAATCTTTCGCCTCATTAAATTTTCTGATATAACCATAGCTAGTAGATCATACTTTCGAAGAAAGCTATTACATTTTTTCGCAGGGTCGCATTGCTAGCTTGAGCCTGAATAGGACTCTTGCCCAAAAGGACTGAAATATTGCTAGAATAATGTCAGCTGAATTTTCATCTAGTGCCATTAAAGGACCCCTCTTGCTTATTCCGCCTTTTCTATTATCCCTGTTCCCATGTGGCATTATAAGATTTTTAAATCACCGCCTTTCGCCATTGTTTCATTTTGTACCTACGACTTCGTAGCGGTTTTTGGGCCTAGCCGAGTTTTGAAAGTCACGTCGTCGCAAGCCTCAAGGTCCGTCAACAACTCTTTTACAAATAAGCACATGCGAAGCTTCAAAGTAATATTTTTCAATTTAGAAAACACAGAGGTGCTGCGAGTCCAGCACATCCGAGTCCGTGAAAAGTCTGAGACCTTGGAAAAGGCGTCTCGAGACGAGTCCAGAGTCCGAGTCCACAGCTTTGGCGGACGGATAGCCCCGTGAAAGACGGGTCCTTCAAAAAGGCGTCCAGAGTCCGAGTCCAGAGCTTTGGCGGACGGACAGCTCCGTGGAAGACGAGTCCGAGTCCTTGAAAAAGGCGTCTCTAGTCCAGAGTCCGGGTCCTTGAAAAAGGCGTCTCGAGACGAGTCCAAAGTCCGAGTCCACAGCTTTAGCGGACGGACAGCCCCTTGAAAGACGGGTCCTTGAAAAGGCGTCTCGAGACGAGTCCAGAGTCCGAGTCCACAGCTTTGGCGGACGTACAGCTCCGTGGAAGACGAGTCCGAGTCCTTGAAAAAGGCGTCTCGAGTCCAGAGTCCAGGTCCTTGAAAAAGGCGTCTCGACACGAGTCCAGAGTCCGAGTCCACAGCTTTGGCGGACGTACAGCTCCGTGGAAGACGAGTCCGAGTCCTTGAAAAAGGCGTCTCGAGTCCAGAGTCCGGGTCCTTGAAAAGGCGTCTCGAGACGAGTCCAGAGTCCGAGTCCACAGCTTTGGCGGACGTACAGCTCCGTGGAAGACGAGTCCGAGTCCTTGAAAAAGGCGTCTCGAGTCCAGAGTCCAGGTCCTTGAAAAAGGCGTCTCGACACGAGTCCAGGGTCCGAGTCCACAGCTTTAGCGGACGTACAGCTCCGTGGAAGACGAGTCCGAGTCCTTGAAAAAGGCGTCTCGAGTCCAGAGTCCGGGTCCTTGAAAAGGCGTCTCGAGACGAGTCCAGAGTCCGAGTCCACAGCTTTGGCGGACGTACAGCCCCGTGAAAGACGGGTCCTTGAAAAAGGCGTCTCGAGACGAGTCCAGAGCCCGAGTCCACAGCTTTGGCGGACGGACAGCCCCGTGAAAGACGGGTCCTTGAAAAAGGCGTCTCGAGACGAGTCCAGAGTCCGAGTCCGCAGCTTTGGCGGACGGACAGCCCCGTGGAAGACGAGTCCGAGTCCTTGAAAAAGGCGTCTCGAGTCCAGAGTCTAGGTCCTTGAAAAAGGCGTCTCGACACGAGTCCAGAGTCCGAGTCCACAGCTTTGGCGGACGTACAGCTCCGTGGAAGACGAGTCCGAGTCCTTGAAAAAGGCGTCTCGAGTCCAGAGTCCGGGTCCTTGAAAAGGCGTCTCGAGACGAGTCCAGAGTCCGAGTCCACAGCTTTGGCGGACGTACAGCTCCGTGGAAGACGAGTCCGAGTCCTTGAAAAAGGCGTCTCGAGTCCAGAGTCCAGGTCCTTGAAAAAGGCGTCTAGAGACGAGTCCAGAGTCCGAGTCCACAGCTTTGGCGGACGTACAGCTCCGTGGAAGACGAGTCCGAGTCCTTGAAAAAGGCGTCTCGAGTCCAGAGTCCAGGTACAGCTCCGTGGAAGACGAGTCCGAGTCCTTGAAAAAGGCGTCTCGAGTCCAGAGTCCAGGTCCTTGAAAAAGGCGTCTCGAGACGAGTCCAGAGTCCGAGTCCACAGCTTTGGCGGACGGATAGCCCCGTGAAAGACGGGTCCTTGAAAAAGGCGTCCAAAGTCCGAGTCCACAGCTTTAGCGGACGGACAGCTCCGTGGAAGACGAGTCCGAGTCCTTAAAAAAGGCGTCTCGAGTCCAGAGTCCGGGTCCTTGAAAAAGGCATGTCGAGACGAGTCCAAAGTCCGAGTCCACAGCTTTGGCGGACGGACAGCCCTGTGAAAGACGGGTCCTTGAAAAAGGCGTCTCGAGACGAGTCGAGAGTCCGAGTCCACAGCTTTGGTGGACGGACAGCTCCGTGGAAGACGAGTCCGAGTCCTTGAAAAAGGCGTCTCGAGTCCAGAGTCCGGGTCCTTGAAAAAGGCGTCTCGAGACGAGTCCAGAGTCCGAGTCCACAGCTTTGGTGGACGGACAGCTCCGTGGAAGACGAGTCCGAGTCCTTGAAAAAGGCGTATCGAGTCCATAGTCCGGGTCCTTGAAAAAGGCGTCTCGAGACGAGTCCAGAGTCCGAGTCCACAGCTTTGGTGGACGGACAGCTCCGTGGAAGACGAGTCCGAGTCCTTGAAAAAGGCGTCTCGAGTCCAGAGTCCGGGTCCTTGAAAAAGGCGTCTCGAGACGAGTCCAGAGTCCGAGTCCACAGCTTTGGTGGACGGACAGCTCCGCGGAAGACGAGTCCGAGTCCTTGAAAAAGGCGTCTCGAGTCCATAGTCCGGGTCCTTGAAAAAGGCGTCTCGAGACGAGTCCAGAGTCCGAGTCCACAGCTTTGGTGGACGGACAGCTCCGTGGAAGACGAGTCCGAGTCCTTGAAAAAGGCGTCTCGAGTCCAGAGTCCGGGTCCTTGAAAAAGGCGTCTCGAGACGAGTCCAGAGTCCGAGTCCACAGCTTTGGTGGACGGACAGCTCCGTGGAAGACAAGTCCGAGTCCTTGAAAAAGGCGTCTCGAGTCCATAGTCCGGGTCCTTGAAAAAGGCGTCTCGAGACGAGTCCAGAGTCCGAGTCCACAGCTTTGGTGGACGGACAGCTCCGTGGAAGACGAGTCCGAGTCCTTGAAAAAGGCGTCTCGAGTCCATAGTCCGGGTCCTCGAAAAAGGCGTCTCGAGACGACTCCAGAGTCCGAGTCCACAGCTTTGGTGGACGGACAGCTCCGTGGAAGACGAGTCCGAGTCCTTGAAAAAGGCGTCTCGAGTCCAGAGTCTGGGTCCTTGAAAAAGGCGTCTCGAGACGAGTCCAGAGTCCGAGTCCACAGCTTTGGTGGACGGACAGCTCCGTGGAAGACGAGTCCGAGTCCTTGAAAAAGGCGTCTCGAGACGAGTCCAGAGTCCGAGTCCACAGCTTTGGTGGACGGACAGCTCCGTGGAAGACGAGTCCGAGTCCTTGAAAAAGGCGTCTCGAGTCCAGAGTCCGGGTCCTTGAAAAAGGCGTCTCGAGACGAGTCCAGAGTCCGAGTCCACAGCTTTGGTGGACGGACAGCTCCGTGGAAGACGAGTCCGAGTCCTTGAAAAAGGCGTCTCGAGTCCAGAGTCTGGGTCCTTGAAAAAGGCGTCTCGAGACGAGTCCAGAGTCCGAGTCCACAGCTTTGGTGGACGGACAGCTCCGTGGAAGACGAGTCCGAGTCCTTGAAAAAGGCGTCTCGAGTCCAGAGTCCGGGTCCTTGAAAAAGGCGTCTCGAGACGAGTCCAGAGTCCGAGTCCACAGCTTTGGTGGATGGACAGCTCCGTGGAAGACGAGTCCGAGTCCTTGAAAAAGGCGTCTCGAGTCCAGAGTCCGGGTCCTTGAAAAAGGCGTCTCGAGACGAGTCCAGAGTCCGAGTCCACAGCTTTGGTGGACGGACAGCTCCGTGGAAGACGAGTCCGGGTCCTTGAAAAAGGCGTCTCGAGACGAGTCCAGAGTCCGAGTCCACAGCTTTGGTGGACGGACAGCTCCGTGGAAGACGAGTCCGAGTCCTTGAAAAAGGCGTCTCGAGTCCAGAGTCCGGGTCCTTGAAAAAGGCGTCTCGAGACGAGTCCAGAGTCCGAGTCCACAGCTTTGGTGGACGGACAGCTCCGTGGAAGACGAGTCCGAGTCCTTGAAAAAGGCTTCTCGAGACGAGTCCGAGTCCACCAGCTCTGAGAACACACGGTATAGACCATCAGATCTAACTTCTTTTTGGACGTCTTTTGTTTTGCTTGGTTTTCCTACATTAACCATGGCGGTTTTAATTTTCAAATAGTTTCCGCCCAGCCGCCGCGCCCGAGAGAGGGAGGCTGGATAGGGTCGACAAGCGCTAACAAGAAAATCGCCAATTTAACATGGAAAGTAATTGTATTGTTTAAAACGATATTTCTGAGTTATTTCATCTTGGAAATATCATTTCTAGTAAGAGTTGTATTATACAAATTATCACGCAGTCCATTTTCTGATTTTACCGAGGGGTTGCCCGCTCTCGATTTTACTGCACAGCAAGAGCCCGGCATCGGCAGGTGCCAGCCGGCACTTGCCACGTTTTAAAAGCGGGAGTCGCCTAATTTGTGGCCGGTGGTACCGGCACCGCTGGTTTCGGCCGGTGCTGAGAAAGGGTGTGCAGCAGGTGGGGGAGTGGTAACCCCTCAGATTTTACTGATAGATTTTCCCATTAATGAGTTTTCTTCTTTGTAAACTTCGTGATTGGTTGCTGGGTCAGAATCACAAAAGGTGCAAAAACAAGACCGCTATACATGACATGATTCACATGTTGCCAACTTTTGAAGTTTCCGCGCTAAAATGATTTAAAGACACGAAACTCCGAAGGAAGTAAGGGACAACAGCTTCGCTAACGAATATGTAGTTTCAGCGCGCTGATTACTAGTTTACATTATTATTTAGTAACACATAATTAAATAAGAAATATGGCCCGCATTTTTAATCTTGGAAGAAAAGTTAAGAGTACTGTAAGATCTACTCTGATGTCGGAAATTCAATACACACATTCAAGAAAAGAACAAGCACTCTTTAAGTGGCTAACAATCACAATGCCCACGATCACAATGTCCATCATAAATGCCCACGACTCAAAATGCCTACGGTTCAAAATGCCCACGACTCAAAATGCCTACGAATCAAATGCACACAGATCAAAAGGCCCGCGGTCCAGAATGCCCACGATTGAATTACCTACGTGAATTACGCCCAGTCCGTAGTAAATAAGTATATCTTAGTAAATATATCATAGATAGGCTAATGACCTGCATTGTGCTATGAGCGAAGGCCTTACAGATCAAGCCTGATCAAAAAATGTAACCTATCTGAGTGTTATCTTTCTAATAGACCAACGGACGGACAGACTTTACAAATTCGAATGTACCCGTCAGCAACGTTTCTGGGTCCCAAATGCAACACGAATTCTGATCTCGAAATCCCTTAAAGCCTTTGATAATAAAATTCTGCCTTTTATAATATACTTAGCTCCCATGTGGAATTATAAGTTTCTAAAATCCCCACCTTTCTCCATTGTTTCGTTTCGTCACTACGAATTTTTAGCGCTTTTTCGGCCTTGCCGAACGAAAAGTTTGCCGGAAAATCAATTGTCCGCTGACAGCTCTTTCACACATAAGGATGTGATAACTTTCTGTTAATTACTTCTTTAATTTGCTTGGTTTTCCCATTTTTAAAACAAGGTATGTTCAGTTTTGAAATCTTTTGCGCCCAGCCGCCGCGTCGGAGAGCAGGAAGGCTGGATGTAATCGCCAAGCGCTAACAAGAGAATCGCTAGTTTCAGGTGGAAAGTAATGGTATTTTCGTAAACGTTTTTTTCTGATCCATTTTATAGGGAAAAGATCATTTCTAGTAAGAGTTGTGCTTTAAGACGTTTACTATGCCGAATTCTGAACAGAAAACCGGAATACCTTTTCCGTGGTAACCTGTCCCTCATAATCTAGTTGTCGGTTGTCCCAGGATCATACCACTTCTTCTTAGAGTGCCAAGAGCTTCCGCATAAGAGAGTGACATTTGTTGGGGGTGGTTTGGTATCGCTTCCCCGTATCCTGAAATCTACTAACACCAAATTTATCGTAGCTGTTTGTAAAGATGTGACTAAAGGATTTAGTCTCAGGAATAAAAGTTTAGATTAGACTGTAATAGTTTATTTGTGAACTGTAACGTGTATTAAATCCCTTTTGGCTCAATAAACAAGCGCTATTATATTATTATTATTGGCCTCCCTTATGGACAGTTTCAGCCGTCGACATTTTGAACCAGGACGATTTTAGCTTCCCCTGTGAGCATTCTGGACTGTCGGCATTTTGAACCGTTGGCACTTTAGACGATCTCGATTTCGGGGTCTTGGAGGTCACTAACTTGTGGGCATTTTGATCGTGGGCATTCTGAGCGTGGGCATTGTGAGAGTGGGCAATAAGATGTGGGGATTTTGTGAACCTTACGTTTAAGCTACGCAACCGGTTCTCTGGTCCCTGAAATGCCGAAGAATTTGAAGCTAACAGTTCAAGGAATCACATTTGGGATATTCCTATCTTTTCTGATGAGCCACACTATACCAATAACTTATAGAACCCCAATTAATTCCGTGTTTTCTTTCACGAGGAAACAGAAAAGTTTTTGTTTTTCTGAATCTGAAATGAGGAAAAAACAAATTCATTGTTCCATGAGAAAACTAAAAAGTTTCAGTTTCTAAAACTTGGAATGAGGTAATAAAAATTCAATGACATTTCTTAATGCCAGAAATTCTTTCAGCTCGAAAATTCTCCAATATAAACCATAACTAGTAGATTAAAAGTTGCAAGAAAAGCCTAAGACAAAATGTTGCGAATATTATTTGTAAGTATACACTGTGTACTGGGATTAATCTTGTCTCTAAAAAGATAATCTTATCTCTAATCCGGATTGATGTTATCTGAGTAGAGATAAGATAATAGCAAATACTGCAGTTAACTTTAATCCTAACTCGGAGAAACTTTTTGCAGTGTACCCTTGCCGTTTTTGAAGCCTTTCCTCTGATAATTGCCAAAACCAGTTTTAATCATTGATCAATAGGATCAGAAGTTGACTACAATTTCGGCCGTTACGTCACCTTCAACAGAACTCTGTTCCCGCTTTCGTCAACCTTTTTAACTCGCATCATTGATTGGCCAAATTCCTGTTCAGCGCTTCCAAGCGGACTAGTTTCTGTTAATCCCCCCATGCCTCACCATCAGCACTTATTGACAGACATAGTAAAATAGTTCCACAGATTGATAATAGAAAATCTGCAATCTTCTTCCCAGGTAATGGAGGTTTTGCATATGCCTTAGTGGTAGAAAGGGAAAGTTAGACACTACCTTAATGATCGGGCTTTACTATGTCTACAAAAACGTTGATAATGAGACGATTGGGGGACTGACAGAAACTAATTCACTTGCAGCGCTGTACTGGAATAGGGCGAATTGTATATAGATTTGAATATTTGTGTTATGTTTGACAAGTCTTGATTATATCCAAACTAGTGTAGAATTATCTTTTGTATATAATTAGTGTTAATATTGACGAGAACCACCAAATCGGCTTGACCGTTGTATCGGTTTTGAAAATAAACTGATTGAATTGAACTCTCCGTAACACACAATATTTTGTGGAAATACCGAGTAGAAAATTGTAAAGTAAGAAAGCTAAAGTAAAGGAAACTTAAGAAAAAGAGTTTGAAATTAAAGAAACTGGGTGTGCTTGATTAAAAGATTTGCCTGTTCATCCATGGTTTTGGGCTGGGTTCACTGTAAAAAGTTTCTCCGAGTAAGGATTAAAGTTAACTGCAATATTTGCTACTGGGTTTAATCTTATCTCTACTGGGATAAGGTTAATCCGAATTAGAGATAACCTTATCTCAGTAGAGACAAGATTAGTCCCAGCAGCAAAAAGATTTTTTTAACAGTTTTATGAGAGGAACAATAAGCTGCCTTCGATGAAACGATGGAAAAACTGAGAAGTAAATAGAAAATTCAGCAATTTTACGATTACGAGAGTCTGAAGTGGTAGGACTTCACGTCAATCTTTTCTTTACTAAACTTGGAACTTTAATCTGCTACTTCGCTTAGCAGCCAATCAAGCCGCTTTCACGCTGACGCGTTGAGGCTTTCACACTGAGCTACGCAACCTCTGTGTCGCGATTGCGGTGACGCAACGCAGAGCTTACGCAGACAATAAAAGGTAATGCAAGAATAGAGACGCGTTCACATTGACGCGTTGAGCCTTTCACTCTAAAGCTGCTTTCACACTGACGCGTCGTTGCGATGCGTTTATCTTGCGTTGCGTACAGGTTGTGTAGCGTATCTTTCACACTTGCGCTAGAAGCTTTTACGCTGGATGCTGATTTTACATTTCTTTTTCGGTTTCTTCTGCTGAATTTTTTCGTTATCAGCATGTTTTTTGTTTTTTTCCTTCAGAAACTTTCATTTTCCACTCGCAAATCTGATGCGTAGGCGTCGACGCAACGCATGAATAGAACTTGGTTCTATTCTTGCGTGGCGTTTTATTTGTCTGCGTAAGCCCTGCGTTGCGTCGACGCAGGCACGACGCAGAGGCTGCGTAGCTCAGAGTGAAAGCCTCAACGCGTCAATGTGAAAGCAGCTTAAGCTACGCAACCTCTGCGTCGCGGTTGCGGCGCAACGCAAGAATGCGTTGCGTTGCGTCAACGCATTACGCATCAGATTTTACTGAAAAATGGAAGTTTTTGATGGAAAATTGGAGAATAACCTATTAATGATGAAGAAAAACCTACTAAAGATGATTAAAAACTTAATAATTGATGAAAGAAATGAAAATTTGGCAGAAGAAACCGAAAAAGGAAAATGTAAATACGCATCCAGCGTGACATGTTCTCGCGCATGTGTGAAAGATACGCTACGCAACCTGTACGCAACGCAAGATAAACGCATACGCGACGCATCGCAACGACGCGTCAGTGTGAAAGCGGCTTAGATCAAGTTCTATTCTTGCGTTGCGTCGACGCATACGCATCAGATTTTTCAGTGAAAAATGGAAGTTTGGGAAATGGAAACTGGAGAAAACCTACTAACGATGAACAAAAACTTAGTAATGATGTAAGAAACGAGAATTTAGCATAAGAAAGTGAGAGAAAACGTAGATACACATTCAGCGTGAAAGCCTGTCTCGCAGGTGTGACAGATACGCTACGCAACCTGTACGCAGCGCAAGATAAACGCATACGCAGCGCATCGCAACGACGCGTCAATGTGAAAGCGGCTTCAAACGTTGCTTTACCTTCATGATTCAACAACTTCAATGAATGTTACACCATGATGTGGAAGGGACAGGTCTAGTGCAGGATTCAACCGTGTGGAGCAGTGTTGCCACTCGACTAAGTAAGGGATTACGGAAGCGTAGCGTAAGTTCTTACGTGTTGGTCTCAGGAGACTTTAATCTGGTGCCGGACTGGAATCCCTGTCAGGATTTTCTGCACGATCATCAAATCCGCACGGAAAAGTTGAGACTTTTTTTTTAACTTAATTAGAAAAGTGCAGAAAATCCAACCGTAAAACCTGATTGTCCGTCCACATGAGCAAGACAGTCGGAAAAAATGATCCTCCATCGGCATTTCGGCTTATCAGTTAGCTCAGCACCAAGAAACCAAAATTGTATATTGCATGAAGATTTGAGAGTAACATTTGTTGGGGGTGGGCTGGTATCGCTTCCCCGTATCCTGAAATCTACGAACCACAAATGTATCCTAGATGTTTGTAAATATGTGACTGAAGGATTTAATCTCAGGAAGGAAAATTTAGCTTAGTTTACGTAGCATAGTATTTCTAGAGGTGTAATAGTTTATTTGTGAAGTGTATTAAATCTTGTATGGCCTTTTGGCTCAATAAACAAGCATTATGTAAAGTAATAGTATATTTTGTACTTCTTTGTTAGTGCGTTTTTATTGACATTTTCCTATGCTATTTCTCGCAATGAAGAATTTTTGGATGAATAAAGTGAATCTGAATTCCCGAAGAAGATCGAGCACTAAAAATACAAGGCACTAACCAACGTCATCCTTGAAAAGAGAATCTACCAGTAGGGGCGACGATACTGTCCTGAGTCAAGAAGAAGGCCGAAAAGGACCGGCAACGATATCGGGCCCAAAGACCTTAAAGGACCCCTCGCACTAATTACTCTTCTACTTACAGTTTTTTTAAAATATTTGAATACTTTAAATCTAGGCTGTGCTTTCAACAAATAACCCACGGTTTTGGCTTTTTCAACCCTTTTCCGAGACCAGTTGACTTATAGCGAAAACATGGAAACAATTTAAATAACCGGTTTGCCTGATCGAAAAACTTCTTGCAGACTATCGTCGACAGCGTGATACACATCGAAGGTAGCACAACACAGCAAGAGAGAAAATCAGCGTAGTTTTGTAAGAGGGTTAGAAGTACAGTACGAAATTGGGGTCTAGGGGTTTAGAAATATGTGGAGTGATTATGGAAGTAGCTTGCGTCAGTAAGTAAGACAGGTCCTTTAACAGTATCGAAAACACAGGGACACTCCGCTATCAAGCTGACCGCTACCTAGCGTTTGGTCGTAATCCAACGATGACCGTGTGAGTAGACAAACACAAGATGTGAACAACCCAAGAGGATCTACAAACAACAACACCTGACGATGAATTAGCAGAACGATCGGTCGGAATGTCAACAGAGCGACAGACCAACCGCTAGAGACGCTAAGTGTCGCGACTAACCGTGTTTATGGGCGTTTCCTGCCTTTACATTGATAACGTTTTTGGTCGGACCCAGTGGCTCTTTATTTTTGGATTTGAAAGTTTTGCCGTTATTTGCATTATAAGGAAGTAGTTAATTTTTTTTATAACCCGCCACTTTGAAAAAGCCAAGTAAATGAAAGAAAATAAATAAAACACAGAAAAAGACACTTAATTATCAATCTTCGGCCAGGAAGCAGTGGATAACGTCGTGAGCTGGTTGGGCCCTGTTGTCCATGATATTTGATAGCGTCTATATTTATGATTATCTTTGTACGCTGGAGGGAAGTTGTGGACCCTTCCGTTTCCCAGAAAGCCAGAGTCCCCTTGATGTTACTCCCTGACACGCTGTAAGATAAGTATCGAGTGCCAGTACTTTCTCAATGAGTGCAATTCTGGTAATTACTGATTACATTAAGCAATCTAGCTTAAGCTTCCCGATCGTGATGATCTTTTTGCATGTCTTTGACTTCGAGGGAAGTCGATATCACTGAGCCATAAATGGTGATGATAAAATGCAATGTTGCCCACCGAATTTCCGATGATTATCGTCAATAGAGGAAATAATATGCCTTTGTCATACACTGTAAAAAAAATCTTGCAGTATTTACTACTGGGACTAATCTTGTCTCTACGAAGATAATCTTATCTCTAATCCGGATTAATCTTTTCTCAGTAGAGATAAGATTAATCCCAGTAACAAATACTGCAGTTAACTTTAATCCTTACTCGGAGGAACTATTTACAGTTTAGGGCTAGGAAAATTGTTTTAATACAGTTGGTCTGCCTAGGCCAAATCTGCCTTTATAGGCTAACAGGTCGGTAACGTACATCCGTGCGGTACGATTTTCGTTCTCAGCACAGCAAGTTGGTATAGAAAAGTTTTTCAAACCTTCTGCAGCTCTCGAGCTACACTGTAAAAAAAATCTTGCAGTATTTGCTACTGGGATTAATATTGTCTCTTCTGAGATAAGATTATTTCTAATTCGGATTAATCTTATCCCAGTAGAGAGAAGATTAATCCCAGTAGTAAATACTGCAGTTAACTTTAATCCTTACTCGGAGAAATTTTTACAGTGTACCTTCCTTAAAAGATAGAGGGCGTGGAAGCTAGAGAAAGTGAACCTGAAAGCGATGAACAAATGAATAATATTCAATCATCTCTAAGAATATTCAAATCAGCGTGACCAGCATTCGGAAGAGCACGAGAAAAAATATTAATTTGTAAAAGCTAGGCTTCGCCTCCCAGATTTTTTCCGGATTTCACACATCCGGCTACTCTGTTTTTTCCTACTCTTTTCGGCGTAAATTTAAATTAGTTTTAGGACTTTTTTTAAAGGACCCCTCGCACTATTTACTCTTCAACTTACAGTATTTTAAAATATTTGAATACTTTAAAACTATGCTATGCTTTCAACAAATAACCCACGATTTTGCTGTTTTAAGCCTTTTCCGAGACCCGTTGCTTTGTAGCGAAAACGGGGAAACAATTTACATAACCGGTATTTGTGGTGGTAACATTTCTCGCAGACAACCGTCGACAGCGTCATACACATCGAAGGTAGCAAAACACGGCAAGTGAGAAAATCAGCGTGGTTTTGTCAGAGGGGTTAGAATGTACCGTACGAAACCCGGGTATCCGGGTTTAGAAATATATGGAGTGATTATGGAAGTAGGTTGTAGTATTATAGATAAGACAAGTCCTTTAAAGTAAAGGCATTGCCGAATTTTTCCGGGGAAGCTGTTTCCGGCCGAATACCGGTTGTGACAGCCAAAGTCGGGTGTACCTTTCTGTAAGCAAAGCTTAGTTGTAAAGTGGTCAACTATCTCAGAACATCGACGTAGAAACATCATGCATTTAAAACTTGAGTTATTTCTCCTGTTATCAAATCTACTGATCGAGGGGGGGGGGGGGGACATTCGCGGGCCGGAATAACAACGTCGGATCCGTCCAAGTGTCGTCCGAGAATCCGGCGAAGACTGACTTGGGGACAACAAAATCAACATCATTTTTTTTTCAAGACCTTAATTTCATCGGACCTTCGAAAGAGCCTTGTTCGTTGACCAACTTCACATCAGAAGTCGGAGACATGTTCGATGGGTTGACGTTGACTTAAAGCACACCTCACACTATTTACTGTGTATGTTCCAATATTCAAGATTATCTGAATACTGTACAGCTTACCCTTTTCCCAGGCCCACCGGCTTCTAGCAAGATCTCGGCGAAATTCAGAAAACCGGTTTTTATCCATCAGTACCATGATACGGGAACACTCGTCCGGAGCATAGTGCGAGTGGAAACTAGTCGATCGCGGCAAGTGCAAAGAGGGTGAGGTGTTGTTAACAGGCTCAGAATGTAACAAGGAAATTTGGATCTCCGGTTTAGGAACTAATAAGTACGACAGGTCCTTTAACTCATTTTTGACGATAGAAGAACAGAAAACCCAACCGGCAAATCCCGATCGTGTGTCCGCACCATAACAACGTCGGATCCGTCCAAGGGTCTAAGAATCCGGCAAAGATTTTGACTTGGGGACAACAAAACCAACATCATTTTTTTAAGACCTTAATTTCGTCGGACCTTCGAAAGAGCCTTGTTTGTTGAACATCATGAAAAATGTTTCAAGTCCAAGAAGTCGGAGCCGTGTTCGATGGGTTAACCTTGCTAAAACAAGGGCTTCTGTCTATCAAATCTTAAAGCACAACTCTCACTAGAAATATGATCTTTTCCCTAGGAAAGGAATCGGAAAACCGTTTTTCAAAACTACCATAGCTTTCCACCTGAAATTAACGATTTTCTTGTTAGCGCTTGTCGACATTATCCAGCTTTCCTGCTCTCCGACGCGGCGGCTGGGAGAAAAACGTTTGAAAACTGAACGCGCCGTGGTTATAAAGTTGGAAAACTGAGCAAATAAAAGAAGTTAACAACAGAAGATTCCCATATCGTTGTGTGTGAAAGAGTTGTCGGCGGATACTGAAGATTCCGGCAAACTTTACGTTGTGTGACGGGCGAAACTCGGCATGGCCGGAAAAGCGCTAAAATTCGCAGGCAAAAAACGAAACAATTGAAAAAGGTGGAGATTTTACAAGCTTTTAATCCCGCAAGGGAGCTAGGTATCTGAGAAAAGGCAGAATAAGCAAGAGGGGTCTTTTAAGGACGAAGAAGGAGAAAATCTGCATTCGCAACCGCAGCGGATCATCATCCCTGCCTTCCTCCACCGCTCCATGAGGTGTACACTAACTCAAAAAGTATGCACCTCCTCGATGCTAAATTAGGGTTAAAGTGCGTAACACGGTTTAGAAAATCTGAAGCTTTTTTTTACGAATCATTTATTTCTCCACGGACCTGTTCGGATACACACAATTCTTTGCAAAATATTGGCCAAACAGCAGACAACTCAATAACACTATATTCCTATATATATTTTTCATTACTTTCTAAAATAAATGCCGTAATAGTTAATTCCAACTGAATCGCTGATACAAAACCATCTTTAAAAATATGCTCTTTGTCCTATTATATAAAACTTCTGGTAACAACCGTCTAAAAATATCAAGTTGTGTTCAGCGCTCTCTACAAAGATTGTACAGGCAATTCCATGTGGTGGGGGCCGTTTGAAAATTTGCGCCTCGAAAAAACCCGCTACACGAATGCACACTAATCCCTAAACACACATCTGAAAAATCCCTTCTTCACTAACAATCCACAGTGGAATTAACATTACAACAAGTATTCTACGCCATAGAACAGTCAGTCTTACGACCAGTAAGTTTCTGTCTTCGCTTCAACCTCCACATTTTCAACTTCTTACGTAACCACTTGAGTTTTAGACAAGCTTTTTTTTTTGTGATAGGGGCGAAGTCTGAGGCATGCCTAATGGTGAACGTAGCCACGAAGTTTTAAGGGCGATTCTGCCGATCTACGATTCGTCATCCGAAAAGCAAAGCGAGAATCCACCGAGCGCAGGAACAACCGGAAAGTCGATGCGCCTCAGTTGCACCTTAACAACTTCTCGCTGACTTGCCGAAATCACTTTCCACTCATCCGAAAAGCAAAGCGAGAATCCGCCGAGTGCAGGAACAACCGTCGTTGCGCCTCAGTTGCACCTTTGCAACTTCTCGCTGACGCGCCGAAATCACTTTCCACTCGAGAAGTGGATTCGCTTTCCAAGTGCTGGCGGAAACTAGCGGAGCGCGAGAACAGCTGTGGAAAACGAAGCGAGTTTTTGCCGAAGTTGCAGTAACAGCCGGCGCGTAAGCTCGCGAAGCTTTCCAAACCGCCAGAACCGCCCTTTAGTAAGGGAGAATCGAACGGGAGGGAGGCGGGTACTGGCAGTAAGACGAAGTACACTATGTTCAATACTACGATGGGGCCCGCCTTTGCCGCGGTTGCGGTTTTTAAAAAGTTGGAAGTGAGAAAAATAAAATAAAAATCACAGTTTAACAGTTCACGGAAGAGACGGCCCCGAGCTAATCTAACAACTACACTAGCACTGAGACTCGCACACAAGTGTTATTTGGACATTCCAGGAAACTCAGTAACGTCGGGAGAGAATTCATTGCTGCATCGCGTACGTCTTTCAAGTACTACGTCACTGTTCATGTACGTCATCAGGCGGTTGAAAATAACTGTACGCTGCAAAAGACGCAAGAATACTCGGAATTGGATGTACTCAAAAGAGAGCTGTCACGATCTAGCGGCAGGCAAGGAATTTTCCTCAACCAATCTGATGTCGCTTGTATTTTAATCAACATGTGACGTCTTAAGATGTAGTCAGTCAGTTCCAGCAGAATCCGGCGAGAAGCTAGGATGGGCTCTCATTTTCCGGCCTTTCCTGCAACCAGGAATTTCTGGAATTTTCCAAGTTTTGTTCAGGAATTTGGCCCCTGCTGTCACCAACCACTGAAGACGGCCTTATAATGGCCTGCTCAATAAGTATTATACGCGAAGCGCACACACCCCGTAGGAGTTAGGAAACATCAACTCTGCAAATCCTAATTTCCTTCACTGATCTTAAGATTCCTGCTACCACTAGGAGCTTCGTTCACTTTCTTCTTTTTTCAATACGACTAAATTAATATATTCATTATTTGTGCGATAAATTTAGCGCCCCTGACACCCGCCCAGCGTGGCTATGCACCTTTTTCGTGAATGAGCAATCCCTCTGTACTGAGTTCCGCGAACGCCCAATCTAAAACTTTTAGAGTCCAGTCTCAGTGGATACGAGTTTAGTATTAACATTTGCGCCTAAGGGGAGCAGGGGATTCGAGCTACAAGCTCAAGCGGTACATCAATCTAGTAAGCCGTTCCCCAGCGACGAGTTGCCATTCGTAGCACGTTACTAAACCCATAAAAAACTTAGAAACTTGCACTCGGTATCCTGGGTACAAAAATGGTGCCGCCGTACGAAACAACGCTGTAGAAAAACAATCCTCCTTTTCCGACTTTAGCACAAGTCAACACACATTGTTAAATATACCAACACTGTTTTTTTAATGTTTAACCAATTCTCACTAAATTTTGTGTGTCCGCCCATCCCGCTAATCGCATACTCTTGATGAAAGTGCTGGCAGAGTTTAACAAACTCAAAAGAATCACTGAGCCTGAAAAAAAGATGAATAATTATAAAATGGAAGCACACAGGTAATTTCCTCTACTAGAACTCCAATATATATATATATCATGGGGAATATTTGTAGCTTGCGTAGGATATTTGTTACTTGTGTAACAGTGGGAGGCAACTTCATATGTGAAATCAAATATTCTCATCTAACTATGCTCCAGACTGGGACAATTCTGCAACACGACAGGTCTAGTTACCCATCACTTTTTCACTTAAAGGACCCCTCGCACTATTTACTCTTAAACTTAAAGTATTTTAAAATATTTGAAAACTTTAAAACTACGCTGTGCTTTCAACAAATAACCCACGATTTTGCCTGTTTCAAGTCTTTTCCGAGACCCGTTGGCTTGTAGCGATAACAGGGAAACAATTTACATAACCGGTTTTTCTGATGGAAAAACTTCTCGCAGACAACCGTCGACAGCGTGATACGCATCGAAGGTAGCAAAACACGGCAAGTGAGAAAATCAACGTGGTTGTGCTAGAGGGATTAGAATGTAACATACGAAACTGGGGTCTCCCGGCTTAGAAATATATGGAGTGATTATGGAAGCAGGTTGCATTAGTATTATAGGTAAGACAGGTCTTTAAATAGGCTTGAAGACCCGATAAAATGAGTTGCTTTGTTGCTCCGCTATTCATATAAATGATTTACATCAACTTTTTTTCGGATTTGTGGAACCTCCATGCGAGTGTACTATGACTGAAATGTTTAGTAACGGCAACGGTAAACAATTGCCGACAAATATATTTTTTTGGGGTCACTCAACAGCGGTCTATCTTCAGTACTGATCTTACAATCTGGAATCAAACATTTCCTGAGCTTCGCTCCGTTAAGCCCCACATTACACTGTAAAATAAACCTTGCTGTATTTGCTACTGGGATTAATCTTGTCTCTAAAAAGATAATCTTATCTCTAATTCGGATTAATCTTATCTCAGTAGAGATAATATCAATCCCAGTAGCAAATACTGCAGTTAAGTTTAATCCTTGCTAGGAGGATTTTTTTACACACCGTCAAAAGTTTCATAACAGATAACACTTCGGATGTTATCTGTTGTGTTTCAAAACGTTATGCAAAATAAGCGTTACCATCAGGAAGAACCGAAAAACCGCCATAAAGTATCTGCTGAGTTTTCCGAAATCATGACGATAAGGAAAAAAGTCAGTATGAAGCTTTTTGGCTCTTCCACAAAGCTTGTTATGCATAACATTTCATGCATAACGTTTTCAAACACAACAGATAACATCCGAAGTGTTATCTGTTACGCATTATCTGTTGAACCGCGCATCCTCGTGTTATCTGTTACGAAACTTCTGACAGTGCAGTGTATACTGAAACTCACGTTTCTGTCGAAATTCAAATTATCCGCGTCGGGATGAACTTTGTCTTGTCGGAGCCTCGTTTTTGTTGCATGCTGCAGGTCCACTTCTCCGCCGATTCCGGACTGATTCTTTTCGCTTCCAAGGAAGACGGCAGCGCTTCTCAAGAATCACGGACTTGCTCACCGACCAAGTCCGTGCTTCCCTGCAAGATGCTGCAGCGCTGCCGCTTCAACCAAGAAGAAATTGAATCCAAAAACGCATATTGTGCAAAAGCAAAGAAGTGCTGCAGCAGCGATGCGGAAGCGCTATTGCAACAAAAACGAGGCTCGGGCCAGCAGCCTCGTTTTTGTTGCATGCTGCAGGTCCACTGATTCTTTTCGCTTCCAAGGAAGACGGCAGCGCTTCTCAAGAATCACGGACTTGCTCACCGACCAAGTCCGTGCTTCCCTGCAAGATGCTGCAGCGCTGCCGCTTCAACCAAGAAGAAATTGAATCCAAAAACGCATATTGTGCAAAAGCAAAGAAGTGCTGCAGCAGCGATGCGGAAGCGCTATTGCAACAAAAACGAGGCTCGGGCCAGCAGCCTCGTTTTTGTTGCATGCTGCAGGTCCACTTCTCCGCCGATTCCGGACTGATTCTTTGCGCTTCCAAGGAAGACGGCAGCGCTTCTCAAGAATCACGGACTTGCTCACCGACCAAGTCCGTGCTTCCCTGCAAGATGCTGCAGCGCTGCCGCTTCAACCAAGAAGAAATTGAATCCAAAAACGCATATTGTGCAAAAGCAAAGAAGTGCTGCAGCAGCGATGCGGAAGCGCTATTGCAACAAAAACGAGGCTCGGGCCAGCAGTGCATATTTTGAATGTCACCACTACAGCCCAAGTTGATGAACTAAAGAATCCCTTAGCAAAGTCAGGATAATCCGGTGCATTCTAATGGAAGATAAAAAAATAAGCTGTCTTTTAGTTAAGCTTTAGCAATAGTATCCAGTCCTGATATAGTAGCATGTAGTTGCATCACATGGCATGTTATTAAAGCTTTTAACTAGAGAAAACTAATTTCGACAATTCTTCAGCGGGGGTAGACGCAGCACTGTAAGATAGGAATTACCCCTCTCAATCAATCAATCAATAATTTATTAACCCGTATGAAAATGGCACAGAACATGCCCATACAGAGTATATGAAAAACAATAAAGGAAAGAAAAAGAATCCTGGGGAGATTCTCTCTGGGGAGGATCCACTGCCATCATATTTGACGTTGCAAAACGGATAAGTCAGCTAAATTTTATTAGAGCTATATTTCGGCCCTTCTTGGCAAGGGTCGTCTTCAGGCTCAAGTAGCTTCAAGCTTCATCCTGAAAAGCTGCCATTCTGAAAAGCTCGTGCGCTGAGGAGCTCGACATTCGCTCCAGCTGCATGATCACCTTCTTCAAACACCAAGAATCCCTTCTCTCTGGTAGCCCCCCCCCCCTTACGACGTCGAAGAAGCCCAATTTCTAATTATATCCAGTCCCCAATTTTCAATTTCCACCTCCGGAAAAACTTGGAAAATTTTACATAGACTTGGTCCAACCGGGACAAATTCCCGATCAATCAATTCTCATTATTTCCGATATATCGGCAGCCGATAATACGCTGAATTTCCATTAAGCTTTTCACACCAAGCTTATTAAGAAAGGTTCGAAATTCCAGGGAATATTTCAAGGACCAAAAGATCAAAGGGATCAAGAGATAGTTCCCTCTTGGAAGTAGATGCCGCAAACTGTCCCGTAACCTCTCCTTCCGAAACAGGCAGTGGGATGGTTAGAGCTTTGAAATTAGTTGGTAGAATATGCCTGATAAACTAGACTGCTTGAATTTTAAAGGGTATGTTTTTGATCTTAGTAGTATTCAGATATAAGCTTTTATGAATAGGTTAATAGTAGTTAGAAAATTTACTAATATTTTGAAAGAATGATAGACTAAAATAAATATTATAAGAATAAATACTTTATGTAAGTCAAATATTATGAACGAACGAATGGAATATTTTATTGCCCATCATCATCAAAAGGAGGAAAAAGATGGAGTATGTGAAAAAAAGAGAAAAAAAGCGACTACGAAACAAAACAACATTAACCTAGATACAAAAATCAGATGACTGTCATCAGATAATCGCCGAAAATGATGTTCGGCGATTACAATCCTGTAGGCCTACTTTTGTATTTTCATAAAATCTGTTCCATCTAAGTAGCCTACAGTAGAGGTATGCTTATGTGAACGTTTGTTGACAATGGACTTTGCCATTTTCATGCACTTGCTGTGTTTAAGCTAACTACCAGTTAGCCAAAGTAGGTAATTAAAGGCATCTGAAAACTCACTGAATAGGTATTTTGGATATTCGTTCTACCATTTAGCCCTAAACTGTACTGTTCACATAAGCATACCTCTACTATAGCCTACTTTTGAAATTTGATAAAATTGTACCATCGAAGTAGAAATGTGTTATTTTGGACATACTGAACTTAGGACAGCACCGAAAATTAGACCACATTATTAGGCCAAGCAAATCTGTCTGCAAGTTATGAGCACAAATGGTGATTTATAGATAGCCAGATCAAATCAAGCAAATAACTATTAATCTTTGAAACTTCTGCTCTATGTTGTGCTATTTTTTCCGCACCCAATTACCCATGATATGGCATCCCAAGAATTGTAACAGTTTCACATTACTTTCATGACCGTCCAAAGTACCTCAACAGAAGAATAGTAATTTTCAAAAACAAATAATAAATCACAGAAAGAGAATGTAATTCCACTATTTACGTGAAAAAAAGACAAAATATTTGGCTCTTCGTTGACCATTAACTTAGTTTATTCGCTCCATTTGTCCGTCTCATCAGCTGAAAACAGAACAACTGCAATGAAAGATTTAGAGAAGTGTTAAAAAGAACGTATACGCTATCAGAAGTTTGATCAAATTTTATACGAGCTTCCGCTTCTTTGTGTTATATGCGAAAATGAGCAGAAAATCTACGTTACGACCGTTTTTAGTGTTATATTTTGAGAAAAATAACACCGAGTTTACTCTTTCTGCCGGAAAGATAACATAAGTTGCGTTTTCGCAGATACCATGGTATCTGATACCACGGTCTAAAGTCAGATATTCAGATACCACGGTCCGACCGTGGTAACTGTATCTGAAAAAGTCATCTCACTTTCATCAGTTTTAGTCAAATTGGTGGGAAAGAAGTTTGGCACTTAGTGACGTGACTGAACATCAGTTTTTCTTTTGGGGTGACTTCGAAATGCGCAATTTCGGCAATTGTCGTTTTGCAGAGCAACCGTATATCAGATACCACGGTTACTGCGAAAACGAATAATTTCAGATCCAGTTACCGTGGTAACAGATACCATGGTATCTGCAAAAACACAACTATAGCTTTGACCACATTTAACTCACAGATACGCATTTTGTGTGAAGCGTTTTAAAACTGGAGATGTACGTGATTATGTAAAGAGGGACTTTCGGTACGTCAAGCCGAAGGTTGCGGTTTCACTAACACTAACGTTATCAACTTCTGATAATGTGGTATCCGCGTATCGCAAAAAGGTTTTAGCCTCTCTGCCTGCAGGACAGTTTTTGACAGACGGCTCCAACCATCTGAAGTTATAAATCTCTTTAGAGGATTACTAAAAAGAGGGTCGGGTCACAAAGGGGAAGGGTGAGGGAGGGGGGTGGGTAAGTGATGCCTGTAACAGAACTGAAGTGATTGGCCATCGAAAGTATCAGAAACGTAGATGAACAGATACGTTATTAGATTTTCTATATTGGGAAAAGTTGAGCCGTAAAGATTCCCTGTCTAGACGTTGAACTCGAATGATTTGACGATAGTCGTTTTCCATGGGTCGATTTTTGGGATCCCAAAACGTAAGTGGAGGGATACCTATGACATCGCAAAAGTTGTCCGTCTGTCAATACGATAACTATCGAAGGAAATGAGATATTTTGATGAAACTTGGTGTGAGGATTCTTTGGGTCAACGGAAAGGTCGGGTTCGTAGACGGGCTCCGTAGCCCTACATTTAGTGGTGAGGGAGGGGCTTCAAATTAAGGGGCAAACAAAATATTTTTAAACAGCTGATGAGATAGTCCATTAAGGAGTAAGAAGACATGCTGAACACGAGGATGAAAATCATTTTCTCGTCGGACAAGTAGTTCGTCCAGAATCCGGCAAAAGCCGGAAAGTTTGTTAAAAGTAAAAGATTTATTTGAAGTTTATTAGATGTTCGATTTAGGGGTAAGAAGACATGCTTAACACCTATGTGAAAAGCATTTTCTACCCGGAAAATTAATCGGATCTTTAAAGTTTAACTGAAAAGCCAACTTATTTTTATATTATTTAACTGAAAACATTGAATTATTCGGATTCTGCTAAGGGATTTTTTATTTTCCACTACTAATATCTACGGCCGTCTCCGCAACGCAAATTCTACTATGACGCGGAAAATCCGAATCTCAATGCAGGCGCGGCTTTTCAGAAGTCAGTGATCAGCTCGCGGCAGGTGGTTCACTGCCATGACACTTCTTTATCGTAAATCGTTTTCGTCAAGCATACAACATGTCGTCAGTGCATAGAGGTACCACAAATCCGACAGAGAAAGTCCACGATATGACAATCCATGATTCGTGAATATCGGAGCAACCAAGTAACGCATTTTCATCGGTTCTACAAGCCTATTTAAGTGAATAAGTGATGGGTAACTAGATTGTCCTATCTCGGCCCGTTATCGATTAAACTTAACAATGTGTGAACCAGGGACCACGAGAAATGTTATCTGCTAGTATTGCATAGTATTTTGTTATGCCACTTTTAACGTTATTTTTTCGTTGAATTTCAAACCAGTTCAGTCTTATATTTGACGATGCTAAACATAAACATCAGCTTGGCTGGTACTTACAGCAAGAATAAATAAGGGAAGAATTGAGAAGACTTGAATCTTGGGACGTTGTTTTCTGCCCGATCCTCAAGTACCGGGGGTGGAGCCTATTCGGCGCCTGTCCAGACCACAGAGTAAATATTGGCGCTATTTCTTCTGATCGCCGTGCTTCGCGTCAAGGAAGTGCGCCAAATTCAAATTAAACAGAAAGAGGCCGACATTTTGCCCTTCTCCCTCCAACAAATCGCTGCTACCACTAGTTTAAAGACGAGACAAGGGGATAAAGTACAGTGAGATGATAGAAGTCGTGCAATCCTACATTCAAGGATGACGAAATAAAGGCAGAAAAGGACCGATTTGGACTGAACACTGTAAGTTTAAAGAAGAAAGGGACACGCTTCCAAACATTCATGCAATCTCTATGGCAGATTCTTAGTGATGAAAAAAAGACTGCCAATAGGATAGATAGTGAAACATTTAGCCAACTACCCGAGATAATGATATACATTTTGACAAAAAATAATAAATGGTTATCTCAAATGTAGACGTTTTGAATGGTACCGTGCAATTATGATTTTCAGTAGTCAATTAAAATTTAAAATTAGGAAATACTTCAAGCCAACTGTTTTTCGCAACTAACCGAGAAATATTATGAACTGAATTTTGTGTACAGAGTACAACTTAAAAACAAAACATAACAACTCTTTGAGTACAGTTGGCCAGCTATGCCAAAATTCCAACTTGAATGATGTAACTATCCGAGATAATGATATACCTTTTTGACCAAGAATAATAAGTTGTTATCACAAACTGATACGTCTTGAAAGATATCCTACACTCAGCAATCATTAATTTAAAATTAGGACTTTATACTGTTTTTCGCAACTACACAAGAAAATGATATAAACTAAATTTCGTGTAGAGCACAACTTAAAAACAAAACATAGTAACTCATTGAGTACATTTCGACAGCTAAATATTGTCCAAGCTTAATACCTTTTCTAGAAGCGATTCTTTACAGTCCTGAGAAGACCAAAATAAAATTACTAATGTTCACCAGTCCTATTGAATCTGAACTAAATGCATGCGTGTTAGATCTGTGCTTCAGCGTTCAAGTTGCTTAATTGTTCCCCTGAGTCATCAAATGCCGCATTCCCTTGGGCTTCACCTTGTTTGTGAAGGGTGGTGACAACATAAGCTTCATATTGCAAATCTGACCCGAGATTGAAAAGGAGTTTCCATTTATATAATCCTCAGAATCTGCACTGTTTGAACTTCCCGCCTTTTCTGACTGCTTCATCACTTTTGCTCTGGAGGTAACATTTAATACTGCAAGAGGCAACACGCGAAGCTCCACCCAGGCTCCACCCCCGGTAAATAAGATCGGACGAAAAGAGATCTAGGATGCTGACATCGGGGTTATGTGAGTTCTCAATTCTTCCCTTATTTATTCTTGCTTACAGTTTAGTGTTACGCTTTAATTATTACACACATGTTCATAGGTTTCTGCAATATTAACAGATGTAATCCAAAGTGTTGTCTGTTGAAACTGCGCATCCTGGTGTTGAATACTATAAAGCTTCTACACTGTCAGAAGCTTCATAACAGATAACACAATGATGCGCCGTTTCAACAGACAACACTGTGGATGTGATCTGTGTAAACTTTTTTGTTTGTCATCATGGTATCGGAAAAGTCAGCAGATGCTTTTTTGGCAGTTTTTCGGCTGTTCTTGGCAATGCTGGTTATGCATCGCCTTTGCAAAATCACAACAGATTCCATCCCAAGTGTTGTCTGTTGAAACCGCGCATCCTTGTGGTATCTGTTGTGAAACTTCTGACAGTGTGATAGTGCAATAGCGCAGAGCAAAATAACGCTAGGGAGTAGCGCCAAGACTTGGAAAAAGTGACGCACACTCGAACACCAGCGATACTAGTACCACTAGCGATAGCGAACGTCCCTACTAAAACTCAACCAGTCGTGCAGCAACGCTGGCTCCAATAAATTCATATTCTGAACACAGCCAAAAAAAGATAGAACCTCCACTGTTTCCTTGATGTATGCAGATCGCGTCTTACTTAAATTTTTAAATTTTACTACAAAATTTTAAACTCGGAGACAACGCAAAAAAAGATACAGCCTTCCCAGTTTCCTCGATGTGTGCAGACCGCATCTTAGCTTTACTGGAAATTTCTGAGTCCGCAAGTTTGTCTCGCTTTAAATGCTGCAAGCGTAGTGGGCAGCGCTGTAAGTACGGCCCTTTTGCGAAGCACGGAAATTATAGGTCTTCGTGCTATTCCCTAGTGTTATTTTTCTCTGCAACGGCGTGAACTAAGTCAGGTTAACATCGCTTTACCTGGAATTGTTGTAGTGAGTAGGTCATGACGCCACCAGGTTGGCCTCCTTGGCCTTGTGCGGCCATGGCTTGGGCCCCTTGTTGGCCTTGGGGGCTCACTCCCTGCCAGCCACTTGGAATTTGCATGCTGTAAAATGAGAGTATCAGTTCGCAAAGGGCTCACCCACTCTTTAAAGGCTTACTGAAGAGCTAATTGTTCCAGTATCCTTCTACTAGCCTACAAATGCTGCAGTCAGGATTACCATCAGGGGCGTCACGACTGGGGGGGGGGGGGGGGGAGGGGGAGACGCCCCCCTAATCTTGTCGGCCAGTCGGTAAAAAATAACCGAGTCTGCGAGAAGCGCCGAGATTTTTCGTCAAAACAGTTGATTTTTTTCATGAAAACAGTCGTTTTTTCTGGAAATCAGTTGATTTTTTGTAAAAACAGTCGTTTTTTCTGAAAATCAGTCGACCTTTTTTTCAAAACTGTCAATTTTTCTTGAAAACAGTCGTTTTTCTGCAAAAACAGTCGGTACAAATTACCAGCCAGTCGGTAAATGCCTTGCCCCCCCCCCCCAAAATATTTTGGCTAGCAACGCCTAAGTTGCTAAGTCGGAATGATCTCTTAAAGGAAACGTCGCATTTATGACAGTAATTCATTTTACTTCAGTAGTATCTCAATCCTTCTCGTTCCCGAGATTCCACACTTCATAAGTGTATCCTATCTCCTCTTTAAGCATTACACTGATTATCACGTTTGCAACGTTTGTTCTCTTTCCGTGGCGTATCAGGCTCCCTATTATTGTTTCCGAGAAGCTTATTGGTCAGAAGATCGGTTATGCAGATTTGGCCAAGTTTGTCATCCAAGGGAAGGGACATATATGTACTAGGGGTTGACCTCTCTCAATTTTGGTCTACATCAAATACCCGTGCCACTTACTGATATTGAAAAAGTGATTGATACTTATTGATACGGGTTGCCACTTATTGATATTGAAATCAACATATTCAGAAGTGCTGAAAGACAAACTGCCAAATTTCTCTCGGGCACCGGCGTTGGGGAAGGGTGTGCACCCATGCGTAGCCCCACACTTGTTTCAGTTGTCAGATTGTATGCTGATCTGAATTTAGCGAGGCTTATTCAGGAAAAAAAATGTCACGTATTCATTTTCTGCAGCTTGCTTTTCTTTCTTTTTTCCCGTATCATCTTTTTTAATTAACTAATATAAAAAACTAAGAAATCTGATTTCGTCCTTTAAATATTATCAAACATGCGCAAAAAATGTATGTTATAAACTACTAGAATTAACTTGTGATAGGACTGATCCTCTAAGCGTTGTCTGTTACGCATTATCTGTTGAAACCGCGCATCCTCGTGTTATCTGTTATGAAACCTCTGACAGTGTAGCGGATCACCAGCCCAACCAGCCTCGGGTTTAGGTAACTAATAGTTACTATTGCTAGAAGAGTGGAACAGGCTCTTGATGACTAACTCTCCTTGCCGATGCAAAATCGCCGTGTAGCCTACCTAGCGGAAGAGCCGGAAGCGGCATCGTAATAGACTTGATCCCAGCTTTCGCTTGAGATCCAGTATCCGAACGATAGCAGTCCTTCGTCGGTAATCGGTCTTGAGGTGGCTACTGTAGTCTCATATGTAACTTTAAAACTGTTGACGTACTTTCTGTGGCTACTCCTCCACCCCTCAGTGACGTTAATTTTACTCTATTTTTACCCACTTTTAACTATTCACGTCACCTAACTTTTTGAAAATAAACCCATATTTTATTTACTATTCTTCCCCCCTAATATTTGAAAATTAATTATCTCATTTAAAAAATTTAAAACTGTCATGATAAGCAATCACATGACACTAATGTACAGCATCATATAATTGTAGAGACCCCTTGGTCGAAAAAGATCGACGGGATTTTCCCGGTTTGTACTGTCCACTTATTTTATGCCGTTTTCTGATCTCCGGTCTGGCGGCCTGCCAATGATTGGTTTTTGTCGCTCGACTTTTTTTATAGCGTTTTTCCGGTAGACTTTTCCGGTGTATGATACTTGTCGGATTGCTGAGCTGTTGGTTTAATCGAGCGTTGGGGAGTAATGGGCGTGCAGAAGGTGTTATCCTGATGGGTTAACTGTGAAAGCTACGATTGGCTCTGGTACAGACAATCGGGCTACCCCTTCCCCCCTCTCACCTTCCCTATTGGTGGGGTGGGTAGGGGTATACGACTTGTTGGGTTTTAAGGTGCGGTGATGCCGTATAGAACACTGCAAACTGGCCAGATACTCGGCAACTGCAAAAACCACTGTGAAGAGATAGATTTTGTATGCTTTTGTCGGGCGTCGGTCGATCCGTCGGCGCATCGGGTTCTTTTTATACGCAAGAAATGAAATCCTGCAAACATTTGTCGGGCAAAACACAGAAGAATTCGAATTCTGCATGCTTTTTGTCGACTCTAGGGAATATCGGGTTCTTTTATACATAAGGAATACAGAAAAAATAAAATGTGTATGCTTTTGTCGGGCGTCGTCGACTCGTCGGCACCTCCGGTTTTCTTTATACGCAACAAATAAAATTCTGTAAATATCTGTCGGGCAAAACACAGAAGAAATTGAATTCTGCATGCTTTTGTCGGTCCTCGGTATTGTCATCGGCACATCGGGCTCTTTTTGTACATAAGGATCACCACGATAACTCAAACGCGACTTTAGACCACGGTATCAGATACCATGGTATCTGCAGAAAGGCAGTTAATGGGAAAACATGAGTTAAACCGCTTTCACACTGATGCGTTAAGCCCTTCATATTGAGCTACGCAACCTCTGCGTCGTGCTTGCGGTGACGCAACGCAGAGCTCACGCGGACAAAAAAAACGCAACGCAAGAATCGAACCAAGTTCTTCTCTTGCAATGCGTCGACGCGTACGCATCAGATTTTTGTGAAAAATTGAAGTTTTTGAAGAAAAACTGAAAAATAACTTACTAATGACGAAGGAAACGAAAATGCTGCAGAAGAATAGTATTCTTTGCTACTATATAGTATTAGATAACTTTTTCGTACAACTACCATACAACTACGCAGGCTACAAATTTTTCATCGGGTGAGAGGGGGGGGGGATCAAGACACTGTATGCGGCTTACCTTGGCTGGTATCCGAACTGTCCGTAGGCGGCGTAGCCTTGCATACCTTGAAGGAACTGGGATTGCATCTGGGGATATCCCGCTCCGGCGGCTCCGGGATACCAGTATCCCATATTCTGCTGTCCGGCGGCGTAGCCGTAAGGGTACTGTCCACCGGCTGTGGTCACGCCACCACTAGGCATACCAGGCTGTGAAGAAAATACTTCATTAGACCAAGTTGAGGCTTGCGCCTGTTTTGCTATCAATAATATCTGGCACATGGAGCGTGTTCATCCTTCTAACAATAGTAACTATTATTTACTATTTCCGTTCCAGCCTCACGAAAAGTTACTACGCTGACCGTCCCAACCTTGTCGAAATGGTAACTATTCACTTACCATGCTCGGTGCGTACTAAGCGTGGTAACTACGGATGTCTGTAACGTGATTGGCTGGATTACCCCGTGGAGTGAATATTTAGCGGAAAATTAAGAAATGCGATCCAGCCTTGACGAGAAGAAGCCAAAATTCGTGACATCATGTGTAGTAGCTACGGTGAGTAGGATGGAACACGCTCATGATGTGCTGTTCATAGTTAGTCACAGGTGGTGTTCCAACCTACTTACTGTAGTTACTACGCATGACGTCACGGCTCCTGTGTTCTTGGCGTCAAGGCTGTTAAGCCATTTTTTCCATTTTCGGTCAAACCATGGGCTAATCCGGCCAATCACGTCACAAAGATCGTAGTTACCATGCTTACTACCCCCCCCCCCCCCCCCGAGCGTGGTAAGCAATTAGTTAATATTTCGAGAAAGCTGGAACGACCAGCGTAGTAACTTTTCACGAGGTTGGAACGAAAATAGTAACTATCAGTTACTACTGTTAGGAGGGTGCAACGCGCTCGCAACAGCCATGTACCGGATTGTAATTTAGGGGTCTTCTTTCGGCCTTATGGTTTACCGCAATTTCCGACAGATGACAGGAGTGGACAGGCGCCAACAGGAAAATCGCTAATTCAACGGGACAAGTATTCTTTCTTCGAGAACGATAATTCTGAACCACTTGATCGTGAGGTCACTTCCGGTAAGAATTGTGCTTTAAAGAAAGGTTAATGGTTTATTCCAAACATACCAATACTAATTTTTATTTAAATATTTCAGGGGGTCGGGAAATCTAACTTTTCGATTACTCAGTAATGGTGTTCGTAAAAAGACGAACGCCAAGGTATATTATGAAGTCTCTCTAATTTTAGCACTTCTTTCTCCTTTAATATTATGAGACACTTATAGCTTCCAGTTTATTTTAGAACTTACACCTTATGTTATAAATTTAATCCTTGAATTGAAAAATACTTGATTCTTACTTCATTATCATTCTTACTAAAATGGGGTAAATCTTAAAGTATTCAGCTCTAGGGCCAACCATAATCCTATTAAGTTCCATTTAACGTGCACAGTTTGTCTAGACCCACAATATCAAAGCTGGGGCTATTTTCCCATGCTTCGCCTCTCTGTAGAGAATTACAAATAACGAGAATATCACTATCACCTTGATCTCTTGGAATCGTGAATAACTCAGCTGCAGTCCATTGGTCTCGTAACCTAGTAATGAAGTTTCCAGTACCTCGTCATAAATCTACGTTAAGTGTTAATGAAGCCCAAAGATGAAGTATAAATTAGAGTCACAGCGGTCCAACGAAAACAGGTCTTTTTTATTTCTAAAATAAAATCCGCTGCCAGGAAAAGACTAAAAGGCATCCAACCTTTTCCTTGCAAAAACAAAATGACTGGCCACATGACGACGATTCAAAAATGAGACTCTACCGGATTCCCACTAAAGTTCGTGGTCTAATCCGAATTCGTACTCTTAAAGGACCCCTAGCACTATTTGCTCTTCAACTTGCAGTATTTTAAAATATTTGACTGGCTGTTTTAAGCCTCTTCCGAGACCCGTTGACTTTTAGCGAAAACAGGGAAACAATTTAAATAACCGGTTTTTCTGATGGAAAACTTCTCGCAGACAACCGTCGACAGCGTGATACACATCGAAGGTAGCAAAACTCGGCAAGTGAGAAAATCAGCGCGGTTTTGTTGGAGGGGTTAGAATGTACCGTACGACATTGGGGTCTCCGGGTTTAGAAATGTATGGAGTGATTATGGAAGTAGGTTGCGTTAGTATCATAGGTAAGACAGGTCCTTTAAAACTCTTATTATTTAGCTCAGCTCTACAGCTTGAGACCCCGGATCTCAAAGGGATCTCTCAATCGTCACATTAGCAAGCCGGCTGAGTCGGAGCCCTGGAGCACAACGCTAACTAGAAATGATCTTTTCACTATGAAACGGATCAGTAAAAACGTTTTCCGAAAATACCATTACTTTCCACCTGGATTTAGCGATTTTCTTGTTAGCGCTTGTCGAATCTATCCAGCCTTCCTGCTCTCCGACGCGGCGGCTGGGCGCCAAACATTTAAAAACTTAACGCGCCCGTGTTAACAATTGGGAAAACTAAGCAAATAAAAGAAGTCAAAAACAGAAGATTCTCATGTCCTTATGCGTGAAAGAGTACGTTGAAGATTTCGGCAAACTTCACGTCTGTGACGGGCAAAACTCGGCACGGCCCTAAAAGCCGCTAAAAATTCGTATGGACAATACGAAACAATAGAGGAAGGTGGAGATTTTAGAAGATTATAATTCCATAAGGGAGCTAGCAGGCCCGTATCCAGGAATTTTTTCGGGGGGGGGGGGGGGGGGGTTGTGCCTGCGGGTCGGACCAAAAAGTACAAAAAAGACATAGATCAGAGGGAAAAGCCTATAAAGATGACTATTTTTGTATGTTTCCGGGGGGGGGGGGGGGGTCAACCCCCTAACCCCCCCTGGATACGGCCTTGGGAGCTAGGTATATAGGGAGCTAGGCAGAATAAGCAAGAGGGGTCCTTTAAGTTAGTCTGGACTTTCGGGACTAAGTTTTTCAATAAAGTTACCGTAACAATCTAATAGTTAGTCTCATACGGTGCTTATCGCTCTTGCTAATAACCACCGCTAGAGGATTACGGGTAGGTGACCGAGCTTCAAGATATGTGCTTTGCCACTGCTCTCCAGAGTTCCCATGTAAGGCTGTAATAATTTGCTGAAATGGGGAGTTTTTTTAGAGCCGAGGTAGACCCGACAGGCACCAGACTAGGCCCATTGTCAACCAGTGATTCGACTGATGGCCAATTGAATTTCTACTTAGGTAACGGTTGGATCTGAAGCTCCGTACACCAACAAATCTAGATATGTGAGATCCCTCCTTTATGTCTTTGTTCTGGTCTGATTCGCTAAGTAGCGTACAGAAAATTATGGCCTAAGGCTCTTACTGGTTTATCTTCGAAACTAATGTTTCCGGATGCTTTTCCGTTGTTTTTCCTTGCTTGTTGGGGAGTAGGGGGGGGGGGGGATTCAAGACGCGGCGAGTCCATTGGGTGAAGGGGAGGAACTTCCTGACTTCTGATAATAAATTAACTATATAAACAACAAATAAAACCGCCTTCGTCCTTGGCATCTGATTCGAAAAGATACATCGAAGAGAAGTAATTTATTTGTAACCCACCATTTTTAAAAAGCGGAGTAAGTGAAAGAAAATAAATAAAACGTATAAAATACACATAAAAAGACACCAATTCTTAATCTTCGGCGAGGAAGCAGTGGATAACTTCGTGCGCTGGTTGGGCCAGTCAACCACAAACACCTGATTTTTGGATGCCCTATGCCAAACGCTGGATATGGCTAGCGGTTGGTATACGCTATGCCTAACGCTGGATACACTATGCCAGGTGCTGGATACTGTAACCCCGTAAAGTACTGATGATTTAAGCGAAGCTAAAAAATCAACCAATCAGTTTATTCAAACAATGTTTACAACGGATACGTCAGCTACGATTCTTCATCAGCGATATTTCTTTAGATTACAGGTTTGTTTCCTTAACCGACGTCGACCCAGAGGATTGACAGCCTGACGAGGACCCGTGCCAAGAAGGGCCGAAATATCGCTGATGAAGAATCGTAGCTGACGTATCCGTTGTAAACATTGTTTGAATAAATGTTTCAAAGTCAGCTTGGGCTCAAAGAATATTCAACCAATCAGATCTCCTTTATATTGAGGTAGGTCAGGGTTAGGTTACCAACAGGTATCCGCCGTTTGGCATAGGGTATCCAAAAATCAGGGGTTTTTGGTAGACTGGGTTGGGCCGTGTTGTCCATGATTTTTGAAAGTGACAGAGGACGAACCCGCACGTGTTTCTAAGTTTTTAAGAGTCGTGCTTTACCATTTGACTGAGACATGGGATTCTAACCCTGACCAAGAGAGATAGATAAGATTTCGGACTCCCATCTCTTTCTGATATCTGTTTCTGGGTAGCAACAAGTTGGTTATTCGCAGAGTTGTCACGGGTAACACGAAAATGCTACTTTTGACATTTTTTCTGTAAGTAGCACTTTACAAACTTGCAATATCCGAGCATTTGTTTCAAAGAAATATAAACTTTTCTACAAAAGAATACTTATTGTTCTGTTCCGACTGCTTTTTGCTTTAAAAACACACAATTAAATAGAAATAAACTTCCGATTCTCACCTGTGGACTCACCTGGGGACCATTTCCAGAGGAAGAAGGCTCACTGGTTTCCTTGCCCCAGGAGCACTTGACAACGCTGCCACCCATTTCTGTGTTATGTACGGCAACAATGGCGTGGGTGGCGGATTCCTTCGTGGAAAACCTATAAAAACAAAACAATAAGTAAGTGATTTATTTCTGACCCACCATTTGAAAAGCGGAGTATGTAGAAAAATAATTAAATAAAACACAACAAACACAATATACAATTTCTCATGAATCGTGCAGAAAAGAATGTAGAGTGTCATGTATGGTAACCACGGGAATCTAATCTAGTTTTCCCGGGGGAGTTTTAGTCGTGCCAATGCTCATCTCAGCTACACTTGTCGTCAGGAATTCAACATCTTCCTCTTGCACCTCGCAGAATCTCTGACCGACTCCCACCGCTGCCACCACTTGGCTGGGCCTTGTTGTCCATGATTTTTGGCAATGAGTTTCTGCCATTTTAAAATGAAGATATTAGTGCCTCTATCGCTGCTATGAAGCTAAATCCCGGCGCTTCGCACCGACTCGGCTATTTTTTTTACCGACTGGCCGACAACATTCGGGGGGGGGGGGGTGCCCCCCCCCCCCTAGTTGTGACACCCCTGATAGCACAACTAGAAATAAGTCTTAGGTCCCTTGGAAGTAAATTCTTATCGCCCCGGCGACACGCTCAAGCCGCTTAATTGTTTTATTACCGTAACGCGATCGTAACTTTTTCCGCAGTCAATATTACTTTTTCGGATGATTATCGACGAAGTATAGGCTAGAAACATGCAACGTGCTGAACGAAGTACGGAATAGCATGGCATATAGCGTTTAAAATCCAGTGTGAAAACGAAGCGGCCGAATCGTCACATCTCAAGCCGACTGATCGATCATCCACACTTTACATTAAACTTGACAAAAATGACCTGACAAAAATCAGATCATGTACATAGTTTATCATCGTATCATATCAAATCATGTTATAGTTTAAAAATCAGAGGTGACAAAAAGCGCTGATATCTAAGGTAATCAGATAACGTGATAGGTTACTGAGGATGGTCGGTGGTGGAGACAAAAAGTTGGATTGCCACACCGTGATAAGCACACTGTGTAAAAATTTGGAAAACGGAAACTGGAATTTATCATCGTATCATATCAAATCATGTTATGGTTTAAAAATCAGAGGTGACAAAAAGCGCTGATATCTAAGATAATCAGATAACGTGATAGGTTACTGAGGATGGTCGGTGGTGGAGACAAAAAGTTGGATTGCCTAAGCACACTGTGTAAAAATTTGGAAAACGGAAACTGGAAGGATGCCGACTTTTAGCGGATTCGTAAGATTGAGGGTTTGGAATCCGACTCCGAATCCAGCCTGACAAGCAGAAGATTCAAATCCGGCCAAAAGGATGAGTCCCGGATTCGAATCTGAGCCAGGATTCGCCCATCTCTGATGTAGGTAGTTTTCTGTGTTTGTCACCAATATAGTGAGGCTAGAAACAACCTGGACGGGCTTGTTATCTTTAGAAAACCAGGCAGTTCTAAATAAAACTGCATGTACTGCGACCGGTACTTTAAGGCTTAGCGAATTTCTCAGATAATTCAAGCGCTGAGAAAGAACTATTTTGAATGAGTGACCTCCGGGCGGTTTCAGATAACCCTCGATTTTCCACTGACAACTCACTTTCCCACTTAACTTACTTTTTTAGGATTGTTATATCCCGAGTTTCCAAAACTTGGAATATGATGGTCCCGGATTAACAAGAATACGTGATCAAGAGGATTTCAAACAGAATGGCTTCCCAAGGATTTAGCCCTTGGACAAATGTGGGATCACGGTTCGTAACTTGTCCCAGGCAGCAACAGGGGGGGGGGGGGGTCATCGTCACGAGGCTTTAACATGGGGAGGTGTGGACATTGTACTAAGGGAATGAATAAAGAATAGAATAGAATTAGAATATAATTTATTGCACAAAAAGCCTGAGGCCATGGCAAAAATTGTAAAAAAAAGAGAACACTTAAAATAATAGAACTAAACTAAAGGAAATTTTCTCTATGGGCTAAAGCTAGCTTTAAGAACCTTGCCAGCCTCTTCAAATCTTGAAAACACTTACTGCCAATAACGTTCATCATCCATACTTCATCAATCTTTGTAATTACATTCCCAAAAATCATTCCCAGCACAACTTTTCAGTTTCAGTTTATTTCAAAGCATCAACACAAGTCGTGGCTTGGGGCCAAATAGCGTGTTCATGATACATGATATTAAAACAATAACGTCAGTCAAGACAACAGAATAAAAATGGTCTAACAAAAAATCATAAAAGTAAAACAACTCATTCTTGAAAACGTGTACAAAATTGGGGATAACAGTATTACGGTGCCGCTCCGTACGGTCGGAACGGGGTTCCCGCTCGGGTACTCGCTCCGCACACTCTCTTTGTGGACGCAAACGTTGAGGTTGGAAGAGAGGTGGCAGGAGGAAACGGAAGGAGGGGTTCTGAAGGGATTTCATACCAAACCCCCTGCAGAGCCTCTCCCGTCGATGATGGAAGGTCTCGGTTTAAAAACTTTTGTCTTGCTTGCGAAATGCAGAAGGGACTAATCCCTCGCTCGGTCCTGACTCATTATATCGAGGTCGGACAAGTTAGAGTAATTCATTCCAGTTTGCAGTCGCGGATCGGGAAGCGATCTGGCCATATGCCAATCGCTGGCCCCGGGATCGTCTGTAAATATGTTGTATTCGCGACTGTTCATCGTCATGTTAATAAATCGGAATGATTTTGCAACCACTATTGGCCAACTAAGGGACATAGACCTAACAAACGAATCGTGTCATTTTCCCAGTAATTGCACCTTTTAACTAAACCCATTCTCAAAATCAAAAATTTTTACCAACGAAGGTAATTTTTTGAAAATGTGGCGACTTTTTTTTTGCAGTTTGGACGTGAAAATCATCAGCAGAATATTCGGTTGTACGGACAGAAAATATCAACAAATTTTAATAGGAATAGCTTGACCGCACATTCCAGCGATTCTGGCCTATCTGGAAAGCTTGGCTTATCCGCCGTGTATCCTTCCCACGCGGCTACGCTGTTCTTGCGCTCACTAGGTTTGGAAAGCGAATCCACTCCGTGCCAGTGTTGCCACTGGTTTCAGATTTTTGCCGTTTGCCACAAATTTCGCATTTTCGACAAAGCGAGCCAGAATTCTGCAACCGGTTTCTTACCAGTAAATATCAAAATGAAGCAAAAAAGTTGACGCTTATAATTATGAAGATGGTAAAGCAAAATTTCTCGTTAAAGGACCTGTCTTACTTATAATACTAACGCAACCTACTTTCATAATCACTCCGTATATCTATTCACGATGCCCGTGCGCGCAGATAAAAAAAGTAATAATAATAATTAACAAATAAGAAAAGAGAAAAGGGGAAGTTGAAACAGTGAGAAAAGTAGGATTTTTAAAGATAAACAAAAAAGGCGGTTTTAATGGTTTTAATGGCATTTTAAAATGGCGGGTCATAAATAAGTTACTTACTTACTTACTTACTATAAACCCGGATACTCCAGTTTCGAACGGTACATTCTACCCCCCCCCCTAACCAAACCACGCTAATTTTCTCACTTGCCGTGTTTTGCTACCTTCGATGTGTACGCTGTCCACGGTTAACTGCGAGGAGTTTTTCCATCAGGAAAACCGGTTATGTAAATTGTTTCCCTACTTTCGCTATAAGCCAACAGGTCTCGGAAAAGGCTTAAAACAGTCAAAACCGTGCGTTATTTGTTGAAAGCACAGTCTAGTTGTAAAGTATTCAAATATTTTAAAATACTGTAAGTTGAAGAGTAAATAGTGCGAGGGGTTACCAACCATTGATGGTTGGTAAAAAGACCTCAGTTTCGTACTAGGTGTCCGAATGTCACAGGTTTTTGCGGCCAAATAGGTCACAGGTTCCGTCAGTGAAAAATGGCAACACTGCGGATTCTCGCTGCTACGTATGTCGAAAGCGGATTCTGAAAGCCAGAGAGAAACTGTAAAGGCGTAACAGCTTTCCGTTTGTTCTTGCGCTCGGCGGATTCTCGCTCTAGTATAAAATGCTCTCAAAACCTGCAGAGGCCTGACACAGGGTGGTGTTGGATTCTTGTTGCAGCATAGGCCACTCATGATCCTTTTCCAATGATAGGGTGAGGTAGAAAAGACGAAAATCCCTTGGTGTCCCGGAAACGATCCGGTAGATGCTTTATACAATAATTACTAGAATGACTCCGTTTCTAGGAAACTATCTAGTTAGCAGGATTAGAAAGGACCGGGAAAGACTAGGGAAAAAAATCGACTGACAAATGATGAACCTGCAAAGGTTGAAATTAATCAGGAAGTTCGCAAGAAAGAAGACTTAAAGGACTCGCCTTAACTATATTACTGAAACATCTTAACCGTTTCATCAATTCTCATCTCTGAAATTTCAGAAAAAAAATCATACGGCCTAACGGCACTACGCTGATTATTACATTTGCCATATCTGCCTTTTTTCCGTGTTAATTATCGAGCCAAAGGGACCTTGCAGCCTCAAGTTTCCCCTTTATTTGTATATAATCTTCTAAGATCTTGACAGATCTTAAGGTTGGGAAACACTGTCCTAGGCGATGCATGGAAATTTGCAAGAAATGCTCATACTCGAGCGAAATTAGGTGTCCTGGGTCCGAACCGCATTTTTGGACGGCGGGGGTGTTCTGTCTCGTTCTCATCTATTTTTTGTACCACCTACTCGTAAGAAGTGCCATATGAGCTCGTAGGTCTTGTTTTCTTCGCAATATTACATCAACAGATGCTGAAGGCAGCTTGTGTTATGCAGTTAACTACACCCAACATGCTCTAGCTGCAAGGCACGCGCCACTCTCTTTTTTCCTGACAAAAACCGTCGCTGTAAAACTTCGAACCTACTCGATATATTCCAGCAAAAACCAACCTTACCCCCCCCCCCCCCCCTCCCAAAAGAAAATTCGACACGGAATAAACGCTCAGGCCATCCCTTCACCAATAACCCCCTCCCCTCCCCGAACGTATCTGATTAGACGCCTACAAAAAACAGGACATTTGAAAGTTCTGCGCCAGCGGGGCGCGGCAACTTCTCAACAAGTTAGTAAATATTTTCAAAAGTTTCGCGCGCGAACGGGACCGGGCAAAAAACTTCGGGGAGTTAATCCGGTTTTTTGTCGGATCACGAACGTCGGAAACTAACTGATACAAATACGAGGAATAAAAGTCATGTTGGACTCAATCAGTCAGGCAAGGGTGCTGTTTGGCTTTTTATGGGGATCAGACAGGATGCACGCTAAGAGGTGGAGAACGACAAGGACTTCTTACTTGCCGACAGTGCTGGTTTTACCCCCCACCCCCTCCCCCCATCGACGTTGGTACCGACGCAAGAGTGTGGCTGGGGAGTTTGGCTTTTTATGGGGATCAGACAGGATGCACGCTAAGAGGTGGGGAACGACAAGGACTTCTTACTTGCCGACGGTGTTGGTTTTACCCCCTCCCCCCATCGACGCGGTACCGACGCAAGAATGTGGCTTTGAAGGCTGCGTGTGTTTCGCTACAGCTGAGGAAATAATACAAAAAACGGGGACAGCGACTCTGTTAACTCCCTACACCTTCAGAAGTTAACAGATCAATCAATCAATCGTTGTAATTTGCCAGAATATTTTACAAAATAGCAGTGGCATTGTCAAGACATAGTTACAAGAATAGTTTCATAGTTTCTCTTGGTGTTAAACATTATGAGAATTTATCAGTCAAGCCCCATTCAAGCGGTATGTTTTGCGAAAAGATAACATTTAAAAGGGCCAAAGAAGACAAATTCTAAAAAAAATAAACACAAGGATGCGCACACATGGGTTATCTGTTGTGCGAGGTCTGAGACTGTAGGGGGCTCTCGGTCCCGATGTCCGGGCCTGGACAACGCGGGAATGTATATTTTTTTCAGGCGGCCAAAGAGACATGGGGTGAAGGAATTATGTTTAAAGCAGGATTAAGTGTAAGGAGGAAATTAAGTATATTATTGAGATGAGGGCTGACAATTTGCCACTTGGGGCAAGGAGAAATATATTGGTAAAGCAAAAAAGAGAATTGGTCCTTACTTCTGTCCTATATGTGGCCTTGAGGATGAAAGCGTAGTTCATTTGATGTGAATGAATGGAGAAAGAAGGTATTTGGTGAGAGAGTATATGATGAAGAATGGATGATAAGGATGATGAAGGATGAATGTTTTATTGCTCTGAAAAAACTTGGACGTTACTTGATGCTTGCGATGGAGCATACAACGAGATTTTTAGAATATGAGCAGTGTGTTAGTTAGTTAGTGGGTTTACTTATACAATTTTTGTTGCCATGGCCCATGTGCTTTTATGTGTAATACGTTCTATTCAATTATATATATATGTATATAGGTAAGTAAAGGTATATTTGTCCCACAGAAAATCCATCTCCAGCAGCAGGAATACAGGGAAGGAAGAGAAGAAGAGAACGGACAAGCCTGAGCCTGTTTATCAGCCTAATTGGCCGTGCTGATCTCCGATTCTCTGCCGTCAGCAATGGCCATCCTGGTGCTTTCGCATACCCCTTTCACCTCCCCAGACTTATCCAGGAACGCGATTGAAGCTGGGTAGACTTTTGCTTGTCTTACAGGCTTACGCCACAAACCCCGCCCCAACCAAAACGGTAGGCACCACCGAGACTCGAACCAGCGACCCGAGTTCGGCGTACAGAGAAAAAGGAACTAAATAAATTATATCCAAATAAAAAATCAACTTATGACCAAATGCACTCCAAAAATGGAGGTCATTTCCAAATGATGATTAACCGACGGAGCACCGACCAAAAGTAAATAAGTAATTTATTTCTGACCCACCATTTGAAATCCGAAGTATGTAAAATAAAAGAATTAAATAAAACACGACAAATACAATCCACAATTTTTCATTCATCGGCCAGAAAAGAATGTAGAGTTTCATGTGCTGGCTGGGCCCTGTTGTCCAAAATTTTTGGCACAGCCGACACCAAGTGTGTCGAGAACTCATTCCCCCAGTGGTTTACAAATCTCAAGTGCTGGTACCAATAACGGAAAATCAACTTTCAAAACTCCCGACCTTTTGAAATATTCACTCGCTGTCCCTCAGTCCCTAACAATCAAACATGCATTAAGGGGACCATCAGTCAATTTATCACTGACCTGACCCTCCACATGTCCTGGGGGAACGCGCCAGGTTCTAACGTTTCAATCATTCACAGCCCTTAGTTAAATTAAATTTCGTTGCTTAGCGCCCCAGGGCTCGGGAGTGTTTTGTATATTAGACCCAAGGCATTCTAACATAGAGCTGATAAATTCAGAAATAGGAGTGAAGGAGTAAATGAAGTCTTTTTGCGCAGTTTTAATTTTAATCTTTACTACTTTTGGTAGTAATACTAATACTAAAGTAGATGACACCTGGGAGGGGGGTGGGGGCTTTGCTTTTATCGGGACTGTTGCCCGACAGGAGCAATTTTGGGCGAAATTGTGACGACGGGATTCCTCAGAAGTATACCTATCGGTTTGATTAAAGCTGGTTTCGTACAAAGATGTGCAAACAAACACTAGCCTGTCTTTTACAAGCACAAAAAAAACACTATTTTTTTTTTGCCCGACAGGAGCTATTTTGGGCGAAATTGTGACGACGGGATTCCTCAGAAGTATACCTATCGGTTTGATTAAAGCTGGTTTCGTACAAAGATGTGCAAACAGAAACTAGCCTGTCTTTTGCAAGCAAAAAAAAACACTATTTTTTTTTTTTATAAATGCTAATTTTAGTCAATAGTGAACTATGGTAAGCCATGTCACCATACTGAGGGGGGGGGGGGGGGGCTCAAGCATTCTGTCGTATGGCTCTTTCTCACGGATCGCGGCAGGGTGATGACGCGAAATCAAAATCCGATTATCCTGCAACTTACGCGAGAGATGCCATACATGGGGGGGGGGGGGGGGGGAATAAGTTTCGGTTGTATGAGATATCAACTAAATTACGACCCACATGGTAGCGGGTGAAGTGAGGCCATAAGCAAGATTCAAGAGATGATATCCCTATGATTAATCGGAAATATATCCCATTCGAATCGGGGATATTTGGAACTCCTGGACGATTCCATCAAAAAGTGATGCAGAAGTACTTATAGACACCAATTTCCTCGATTTCGGCGAGAAACGTCAATAAGAAACGGCATAGGTAATAAATTCAGATCTTCTGGCGGATTTACTGATGCCTCCCTTCGTCCTCGGTAGATGAATCGAAATGTAAGAAAAAGCACGGGCAAAATACACCTCGGTTTCGATTGACAAAACACATACACGGTAAAAAGTTTCTCCGAGTACGGATTAAAGTTAACTGCAGTAGTTGCTACTGGGACTAATCTTATCTCTACCGGGATAAGACTAATCCGAATTAGAGATAATCTTACCCGATGAAAAATTTGTAGCCTGCGTAGTTGTATGGTAGTTGTACGAAAAAGTTGCCTGTAATACTATGTAATAGCGAAAAATACTATCATTTAATGTGCCTCATACTGGTCCAATCTTAAGTAGTAGAATCCAGTAGCATCCTGTCTTGCCATAGTAGCATCCAGTCTTGCTAATAGTAGCATGCTGTAGTATGCAGTAACACGCTAGCCTTGAAGTAGAAGCATGTAGTAGCATCAGTTAGTACTGCATGTTACTTTTTCGTACAACTTCGTACTACTATTTTGAGATGAATTTTTCATCGGGTATCTCAAAAGAGACAAGATTAATCACAGTAGTAAATACTGTAAGATTTTTTTTTACAGTGTAACGAGTGATCAAAACCATCCGAAGTTATGTGACGAGTGACGCAGAGACACAGAAAAATTGCACAACACATTCAAAGACTATCAACGTGGCACAGATTCGGCAGGAAGGTCAGATGCCCCCCCCCCCCCCCACGTACACAATATTTTTTATTGGCCCTAGGGCCTATCAGTCCGGAGTCCAGATTCAATCCATACGTGAATGCAAAGACACTGGTTCAGATTTTTGAGAAAACACGATTCTTTGCCCAGTGAAAGAGGGGCAAGTCGAACTAAAAAATTGAGGTTTTGGGACTTTTTTAGTCCAAAAATTTTCCAGATTTCGTGGTTGATATTTGTTTCAAGAAAAAAAAAAAAAAATCAAGCAAAGTATTCTTCAGAAATAATTAGTGATGAAATAATGAGGGGATAGAAAAAGTATGTCTGTTCTCCCTTCGATCAATAGGTAAAGTAAGAGGTAAAGTACCCCTCGCACTACTTACTCTTCAACTTGCAGTATCTTAAAATACTTGAATATTTTAAAACTAGGCTATCGTTTAAAAAAATAACCCACGGTTTCGGCTGTATTAAGCCTTCTCCAAGACCCGTTGACTTATAGCGAAGACAGGGAAACAATTTACATAACCGATTTTTCTGATGGAAAAACCTCTAGCAGGCAACCGTCGACAGCGTGATACACATCAAAGGTAGCAAATCACGGCAAGTGAGAAAATCAGCGTGGTTTTATTAGAGGGGTTAGAATGTACCGTGCGAAGTTATGTTACGACAAAGTTACGACTATTCTCAAGTCAGTTTGTTCGAGTTCCTGATACGCCAGCTCAATTTGATCGTCCTAGTACATCAAGAAGTACCAAACTCGCGGATCAGTTTGTTCGAGTCCCTGATACGCCAGCCCAATTTGATCGTCCTAGTACATCAAGAAGTACCAAACTCGCGGATCACCGAAATTCCGGCCCCCCCCCCCCCCCCACACACACAGTGCCCGAATCTGGTTCGGTTATGTCAATGATGTATCCAGGACATCCCTCCACTCTAAGCGTTTTCCAAGATTTCCGGTTCCCGGCCCCTCTAGCTCCCCCTTTAAAGTCACCGGATCCGGATTTTAAGTAGGTCGTCTGAGGTACGAGGTCCTTATCCTGTCACCCGTCCAAAAGTCATAAATACCTCAAGATTCCGGATTCCCTCTCCCTCCACTCCCCCCACGATGCTCGTTTAGAAATATATGGAGTGACTATGGCAGAAGGTTGCGTTAGTATTGTAAGTAAGACAGGTCCTTTAAAGTTTTTTTTTGTCAAATGGCTTTGATCGAATTGTCAAGACACGGGGAAGAAGGACAGACAAGAGGACACGACACAAAACTGCTAGGGTACGTAGAAGACACTGAAGTGGAGACCTTTAAATTTTGTGCCAATGGGAGTATATATTTACAATACCTGATAAAGGCGTATCCTTTGTCCTTGAAGACCCTGATCTCCTGAATCTGTCCGAAGGGAGTGAAGGTCTTCTGGATCATCTCGTCACTGACTGAGGGGCCGAATCCTCCACAATAAACTGTACAGTTTGTCGGCGAGGATTGGTTGTATACTTCGTCAAATGACTGAGGTTTGGTATTACCTAAAATATATAACAAAATTGAGACAATATGTCACGTAGGCTATGTTGAAAGCAGACTCTTCCCCGTATTGTATTCACTCACCTGCTTGGAAGCTAAGACGGGGGGGGGGGGGGGGGATTTCTTGCCAATGAATTAATTTCAGATTTTTTTTTAACTGTGTGGTTATTATTATCTAAAATGAGTGGTTTACTCACGATTGATGAACGGAATTAGTAAATTAAAACATAAGATACTGTAGTTTTCTTGATGTGCGTATTTTTGTGTTGCCCACAGGACATAAATTGAAGATAACTAAAATAGGTTGAGTCTAAAAAGGGCATTAGCCGATTAAAACACAAGTGATGTGGTAAGTATTACCAAGTGTAGTTATTACCTAAAATGAGTGTTTTACTGTTCGATTTTTGATAAATGGAATTAGTAAATCAAGATACTGTAGTTTTCTTTATGTGCGTATTTTTGTGGGGCCCGCAGGCCATAAACTGAAAATAACTAAAATAGGTTGAGTCTAAAAAGGGCATTAGCCGATTAAAACACAAGTGATGTAGTAAGTATTACCAAGTGTAGTTATTACCTAAAATGAGTGGTTTACTGTTCGATTTTTGATAAATGGAATTAGTAAATCAAGATACTGTAGTTTTCTTTATGTGCGTATTTTTGTGGGGCCCGCAGGCCATAAACTGAAAATAACTAAAATAGGTTGAGTCTAAAAAGGGCATTAGCCGATTAAAACACAAGTGATGTAGTAAGTATTACCAAGTGTAGTTATTACCTAAAATGAATGATTTACTGTTCGATTTTTGATAAATGGAATTAGTAAATCAAGATGCTGTAGTTTTCTTTATGTGCGTATTTCTGTGGTGCGCGCAGGCCATAAATTGAAAATAACTAAAATAGGTTGAGTCTAAAAATTTTTAGCCGATTAAAACACAAGTGATGTAGTAAGTATTACCAAGTGTAGTAATTATCTAAAACGAGTGGTTTACTCTTCGATTTTTGATAAATGGAATTAGTAAATCAAGATGCTGTAGTTTTCTTTATGTGCGTATTTTTGTGGGGCCGCAGGCCATAAATTGAAAATAACTAAAATAGGTTGAGTCTAAAAAGGGAATTAGCCGATTAAAACACAAGTGATGTATAGTAAGTATTACCAAACGTAGTATTTTTTTGTGTAAGTTTTTTTTGACCCATGACCAATTTCATGACCCACAGGCTAGTTAAAGTAAATATAACCAAAATAGCTTTATGCAAAAAAGGGCATTTTTGTGAATATAGTTTCGTATGACCCTTATGCTATTAAACGATATGGTGATTTAACAGTAGCCCCTTTTGTCGTAGAAAAGTAACAGCTCACCCTAAAAAATACCGTAAAGATAACTAAAATAGCTTTATACAAAAAACGGGCATTTTTCTATAGCCTATATAGTTTCGTATGACGCTTATGCTAGTAAACGATATGGTGATTTAAGAGCTAGTAGCCTCTTTTGTCGTAGGAAGTAACAGCTCACTCTAAAAAAATACCGTAAAGACAACCAAAATAGCCTTATACAAAAAAGGGCATTTTTATGTATATAATTTCGTAAGACCCTTAGACTATTAAACTACATGGTGATTTAACAGCTAGTAGCCCCTATTGTCGTAGAACCTAAGAAATCACCCTAAGAAATACCGTATTTCAACCTCTGCTAGCGAGTGATCAGCCCTTCAGTATTGACGTTCTCTTGAATATGGTGATTTAGGAGTTTACAGTCCCTTCCCTCACAAAAAGCGACACCGATTCCGACAGCTCTTCCTAGTTGTATCGTATTTCGACACAAGTGTCAAATTTAAGATCATTTATTGCACAAAAAGTGCCAGACTCAGGGCAAGTCGTCCGGATTATTGAAATTGTCGGAAATCGGATTTTCCTTTCTCAATAATATCCGACTGTTTCCGAACTCCCAAAATCCAATAACGGAATGCGCGACTGTTTGTTGATATCCGAACCATATTTTAATCAGAAAGTCAAAGCCACATCTTGCCTAGGGAGTTGGAGGGGGGAGGGGGGCTTCAACAGGAGGGGATTTGCTCGATTATGGAGGGCACGGGTTACCGAAATTAATTTGCATGAGACCATGGCAAGACAATCACAGGATGATAAACAAGCATCTAGATTTCCGGTCCGGCCAAGAACGAATAAGAGTTAAGGGAGAACGACCAACTCCTAACGTTTTTTTTTTATTCTGAAGATTAGAAGAAGGTTAGAATATGCGCTATGCTTCAAATCGTGGGCAGGCTACTAACGGACATGGTAAAAGGATTGCACCAATTTCTTTGGGAGTAGATAGCACGATCCTTATTTTGAGTGTTTCCAGTTTTAATCAAGTCCTATCTGGAAGTATTTGAATGAATGAATGACTGTAGTTAAAGCCATTTTTCAGGCCGTAAACATACATATACAACAACAAACAACTACCAAACAAAATCATGTAATGCTCAACTTTTGAATAATAAGACCTTTCCGGACAAAATTTCCAACTGCCACTATATTTACTTTCGACGTCACTTCAAAATTCCAAGAAGGGCTAATACTATACTATCTCCTGATGAATGAGCAGTGAGTTAAACTAAATTCTCGATTTATTTGTGAAAAATTTATCTTGGATGATTTTATGTAAAGTTTATTTACTGAGGAATGACAGAATTTGTTTTATTACGGCTTGCAACAATTCCAAACCATCCTTCAAAGGCCACGTTTCTAATTTCTCAAGTGAAGGAAACAATAAACCAAAATAGCAGAGCTAGACAAAAGGTGCTTTATCTTTGGATCCACCTGATGTGCATTTAATTAACGATTTAATCGACCATTTTTTGTTTAACAACAATTTTATTTAGGGAAGATGGCTCTTAATGTATCAAGTTGTTGGTTGATCATTATCACACAAATAGGAACATAGCGCCTACCAGTCATAAGGCGCGGGAATGTAAATCTTGAAAGGAGGAAATAATGTGACAGACCGTTTGGCTTTTTCAAAGTGGCCCAAACTTTACCCTAAGGAGGGTTTTCGCGAGACCTCGGAATCACTTTCCGGCGAGCGAAGCGCATCGCGAAAACTGTTGGAAAGCGATACCTGGAATAACTTTCCACTTCCCAACTGGACTGATCGCGAAAACGCATGGAAAGCTGATGTCATCGAGAAAATGTTGAATTACAAACTTTTTCGACTTAATATGGTTCACTTAACGGTTCTTTGATTCTCATACATCCCATCTAAGTCATCTTAATTACGATTGCCATATTTTTTTTTTATTACTGACACTTGCACTGTTTTTCCTCCACACTTCTGAAATTCCCGACGAAACATTCAACTTTCCGCGGAGCTTTCCACTAGCCTCGTGGAATCACTTTCCGGGAAAGCTGCTTCTGTTTCCAAAGCGCGAAAACCGGGTTGGAAAGTTCGGCAACTTTCCGAAGTGGCGCGAAAACCATTGAAAGTGATTCCGACTTTGCTTTCCAGCTCGCGAAAACCCTCCTCTAAGCTGCAAGTAGGCTACTGAAATATGCCAAGAAAACAAATCTTTTCGTAATCGTAAACTGGTTTCGAATTTTAACGTTCAGGATAGTATCAATACACTCTTTCGTTCGCATTCAAATCTATTTACTCACCACAGACATCCTGCCCTCTCAGCCCATGAAATTATTAGCCAGTGTTTCATTCCTGAACACGTTTAACGCGCTTGTCACAGTTTAAAAATTTTAAGTCTATTTAGTGTGTTTTTTAACTATATGAAAAGAATATAGTCATGTTTATTTACATTGTTTTGTTTAGTGTTTTATAGTGTATTTTACTCATACTCCGCTGTTATGCAAAAAGCGGGTAAGAAATAAATAAATAAAGAAAAATAAAGGAATTTTGGATAGATAAACTTGAAGGTAAATAGTTTGTTTTGTTTGACTGTGGGCCTGACTTTTCCGCAAAATAAACAATTGTGTATTATTATATGCCACCTTGGATAGAGCAGACTGATAAACCATAAAAAAACATGAATTAAACCTTGTTTACGACCTACGTCCCAAATCAGACTTCAGTAGTAAAATTCCAAACATTTTCCCAGTCTGTAAAACTTCCCCTAAAGCCTCTGTTTCCCCATCGAATAATCGAGATCAAAAATATGAACTGGATTACAGTTCGCCCTCACATCGGAAACGTATTTACTGGAAAATTTCCTGGTTGTCATCTAAAATACGAAAACCGGAATTTTCCAGTTAAAACTCCAAATCTACAAAGGATCAATGCAAGCCCCACTGGAATGTGGATCAAACAATTCCAAATATCAAGGATTCCGGAATTACAAAACGCATTATTTCAAACCTAGCAGGGGGGGGGGGGTGACTAATGTAGTTATCCAAGGAAATATTGATATACAAAGGGATTCGAACTCGTATGCTCGAGTGTTTGGAATGGTGTATGGATCGCGGATTCTTCTAGGTTACCGGAAGGGGTGGGGGTGCACTGAACTACACAACGTATTTTTTCAAACCTAGACACATTCGGGGGAGGGGTGACTAGCGCAGCTATTCAGGAAAATACCGATATACAAAGGATTTGCGACTTGTAAGCTTGAGTGTCAGGAGTATTGTGCGGGGTCGCCGGTACTTCTAGGCCACTGCGAGTAGATAGTGTTAAAGACAATTTGTGGTGTAACTTGTGCTTAATTTGATGGTTTTGTTGAATTGTCTGACACGGAATTTTGTAACTGTAAACATGTGTTAATTGTTTGTTGTGTAGCTGAATTTGGAGGGATGTCGTTGGTAATAAGTGAAATTGAATTCTGGGCGGCAAGGAATTTAACCTAATTTAAGTCAATTCTATACCCAATAAGATAAGAAAAACAGAACTGAGGAGACTGGGACAAAGAGAAGGAATCATGGAAGCTCCACGAAAGTACCGAAAACAACAACAACTATTGATTTAAGGTTCACTGTTGTAAAACAACCTAAACGCAAGGCCGTGATTCCGCGCGTCATGCACTGTCCATTCAAAACCACTCTCGGTTTTCACTACACCACCCCCTTACCCCCCCCCCCTGTTTACGTGCTAGTATTTTTGTATGTATAGTTATTTTAGTATTTTCTTCCTTTCTTTTTCTTTATTGTATTCCATTTGTTTTTCCTCTGGAATTTTTGGGTAAGGATTAAATTATTATTATTATTATTTATCATTAGTCGGACTTGAGAGCTAGATGTGTAAACGTCAGAAGCTGCACGACCCTTTTTTACCCGACCCTTTTAAAACTGAAAAAGCAAATTAATTGTAGAAACGCACACCCTTCTAAGAGTTAGTTGTTAATATTATGTATGTGATGTTTCCCATCCCTATAGTTTATATTCAGTTACTGACTGTTATATTCATTTCTATGGTTTTTGTTCTGTATCTTTATCTGATAAAGTAACCAACGTAACATCCACGAAAACAGAGGTCCCTTTGTTGGGCAATATTTGGAATTTTCGATACGCCGATATATCGATAATTTCACTTTCGATATTCGATATATCGCATCATCTCAAACTCCGAATAAATAAGAGCTGAATTATGGAAAACATAGTGCTCCAGTTTCGGATATATGAATGTAGGCTATGTTGCATTCTTTACAATAATTATGAATGAACAAATATCGTTTTCGATATCGATATTTACGTTTCGATATTCGATATCGATATTTGGTCCGATATATCGTTATCGAATATCGCCCAACACTAGTCCCTTTACTCAGCCCGAGTGAAACGGCAGAAATCATACCCCTACTTTCCAACAATGGCTCCACTTGTTCTAGAAGCTTTGAACAATGTTTTCATCCACACTAAATGGTATTTAACAGTTTTATATAAGTAAGTAAGTAATTTATTTCTGACCCGCCATCTGAAAAGCGGAGTAGGTAAAATAAACAAAATAATAAGTTTACCAGCGTCACTTCTTTTGACGCCCCCTGGTCACCTTGTCCGTGTTTCTGGCATACTGTTGGGATATTTCGAACGGCTCTGAGAGTAATTCAAAACGCCACACGCCGTAACCTGACGGGGTAAAGGTGCAAATATAATGGGCAACAAAGAGCAAAAGATTCAAAAGAGTAACAGTTAGTTGCTACAATTAATTTTTATTTTACTCAAATTACTGTTTTTGCTGAGTACTGCGCATGAATGTTCGGTAGGTTCTATTTTAATTATTTCTTCCGGGCCGTTCAAAGTTAAGCGACGTTCAAATATGCATACCTCTACTGTAATGGACAGAAAGTTTACTATTATTCAAACAATGTATACAACGGATACGTCAGTTACGATTCTTCATCAGCGATATTTCGGCCCTTCTTGGCAAGGGTCCTCCTCTGGCTGTCAATCTTCAGGTCCAATGTCGGGGAAGGGAACAAACCTGTAATGTAGATTAAAGGTTTGCTTCCTTCCCGTAATGTAGATTACAGGTTTGTTTCTTTCCTGTAATGTAGATTACAGGTTTGTTTCTTTCCTGTAATGTAGATTACAGGTTTGTTTCCTTCCTGTAATGTAGATTACAGGTTTGTTTCCTTCCTGTAATGTAGATTACAGGTTTGTTTCCTTCCTGTAATGTAGATTACAGGTTCGTTTCCTTCCCCGACGTTGGACCTGAAGATTGACAGCCTGACGAGGACCCTTGCCAAGAAGGGCCGAAATATCGCTGACGAAGCATCGTAGCTGACGTATCCGTTGTATACATTATTTGAATATATGTTTCAAAGTCAGCTTGGGCTCAAGGAATATTTAGAAAGTTTACTGCGGATTATCATATAAATGGCGAGTGAGAAATCCCTGACAACAACTTGAAATTTTTTACAAAAACATCGCGCTTCCAATAACCAATCAATCGATACAGGAAATTGCCCGGAACGGAGGGGGAGCACGGCAGCCCTTTGAAGTTCAAAATGACCGGTGGTGGATCCAAAGATGGCTTCTAGTCATGCTTGCCTGGTCCTAAATCAGTTTTTTGCACGATATCGCACCCCCATGACTTCAAAAGGTGGGGGAAAGACTTCGCCATTGGGAATGTAGTAATCATGGGGGGGGGGCCTTCCGTGTAATTACCTGGAGGGAGGAAAGAGAGTATGATGCCACTCGGTCGTAACGACGACTTGTTTTAAGGGACGTGCGTGGTAACTACTGTGTTATATCCCGATAATCTGAACTACTTGGCTCCTCTCGGAAGAATAGCATCAGCGATGTTCATGGATGAGTATGTGCTCGATTGATTTCCGAGATTCAGCCTGTTCTTAGTGTACACATCAGATGATAAATATCGTATGCAATTAGAATTTTCGTAAATGTGATTACAATACACATTTTTTGTTCGAGTTTGCAGTGGTAAATCCTAATTCGGTTTGCCAGTCTGGAACTGGATGGATGACGATTAATATTATAGTTATGTTACTTTAGTGTGGCCTTTTCAAAAGTGTATGTCAAAACGTTCGCAACATTTAAATCGACTACTACTATCCACGCAAATAAAAGCCCCCCCCCCCTAGCCTGATTGATTCTAGGCCCAAATCGCCTACGAGGTGTAGGTCAAAAGCCTCAAACAAATTTATGTTTCGAATTGAGTAATCGGAACTCTGTCAAGTCCTAGAACGTATTATATTGCCTTTCAAATTTATGTCCTGGTATTTCGGGACTGGTAACTGGGACAACTGACAAAACTAGTGCAGAGAAGAATGCATTTGCAATCGCAAATGTGCAAATGCTGCCAAAGCATTGCGAGTCCGAAAAAAACGAATGCAATCCGGATGAGCAAACATAGAGGGGATACTTACTCTGGCCCCGAATGTACAGCAGAAACCGCTGATCATTTTGTAAAACAATCCATAAGATCACAATCGCGAGTGGTATCTGATACGACACATTTACGAATTAGTAAAATATGAAAACAAACGTAACGTTAGTGTGTGTATGTGATGCGGTGGTGTGGTTTGTATATTTTCCTATTAATTTTTCAGTTTTATCATTCGATTTGTTAAATATTAATTTGGCAGAATCGAGAGGGGGGGGGGACCTAGAATTAGAGGTGTTTAAGCCTAGGTCTAGCCTACTAAAAAGTAAAAGGGTAAAATGTAAAAAATAAATATAAAAATGCTAAACGGAAGCTAAAATTAAAGTTCTTCCGAAAGCTCGAGCAAGCTGAAGCGACAATTACACGACACAGAGTTAAAAATTTAAAATATTATTAGGACTTAAGTGAAAAAATATACAAATCTTGTGAATTTACATATTGCCTTGCAGAACTTGGAGAAGAACATACCATACGCTCGCGAAAAACATGGTTTGAAGTACGATAATCGAAACTGAACATGCTTTCTTTAGTAAGTCAAGGTGTGACAAAATACGCTGGATACCCGGTAAACGTAGCAACGGATTCCTACCATAAGGTGTTACGACATTTTTTTTTCTGAAAACAAGTTACTGTTTGGTTAAATGTTTGGCAACCCTAAGATACTAAGCGCCGAACCCATGTTGGATCCCAAGCGTCAGAATTGTGAATTGACTGCTTTCTTGGTCGGTGCCAGCATTGGAAGGAAGAAGTTTTTTTTCTTTGGGGGGGGGGGGTGAATTTGTAACTTTTTACACCATGTTTTCGCTCGGTACCTTCTGGTCAGAAAGCGTCAACTTATGTTGGCTTGATTTAATTAATTAATTGAATATTGAGTTTCTGAAGATCGGCATGTTTTCTTTTCATTCCTCAAACTGCTAGAGTTTCACAAGTATATAAATCCACAAGATTTTTTCTTGAGAGAAAAATATTCAAAAGCTTCAGCTTGCCCTGTTAATCTAAAAGTAAGTTAAAAAAGAAGGTAAAAATATGATAAAGGTAAAAAATTAAGAACGGAACGGGGTAACTTACTAATTACACTTAGAACTAGTGCCGACGGCCTCTGAAAAAGGTAGCGCTGCTTTAATCTCAGTAGAAAACGAAAACAGGAAAGGGGATAAACAAAAAACAGGATAAACAGACTTAATTCGAGCCTAAATGGTCTCTTCTTCGACTCCTATCCATATAAAACCTAGAGTCCGCGTGTGAGAAGCATCAGTTTTTGGAAGTTCAGAAGGTTGCCGAATGCGGAACGAGGATGCTAACACCAAAGGGCCAATTATACGAGTTTATGGATCTCAGTCGGGCATATCCCCCCCCCCCCCACCCAACACACTTAGGTTGAAAGACTTGATTAGTAGTTCAACTATTTTTTTCTTGTTGTCTGGTTTTCCTGTTAAGATCTTTTTTTGACCTAGCCAGAATGGGCGTCCGGACCCCTTCACTAGATGGACCCCAAGGTCGTACCGTCTATTGGATTCAACTCGCGACTTGGTTGGGGGGGGGGGGGGGGGGGAGCCAGACATTGCAAATACTAGAATGCTTCCGATTAAGCTCTTATAATTTGCTAGATCATAATCGATGACAGCAAAACCCTGCCACAACGAGGAAGAAAGAGCGTCTAACCTCCAGATATGAAATATAACCTTCGGGAATTATCTTCCAACATTTTCCCGCAAAAAGAGGTGTAAGACTGGTGTCCGCTGTTAATCTTTATCGCTGATCTGAAGATTCGACAGCAGCCCTTCTGACCTTTTATATGCTTTGTTTTGGCGGAGGTGATGATTCTGAGGAACAGGGTACTGATGCTGCTAATACTCACTATGCACCTGTTGCTGCGAATTGACAATCGAGTCCGGTGGTCCCGGACTTCAATTCCAGCCCGGATTTTCGGCACCATCATCAATCTCATACGGAAAAGTTGAAAAAAAATTTCAGCCCAAGCTGACTGCGAATCTTATTTGACGGTGCTAAACGGATACGTCCGCTGAATTTTATCCTAGATATATTTGGGACCTTCCTGGCTTTGTTCTCGCCGAACAAGCAGTTCACCCGGAATCTGGCAAAAATAAATTTGTGGAAAGGTTCATTTGTTTGCTAACGTGAGTTTCCGCCGCGAAAAACGAGGGAAGCAGGACCTCTGTTCTTGTTTTCTTCTCTTTCTTAGGACAAGAAACCTGTTCTGGTGTATTTAACAGTGCAAAGCGGATACATCAGCTGAGTTTTCTTGGAGCTATATTTCGGCCCTTCTTGGCAAGGGTCCTTTTCAGAAGTTCACAAGTTCGTATTTCCAACTTGAGCGGCTTTGAGCCTGAAGAGGACCCTTGCCAAGAACGGCCGAAATATAGCTCCAATAAAATTCAGCTGACGTATCCATTTTGCACTATCAAATATGATTCGCAGTCAACTTGGACTGAAGGAATATCTGTTCTGGTGTATTTATCCTTCTTCCTTGACACATTTTTATGTTCCTAGCCTTGTTTTTTTGGTACCTCTGGATTGCTCCATGGTGTTCTTTTGTAACATTTTTCTTGCTCCACCAGGGTTGACAAGATATTGTACAAAGGTATTACTTGCTTAATATCGCCTTGCCGAGCCGGTGAAGAGGACCCTTGCCAAGAAGGGTCGAACTATCGCTAGATTAAAGCTACTGACGTATCCATTCAGCGTAGTCAACTGAAAACATCATATGAATCATAATAAACATCATATGACTTTTCAACTTTATGAAGAAAGTAAAGAAAAACCAGCCGGGAAAACTTGATCGTGTGTTCGCACCGGACCCGGAAAGGTCCGGATCCATCCGGAGGCGATCAATTCAAAGGTGCAGGGTTGTCCTACCGACGCCCGCCGTGTCTACTCTTGCCTGCAGGATGCCACGTCACAGAGAACCGTTTCGCATCGTTGTCAGGCCTAACACAAATAGATCAACTGTTCTTCAAAACAGAATTTACCCTCAAATCACCAAAAGTAGAAATCATAGCGAAGCGTTTGGACATTTTCTTATTATTTTTTTTAGATCTTGTGACTTAGGTGGCATTTTTTTTTTATGATTTTTGGAATTTTTGTGGCGTTTTTGATGTGAAAACCACCAAAATTAAGTAATTTGGTGATACAAACAGACGAAAAAGCACCAAAGTGAGAAATCGCAGCGAAGCGTTTTTTATTTTTTTTTAACGTTGTGATTTTTGTGGAATTTTTTATGTGAAAATCCCCAAAACCGAGTACTTTGGTGGCACAAACAAACAAAAAAATCACCAAATTTGTGATGGATCACTACCCGTGGCAACCCTGCCATTGCGCGTATGGTGGAGATTTAAAGGGGAACAAGGGGCACTTACTGTCGGCTTTGGGTGCAGGGGGCTTGCGGGTTGCCCAGTTGGTGCGGATAGCTCTGCTTCCAAGCCACTGACCGTTCATGTTTGTGATTGCATTCTCAGCGTCCTACAAAGAAAAGAAAGAAACCTCAGACAAAAGTTTGCTGTTGAGAAAAGAACACACGAAAGTAACCACAGCGTTTCGCTACATGTGGTTGTAAGATTAGAGTAGCTATTTACATAAATCGTCAGCAAAATCAATCATTCCAGTCTCGGTGTGATGGCAATATGTAAGAAAGCAATAAATATTCCTTGAAGGAACAAATAATGGATACGTCAGCTCAGCTTTCCTCTACCGATATGTATCTTCAGGCTCAAGTAAAACAGGAACCTGTGATATAATAAATAAAGAACATAATACAAATCTGAACTATGAGTATCAGATATCATAATTGATAGTGCAAAACGGATACGTCAGCTGAATTTTCTTTGAGCTATGTTTCGCCCCTTCTTGGCAAGGGTCCTCTTCAGGCTTGAAGCCGCTCAAGTTGGAAAAAAGAACTTGTGGGAAACGACAAGTTCGACTTTTTTCTCACAAGTTAGACCTTTGCCAAGAAGGGCCGAAATATAGCTCTAATAAAATTCAGCTGGCGTATCCGTTTTGCACCATCAAATATGATTCGCAGTCAGCTTGGGCTGAAGGAATATTTATCAGACATCAGATGCATAGTTGCTAGAATCTTCATTTACTTTTCGACGTCACTTCACTGACACTCAATTTAGTATATATATCGTCATGAGAAATTTATAGAGGCCAAAGCTTTTTTGGTGCAATTATATTATTATTACATTGAGCCTGAAGAGGACCCTTGCCAACAAGGGCCTAAACTTGGCCAGAAGAAAGCTCAGATGATCTATCTGTTTGGCGCATAAATATTAAGGGATCTTTAAAGCCCATCGATGAACAATCGCACCGATAATGCCCCTCCTTGTTTCTTCCCGTCAACATCCCCCCGATTCAAATATCCCCATCATTCCTAATTAAAAATGCACTTGTCTAAGCAGTAAATCGTAGTCCTGGAGAATCTGGCAAGTAATAGAAGAAAATTCTTAAAATTTAATTTCCAAAGAGTAAATCAATTTTTTAATAAGCGAAGAGGGAACTGGCAGCCAAATGACATTTACTATGACTAGGGTTAATGAAATAATACATGACACGGTCTCATGAGAGAGACTTAACCCGATATTTAGTGCAAGATTTCTTTAACTTCCAGGCCCTTTCCAAAATGTTCTAGTGGTGTTTGGTGAGTAATATTTTTCGTGTACTGGTTATAACTATTAACCATGTCTTTTTGTAAACAAAACGATAGTATTTGCATGCCGAAAGGTATGAATGGTATGAACTTTTGGAAAAATTTCTTTGGACTACCCCCTCCCTTTCTGCTATCCAGACTGAAAAAACATACATAGTTGTGAGGAACTGACCACGGGGAGGAAGCAAACTCAGTGCCTTCATTTGTCAAACTTTTTAATACCGGGTTCACAAACATACGTTTATATTTGTCAATTGTACATTCTGATTGTCTATTTAGTTATTTTGGACTTGTTGACTGGATGTTATATTTATGAGACCAAAAACCAATGACCAACCAAACCAATGAGCGACTTGAGCCCGAAGAAGACCCTTGCCAAGACGGGCCGAAATATAGCTCTAATAAAATGTAGCTGAGGTATCCGTTTTGCAGTGTCAAATATGATTCGCAGTGCCAATTTGGCAGAGAGAAGGCTCGAGGCCAAATGGCGGACATTTTATTCTACTATAAACTATAAGAACATCAACTCACAAGTTATAAATAAACCATAATCCATCCAGTTTCCAGATTCAAACGACAAAGATGAGTTGGGATTAACCGCGACCTTTAATCTATTTTTTATTATTATTTATTTTTCTTTAAGTGTTTTCAATAATCATTAATTTTATATTTGAGACTATTTACAGAAAGTTCAAGTTTAACTTCATTATGATACTTATGCCACACCCTCAAAAGCTTCTAAAGGTAGTTGACCTCTTATCCCTGTTGGTTCCGCGCTATCCTTTTCGGACCGCATAGTCCCATCTCATAATCATCCGGGATCCCTTGTGTCCAAACGAGTCCCATAAGTAATTTTTGACATTAGGGCGTGGTACGATAAACTCCCTCCTGACTATCGACCCCTCAGGTGAAGTTAAGTAAGTTTTCCGGTGTGGAAAACATTCCCATGTCCCGGAACGAAACAAATCCATCAGCCAATAATGACCTAATGTCAGGGGACCGGGATCCGAATTGTTCCGGTCGGAAAAGGTTGAAGTACTGACTTCTAGAGGAACATGAGCAGTTGAGGGATAAAAGCGGTGAACAAAACTCCAACAGGCAATGTTTATCGATCTGTGAGACAGTTTCACCGCCGTCAATTTGTCCGGAAGAACCCGTGGGGGGGGGGGGAGATTGCCAAATAGTCCAAGCAGGCACCCGCCTATTTTTTTATTTATTTATTTATTTGTGACCTGCTTTTTGGATAACAGCGGAGTATGAGTAAAATATACAATGTCAAAAACACATTAAAACACTAAAGAAAACAATGTAAATAAACAAGACTACATTCTTTTCATATAGTTTAAAAACATGCTAAATAGACTAACAAATTTTACACAGTGACAAGCATATTAAACGGGTCCAGGAATGAAAAACTGGCTAAAATTTCGTGGGGTTAGAGGGACCTATGTGCCCCATTTCTTCTAGAGACTCCATAACATTTGGCTTCCTTAAATCAAACAAAAATCGTTTTTCCAAAAGCTAGTTTTGTGTTGTGCAATTGATTTATGAGAATGGTTGATTGACAAAAAGAAAGGAGAAAAACACAGGAATCAACATTTAGACGGAAAAAAGAAGGTTTACAAATGTATTATCGTCTATCTTGCTTTTGCTGTGCTATTGATCGGTTCTTGCTTCTGTTCGTTAATAAACTATTCCACTACTTCTACTACTACTATCTGCTACTATGCTCTACAGCGAGCTGAACATGATGCACTACTTTAAATTTAAACAAATTTTGAAAATTAGAAGTCTTAGAGATGTTAGAAATTTGGGAAGATTCCTTAATGTGGCTATGGTCCACAGGAAAAGTTTTTTTGTAGTTAGTTCTGCTGTGTTGTTTTGCTGTTTCCATGGCCCTCTGTGCTTTTACGGAATAAATCTTATCTTATCTTATATAAAAAGGCGGTAAGTCGAAGTTCAGGAGCGTCGCTAATGGGTTAGGTAATCTAAAGTCGCAATCGACGGGGGGGGGGGGGGGAGATAAAAACTTACGGTCTTCTTAACGAAGGAAACGAAGCCATATCCTTTAGATTTGAGTGTCTGAGGGTCGCGTACAACTCGGCAGTCCCTAGAAAGAAAAACAGAAATTACTTCAGAACCACTTGTGGAGTATATTTTTATTTATTTGTGACCCGCTTTCTGTATAACAGCGGAGTATGAGTAAAATACACATATTAAAACACTAAACAAAACAATGTACATAAACATGACTACGTTATTTTCATATAGTTCAAAAACACACTATAGTGGAACTGTGACATGGAGCGGCTTCCAACTTATTGCTACCCAATTATAAGTGACAGGCCTCAGCGCAATAGTAAGGGTAGGCTACCCTTCAACTTCCTACCAGGCGGTAAACAAAGAATAATGTCACATTAGCCTAGCAGAACTTTTTGTCTAAATGATATTATTAGTCATTACAAATTAGTTTGTAACAACAGGGGCGTCACGACCGGGGGGGGGGGGGGGGGGCGCCCCCCCCCCAATGCTGTCGGCCAGTCGGTAAAAAATAACCGGCCGCGATTTTTCGTCAAAACAGTTGATTTTGTTCATGAAAACAGTCGTTTTTTCTGAAAATTGGTCGATTTTTCGTCAAAGTAGTCGTTTTTTCTGAAAATCAGTGGATTTTTCTGAAATCAGTGGTTTTTTTCAAAACTAATTTTTTGTTGTTGAAAAAAGTCGTTTTATTTACCAGCCAGTCGGTAAATGCCTCGTCCCCCCCCCAAACATTTTGGCTCAAACGCAAACATGATTTCCAGAGCAGGTACATTCATAAAACAAAATAAAATAAATGACGTGGGAATGAGAAGCTGAAGGATATAAAGGAAGTGTGAGTAAAGTTTATTTAAATTAACAGTTTCACCTGTACGTAATGACTGTTACATATATCAGTTTTTATCCATCGTACTACTATCAAATTATATGTAATGTAAGTACATTGCGTGGAACTAAGTAGCAGCTTATCATGGGGAATATAACGTTTGAAGCCAAGTTGACCATTCATTATTAGATGATTCATATCATCTTAGAGGGATAACTAGCTGATAAAAAAACCCGAAAAATCACGGTTTTCTATTTCTTTCTTATCATGGGTCCTTGGTATCAGTGACTGGATCCTCCAGCGATCATCCATACATGCGATTTCCGTACATGTTGCCAATATCATCCTCTTAATTTCCAAAGTTCATTATTAATCTTTTACTAATATAAATTTCCATACTGCATTCCTGCCATTAGACAGATTGGCTCTTCTTTCATATTACAAGGGGGCACTCTCGAGGGGTCCGCAGCGTGCCTATCTAAGTACACCCTTTCCTTGGGCTACCACCGAGGAAGACCCAAATAGAGAAAAAATAAACACCAACTTGTCAATTTATGTAAATCTGATATATGACTGCATTAGACGGATATATCAGCTGAGTTTATATGATATGATATTTATTTGTCTTAAAAGCCCAAAGGCCATAACAAACACATACACAACAAAATGTAAAGTAGCATAATGTAAATACAAAAATAAACGGTCACTCTACTACACCAAACCCCACTCAAACACTTTTCCCTATGCAGACTGGCCACTCTGAGGATATTCGGCCCGATCTAGCATCTTTGATCTGGCTGTTCCAAGCCAGAGCCGGAAGAGACCCTTGCCAAGGAGGGCCGAAATATTGCTTAAATAGGACTCATCAAACATATCGGTTTAACGCACTGAAATATCATTCGCCGCCAGCTTGCGAAAGGAATACTTATAATAAATATTCTTTGAGCCCAAGCTGGCTTTGAAACATTTATTCAAACAATGTTTACAACGGGTACGTCAGCTACGACTCTTCATCAGCGATATTTCGGCCCTTCTTGGCAAGGGTCCTCGTCAGGCTGTCAATCCTCTGGTTCAACTTCGGGGAAGGAAACAAACCTGTAATAATCCTGTAATAAAACCTGTTAAAATAAGATTATTACAGGTTTGTTTCCTTCCCCGAAGTTGAACCAGAGGATTGACAGCCTGACGAGGACCCTTGCCAAAAAGGGCCGAAATATCGCTGACGAAGAATCGTAGCTGACGTACCCGTTGTAAACATTGTTTGAATAAATACTTATAATATATATAAATACGTAACATATATATAATTACGAAGAATTACGGTCAGGGTCGATCGGTCATGAACCGAAATTCATGCCAGAATGTTCGGCAGTTTTATCAGTTCCGTACGGGAAGATTCATGATGAAAGTGTTGGAAATTCGACCGGAAAACCACCGGAAAACCACTATAAACCCTCCGGACAGAAGACCAAGGTCGGGAGATCGCGGAAATGAATAAGTACCAGGATTTTCGTCAACATCTATAATGCCGTTCGGAAAAGTTGAGATTTTTTTTCTATTAATTTATTAGTACATTAGGCAGCTTTTACCTTGTCTTTTTGACGAACGTGCAGAAAATCCGGCCGGAAAAATCTGAACGTCTATCCACGCTATAATGCGCGGATAACCGGTTGAAAAACACCTTAAGGCTAAGTTTGAAATTAGAAGCACATGGCTAGAGGATTCAAAAGTTACAAAAACAAGCTTTTCTTAAAGTCTTACGAAGTTGCTCTCTAAATATCTCTGAATAAAATAAAAGTGTCCCGAGAAATTTATAGAGGCGAAAGCCTTATTATTGAAATTATATTATTATTATTAAATAAACGTATCGCAAACACTGGAAATAAAAAGGGAAAAAATTGACACTTCAACCGAGTTTGAACCGTGTCCTTAATTATCTTACTAAAGCAACAGTAGGACCAACACACTGACGCGCCAAGTTTGAAACCAAAACCACACGGTTCTCGGATTGGAAATATCAAAGAAAAAGCTTTTTCTCTGAACTCCCACAAAGTTGGTAGGTAAATAGAAAAAAAACATAAATACTGGGAATACTACCACCTGATGCCCCCGTCTGGGACACTGAAAGAATTGGAGATCAAAAGGGAACTGTGCATACTGACTTCCCACTTATCCTGCTTGAAGTATTCCCCTTTGAAAGTAAATTGACTGAATGTATTTGAAGAGGGATCGGGCTCGGTGCTTACAAATTACGAAATACGGAAAACAAACTTTTATTTTGCAATTTTTAATTGGCAACCGACATTTAAGTAGGTGCATCACATCAGGGTTCACATCTTAGATTGCTCCGAAGCGTAATTTGGGGTAAGGTAATAATTTGTGGGTATTTTTCTGGAAACAGCTTATTGCTGTTAATTAAATTTATTTTCAGGATCCGATTGCAATTCTGGGTTTCTAAGTATCACTTTGGTGACTTCAAAGATTGATACTGCATTATGGGCCAATACAATGCATAGCTTTCTTCACTGGTCGTACACACACCATAAGAATGGAAAGATAATGTAAACGCTTAAAGGACGTTTCTTACCGAAAATTCTAACGCAACCTACTTCCGTAATCACTCCATCCATTTCTAAACCAGGAGACCCAAATTTATTACCGCACATTCTAACCCCTCTTAACGAAACCTCGCTGATTTTCTCACTTGCCGTGTTTACCTTCGATGTGTAAATGTCTTAAATGTCACGCTGTCGACGGTTGTCTGCGAGCAGTTTACCATCAGAAAAAACGGTTATGTAAATTGTTTCCCTGTCTTCGCTACAAGTCAATGGGTCTCGGAAAAGGCTTAAAATAGGCAAAACCGTGGGTTATTTGTTGGAAGGACAGCATACTTTTAAAGCATTCAAATATTTTAAAATACTGTAAGCTGAAGAGTAAATAGTGCGAGGGGTCCTTCAAGGTTCCGCTTATCAATAAGCATTAGGAACCGTGCAAGGGCCTCGCTGCGCTCGCCTATTTTTTTAAATCAGTTTCTTCATTGCGACCCCAAGTCGAACACCTCACTTAAGCTCAGACACCTTTGAGCTGGCGATAGCCGGCTGGCTTCACACTCGTGTTCGGAAGCATGAAAATGGATTCGAATATTCTGACGATTTAACAAATTTAAATACTTTTCGACCGGTCCCACAGATGTACACTGGAGTGCGTCTGGCGCAATCTGGTGCACGGCCGGGAATCGCAGCTGGCAAGGAATCAATCTGCAATATCGAAATTTGCAGCACAGTGGACGATACAGAATTCACAACCGCGCGAGTATTATCTTCTGCCACGGGTTGAACGGACGGGATCCGATGCTGGGAAGGAATCAATTACTACCTCAAGGTTTGCAGCGCGATATTGAATTCATAACCGCGTGATGTGTACACCTATCCCAAGAGTGGGAACCCTCTGTTCTTGACTGATTCCATGAAACAACAGGAACAAAATATCAACAGACGAAAGAATTGAGACAAAGACAAAACCGCTTAGATCAGCAATCAACTAGGCCAGAAACAACAGGACGATTTAGGATCCATTATCCCCACCTTGCCTGGTTTACAAGCCGCAATTTCCCTGAGAGCTGATCCTACCACCAAAGAGATTATCCTCCATTCAGGTAATGAGTGGGCTACTGGATATATCTCTTGTTATTGCTGAACTGGAACAAATAAAGCGAGAACAACCCTGTTAGGTTGAAAATATGGTATACACGGACAACTTGCTTTCACATTGAAATCCGCAACTGCACAAGCTTCGCTTACGAAAATCTACGCAGCGCAAGGACGGGACCCGTGCCTATTTTGCGTTTGCGCAAACCCATCCCGCAAGGAATCCGAACCTAAATAAATATAATAATAATAGTTTATTCATAACCCACTGCACAAGAACAATGTGAAGGTAGTGGAGTAAAAAAGAGAAAGAAACAAAAGAAACAACAGAAAAAAACAGTACAACAAAATAGACAACAAAAATCAACAGAACAAACGGATGAGCCCGTGATATGGAGTAAGCGGCTGGTATGCTTGTGCCGACAAATTTTCACGAAGATCCTTGAGTTTTGCAGTTATACCGGGAGCTTTGTATTTTATTTGTCTATCCATAGACAAACAGTAGTTAGATATATGCATTAGTATATTTACGTGTTTTTACAATATATTCTTGTGGCAGTCTTTTCTTCTTCCATTCTTTCTTTTCTTTTACTCTTGTACTTTTGGCGGGTCATACATAAAAACATTATTATCATTATTTATGTTGCTAAGTCAGCAGTTCAACTTCCAATATTTCGCGAAAAGTAAAGAAAAAATAGACTAATTTGAGAGAATAAGCGAAGTAATTATGTAATATTAAAGTATATTCGAAAACAAACTTAGTTTCTTGCTTTCGAGTTGGTATTTCTCATTTATTCAAAGAAAAAGTACCAACTCGAAAGTAAGAAATTATGAAAAAAAATAAAAGAATGCGCAAGGTTTACGATAACAAATTAAAATTCTTGCGGCCGCCCGCGTTTGATGTACACCGGTTCCAGGTGAGTGACCCCCTCGGTATCAACGCGCTACAAATTACGGAAAACATTAAGGAATATATATTAAAGCGAAATATATTAAATAAAACATAAGCATATATCATATATATTAAGACGGAAGGTCAGCTACAATATTTGCCAGCTGTTTCCAAGTCAGCTTGAGATCAAAGAGCATTTAACAATTAGGAAGGCTGTTTAAATCCAAACGGGAACTAGTGCTAAACTAACTAAAATAGGTAAGAACAGTAAAGTGGGGTAAGGGTTTTTTCACAGACAATGGAGCATTGACGAGTCAAGTATCCCAGGCCGATCCCTGTGGAGGGATTACAATGTCTTTGCTCCGTCTCTCGATGTGAAGACTGGCCTTTCCACTTAGAAAAGTGCTGATTTCTTTGTGTTCCAGATGTGAAATGGTCTGGAGAAAAGTATACACGTAATAAAGAATCTTCCCCCATAACAAAGGCTTATTTTTCCGGACAAAAAGTTCCAGAAAAATAAGCTTCTTTTCCCCAAAATGGATATTAGGTATATGCACCTTTTCAGAGATAGGGAAAACAGAAATACTCTATCGGATATGTCAGAGGAGTACTCAATAATCTGACGCGAAGAACGTAATACCAGGGAGTGGCCGCTGCTTTATCCCGAGTGAGGCGAAATCGGATTGAAAATTCATTTAATTTTTTAAGTACGGATTGAATCTATACAACACTGTTAGGAGATTCGGGCCAGAAGGTTTACTCACTCGGTGGGAACCATTGTACCCTCCCCCCGTAGGCACCGACTGGGCACTTATTGTGCAGCCATTTTGGGCGTGAGTAATCCCTCGTTCGTTTCTTTAAATTACATTTCTATTCTGTACAAAATATATATAAAAATAAAATGTTTAAGAAATAATATAATTTATACTCATATTGGCTCTTGTTTTGAAATAAATGAATAACAACTGGACATATTCATAAGTAAGTAATAGTAAGTAAGTAATTTATTTATGACCCGCCATTTTGAAAAGGCGGAGTAAATGAAGAAAATAAAGAAAATAAACAAAACACATAAACACACAGAAAGACACTTAATTTTTAATCGTCGGTCAGGAAGCAGTGGACGACGTCGTGCGCTGGTTGGGCCCTGTTGTCCATGATTTTTGAAAGCGATGAGGAAACATCCAAAAGGGTACACTTGCATCTTGAATTAGTAGATTTGAATAAGTAGACTTTTCTTCCAATTTTCTTCCCTTCTTCTTTTTTTAACCTTCAATTCAATCTGTTTTTGTCATTCATCCAACAAAAAAACATACATAGCGCTCCCATGAAGAGCACCGTGCCGTCTGCAGGAGTGCATAGCTTTTATTCGCTTGAAACATACAATTAAACACATTTCTTATCTTAAGCTTTTCTTCTCATTTTTTTCATTTCTGTATCCACTCAAGACAATTCTTTGTCACATGAATGATTTCTTATACGAATTACGTAAAGGCAAGTCAACTTTAGTCTGCGTACTCTGTCAATATGTTTCACATGTAAGTAAGTAAGTAATTTATTTCTTACCCGCCATTTCGAAAAAGGGGAGTAAATGAAAGAAAATAAATAAAACACATAAACACAAAGCAATAGACACTTAATTTTCAATCGTCGGCCAGGAAAATAAAATAACTATGTAAAGTAAAATAAAAGAATTAAATAAAAATACAACAAATTCAATATACAATTTTTCATTCATCAGCCAGAAAAGAATGTAGTGTCATATGCTGGCTGGGCCCTAATGTGCATGATTTTTGGCAGAGCCGACGAAATTTCCAAAAGTGTGACGCTTGCATCTTTAACTTGGAAACAGCTTCGTCAGCATATATGTCTTTGATTAAGTAGTTAGTACGAAATTTGCAAAACATACATAGGCTACAGACATATGCGCATCGACGCTATTGCTTTGCACTGCGAAATTGCAGCTTTATGTGTCTGCGGCAAGACGCAACGCAAGTAGACACGAAGCCTACTGCGTGAACCAAGAGCGTGTTCCACCCTCGTACCAATAGTAACTATTAGTTACTAAATCCGTTCCAACCTCACGAAAAGTTACTACGCTGACCGTTCCAGCCTTCTCGAAATAGTAACTAATAGTAACTATTTGCTTACCACGCTCGGGAGCGTAGTAACTACGGATCTCTGCAACGTGATTGGTCGGATTCGCCCGTGGTATGATATCCTGCTGGAAAATAAAAAAAATCGTTCCAGCCTTGACGGCAAAAGCCAGAATTCGTGACGTCATGCGTAGTAACTACGGCAAGTAGGGTGGAACACGCTCCAACAGTACATCTCTCAAAAGGATTCTAAGACAATAAATGTCTGCCGGGTAAGAGTTCCGCCATCTAATGGTGGCCGAAATTCAATTACTGGGCGAGACATAGGAAAGATTAGACGTCAATTGGTCCCGCGGACTCTCGACTTCCCGATACGATCGGAGTGGAGAGCAAAAACGAATTAGTACCTGATATATGATATCGGGAAAGGTCCTCAGCACGAACTCCACAAAAAGAGAAAAGACGAAACGCGAAAAGACCTTCCGCGTCTTGTATAACAACTCTTTCCGGTGGTTACACGGGTTTAGATGGAACTGTAGTGCTTCGAATATGTTTGTTGGTGAAGGAGTCCCTTCTCTCCCTGAAATCCGTCGTTCCTCCGTTCTTTCTCTCCAGTCTCGAATTCTGACGTCGAGCAATCCTCTGCTGGTGATTCTGTGTGGTCCGCAAATGCGCGTCGACGCTATTGCTTTGCACTGCGAAATTGCAGCTTTATGTGTCTGCGGCAAGACGCAACGCAAATAGACATGAAGCCTACTGCGTGAACCAAGAGCCTCTGTCTCTGCCTCTGTTACTACCTCTGTTACCTCTGTTAATTTACTGTGGGTTCGACCCATCCTGATTGAGTTTTGAGTACTTTGTTTGTTGGACCAACATATCCACCTTATTGGTGGATATGTTGAAGGTATACACAACACTGCAGCTCGCTTCAAAAAAGTTGCAAGTGCTGAATGTAGGACAGTTACGGGAGTACCAAGTCGGAATTTTTGCTTATCAATGTTGGAATGATTTAAGTCCAGAGGTTTTTCGTGATTATTTTAGTGACAATAGAACTTTGCATCATTATGAAACGCGTCATGCTAGTGACTTCGTCGTCCCGCATAGAAGTGGAACCAGGGCCGGCTTCCCTACTAGTGGCCTAATGTGAGGAACTCTGTTCCGGAGAGCATTCGGGAGGCTGAGCACCTGGGGCTATTTAAAAATAAATTGAAAAAGTATTTGTTAGGCCAAGGTTCATAGTTTTTTTCTATTTTTCCTATTTTTCTTATTATTTTCTTTTTTCTCGTTATTATTATTAAATGAGTTGATGAGAGATTGGTTATTATTTCTTATTTTAGTGCTCTTTTCTGTTATGTTTTGTTTTTAGTTAATTATTAGTTAGGAAATGAGTTTTATGTACCCGCCCAATTGCAAGTGCTTTTTTGTACCTTTCTTGGGGCGGGTACTGGCATCATAGTTAAATGCATTTTGGTCGTAAGAAATAAACTGAACTGAATTGAACTGGAGGCTTTGTGCCTTCAGCATATTTATGTTTTGTCCTTTTCTCTTTTTAGTGTATATAAAATGAGTCGTTGTGTAGCAGCCCCAGTTGGCTATATTTTGAAATAAATAAATAATATAAGTAAGCCCTTCTTTATGGTATTTATGGAACGGCAGCAAAAAAACCCTTTCCCAGTGACGCTCTGGCAGTGTTGCCAGATTGTGTTTACAGAAAAACGCCCGGAGACTTTAAAAACAAGCTAACAAGCCCGGCTTAATTTTACCAAAAAATATTTGCTAATCAAGCATGTATAACAGCTCATTTCAGTGGAGCCATTCAGGGGGGGGGGGGGCATGGCTCCACTATATTTGAAATTCTATCCTCCTTAGTGAATTCTTATTCCAAAAAATAGGTTTCAAAAGGCAAAATACGGAGCAATGACTTTAGCATACTTGAAGATATATTCGAAAACTGCTCTTAATTACCCCTAAAAGAGTTAATTTTTTTTTAGTCTGTGTGACCTGTACTCCAGACTCGAAATAGGTTTCAAAAGGCAAAAATATAAAGCAGTCATAGATGGGTAAATATTTTTATTCGCCAAAAACATGTCATGGCTTACGCCAAATTTTCACGCCTTCAGAAAACAAGGAGAATGATTTTTTGTTTTGTTTTAGTTCCGCATGGACAGCGGAAGAGTAATTTCCGATTTTTTTTTTATTTCTACTCATTACACACTTTCTACTAGCATTTCTTCATATTAGTTCAGCTGTATCCATTCAAGAAATTCCCTCCGGCCGCTCCCAGAGGTTTGATCGGTTTTGGAGTCTGGACCCCTAAGACCCGTACCCATTACGAATTTTAAGGCTCTTGCGCGGAACGATCCAGTCTGTCAAGTTAAACACATAAGTTTTCGGCCTGGAACAAGGATATAGTAAAGTCCGGAGCACATCTGCCAACACTGCGCTCTGACCTTTCGCCAGGCAAGCTCCGCATCGCACTTGCGATGACGCAACGCAGAGCTTGCGCCGCTAAATATTACGCAACACAAGTACAGGAGTGCGTCCCAGGCAGTTACTGCAAGTTATGGTGGTAAGAGGAGGAGCCAGCTCTTTATTGTGGTGGTTAACCTGATTACAACCCCAGTGTGGTTTGAACACAGCTTAATCCTCTAGGTGATTAATGGTGCATTTACACACTGCGTAAAATCCGAGCGTATTTTAAGCAGGTATTTGGGCTTGAAAAGATCTCTAGCAGTACGGACGTATTTGAGAAATCGGTACGTTTCGTATCTAAATACGCCCGTATTGCTAGAAATCTTGTCAAGCTCAAATAAGTGCGTAAAATACGCTCGGATTTTACGCAGTGTGTAAACCAACCATAAGAGATGATTAAGCTGTGGGTTTGAATTGAAGCCTGGATGGATTATGGTTATTATGTAACTGTCCGCCATTTGACGTCGACTCGACTCCTCTCTATAGGCGTATTCTCGCCGTTCCCCGAGGACTCCACTTGAGGAGTCCCCGCGTTTTTGTTTGTCCCGGGGACTCACTCCCCGTATTCTCGCGAGTCCCCACGGACGGGGAATGCTCAGATTATCATCACCATCATCAAAAAGGACTCCCTTTCAAATTCGGTGGGGAATCAATGTTTGCTGTTGTAGGTACAATGTAAAATTAATTAAAAAGAATCAGAATAAAGAAAACCAAAAATAAAGTTGATCTAGACTAATTTTTTCAGCTGCATATTCATTTTTCGAACAAAATCCATTTTAGAAGCATTCCCCGTATTCTCGCTGTTTCTTTACGTGGAGTCCGCGTGGAGTGACTCCCTCTGTTCTCGCCGTTCCCTTCGATTCCCCGAGGAGTCCTCGGGGAACGGCGAGAATACGCCTTATGCCAAAAAATAGAACTTGAACTTGTTACAACGCTCTCTGTAACGAAAATAATAACAACGCGGCCATACGTAACCACTCATACGGGATTTGGTGGACCGATAGTTATTGTCACTTTTAATGCTCCCGACCATCATAAGCGAAGAGTCAGTGAACTCGACCATCATAAGTGAATTGTAACAGTCGTGGAACGAAAATAATAAGAGGGACGAGCTAATTTCCTTATCATGTCGGCCTCTCGAACGAACTGTAACGATCGAACTAATAGCTCGGTGGAAAGGCTATCCAGCTAGAACCAAGCTCTACTCTTGCGTTGCATCAACGCATGCACATCATTCCAAATTAACGGAGAACGAAAGTTTTTGAGTAAAAACTGGCAAAACTAGTTTAGCAGCGACTTGGATCTGAAACGAGGCCATCTTCTTGGCACATAACACAAGTGAAGAGAAATCGCTGAACTGGCGTACCCTTCATCTAAAGCGACGCAGAAAATATTATGGGCTCCTGATCCGATCAAACTCGTTCACCCGTCACTCACCTTAGAAACAAAGGCTGGTTGATCTCCCATCTTTTGAAACCTAGGCACGTTTAACGCTTTCTCGGATGTAGCTTGAACGATGCATGATATATCGGGCGTATATTTAGTTCTGAATTATGCAAATTTATCTTCCAGCAACCCGTTTCCGATCTATGCACTTAGCCACGAGGAAAATTCCATCGAACATTTCCTAAGCCCCCGATTAATCGCTTCAACGGTCCCGTTTGGTAAATTTGAATATTTGAATTTTGGCGCGCCCGCGAATAAAGGGATACCCCCCTCGTAAACTAAAGGGGTTACATGGTGGGGAGAAGATCACATTTATTCGGAAACAATGGAAGTCGAATCCCAAGAAATAATGGGATAATCTCCTTTAACTGGTCAAAACGGTTGCAAAAACTTTTTAATTTTTTTACAGGACGATGGAAAAAAAAACACTGAGCCGCGAACACAGCATTCAGGGTTTTCTTACCCTGAGAAGTGCGGGCTACTATTCTATTCTATCTTTGGGATCCCAAACGTAAGTCGTACCACGTACGTACCACACGTGGTACCGACGCTTACCAGTTTACCACGCTCCCGAGCGTGGTAAGCAAATAGTTACTATTAGTTACTATTTCGAGAAGGATGGAACGGTCAGCGTAGTAACTTTTCGTGAGGTTGGAACGGATTTAGTAACTAATAGTTACTATTGGTACGAGGGTGGAACACGCTCATAATACACTTCACAAATAGACTATTACACCTCTAGAAATAAAATGCTACGTAAACTAAGCTAAACTTTCAAGTCACATATTTACAAACATCTACGATACATTTGGGGTTCGTAGATTTCAGGATACGGGGAAGCGATACCAACCCACCCCCAACAAATGTTACTCTCAAATGCGAAAGCTCTTGGCACTCAAGAGGAAGTGGTTCAAATCCTCTTCCTCAACTTGCAAAGAGGGCAAAGGTAAGTCTTTCCCGTGACAGCATTCCTCCTATTGAAAAGTTTATTTTTACTGAGGATAAGTGTGGCGACGTTGCATGACACCTAAATTTTGGTTGACTTCACACATCTTTTTACGATGATTTTGTTTCACCCTGAAATCCCGAGTTTTCTATTAGATTTGCATCAATAACCATGCCTTCCTTTTTATGTAGAGTACCCTTTGATACCAATTCAATATCAATGCAGCAGAGATGAGTTCTTTTTGTATACTCTATGGATCCTTAGGGACTTTGTTAGGATTCTGGGATCCTGACTTCAGTACTAAAAATATGCAAACCAATACGGCCTCTTATCACCAGGGGAATTTTTGGGGATACAGACCAAAGATCCTTTTCCGTCTCTACGGCGTGTTTTATGTGAAACCGATACATTATTGGGATATCTTTCTATATCGATGGAATATTTTCTTTTCTCCGGGGTTAGGTGGAGGATAGAGTGAGATAAATATAAGAAAAGACATTATGCTTACAGGGAATCTACTGTTCCGATTAGGACCTGCCTCTGCCTTCAGAAGGAAAATCATAGCCACATTTTTTTTGCTAACATGTTCTAAAAGTTGCAGAAAATCTTTCTGTATCGATGGAATATTTTTGCTTTTTTGAGGGTGAGGTGGAATAGGGCTCCAGATATTTGAAAAGTGTCTGCTGTCAGCTTAGGACCTGGGTCTTGAATGAATCAAGTCAAATTGTAGAGAATCACAGATAACAATTCAGTTATTTTTAAAATATTAGACAAGCATTGTATTCTCGGAGTTTATTTTTATCAGATTGTGATGAACAAAATTAAAACTTGGACGGAAGTATCAATTTCAAACTGCGACAGTCTACTAAAAAAAAATATATCCCTGAAATAAAATCTCATACCGACTTCAATATTAGCGCCATTACTTACTAAACCATAATTTAAAATTTCGTACATATATGTGATGATGGTATTTATACAAAGGATTTCCACCGTGACAAATGAACCAGAAGGCTTTTTTTGCATTTAGAGGTATAGGAATGACGAAGACACATAGCATTTTTATTTTTTAATTCACTAGTACTATTGTTTCTTAAATTTCATACCCAAATCTTGTTTCTTATTTGTTACCATACGCTAATCAGCCACCATAGCATATCTTCTAGATTCACCACGTTCAGAATGGCACCAACACGAGTTTCGATCTATCAATTCTAATCTTGGATAATATATCTCTATTTGCGTCGCATTACGAAAATGAGATACCAGAAATTCAATTAGATAATACTCCTCTGCCATACAGCTTGTTTACAGCATTAGGATATTACCTTGTTTTACTGCTTATTTTTTCGACGGGAAATTGTATCGATTTGATCATGCGGCAACGAACAGGTCATTTGGTGGAAACGACACGAGTCGGGAAAGTCACGAATATTTGAAGTTTAAACAATATGTCTCTTGAGTCGTGATAGTGTTCACTAGTCAATAAAACTTACCAATTTATTCATTTTGTTTTGTAAACTCCTCCGGTACATACCGAGGGATGATACAGTATAACAATAAAACAAAACAAACATGCGACATACAGGAAAAAAGTGCATAGACGTTCACTTTTTTTCAGGGCTTTTTTAGGTTGCTAATCGCAAGTGGCTAGCCTCTTTGCTGACCACCTGGGTGCAGCAGAGAAAGCTGGACGTTTCCATTTCCTCCCACGGGCATGACGAATAAAATGTAACAATAAATAAAACAAACGTGAGATATACACGAAAAAAGTGCACATATTTTTCAGGTTGCTAATCGCAGGTGGCTAGCCCCATTGCTGACCACCTAAATTCAGTTCGACGAAGCTGCGGGCTTTTTTTATTTCCTTCCATAGTCGTGGCGGATCATTATTAACCTGTGACAATGAATAACCTGCACCGTGATATCAGTGATTTTCAAATATCAGCAGGCAACAAGTTTATCCGAGAATTTTTGTCAATGTCTTCGTTCATTTTATTTCTGTTCTTGTTCAAAGTTGATTGTTATGTCGGTCCCGGAAAATAATGTGTTATGCCTGAAATCTTGAATAGGTATTAATGATGACTCAATCGAGATGGTGTGATTGTGCTAGGCGGAAGCCGAAGATTATATTGGGTCTAGCTATGTCCCATTTCTGATATGGATTATTCACACGACTGCTTTTGGGCAGCGAGAATGGAAATAAAACACATGCCAAGTAATAGGCAACAATGAAACGGAAGCAAATGTAACGAGACTGTCGGATCTCAGTCCTATTCGGTCAAACTTTAAGACGACTTTAAGGTCATGCACTATTATCTTTCTTGCACTTCGTCACGATAGGAGTGTTAGGTCCCTGGAATCCACTCCGGAACAGATGTGAAAGAAGAATTAAATGTCATTCGTGATAGTTCGCGTGCTGCATCGTTTGGCACTAGTATGTTGTTTCTTGCTCTCGGGAGAGTCCTTCCGGGAATTTCGAACCGGTGTTGATGTGAAAACTGTCTGCTGTCTCTTTGCCCTTAAGTGTTTTAATTTGTCGCATGGCGCAATCTTCATTGTATTGTAATCTCGGCCGTGTTTTTTTTTTTTTTTCTTTTCAAAATCACCTCACTAGTTGGCAATGGGACAAAAATGAGGTGTGTCGGGCCTACGTCAGCCCTCAAAGGTACCCATGCAGAATGGCAAAACTAAAAATAACGCTACCAAGACAATACTGATCTGGCCCAACAAATGCCTCCGAATTTGGGGGATTGTAAAAATTAGCCATGATCTCGATTTTTTTTTTCGATTTTTAAGAAAAACGACGGGAGTAAAAAAACGAAAAGAAAAGCAAAACCAAAAAAAACATAACGCATTCACTGGAAAAAAATATCAAAAAATACAACTGAAATACTCTCTGATTGACAACTGAATACGGTTACATACATGCACACTTAAGACTCTGTGAATTTTGCTCCAGATAAAATAGAAGAAAAACGAGATTTTCGGGTTTTTTTCTTGATCAGCTAGTTTTTTATTTTATTTGAAATGAATGGCCAGCCTGGCTTCAAACCTTATATTTTGCTCCAGGGGTGGGACCGGAGAGTTGTACTTGCTAATCAGGTTAGCAATAGCAAGCTCATTACCGTATGATCTATTTGTCTTTGAATTTTTGCATACACTTGTCAGTCTCTGGTCATTTCCGATTGGAGCGTACACTCCTTCTCGGTAGTGATCAGCCCCTCAGCCAATAGAAAACCACCTATTTCTTTGAAGATGTATCAAGGTCTGCGTCCGGAACTCGTTAGAATTCCGGAAAAAGACGGAGATATCGACAAAAAGTTAGTGATAAATCAAATGGAACCTGAGACAGTAAATCAGTTATTGGCCCTTCCATTATGCCAAACTCGGTGTGACAACTTCGAGCTTGGGACTGGCATGTATTGTAATTGGATCGTTATGGATTAAATCAGGACGACAGAGGGGGTCTGATTTGGTTGAAATGTCGAAAAATGATATTTTAAAAGCTTTTACGATGTCGAAATCGGGTGAAAGGTTTCCTGATTGGTTGAAGCTAAGCCTTGGCGGTCATCTTCTTCTGGAAAAGAGAAGCTGTGTATTTCGTTTTTTGTTTGCGAGGGGTTGGAGTGTCGATGTGGGGTGAAAATGAGAGGCTTTCTGATTGCTTGAGCTTATGAATGATCATCTTCGGATAAGGTGTCTTGAACTCGACTGTTAGCTGAGGTGTGGGTTATGTGTGGAAATGTACTTGTTTTGTTGTTTCTTTTTTTTTTCCTTTTTGCAACTCCGTCTTATACAGGCTTAAATTAATAATAATAACACTAATTTGAACTCAGCATTACTTTGGTTAACTGTGCAAGGGCTTCTCATTTTTGCACGTGAAAATTACATTGAATGGACAAATCAATTATGTAAAAATGGTTGTGCCTAAGGAAACAGGGGTTTTAGAATTGATGTTTGTGTTATAGTAAGTAAGTAATTTATTTCTGAAGCGCGAAGTACGAAAGCGGAGTACGTAAAATAAATAAAAGAATTAAATAAAACACAACAAGTAAGATATACAATTTTTCATTCATCGGCCAGAAAAGAATGTAGAGTGTCAAGCCCTGTTGTCCAAGATTTTTTGCCAGAGCCGACGAAATTTCCAAAAGTGTGACGCTTGCATCTTTACCTTGGAAACGCTCCGTTGGCATGTGACTGTGATACAACTTTGGCAAATAAAGCAGGTGCTTCGTACACTTAAAATGTCATCTTCTCATCTTCTGCAACTACTTCTTCCGTAGAACATGTGAGACACCAGATTAAGTCGGAATCGTTTATTTACACTTCACTTATTTACTTAAATAAGCCAGAAAACCCGATAAAAATGTGTTATTCCATTTGCCCGCTATCCACAGATAATCGATTTAATCGAGTGAACCTATTCTTTCGGAATTGTGGTACCTCTATGCACTTGTACCTCAAGGTTTGAAATGTTTACTAATACAAAGGTAAGCCATTGCCGAAAAATAAACTAAAAATGGCAGATTCCTGCTTTCTTCAGCCGTGGCTTTTCCGGGCTTAGCTTCTTTAATGCATCAAAAATCAGATGTAAAGATATGCTACCTTTTCAGTTAAACTTTAAGTATACAGATGCTTTATATTACGTTTTTAGTGGAGTGCTTATTTATGAACAATTCCGTCTATGACAAAAAAAGTTCGTCTATGACAGGTCTCAAGTTCAACTCTTGTATACTTGGGGAGAGTTATGTATAGATGTGGATTTTCGCGTAACAGCAACATAAGACTACGCGACTTGCTTCAATCCTTTATTTCAAGTTGGAAACTAGACGGTTTTGTCATATGATCGATGATATGCCGTTCTTAATGAAGTTATGAGTTGTACCTTGCTAATTGAAGAGAGTTTGAAAGGGCTGGACTGGCTGGCAAGTGACATTCAGTATTGAAATTAGACCGTTCTTGCAAGATGATATTCGGATTTCTAAATATGGTTTGTTTACATGTAAAGCTTTTAAACTGCCTGAAAAACTTCATCTTCTCCTTTCCTTAAGCGGGAGGAATCAAATTAGGTTAGTTCATTACTTGTGTGGTTATTGGGGATGTGAAATATCTTGGTTCTAACCTTGTTCGTCTAGAAGATGTGATGAACATTTTATATTCACACCCCACGTTTGAGCGCTTGCGCACTTGTTCATTCCACAGATTCTCATTTCCGAGATTTGTAACTTGCAATGTGATGAAAATTTCTCAGATAAGAAAATCAGAAGATAAGACCTTGGAGCATAACTTAAGTGTTGGTCTTTGTAAATGTCTAAATAAATTATTAGCTAAAACGACTTTTCGCCAATTTTTGTATCGTAATTTATGAAGCTAGAACAAATCAAAACGCAAGTATTCAGTAATCTACATATGATGACCGAAGTATCATCTAAGTCGCAGGTTTTCGTTTTTAATGTCATAACTTATGAAAAAATATTCTTCTATATAATTTGTGTCATAAGACCTGAAGGCCATACAAAGGATAAACAAAAAACAACCAGTAAGTAAAGTAGCATGCAGTACTAACTGATGCTACTACATGCTTCTACTTCAAGGCTACCGTGTTACTGCATACTACTGCATGCTACTATTAGCAAGACTGGATGCTACTATGGCAAGACAGGATACTACTACTTAAGATTGGACCAGTCTAAGGCAAATTAAATGATAGTATTCTTTGCTATTACATAGTATACATGCAACTTTTTCGTACAACTACCATACAACTACGCAGGCTACAATTTTTTTTGACTTAGTCAGCGAGAGACACAAATGTAACATTTTTGCGAATTCATAATCATCACTGAGAGTGTATAGCCCCTCGGATGGTGTTGGCAAGCCGGACACTGGTATATAAATAAACAGAGCCACCCACCATTGAGGAATTTCACGCCAATCGTGATAGAACAATGGGAGACGATTCGGACTGCGACGTGCTGAAACGGACCGTGGTGACATGCGAAGTGCACATTTCAAAGATTTTACGGTTCCGGAAGTTTAGATGAAGTATAGACAGACGATTTTCGATAATAAACCATTCTAGAAAGTCGAACACCGCCAGTAAAAAAATAAAAAGGTTTTGCTTCTAATGAATTCCTTAAAGACCTAATCCAAACATTCTGTTTACCTTCTCTTACTGATCGCAAGTCACCAGTTTATTTAGATTTGAACTTGATTGCCGGGTTGCTGTTTTGGCTCGAACAAAAAAAACACGCAGAACGTCTTCTTTTCGAGATGACGAAATTTTCCCTGTTTGATTAGCAAAGAATTATAAGACTTAACTGATTGTTTTTTTTTTACGTCTTCAGAAGTACCACACTGTTCTTGGTTTTTTAATTTATTTGTACAGGTGCAAATAATTTTGAGCATTAGATGCAAATTATTATTTTGATCCTCGGCTCCCTACTTGCCGTGATTCCGTCCATCAAGCCTTGAATTATTTCAAACCTAAGAAATTTCGTTTGTTTTTTAGAAGTGCTCAGTGTTTGATGGTGTTTTTTTGTGGTTTTGAACATTCATAGTGGCAGTAGGGATGGTTATCATTGTGTGTGTGGTAGAAAGACCATTTTTGTGGCCCGCTTTAAAGTATTAACTTCAAAGTATAAAAAATACTTTGAGCAAATGACAGATTCTCATGATCCCCAAGGGCCCACGATCATATTTACCTTAAGGGTTTTGCTTATAAATGAATTCCTATTCAGCGCGCATCATCACCGCGAAGTGCCTCACAAATACTTTTTACCAAACGATACAGTGTCATAATCACCAAGGGCCCATAATCATTCGTGCTTGAGGTGTTTCGCGTGAAAAGGATTACAATAAACCTATAGCTACTTTCACCCTCAGACCCTGCAAGTGCCATATGAGCTTGCTCTTATTCTGACGAGGACTGAACGTTATAGTGTACCGTACTCGACGGATAGAATAACTTACTCGCCAATTTCGACGGATAGAAATAAAATAATAATAATAATTGTTGGTAGCTGTTCAGTGTTGGCGGCAGTTGGCGCGGACCTGACCAATCCGTCTCAGTTGGCGGTCCTCAAACGCTGAAGAAGGGATACCATACATCTATGCACACTATGAAACATTCTGTTGGGATACGGAGGAAAATACTGTTATTATTCTGTTTGCGAGGACTGAGTGAAGCCTCCCTCTATTTCGTCGCTGAAAACCGGGATCGATGATACAATCGACAGATGCGGCCGCAATACTCAGAAACCGAAATAATCATCGAATCTAACTTCGGAAAAAGTTTCCTAATACGTGCCCCGGATTCAAGTTGTGTTCTTTGCAAATAAATTAAGCAGCCCCCTCCCCTCACCCTTATCAAAAAAGTGTAGAACTTTTCGGTCTCAGGAGATGATTTTTTCGAGAAGTTTCTTCCCGAAAATATACTTCGAGGTTCGGCGTTTCAGTTAGCCAATTAATAGGAAATTCCGGGAAAGTTTGGAAAAGTTAGGGTGTCTGAGAGAAGTTCAGGACTCTACCTGGTGCATAAGTAAACTGATTACGTTCGGAGGGCAGCTTTTCTTCAAACAATCAAATCTTACCTCCCGAGGGGAGTGACATCCCGCCCATCTCTTTAAAGAACACATGAACAATGAAACCATACTTGAGCACACCATGGAGAATACATTTACAGACATGGCCACGGAGAGCATTCTTCTCCTGAGCGTGACGTTTTCAAAATAGGGATCTTCGTTTCTGGAGGTTTGCACATGCAGACTCCAAGACAAAAAGCGCAACTCATTCAAATCTTGTACAGCGCTGGCCGGATCGTATCGGAATTTCCTCTAGATACGCGTTTGGGCTTAACTGGTTAAAAAATATTCCAGAAGAAGGGTTGATTGAAGACATTTGTTCATTTCTAGAATTGTTCGGTACTGAAATAAGGACAGATGCAAAATGTAGTAAAAATCATAGCTTGGAAACACTATTTCGTATTTGGATTGGGTTTTCTGCAGGCAATGTTAACGGAAGTCATGCAGATAGGGATGATACTTGGTACTCTTCATTTAGGTGTCCCTTAAGCAGCAATGAGACGATGAATCGGATTTATTTCAAAGTTGTCCAGAACCATCCTTCATTTTTAATAGCCTACACGAATTGCAGATTGAATATGGTCATCTTGGCAGCAGACAGGAAGCCTGTCCACAAATCTCTACCAAATAATGTAGCCCGACTTCGTGTGTGTACCGCATTTCCGTTAGTTCGGAAATACAATTTTTCCGTTTCGCTGTTTTTCTGCACCTACTTTTCAAAATATTCACGAGTAACGATTACCTTGGTCTTATCTTTTTCTAAACTTCTCTCCACCTCCCTCTAATAAAATCCACAAATCTTTGCAAAGTGTGAATGATGTTTTGTTCCATTTGCCTCGACAATTAATGACTAGAGCTAATCAGCTAATGAACCCTCCACGACCAATTTCCCTGAACATTTTCGGCGTATTATTCAAATTCCAAAAGTGTGACCGATCCCCTTTCATCGAGGGCTACAAAAACAGTCGCCAGGAAAAAAGACATCATAACATTAGCAGTTGGAAAGACTCAGAATGAAAAAAAAACCTCCTTTCTAGGCACCACAACAAAACCATGTGTAGTATCTAGAACTTATAATACTACTTCCTAATAGAACTTTCACTCCCGCAGTTCATCCCTGCTCCGACTAGGGAATCCCTGACCTAGTGAGCTCTGTCACTGAACATGAAACTTCTACACGCCCACGTCTCCGAATGGTTCACTACACTAGCCCTATGACGCTTTACAAAATATATGGTATATCTATATCTGTACTGAAAAACCCAAAGGCCATATACAGGTTAAACAAACAACTCATAGGAGACTAAACAAAATAACAAACTAAGAAACAGCACTTCTCAACTCGAGTGCTTTCTGCACAAAATTACCAAAAGAAACAATCACTCTTGGTGACGTAGAACGTAAAATACCAAGAAGCTGCCCACCATTCCGAGAAAACAATGAACCCATTAAGTGCGAAAGCTCCTGGCACCTGATAAGAAAATGATCCAGACCATCCCCATCAAGATGGCAAAGAGGACAAAAACGTACTCCATCCGGACACCTAGAATTCCACGAATTACCACCTCATAGCGGTAAACAGTTTGCTCGCACCTGAATCCAACACTTCAAAAACTTAAAAGCCATTACTAACTTGAAATAAAATTCACCACCGAAAGACTCTTTAACTTGCTTGTAATAAACTAAACTCGGTGACTCATCTAATGCAGACCAGCATTTTTGAATTTCTTGGTCATCTAAACGTGTTAAAACTTCGGTAAAAATCAGAAGGATCATTTGTCGGACCTAGGCCTTCATTTCAAACAAAAGAAAAACCTGTTGTGTTCAATATATTTTTAATTATGTAAGGCCATGATGATTTTTTACCCATTTGAACCATTTCATCATAACCTGCTTTTACGAGCCGGTCATTAGGCATTATCATTTGCAGGATTCTCATCTTTCTTAAATAAAAAATACCGAAATCACCCCTCATTACTAAACTATGCGTGGTTATATGATAATGCCAAAAACCCTTTTAAAATATTGCAGCTGGAGCGTTTCCAGCTGTTTTGCTTGTTCATGACTCCATAATTCAGCACCATAATGTAACGCAAGTAGCATCACTTAAGCACCCGGTCAGTATTTACGGAATTCGGCTCCGTATGTTTGCTCAACAAGGGGCCGAGAGACTCAGGTTCTTATCATTTTGATAATGCACATAGACAGAGTCTCAAACCCCTCCCTGCTTCAAGGCTTGGGAACGCAACTCGGACGGCTCTGCCAGGTCTTGTTTAGGTCTACTGCTTTGAAGTATGAAATTAAAGCATTTATTTTGCTTTTTTAATTGATTTTATTCGTGGACTTTCCTAACTTGTACCGTGTTCTTCAAAACTGTGCTAACTGAAAATTATTTGAAAACTGAGTTAACTATGCCATTGGAGAGAACATGGCTGATTTGATATTCTGTTAAATTGTGCTAAGTGTCAGATAACGACATAAGCACCATCTAACAGGTAGATTAGTTTTAACTTTCTGAGTTCCTACGTTCTTCACGCAGATAGCATACACAAAACTGGGCCCAAAAATTATGAAAATGTAGTTAGCACAGTTTTGAAGAACACGGTACACTTATCCTTTTCTTAAAGGTACAGTGTTGTCAGAAGGTACTTGCGACAGGTCAACCTTGTTTGTTGACAATATGAAGCAAACAGATATTACGTTCACAAGCCCCTCTTTAGCTCAGTGGTATAGCACTCGCCTAGAAAGCAGAGGGTCCTGGGTTCAGATCCAGAAAGAGGAGAATTTGTGTCTTTAAGTTCAATCCTATATAACTCCCTACGTTACATATAATTGGTTTGTAACAGAGAACAGATAAAGAACTCGCAGTAATCAAGATCGAAATTTGATATTCTGATCCATTTCACTGTCGCAGAACCCTCGTCTTTGCTGAGTATAGGAAAGGCGGTGTGTCAGGTCACTGCTGAAAGTTTTAATTACATGGCACTATGCTTCTATTGTTTCCAAAGCTTTTCTTTCAAAAGAATGAAGGGAGTCGAACCGTATTGATTTTATAGAAAGTTCCGGATCCCCCACGTTGAAATAATGGGTCCCTAGCGGTATGGGGAAACAGAAAGGGAGATACAGAAAGACTGATGTTTAAGAAGGAACTTAGCTATATAGTTATCGTCCTATACGCTTCAATATTTTGAAAAAGCTGCTGTCGGAATTCAGGCAAGAGAGAAAATAAAGACAACACGCGGTATTCACGTTAGTTGGATCGTTTCAATCAGCCAGGTCGCCCGCTTTAGAACTCGATCTCTAGTACCAATGTTGCCACTTAAATCTGTCACATTTGGCCGCAAAAAGCTGCAACGTTCTGGCGCATGCGAAACTTAGTCTACTTTTACCAATTAGCAAACAAGAAATCTCAGTTTTTGGCTTCACAATCATTTCCCTTAGCTCTTTTTACGGCCGTACAGGTCGTAGAATTCTAGCTCGCTGTGTCGAAAAAGCCGACAACTTGCGAAAAATTGCAGAATTCTGCCACCTATGGCAACACTGTCTAGGCCTGGGCTGCGATGCAAGGAAATGCGATTCGGACGACGCAGGTTTCTCATCATAATTCCCATAGAAACCAAAAGTGAAAGAGGTAAGAGAAACAGCACAAGCTATGTATCTGGTTTCCCCTCTTAATCCCGATTACAACAAAAACACGACATGGGCCCTTGGACTGCAAACCTCGGAGAGTGTGGTCGAACAATCGGTGCAAAGAGTGACAAGGTAATCAAAGAGAAACAGCGCAATTTATGTATATTGTTCCCTTCTTAAAACACGCCTCGCTCTGTTTACTGTTCTTGACTGTAAAAAAAAAATTCCGTATAAAGATTAAAGTTAACTGCAGTATTTGCTACTCGGATTATTCTTATCTCTACGCAGATAAGATTAATACCAAATAGAGACAAGATGAATCTGAGTAGCAAATACTGCAGTTAACTTTAATCTTTATACGGAGAAACTTTTTACAGTGTTGTTCCAGTATTTTACGATAGTTAATTATTTAAAATTAGTATCTGCTTTTAATAAATTACCCATTGCTTTGGCTGTTTTAAGCTTTTGTCCAGCCCAGTTGACTTCTAGGAAAATTTAGATAACCGTCTGACGACGGAGCTTAACGTACACAATCGTCGGGGACATGTTACGTACTGAAAATGAGGAACAAGGAAAGTGTGAAAATCAGTGAGTTGCCGTTCGGGGGTTAGAACGTACGAAATGAAATTCGGGTCTCTGGGGTTAAGACTTGATGCAGCGACTACTGATGTATGTTGCATTGTATTTAAAAGTACGATGGGTCCTTCCGAAGATAGACAGAAACCAAGAAACGCCCTTCACTGCTTATGCTCGAGAAGTACGAACTGGGGAGCGCGAAACATAGGGAGAAAGAGACAAAGGAAACCCCGCATTAGTGCTAGCGAACTTTTGGCTTACAATTGCGGAATTACACCATCCCTCACTACAATTAACACTGCAGAATTAAGCATTGGAAACATCCAGATGCGTTACTTCGGTGGAATACATTTCCACAACTTAATCCCTCGTACCTCCCTTTCTGCTCAGTTCGCCAGCAAGACACTATTCTCATCAAGGGGTGCGAACTTCTCGGTACAGTGTTACCGCTGGTCAAAGAAATCTACGATTTGTTACAGATTTTCACGTCTTCGACAAAGTGAGCTAGAATTCTGCGACCGGTTCCTTAGCAGTATATACAAAAATGAAGCAAAAAGCTGAGGCATATAATTATGAAGATAAAAAAGCGAGATGTCTTGTTCGTACTTGGTAGAAAAAAAGAAAAAAGGACTCAGTTTCGTAGGCGCCAGAGTGTCACAGGATTTTGTGGCAACAAGTCACAGGTTCTGTCAGAGAAAAGTGGCAACACTGTTAGAGAGTCGGATGTCAAGTTGGGAAGGACAACGACCGAAAAACGATCCGGACGTGATGCCGGATAACAGGCCGGATAGTGGACTATCAGAACTTCGATAACGGAGCAAAACTTGACTCCTAGCATCGAAGTTCGTCAAGGAGAACAGGAGTCGTGCCTCTCTCGTTTTAGGAAACCAGGAATTGCCTGAACTAAAGATAGCCCTCGGTGGGTAAATTCTACCTTCAAGAACTTTTAATACAGTGTCAGAAGTTTGATAACAGACAACACATATTTGCGCATCCTTGTATTAAATGTTATGATAATATAAATATTATGACCATTTTAAGTGTTATGTTTCGCGAAAAGCTAACACTTAAAAGGGTCTTCACATGTATATATATATATAGATATCATAACCTTTAACACCTGAATGCGGAAACATGAGTTATCTATTATCTCACCCCTGAGATTCTGGATGCAACCTATGTACACTGAAAAAAGTTTTTCCGTATAAAAATTAAAGTTAACTGCAGTATTTGCTACTCGGATTATCCTTATCTTTACGCAGATAAGATTAATAACAAATATAGATAAGATGAATCCGAGTAGCAAATACTGCAGTTAACTTTAATCTTTATACGGAGAAACTTTTTAGTGTACGCGGAATGTTCAGTAGTGACGGTTAACCCTATCTAGCGGTCGATCTGCACACTAACAGGAGACAATTCGCAAGGGGGACCCTTGCGAATGGCACCTGCACTGCGAAAAGTTTCTTCGAGCAGGAATTAAAGTTAACTGCAGTATTTGCTACTGGCATTAATCTTATCTCTACTTTGATAAGATTAAACCGAATAAGAAATAATCTTATCTCAGTAGAGACAATATTAATCCCAGTAGCAAATACTGAAGATCTTCTTTTAAAGCGTTGACAGTTATCTCCTTCTTGAAGGACACGTTATACGCATACAGTTTCCACTTCTGTCATATTTCCATCCATCTTCGTTTTCGAGCTTCTATACTTCACAAGTGCATATTATCTCGTCTATTAGCATTACACTGATTATCACCCTTGCCACGTTTCTTCTCTTTACGTGACGTATCAGACTCCAGACCATTCCTTCCGATATTTATTGGTCCGATAACAGATTAAGCAAATTTTGCCAAGATTGTCATCCAAGGCAAGGAAGATGGAAAGAGGCTAAAAGCAGCCGAAGCCCGCTAAGTTTTGAAATGGTCAGCTATTTCGGGACATCTTTGCAGAAACACTATGTAGTGCGAGATCTCCTTTAACGGTAAAAAAAAAGGCGAATATAATGTCTTTATATCCTTTAGGTCTGTACAGCCGGATACAGGGTCTCTATAGCGAATACTTGGGGAGTTGGCGGTGATAAAGATCTCTCCGTCGATAAAATACGACCCCCTTTCCACCTATGCAGCACCATTTTCCTCTTTTTGCCAAGATGGGAATCGTAAAAATACGGAAATAGCCGCTTAGACCAGTCACACATGACTGGTCCCACTCCTCTATACACTATCAATGTGTATTGGAAATACGTTTCATCGGAAAGACGCTCACATTATAAATAAGGTCTAGCCTACAGACAGAGGGTATCGTTTTTAGCGTTTCTCTCGGGACCAGCCCCTTCTGAACTATCGGAAATTCCTGGAGACTTTTGAGTATATGAGATGCCCATTGGGTGGTTTTGGGCATAGCTCCAATCAGGAACGTAACTAGTGAACATAGTCCTCCGTTCTGGGTCCGACCTGACAAAGATCCCCCCCCCCGCCCCAGTTTAGTTTATTAGGAGCATCGGCGAACTTTGCCCAGGGCCCCAACTTCCGAAGGGGCCCCGGCCTGGGACCAAGTGGTAAATAAAAGAATTATTTTATGTAAAAAAAAGTATAGTTGGAACTTGTATATTTCCTTTCCAAGTCTGATTGTCTATTTTCTAAAGCCAAAGTACGTCCCATACATAAATACAAATAAAACTAAAGTTGTATTTTTTTCGAAATTAAAAAATTCCCCGAAATTCCCTGATTCTGTTAACCGCCTAGGCGCAGTGGATCTCTACGCCCGGGCCTGATTCGGCAGTGTGACTTGGTGCATTCTATTTGTGTCGTGTTCTTGCGACGCTGTTTGGCTCATGGAATAAAGTTTTCTTCAAAACTTTCTTCTAAACTAACTAACTAATAGCCATAATATTCAAGTAATCTAGGCTCATCGGACGGTTTTGGCATGGCTCCGATTAAAAACGTATCCTCTAACTCCACCGCTTCTGAATTGGACCTGACAAAGTGCCTGGTCAGGGGTAAGAGGCAGACATGGTTGTACATTGGAGTGGATGAGTGGGGTGAACTCGCATGTTTCCGTCTGTTAACTTTCATCAAAACAATTTCTTCGGCTGAACTGACTAGGCTTTTCGAAAGCGTATTTTCAATGAATGGTTAGCTTTCACCGTATTAAAGGTTTAAATAAGAACTTTACTTTACAAATTAAGGACCCAATAATTTTAACGAGAGGATAATTTTCGGCTAGATCGGACAGGGCTTGGCGAGTGATTATAAACTCACGACTCGCGGTATACACTTAGTCGGGTCGGGCCCCCGCTGCACTCTAACAACTATTTTTATTTGAGACCTCCCAATCAAAGTTGACGGGAGGCCATCCCAAGAAGTTCCAACTGACCAGCATTAAGTGGAACGAGCGGCACGGTTTTTCCTCCGTACGGGACTTACCACTCTGGAACAGTATTTCGAAAAAAAAAAGATCCCTGCTTCTACCCTGGATGGCGTCAAAAAAAGCGTGGACGAAGACTGGAAACATGCTGAATGTCGGCTACACTGGGAGGCCGGTGCAACAACCGATGCAGCGTCAACATCTACCAACCAAGCTATAAACCAGAGACTACAAGACGATCGCCGCTGGAAGTGAGCTTTAAAGTTTAACTGAAAGCCAACTTAATTTTGTGTCATTTAACTGAACACACTGAATGACTTGGATTCTGCTAAGGGATTTTTTTTAATTGTCCACTATCTGCTCTAGTTATGACCTTCAGAATATCCGCGGCCGTCCCCACAACGAAAATTCTACTATGACGCGGGGACTTATAATCTCAAAACAAACTAGGCTTTTCAGTGGGCAGTGGTAAGCTTGGTGAAGACTACTTAGTGCCTGAACAAAAAAAAAATCATAAAACTTTTCGTAAGGCATACAACAAAAATACAAGCGCATAGAGGTACCACAGATCACACGGAAATTCCATTATTTGAAAATCGACTATTCGTGAATAGCGGAATAACGAAGTAACGAATTTTCAGCGGGTCTTCAAGCCAAATTAAGAGAATAAGTGATGGGTAACTAGATTGTCCTATCCCAGACCTTTTCAGTTAAACTTAAAGGTTATCTAATTCGAAGTTACAGTTTACTCAAGAATTTCGAGCGAAAACTTCTCTAAGGGCCGTTTTCATAAGAAAAAATAAAAGTTCAGAACCACCGAGTCCCGAACTCGATTTCCAATCAAATACTGCTCACTCATCCCACAGAAAATCTAACAATCCTCTTAATTTACAGATCGACGATCCATCAAACTTTCCAAAACCATTCAGTACAGAATTCAACGATGCATCGGACGATAAAGACCTACTAATGGATTGCTAGGAATCTCTCCCTCTGTTCACACCAATGAACAGCTTCTCGTATTAATCAAAAGGCTTTCGAAGGGTTTGAATCGGTCGAAAAGCGCGAAGAATCCAAAGAGCAGAAAGAAATCGAGACCGGACAAGAAAGGAGTATCATAATCGGAAAATGATTTTTTCTCCTCTCAAGAAAAGGAAAGGGGGGATTGATTCGAAGCAGAATGAGATGAAATAACGGGTGATAACTCACCCAAAAAAATAATCCAACTATTACAGAGATGGCGCTGCGCGGGATAAGTCAGTTAAGGTTTAATATTTTTTTCACGTTCACGTTCTTTTAATTTAAAACATTTGACAAGAATATGAATCGATCACTAGGGGCCGGCACGGAAACAAGCTCGTTAGCTTTGCCCCATAATCCCCATTCTAGTGATATGCTATGTATAACCTGACTTCTATAATCTGCTTTCTTGCTAGAGATTCACTATGATCTGGATCAGAAAAAACATTTTCGAAAATATCATTACTTTCCACCTAAATTTAGCGATCTTCTTGTTAGCGCTTGTCGACGCTATCCAACCTTCCTGCTCTCCGACGCGGCGGCTGAGCGCAAAACATTTGAAAACTGAACGCGCCGTGTTAAAAAGTGAGAAAACTAAGAGAATAAAAGAAGTCGAAAATAGAAGATTCTCATGTCCGTATGCGTGAAAGAGTTCGTTTAGATTTCGGCAAACTTTGTGTTTGTGACGGGCAAAACTCGGCACGGCCGAAAAAGCGATAGAACTGAGTAGGGACAAGACCAAACAATGGAGATTTTAGAAGCTTATAGTTCTATACGGGAGCTACGTATATTATAGAAGGCAGAACAAGCAAGAGGGGTCTTCAAGAGGATCCCCGCCAAAAAGGGACGAAACGATCTCGGCTGACTTGAGCGTATAGCGCCATCAAATATGGCTATGAACTGGTTAAACATTAATGTGACCTTTTACGTAATACCTCGTGTAATACTCCGTTAATTAGGCAATTCTAGGCGCAAATAGAGAATACGGTCCAGATTTCCGTTGACCCCTAGAGTTCAACTGAAAATCATAGAAATAAGTTTAAAGAATCGCTATCGCACACAAAGCCTATATCCATTATTTGTAAAGTCAAATAAGTAGCTTGCAACATTTTTTATTACTTGTTTGTGATTTAGGCTTCTTTGCAACCCTCGCGCTGTTTATTTTTATTTATTTATTATTTCCAAAAAACGCTTGTCGCTAATTAAGTTCAAGTATCCTTCAGCAAAATACCAACGACTTTGGCTGTTTTAAGCCTTTGTCCAGACCCGTTGACTTCTAGGATAAACAGGGAGAAATTAACATTTTTCTTACGACAGGGCTTGTCAAAAGCAAGCGTCAGGAGCATGATCCGCCTCGAAAATAGCGAAACAAGGCAGGTATGAAAATCAGCGAGTTGCGGTTAGGGGGTCCGAATGTACCAACTTCAGGTCTCCGGGGTTTAAGAACTGACTGGAGCGATTACGGAGTAGATTTCATTGACATTATAGGTGCGACGAGTTCTTTAAAACACTTGGTGTTTGTTCTTAATCTTTTTTTCTTTTATACTCCATCTTTGCCATTTTTGTGTTAAAATGTACAAACACACACATATTTCTTAAGCGTTAAACCCTCTATTCATCCACCAAGAAAGGAATCAAGGACCAATAGAGCGAGACCCATCTTCTCTCCATCGTTTCCTTGGCCGTCAAACACGGCCGTGTTCGACCTTTCATGAGTTATAATGGCTTTATTTGAGGAATCGAGTGGCCACTTGTTGAAAGCGGGGATATCGATGGGCGATCCTCAGAATTATGGACATCTTGTGTCCACCTTGATTTAAGTAGATAGAACTTTGATCAGAAGATAGAGGATGGATAGAACTGGGAACATATGATGGAAATAAGAGGCAAACCTTGATGGTTTACGTAGATAGGTTAATATGATGACGATGATTTAAGACCCTGATGATGTAAGTAGATAGAACTTTGGTCAGAAGATAAGAGGATGGATAAAAGTGGGAACATATGATGGAAATAAGAGGCATACCTTGATGATTTAGGTAGATAGGTTTGGTCAGAAAATTAGAGCGGATAGACTGATGAGCAAAGTTCAAAGAGTATGATGGCGATGACTTAAAACGCTGATGATCTAAGTAGATAGAAGTTTGGTCAAAAGATGGAGGATGGAAAGACTAGGAAACATCTGACGGAACTACGAGGCTGACACTGATGACATAGCATATCGATGGATGCTCCTCATAATCATGGACATATTGTGGTCATCTTGATTCAAGTTGATAGAATTTATTCTAAGTAGATAGAATATAATGGCGATGATTTAAGACACTGACGATCTGAGTGGATAGAGGTTTGGTCAACAGATGGAGACTGGATAGACTTGGGAACAAATGACGGAAATAATAGGTACACTGATGATTTAACGGACCCGTCGTACTTAAATGCCTATGCAAACTACTGCCGCCAATGCATTAATTAATTCTTGAACCCGATAATGAATTTAATATGTTCCATTCTGAACCCACTAGCCACCCCACTTGCCACGATTCACTATTTTCGACCTGAATTCGATCCCGAACAGCGTCCGCGTATTATGCTATTACTGCGTAAAACCGGTTTTCTGGATTTTGCTGAGTTTTTGCTAGAAGACAATGGATCTGGGAAAAGACTTAAAGTTTAACTGAAAAGCCAATTTATTTTTGCGTCATTTAACTGAATACACTGAAATATTTGGATTCTGCAAAGCGATTTTTTTTATTCTCCACTATCTGCTCTAGTTATGACGTTCAGAACATCTACGGCCGTCCTCGCAGCGTAAATTCTACTATGAGGCGGGAAATTTTAATCTCAACACAAACGCGGCTTTCAAGTAGGCAGTGGTGAAATTAGTGAAGATTGCTGAGTGCTTGAACAAGACAAAATCATAAATCTTTCTCGAAGGCATACAACAAAAATACAAGCGAAATGAGGCACCACAAACTACACGGAAATTCCACTATTTGAAAATCGATTATTCGTGAATAGCGGAACAACTAAGTAACACATTTTCAGCGGGTCTTCAAGCCAATTTAAGTGAATAAGGGATGGGTAACTAGATTGTCCTATTCCAGCCCTTTTCGGTTAAACTTTAAAACAGCCAAAGCCGTGTCTTTTCTAATCCGGGTCTAGTTTTAGAGTATTGAGACAGTTTTGAATATTGGAAAATAAACAAGAAATAGTGTGAGGTGTGCTTTAGGTAGCTAAAAGTTTGTACAGAAGGTAGAAGCCAGATAGACTTAGAAACATACGGGAAAGTAAGAGGCAGAAACTGAAACATAAAAGGGCGGATAGACTTGGGGCGTTCCCCCGCGATCCAACGAAGAGGCTGCGGCTCGAAAAGAGTGTTTCCACGATCGTCAGCCCACAAGTATGACACAGTTTTAGTGGCTCGCACTGTGGCTTAAATTTGAATAACAACCCTTGAGTTGATCTTCGACTTTCTCGAACTTTGAGGGTAATTCAAACTTACAGGCTAATTAAACTCCAGATTATAAAATTAGCTATTTCATAAGTGGATAGGAGAAACTGGTGGTAATTTTTGTATGTAAACGTATGCAGGAGATATTTTGTATCTGGTAGAGTGTTGTTTATTAAAGTGTAACATTGTATACAGTTATAAAATTTGATAAGGCGAGATACACATGTACAGTGTGTTTTGAATAAAGGTGTTCATAAAAAAAAGCAGATGGAAATATAACTGAGAATCCTTCTAGTGCAGAATGGCAAGGGCGTAAACCTGATACTCCGTTTACTGAGATTCTATCTGGAAATTTATGTATTTTCCGGCGTTTGAGGTTGGTCTCTAACAAAAACAAACCAAGCGGCGATTTCGCGAGTTTCAACTTATGGGGAGTTCGTGGCACATACTTCTGTTTCCGTGACAACCACACATAAGTGTGTGAGACATTATGCCGCAAAAAAAAACCGTTGGAAAAATATGACGATGATGATTTAAGACACTGATGATCTAAGCAGATAGAAATTGGGTGAAAAGATGGAGCATGAATAGACTTGGAAATGTATGACGGAAACTAGTATAAACGGGAGACACCGAACGTTGGACCCAAGGAATTGGGAAACTACTTAAATAACAATTCAAAGAATACATACCTCTACTGTACTTTATAATATTTCGCGGAAACAAATTCAAATCGATCAATTTCGTGACGAAAATCTAACATGAATAACACATATGAAACTGTACATGCACCACCCAACCTAACAGAAGGTCAGCCACCCCCTTATCCCAGGACGATTTAATGTACTTACGAAATTTCTCCGAAGGGCGCAAAAGCTTCCCTCAAGGTCTGAGTCTCAATCTCCGGGCTTAAGTCACCGACGAAGATGTGATGGTGCTCTGTAACAGAAATCTTAGTTAGAAACGATGACGATGATGAATTTTAAACTCACACAAAGGAAATAATGCAGTATGACGAATATAAATTCAAACGACTCGCACCACGATCATCAAGTTCAAGTTCAAGTTTTTTAATTTTACACAAAAATACATATACATTATTCATAAAGCCCCCTCCCCCCAGAAAAAATAGTTCTGCCTTGCTTTTACACTGTAACTGTGAAAACAATACTCTTGATGACTAACTCTCCTTGCCGATGCAAAATCGCCGTGTTCCTAGCGGAAGAGCCGGAAGTGCCACCACAGCTGTCCTCAACGATCGCCGTGATTGGTTGACACAAGATTTGAGTTGTTGTGTTTGAGTCGTTAGTGAGACGTTTTCTTCCTGTTCCTGAGGATCACTGGCGTGTTTTGGACTTAGTCATATAGCGTATTGCCATCGGTCTTCACGCACCCGTAACAATATTACGACATGCCCGGGGCGACGACTAAATCGTCAGCGATCAATGTGGCATTTCTCAGCTACTGTTATCCTACCATTTAATCCAAACGCACAAAACGCAACTCGCACCAAACGCACCTCCTCGTTTGTGATCTCGCTAAAACTAAGCAAATAGGGCTGACATCGGACAGTCTAGTACACATTACTTGTTCCCCTAAATAGGCCTGGAAACCCGATAACAACGCATACTTCGTTTGGCAGCTATCCACAGATAACCGGTCCCATCGAATGAACTGATTCTTTCGGATTTGTGGTACCTCTATCTACTTGTCCCTCTATGCTTGAATATTTAGAAACTACAAAGGTAAACCATTGCCGAAAAATTAACTGAAAATGGCAGAAATCTTGCAAGACATATCGTAACATCAGCTTCTTTTCTTCAGCCGCGGTCTTGTCCGAGGAAATGCAGGCTTGTGTTGAGATTCAAATTCACCGCGTCTGGGTGAATTTTGGGTTGTCGTGCAAGCAGCTCACATTCTGAACGTTATAACTGGAGCCCCGGTTGAAACACACTCATAGGCTAGGTGGATAATTGTAAGTTGTTCTGTTTAGTCATTTATTTATTAGATTACAAGTAGGATTAATAAATTGCAGCACACGTCCTTAGGAATTTCTTTTTGCTGCAATAGGGTATTAGTCAAGTTATTTTATTTTCAATGTTTTGTTTAAAAATAAAAACCTACCTATCAGATGTAAAAATAAGCTGGCTTTTCAGTAAAACTTTAAGACACGTTTCTTAAGCCGTGTTGCTTACTCGGACATGCTATGGTCGAATGGCGTGCTAGTGCCGAAGTCGGTTTAATCGTGGTGGTAGATGTGAGAGGCCGGGCCTTTAATTATATTTTACAGCCAGTTCGAATACAATTATCGGTGATCGGTATTCCAGGGTGCCTAATTTCCGGCACGGCCAGTACAAGCACGCACTAAGTTAGAATGCAGATTAAACTTCCATCGATCTAGCTGTTCGGTTTAGAATGGGGGGTCGTATTGTCACGCCAACACGTCGAACCTATTTACAGCGTGACTCGCAAAACAAGGAGTTAAAGCAAAAGTCAGTTTGGCTGTGCAACTCTTGGGAAAGTTTAACTACCCGCTTATCCATCAAGTGTTTAAGCATTAACAACAAAGTCGGTCTGGCCATTTGACCCTCATTAAGATCAAGAACTTAACTTGGTCTCTCAGAAAAGCAGTGACCGACTATGACGCCTTGCAAGTAAAAAACCTACTATGTTCTGATTCCCTGGCTACCCCGTACAATCAGTCACATTTTAGAGAAGAAAAGGTGTGTTGGCTGAGGTAATCAACCCTGTCCAACCAGTAGTATGAAGTTGTACGAAAAAGTAGCGTGCAGTACGAGCTGACGCTACTACATTCTTCTATGTCAAGACTACCGTGTTACTGCATTCTACTGCATGCTACTATTAGCAAGACTGGATGCTACTATAGCAAGACAGGATGCTACTGGATTCTACTGCTTAAAATTGGCACAGTCTCAGGCCCATTAAATGATAGTATTTCTTTACTATTACATATCAATGCATCAGCTATTTCGTACAACTATCAAACAACTACGCAGGCTACAAATTTTTCATCGGGTTAGACAAGTGTCCAAAGAAGTATACCTTTACTAAAAGCCTTCGGTATTTCCACTCAATCGGTTTATCACCGAACTTCTCTCATCTTCCGTTTCTATCTCCTCTTTATCGTCCTTAAAAGGACTGCGAGTCTTTATACCCCAGACGGTGTCATGTATTGCTTCCATAATCTTTCCGGCAATTTTAGCCTATTGGCATTTTGTATCGTTAAGTATTGCCTCGCAGTTCGCTCCTGCTGGTTCATAAAGATGTCGTTCTGGGAAATCGTGGTATAGCGTGTCAATGGAATCCCGTATATCAGGTGGCCTTGACAGGTCTGACATAGGGTGGATAAACTCGGGGGAGGGGAAGGGAAATTCAAGCACACAAGGTCTTATCTATTTCCGGTTCCACAACGGATTTAGACCCTTGACAGAAGCCCTACTTTAAATTAGCACTGAAGACCTTGTCATTTTTCGAGGTATTTCTTAGTCCCCTGGGATTCTCCAGTCCATCTGTTTTTTTAATTAATCGCCATGTCATCCCCACGCAATACCAGTGTCAATACACTGAGTTTTTTTTTGGGACGCTAACTAATCATGAAGTAAACATGCAATGCGAGCAGGCCCATCAGCCCGCTTCTACGGGAAACGACCTGAATCAGTTTGGTGATAACAAAATTGACATTTTGTGATCCAAGTGGACAATGAAGACAAGAAAAAACAAGACCATTATCCTACTACAGCAAATAATAGCGTGCGGTACCCTACTATTTTATACTTCCAACTTCCGTTTCAAGTAACACGATTAAGCATGTTTCGAAGGTCTTGAACTCTTGATGTATTCGCACCCACAGCATTCTTAATAGCACCATGCCGTACTATTTATAACTGTTTCAAGTGCCACTACTGAACGTGTTTTAGAGTCTTGACATATTCGCACCCGTAACTCCAAGAACTTTGTAGCTTTCACTCCCACTCATCTGTAACATCTAGGCCAGTGGTTCCCAACCTTTTCCGTATCGCGTACCCCTAACTAAGGCTCAAAAAGGTTGCGTACCCATTTTTGAAGAATCATTGTTCTACTATTCCACTAAGATCTGTCAAGATCAGAACGCCAAAAAGACGTCATTTATTGTTATAAATGGTAAGGGATTAATGCGTCAAAATATATTCAAATACATTTGATGCTTGAGGCTGCAAGGTTGTCAATTTCATTCTCGTCCGTAAATTGGTCAACGGTCAGAAAGACACTTTGGGCTATTTCTTTGAAACTTCGTAAGCCAAAACTTCAATTTCTTGACGAAAGCAGACATTTTCGAAATCAGAGATTTGGGACCTTCGCGTACCTCTTACGATGATCTTGCGTACCCCTGCTTGGGAACCACTGATCTAGGCTACCTAAGATAATAAGAGCTCGAGTTCCATCCCGTAGCATTGGGCCTTAGAGCTGCATTTCCAATCGAACGCCACGGAAAAGCCAATGCTCATCAATAAAATCCGATCGCTTGTAGTGCATCTCTATATCATTTCCCGTGGGGGGTAAAAAGACCCAGGGTCCCAAAGGCAGCAGATAATACATTCCATGTAATGGATCCGTCGTGTCCATGGGTATAGGGTGGATGGTAAATGATCTTTTCTTAGACCACAATCAATTAGGATATAGATTTGGTTTCAGATTATGTATTAGGTCCTAAGTGACTTCCTGAGACACTGACAATCCAAGCATTGATGAATATATATGATCCCATTCCGGAAAATATTCTGGTCATGCATTTCGATATTCCGACCCTCTCGGATTACTAGTCCATTAGTTGTAACTGACCCTAGCCCAGTGCGGAAGAGTACGTGGTTTTGTGTTCGGGAAAATCAGCTAGTTTCCTTTCGTGAGTAACCTGGGCCGAAGCTCTACGAATGCTACGCATACATCTGCGTATGTCTGCAAATCCATCAATCTGGTCTGCCAATGGTGATATATGACCCACTTAAGTACGTATCAAAACCTGGCTATCCTAGTCCTAACCTAATCATCAGCTTCTGTTTGACACGAACCCATCATCACTTGTCAGTCACCTTCAATACTATAAATAGGCACAAAACATATTTGTCCTACATGACAATCAATTTCGATCAAAAACAGAAATAAGAATGAAAGAAAACGATGAAAATATTCTCAAGGATGAATGTATAACACGCTGCTACAAAAAAATAAAATATATCTGTTAGTGTTTTGCTAATTGTTCATTGATGATTCGTTATACTCGTGGAAGGTAACTAAGAACCCTGGAGCTGCCGAACCATATTCAAGTATTGAGCAAAGGGGTTAGATACCTGCGAGTAGCAATCTGAAGGAAGTTAATCTACGCACGTTTTTTTTTTCAGTATCGATAGCACTTCAATGGAAGGAAAATTTGCGTCGAATATGTAACACGTGACGAAGGGTCACATGCCCCCCCCCACAACAAATCATCCACACCAGCAACTCAACCGAACTGGTATTACAAGGAAAGTTCCTGTTCGAAAGCAAACTGATGAGCTTATAATTTCGAAAACACCCTCATAAGATGGATATAAGCGTTATCCACCCCAACTCTCTACATCAATAGGGGGGTATTGATTCTTGCGAAATAGCCAAGTTGGCGGATTAATGCAAATTGGATTCCCAGATAGAGGGTTAAGCAGTACTAATAAACGGTGTTCTGTTATTAATCAAACGTGTACCTAGAGCATCCATTTGGAAAACTGAGATATGTCTGAAAGCTTGTTATCTGGGGATTCCCCCACCCCCTAATGCCTCGAGACCAACCTCATTTCATGCCAGAAGAGTGGCCGAAGCAACCACCTAGCCCTTAAAGCACAACTCTTACTAGAAATTATCTTTTCACTATAGATGGATCAGAAAAAACGTTTTCGAAAATACCATTACTTTCCACCTGAAACCAGGGATTCTCTTGTTAGCGCTTGCCGATTATATCCAGCCTTACTGCTCTCCGACGCGGCGGCTGGGCGCAAAAGGTTTGAAAACTGAACGTGCCTTGGTTAAAAAGTGGGAAAACTAAGCAAATAAAAGAAGTAATGAACAGAAGATTATCACATCCTTATGTGTGAAAGAGTTGTCAGCGGACAATGAAGATTCCAGCAAACTTTTCGTTGGGTGACGGGAAAACTCGGCAAGGCCGAAAAAGCGCACGAAACGAAACGATGGAGAAAGCTGGGGATTTTAGAAGCTTATAATTCCATATGGGAGCTAAGAATATTATAAAAGGGAGAATAAGCAAGAGGGGTCCTTTAAAGGACATCTCGCAATACTTCCTGTTTAGGTTCCAGTATTCTAATATACTATTACCCGGCAAAATACTTAAAGGGGCGTGGTGCAGCTTGCCTTTACATGCTTGGCAGGTCCATTAATTGATGCTGAAGCAAGTCCTACTTTCAACCGAAATTTAATCCAAATATTCCAGCCTTATTCTTTTCTTGTTGAGCTACTAACATCCTCCCATTTTCGCTTTGTTCCTTTTCCCATATCTGTCTCGTCTCTTCAGTCAAGCTGTTTACAAACCTCAAAGAACATTTATCAATTTTCAGCGAAGAAAAAAGGTGTCTTTGTTGTTCAAGTCGGACAAAGAAAATGAAAATCAGTTTTAGATATTCCGAGAAAGACTAATTTCCAGGAACAATTAACATGTCTGGATTTAAGATTATGAAATTTCAATTTTCTTATTGATTGCCACAGTCACGGTTGATAGTGTTATGTGGAATCGGCGCATTATGTCAGTAAATTTTCACGTCCAGAAGTAAAATCTTGTCCCCCTCCCCATGAAAATGGGCTAGATTAGCTACTGCTGGTGGTTGACTGTGCTAGTGGTAGGAATTGGTGAACCATGTAGGCTGTCAACAATGACTTAAAACGGTGTAAAATCAGCTACGTTGTTCCCCACCTTTTGGTATGATTCCCCTCTGCCTGGGCTGGAGTATTTAGTTCGTGAACCCCGGAGATAATATGCCATTCGGCAAATTTCGGCAAAACTTCGTCCCTTCTCGGCAAGGGCCCTCTTCAGGCCACAGTCAAAAGTCTGAACTTGCGATAAAAGAAATTAAATTTCTAACGACCACATCTATAATTATCCCTTCAGCCCGAGCTGACTGGATCACAGGTTCACTTTTATAGCTGTAGTCTGAAGTGGACCCTACTCAAGAAGGGCCGAAATGAGGATCAAATAAAATCAGCTGACGCATCGGTTTAGTACAATCAGCTACGACTATAGAATCTACAATTTTAGGATTTTACGATTACGTATTCATCTACTATGACACAACTAACCTAGGGTTTTAGATTTTTCTTTCTTGGCGGACTGGTCTATCGTATTTTTTATTTTACTGGCATGAGTAAAAAGAGCCCAAACTACCTCCAAGGATTTTAAAAGAGCCTGAACTACCTCGAAGGATTTTTTTTTTCCCAGAAGGATTAAGGGAGGATCGATCAGCCATGCTGAATCTACAGCATATCAGCTACTTAAGACTCGATTGTGTCTACTTTCCCTGATTTAAAGAATCCACTTCAATCAGTTTATGTCTGGAAAATAGTGGTTAAAATCCCAGGAATTTCCATTAGAGCTGACAAACCCGCCGTTCCCCTTTTATTCGATCATCTGAAAATATGTTGATATTCACGCAACAACAATATTGGTAAACAGGGCGAGATGGGTGGCCTTTAAACAGGTGGAATAATTGACAGGCTGGTTGACATGGATGCCGGAAGATAAAACGACAGCATTTTGGCGTGAAGTGACGTCGATGACGGTCATTCTGATGGATTGCAAGACTAAGAGACTGTTCAGATGTAGCGGTACTCAGCGGCGGTTTGAGCCCCCCTCCCCCTATCTCAGCAGCTGAAAAAACTACTTGCTCCTTCAGAATAAAGCCGACGGAGCTCACTGACAGTCTTGGCGTATAACAGGAGATAGGGACCCTCTACTCCTTCCGCTAGGAGTGAGCAGCCCCACGAATAAAGCATGAGCTCGACAGAATTCGGAATCGAGGATATTTTTTCGGTACTGAAACACCGGTACACTTCTCGCTCCAAATTCATTGTCACCAAGGTCAGACCAAGCCTTTTTGCAATTGTGTCAGCATCACCAGCACATTGCTAAAGCTGCGTGCACACACAGTCCGACGAGATACGTATGCGAAACTCGCGTCACTATGGGTAAACCTTAATGCGATGCCTCATAATTCCGAAGCGAAGGAGGGAACTCGCATCCGACTGCAAAAATCGGACTATATGTGCACATACCATAAGGATCGCTTCTACTTACACAACGTGTACCCACATACAAGATTTATCTCCCCCAGCGATCAGATCGTCGTATTGCCCTATGAAACCGGTCTTCAACTGGCAACAACCAATCAGGATGGGGTTATAAAGGGTTATAAAATCGACTAGCTAGTTAACTAATAATCCTTCTTTGCAACGCTCAGGGCGCCAATGCACCTTCCGAACAAGAATTCTCCCCCCCCCCCCCCCCCGAACGGTGAAGACAATATGTCGCAAGGGCCATACCGGCAGGGCCGTATCCAGGGGGGGGGGGAGGGGGTTGACCCCCCCCCCCCCCACCGAAACATACAAAAATAATCATTTGTTATAGGCTCTTCCCTCTGATCTGTCTTTTTTGTCCGACCCGCGGGCACTCCCCCCGCCCCCGAAACAAATTCTTGAATAAGGGCCTACATACCTGTTTTCGAAAGCTCGTTTACGACAAACAGCAATCGGTTAGGTTAAAATCGACTAACTTCGAAATTATTCTTTGCAATTTTCAACGGTAAGCAACACTTCTAAGAGCCAAAGCTCGGACATGAAGTTCGACTACCAGGACAAGATTTCTTTCCCAAACGCTGACGACTGTATGTCGCAAGGCAAACCGGCTTCCGAAAGCCCGCTTACGATTTACAGCAAGCAATCAGGGCGGGATTAGGCTCGCGGCTCTCCTCTGCCGTCGAAACGCGTTGAAAGCCAATGCTCGTTCGACGCTTTTCTTTCTTTCCGATTAATCGACAAGCAATATATCGAAAAGTGGTCACCGGATACACCAAAGAAAATAGGACAGACGGAAACAAAGGAAAAGCTTCAGATAATCCAGGCTTTTCTAGAACGATTGGAAAAAGATCTCGGGGGGAGGGACACGCCAGTGACAAGAACGGGAGTCTATAGAAATCCCCGTGATTCCGATAGAGGAAGTGGATTTTTTTTTGTAATTTGTTATTTTCCAGATAGAGTGTCTTTCTAACCACGACGTCACAGCCCGATTCTGAGTAAAATAGAGGCGGCAAAAGATTGGGAGTTAGGCTCGCGGAAAACTTGCATCGACAAAATTTCATAATCTGGCATTTGTAGACCCGTTCTAATGTATCTCTTGTTTAAAGTCACTGACATATCTTCTTGTCAGGACTCGTGTGATTATTATTTGTCACTATGTGTAATAGCGACACGCCTCGAGATTGTCATTTTTCTGGAAATAATAATTAAATACTGATTACTCACAGAAAAAGTCAGAAATTGTTGGTAGCCTACTGAAGTACAAAACATAGGTTATTTCAGCCTAAGAAATGGAACTAGCCCTAAACTTCTGCTAGCCCGTCACAGTTTATTTGCGAGGATTTCTTTGTTGTTCTCAAGACTCCTGCTATTCCTACACAAGTTAATCCGGATCATTTCAGTGTTCAGGTCATTAACGACACATTTTTTACTCTTGTGAATTACTGTTCAATCCAATTCAATTATATTCAAGAAAGCCATAAAACGGGCAAGCCGACTAGTAGGTTCCGTGTCACATCAACATAATACAACAAAATAAGAAACAGAATAATTATTTTGTGAATTCCCAAACTAGGTTAGAGTGGACTAAGAGCAAACAGAAAACCACGGGGAAAGTAAGCTAACGGTAAACCCATTCCGAAGCTTTTAATAATTAGCAAATGTGATCTCTAATTGAGCAATTGTTCGGTGCTTTCAAATAATTTCAGAAAACAGAACATAATCGAATGTTCAGTGAACGGCCTAATTCTCGACAATGTAGGCCAATGACCGTGATGATGATACAAAATGCGGAATGATTAATGGTGGGTTTACACATTGCGTAAAATCCGAGCGTATTTTAAGCACGTTTTGAGCTTGAAAACATTTCTAGCAATACGGACGTATTTGAGAAATCGGTGCGTTTTGTATCTAAATACATCCGTATTGCTAGAAATCTTTTCAAGCTCAAAACGTGCGTAAAATACGCTCGGATTTCAAAATACGCTCGGATTTTGCGCAGTGTGTAAATGGTCGATAAAAAAAGGAAATACTTCCGTATGAAAAAGCAAAAGACAAATATACACTGAGCTATTGATAACTTAAGGACTGCGGAAGAAGAAAGAAGAAGAAAAAGGGACTAGCAAGGCCTAAAATATTTCCCCCCTAGATGGCATTTAGGCTAAGCGTAGACCCACTGCGAACATTTTCGCAAGAGGGTCACAGTTGAAGAGTATCTCCCGCCTTCGTCCACTTCCGTATGCACGCTCATTCCTTCTTCTATAGCCTCACGTCTCGGGGAAACGACCAATTGGGAAAGAGCAAAAAGGGGCAAAAACCAGAATTTCGGGAAAACTCAAGAGCCGGACCCACTCGTCGCAGACGCAGTCACTAGTAATTGGGAGCAATTGAGACTTGGACATGATCAAGTTGAGAGAGAAGTTTCGGGCTTCTTCAAAATCGGGGATGGCGCACTTTCCAACCGATTGACCCCTAGGGGACGGAGCTGGGGTGCAGTAATTAATGCGAAGCTCGTGATGTGAGAGGTTTTGTGAAACAACAATGCAATAGAACGTGCCCGGTTGTTTGAATGTATCGCTCGAACTAGGGGGTTTCCAAACAGTCCATCAAGTCATTGCTCGATTTAGACTAATAGACGTGACCTCTGGATTCAGACTTCGAGTGATGACCTGTGTAAAAATACCATTCACTTGATTCACACTTACGAACCTCTGCAGACATTCTTTCTTATTGATGCTGGTTAGCTCGTTCATGCTGTTTTGTTTAGTTTGTTTGTTGTTGTTGTTCCTTATTTGTCGTTTTGTTTCTTTCATAATACTCCGTATTTTGTATTTACACTTTACGGGTAACAAAGTTCATTCATTCATTTCGCCGAAAGTGGACGATCTTGATCTTGACGACTGACTCTTGGTGCAGATGAAGAACCGCCGTGTGCCCAGCTAAGAGCAAGAAACGTCACTACAAAAAGCGTTGTTGATTGGTTTACGTGGGATTTGAGTAAATTTTTTGGATTTGTTTTGGTTACGTTTCTCCTTTTTCGGTAGAATCACTGCCAAGGGGGATATTCACTCTTCGGCAATCGGTGTATAATCCCCTCGGACGATTCTAATATCTTATACTGGAGAGAAGACTGCTGACTTGGTCAATTTCTGGCGACTTGGTTACATTAAAGGAGTTGACTCAGAACCATTCAAGTCGTTATAATCCCTAGCTAGCATTTACTCTTTTCCCGAGTTCTTAACATGAGTTTCTTCGTCTGTTCAGCCAAAAAGTGGCGCGGCCTTAAAACTATAAGACTGGGCGTTCTACCTCCTAACTGGAGCTTACCATTTTTTTTACCCGTCAAACAATCTATTAGGGAGCACCCTAGGCTCGTGGCGTGACGTGATTCTTTGGCTTTTGGTAGTCCAGAACTCAACCCTTTCGTCTAACCAGTTAAACATTCATCTCGGAAACCAATCCTCTTAACACATGCAAATCTTAGTAGTCCGCGTGGCGTGACCCAAGCTTTGCCTGTCTTTGGGACCCCCCACCCCTCCGACCTTACACTATTGTCTAACCGGTCATACACTCTTTCGAATTTCATCTTATGACGATATGGAAAGCCAAAGTTTTCTGTCTTTGGTACTCCTTTTCATTTCGTCCTACCATTCATACACTCTTCGGAAACGCTCTTCGGCTTTCGTTTCAGCCCCTGACCAAATAGAAAGCCAAGTTCGCCATCCGCCATTCGAGTGGCAAGACGTATAATTTTTTTTTCTCTTCCCATGTGTACCCTTGGCCCTACCTTTTTGTCTAGCCAATCTTACACCCCGGAAATTCATCCAATGACGATATAGAAAGCCAAAGTTCGTTATCCACGTTTTCTGTCTTTGGTAGCCCTTTTCATTTTGTCTTACCAGCACCCTTTGGCGTTCAACCCCTGACCAAACGGAAAGCCAAGTTCGCCATCCGCCACTCGAGTGGCAAGACGTGGGATTTTTTCTCTTCTCATCTGTACCCTTGACCTTACCCTTTTGTCTAGTTGGTCATACATTCTTTCGGAAATCCACCCTCCTACCTCATAGAAAGCCAAGTTCGGCCTCCACGTGGCGGGATGTGAGTTTTTTCTGTCTTTGGTACCCCTTTCCCTTTTGTCAAACCAATCATACACTCTTCGGAAACGCCCTTCGGCGTTCGTCTCACCCCCTGACCACATAGAAAGCTGAGTTACACGAGTGATCGCCTCCCGCCATTCAACAGCTGATGAGGCGTGAGTACCGGGAAACTAAACCGTTCGGAAAATAGAAAGATCGAGATGTGCTTCAGAATTTTCGATGATGCGTTTGGGGATGGGTGGGAAAACAGAAAGCGCAGGAGGTGCCGGGTAAGTCAATGTCATGGATTGCGATTGGTAGACAAAAACAGTAAATTTTAGCTATCCTACACTGTACTCGAAAGAAGGCGCGGGATCTAATCCCAATTCTGACACCAAATATGTCATGAATTCCGAGTGATGAAGAAAAAAGTAAATTTATTATGGACAAAACAACTATTATACAGTCACACGTGTAGCACTCCAACTATTTTAGTGCTATTCTAGTTGCGAAAACTGTGACTATATTAAAATTGACAGTTTTCTTTGCCACTTGAGAGTCCATGACAGTCAGTAATATATTCAGTCCCACAGCAAAGTCGATGCCGTGTTCGTTCGTGCAGAGCAAAACAACACTAGGGAGGTAGCGCCAAGACTTGACAAAACTGACACACAATCTAGTAGCAGCGATACTAGCACCACTAGCGATAGATAACGTCCCTACTGAACTCATTCAGTCGTTCACCAGAGCTGGCTCCTATAACTTCATATCCTAAACATTGCAAACAAATGATACAGCCTCCATTGTCTCCACGCTGCGTGCAGACCGCACCTTTGCTTTACTAGAAAGTACTAAACCCGCAAGTTTGTCTCGCTTTAAATGCCGCAAGTGTAGTGGGCGGCGCTACGAGTATGGCTGGTTTTGCAAAGCATAGAAAGCATAGGCCTTGGCGCTGCTCCCTAGTGTTGTTTTGCTCTACTTCTGTATTAAAACTAGGAAGGGAAAGGAGCCCTGTTCTAGCCCGATGTATATTAGCTTAGCAAGCACTGTTGACATTCTGATTCCCGAAAAACCTCATCTCTAGACATTAATTCGGTCCCTCCTCGCACTAAAAGAGTTCGGTTTCTGTTATTTGTTAGTAAGAGCGATTAATGTTGGCTGGTATTAAGATTCGCAGAAACAAAAGATGCAGCCGTATTCACCATAATCATTTCCATAGGCTGGTAATGATTTCTTTCCCGTTTTCAGCAATATAAACCAACTCCTTTAAAGTCCAGCTCACCAGCCTTGCTTGGATGACGAATGCGGCAAGCGTAGTATTCAGAACTACGGAACATCATGAATTTTTTGGGCACACGCTGAGTTTTTACTAACCCCGGAGTACAAATGCCAAAGGAGATGTCACACTTAAGCCGACACAGATTCGGAATACCCAGGTTAATCCGCATCAACGGGATAACTTAGTACATTCAACGCCAAAGAGAGGTAATGATTGCTTCAAAGTCAAATCAAGCGAACAATTGAGCCTTTGACAAATAAGGAGGTGATTAAAGCTATCAGTCGGTATGAAGGTTGAAAGCAAAACCGTGGCTTGTTGAAATGGAGTGTGATAACAAGGAAGGGGTGAGGGGAAGGGCGGTGCCCTGTCAGTATTGGAAATACCGGGAACGATGTACGAGGAAAACTTGCCCTCCCCCTCTCAGGACCGTGGCCGAAGTTCGAGGGAGCGAGGAAAAAAGGAAGCGGGGGGGGGATACCCTCCCAGCTTGTTACGGAGACACTAGACGACTCCAATGAACCAATCTGGGTTGGTAGTGTTGGGGGATTTGGATACCAAATAGAAAATCTGTGTTCTTTCTGTCGCACGAACTTGGGTCACTAGGAAATCTATGTTCAGTGGATCAGGTGGGTTGGCGGTCGCTTCAAAACTCCTCAACCATTAAACAAATTTCATCGTTCTATCTCTTGCGTTCCACGAGCTATGGACCTCAGTCGCTGAGCAATCGGGGGGCGAATTGCCTTTGAACTGGGTCAGGAAGGGGCGGGACCATAATGCGCAAATAGAACCCATGGCCAACGAATAAACGAAGTTTAAACTTGACACCTCTTATAGTTTGCGTCATATGAACTCCATAACAAACAGTCAAGACCGAAAACTGGAGCTGTCACAATAGTGCAGAGTCCTAAATGGCACTGTACAAAACAACGAACGGATGACTACCATGCGATCCCTCGACAGCCAACTGTCAACCGACGGACGTTAAATAATTCCAAAGCTAAAACCCAATTCAAACGATCGCGGAATCAATCGAAGTTTCAACCCGATACCAACGTTACCCTACGGCTTACGAACTCAAATAAGTCGTTGAAAACCGCAAGCCGGCGACAGTGTTCACAATAGTGCAGGGTTCCAAAAGACACTAAAGAAACAATGGGCGTGGCAGTTAACGCGTCCTCCATCCCCCCACGAAAATTAAATATTTCCAAAGCCAAAACTTCCAGTTCAAACAACCGCGGAATCAACTGAAGTGTCAACTCGATACCCCGTCCACGGCTTACTAACTGGCAAAAACGGTAAGCCGCGATGGCGGTCGCAATGGTGCTGAGTCCTAAATGACACTGAAATAACAACGCTAGAATGACGAGTTGACAATGAACATGTTGTATAGGTTCCGACGGGCACTCAACATTTCCAAAGCCAAAACTTCCAGTTGGAACAATCGCGGAATCAATCACCAAGCGGTGCAAATCGTTTGTGCTATTTTGACAAGGGCTGTCATTCAGTCCGTGTCTGTGTGATTAGGACATGACTGATCAGGTGAATTGTCTGACAGGTTCCATTCCCATGAACCGACGACGAAAAAGACAAATGGCAGAAGTTTAAACCAATAAATAAATACAAATCTTTGGCTATGAGCCTCTTACTTTATGGCTGGAATGAAAAGAAAGAAAGGTGTTTTCTAAAATACTTTTCAGTTACTGAAAACAAACTTAGATGACGATGCAGCTAATCGACCGAAGGAAGGTAGTATTGGAGTTTCTGAACGTAAATACGCGTATAGAAAACTCGAAGAAAAAGCTGGCGCTCTGTTTAGGCTAGAACACCGAGGATGCTCGCTGAATCTTCAAAGGTCTCCACCTGCCATCTACGTACTTCTTTTTTTGTAAAGCGGTAGTTTTTTTTCTTAAATCCATTACAGTAAACAATTGTTAAGATTGTCTGGCAACTCAAGTGGGTCGAGGACTGTGAAAGAAATTCCCTGTCCCAGTTTATGAATCGTATGCGATTTCTATATGAACATTTAATTTATTTTAAGATTCAGGGATTCCCCAAATTACACAAAGATAACAAATATGATTCTTGAATTCCCCAAGATCACCAAGCATGGTTCAATCTTATTTTTAAACTGACGGAACTCAGAATATTATGAGATATTCTATACCTGGTTTACTTGCATTGGGAGCCGTTGTTATTGTGGATTGTGTTGACATGTTTTAATAGTCAATTTCGATTTCTATGTAAACAGTAAATTTTCTTTATCTGTTTATAATCGTCAAACACGATAAAATCCTATTTTTAAACTTAACGAACTTAAAATCTTAAGAAGAAATTTTCCATACCTGGTTTACTTCCATTGCTGCAGCCGTTGCTATTGTGGATTGTCTTAAATATGTCCTAACAAATCATATACGATTTCGATACAAATTTTCTGTATTTGCTGATTATCACGAAACATGCTGTCTTTTCTGTTTAGACATCCTACAATTTCGTTTTTAAAAAAAATCTGTATTTCCTATTTTCTTTATTTAACATGCCTTATTTTCTAAACATACCACACCTTCGTTCCAAAAATAAATTTTCCATTCCTGGTTTACTTCCACTGCTGGATCCGTTTTTATTGTGGATTGTCTTCATATATTATCACAGAACATGCTTTTTTTTAGACAAAAAAAATATATGTTGTACTTTCTTTATTTAACATGCCTTATTATTTAAACATACCACACTTTCGTTCCAAAAATAAATTTTCCATACCTGGTTTACTTCCATTGCCGAAAGCCGTTGTTATTGTGGATTGTCTTAATATAATATAATATTTTCACGGAACATCTATTTTCTTTATTTACCATGCCATATTTTTTAAACATACCACACCTTCGTTCCCAAAACAAATTTGCCATACCTGGTTTACTTCCATTGCTCGAGCCGTTGTTATTGTGGATTGTCTTGATGCTAAGTGTTGTAATTGGCGTCGCCGTCGGCAATTGCTGGAGGGCCAAGTCCGGTTTAGGCTGCTGAATGGCCAACGCGGCCGGGTGCCCTGCCAGCACTGTCGCCGCTGGCATCATCAGCGTCGACATAGCCGCTAGCATCGGCGCCGGGGCCGGCCTTGGGTGGTATAAACTATACCAGCTGAGAAGCAGGTCTTCAGCGGCCAACTGATCCATCGGAACTCCGGCGGCGGCGAGTCCTGGGAGAGTGCGAAACGGCGTCGGAGCGAGAAAACCCAGGCCAAACCCTGTTTGGCTCAGGGCAGGGGTGAACTGGTACGGAGCCGTGTTAGCACGAATGGCACTACGTAGTTCTTTACCGGGCAGAATATAACGAACACACTCTTTCTCTTCGTTAAGGAGTACTAATTGTTCATCCAGCTTAAATATCACTGATGACACACAAGTCAAGAGGTGTTCACAGGGTAAGCACAAGCAAAGATCTGCTGAGGTACTGAGGCGAGCGCTCTGCAACGGGGAAAGGTCCTCCCAGTTTCCCGCTGTTAGGACCACTAGGAAAAGAGGTTGAGAACGCAAGCCCGGGATCAGAGCGCGGAGCACTAAAGTTTAACAAGTGGAATAGTGGTTGAATTCCAAGCGATCTGCCAGTGCAGCCGTTCCGAAGAACAGGGTCCGAAACATCCAAGTGACCATGAAAACAGGGAAGACATAAACCGGGAGGAAAGAGAGTCAACGTCGTGGACGACGTGGTCGTACAGATAAGTCACCACAGCTGCCTGGAACAACGTAAAACCTTAAAAATGTGCTTCAAACCAAAAAGGTGCACCGTTCTGACAACATACTAACGATCTTGAGAATACAGAAACACTTACACGCGGGAAGAGGGGGGTCTGTCAAGGTAATAGTCGAATTACTGACCAATCTATTCCCGCTGGTAACACGAGTCGTTACTGCTGCAAAATCTGATGACTGATCTGTCGGATACGGACCCACAACCTCGACCATGGTTAGAAGTCTTCAAAGAAAACTCGACAGCTCACAACATAAACAACAAAAAAGACAGACAGCATAGTCCTGCTACACTGCGTTCGGTCAGTTCCCCGAAAAGGTTTACAACCATTCAGGTAATTGAAGTCGGGAGCGTTTGACGTAAATCACTATATAGTTAACCCTGGCCCACACAGATTGCTGAAAGTTAAAGAAGAATAAATAACCCAGTCAATCAGTAAGAATCTGGTAAGATTCCTTAGTTTTGCTTCCGCACATAACAGACTTAATTTTTGTTTTTTTCTTTATATAGTTAATTATGTTTAATTGTGACCGTACCCTGGCCTTGCTGTCGGTTAGATGTATGACTATTTGACTGGAAATGGTTGGTCGGGTTGGAGCAACTATTTGATTTTTTTTTTCATGTGCGCTCAAGTTCTGCTCTCAGTAGCGGAATGTGTTAAAAACATATTTAGTTTGTAAATACAAATAACCTCGAACCTTAAAGGACCCCTCGCATTATTTACTCTTTACAATATTTTAAAATATTTGAATACTTTAAAAATAGGCTGTGCTTTCAACAAATGACCCACGTTTTTGGCTGTTTTAAGCCTTTTCCGAGACCCGTTGACTTATAGCGAAAACAGGGAAACAATTTACATAACCGGTTTCTCTGATGGAAAAACTCCTCGCAGACCACCCGTCGACAGCACGATACACATTGAAGGTAGCAAAACACAGCAATGAGAAAATCAGCGTGGCTTTGTTAGAGGGGTCAGAATGTACCGTACGAAATTGGTGTCTCCGGGTTTAGACAAATATGGAGTGATTATGAAAGTAGGTTGCGTTAGTATTATAGGTTGAGACAGGTCCTTCAAAATTTCGATTTTTGTTTAAGTGCAACCATTTTGCTTGTTGGTTTCACTTCTTTTTGTTGCCATGGGCGGCTGGTTCTTGGTGGAAGTAAATCGTATTTTGTATATTCCCCTTCCAATGGAAAATCCAGGTCAAAATAAAAGCAAAGGTGCACGGCTGACCGGAATATTTGCCCACTCTTCCGCAAACCCATCTGCAACCTCCCGCCTTTTTGATTTCCTAAAACACACCACAACAGACGGAGGTTTCAGCTCCGCATCTTGACCATTCCGCTTCCACTAAAATTTTTAGGTCAACAGAAATTCGGCTGCCCTCCGACAAAACCTAGTATCTTTAAAAATCAGATCACGAGGAATTCAATGGTGGAATCAAAATTTTCCTACGAGGCTTAGTTTCTCAGATATCACCTAGTATCTACACAAGGTGTCAACTGTATTTTCGGGCTTTACCTAGTACGTAGGCTCAGAGACCCATAAATTTCCTGTAATGACTCGCCATTCAGGGGGCTTGTCAATAAGAGATTTCTGATGCGCTCTTGACCGAGCGTCAGATAGTTCGAGAAACACTCACGGGGATCAAATACCCGACTATCCAGATAGACAAAATTTTTCGCAGCTGTTGTGCTGAACTAGGAATATTTCTCTGTAATGGAAGAGTATCCTGGATCTTTTGTCCTAGCTTAGGTACCTGGTGGTATGCTGAATAGTCCCAACAAATTTTGTCTATCTGAGCAAGAACGCCGATTCGACCCAAGCGGAATTTTTGGAAACTAGGTGAGGCTCGGGCAACATAGCAACATAGAAGCATAGGAAATGACAAGCCCCCTGAATGGCGAATCATTACAGGAAATTTATGGGTCCCTGGTAGGCTACATACTATAAATTTGCTTTTTCTCCAAAACCTAGTTCCTGACAAACCTACGCTCCACCAGCAACAAAATCACCAGCTGCATCACTTTATTGTTTACAAAACTACATTAGTTTGCTGAATGTATACGAAAACAGAAGCAGCTTTAAAAAACAACGTTTTCGCGTTTTTCTCGGAAACTACTCAGGTGCAGATACTAGGTTCTGTCGGAGCCGCCGGAGGACAGCCGGATTGTGGTTTGTTTCGACTTCTCAACGGCTAACTACAACAACAACGAAACGAGGCTAGGCCTGGGGAAATTGCAGTAAAAAATCGCCCGCGCGGAAGCGAAAGCGGTAGTGTTAAGGGGCTTTTACACTGACTTTCATTTCGTCCACGTCGCGTTTGGGCCGCGTTGACCCTTTCATACCGCGCGGGACGCATGTCATCCGCACGGAAGTGAAATGGATAGTTTTGAAGGTTTAATACTGATTTCTGTCGGCTTTACACATGATTACAAACCATTACGGATGTGGGACAAATTCCAGATGGGCCGAAATATAGCTCCAATAGAATTAGCTGACGTATCCGTCTTGCACTATCAAATATGATTCGGAGTCAGCTTGGGCTAAAGGAATATTTATAGCAGCATTAGCCTCAAACAGGGACCAGCCAGGACAACCAGCAACAGGTTCGTCGAGTCAAGAAGGCACTTAAAGGACCTCTCGCACTATTTACTCTTCAACTTACAGTATTATAAAATATTTGAATACTTTGAAACTAGGATGTGCTTTCAACAAATAACCCACGGTTTGGGTTGTTTTAAGCCTTTTCCGAGACCCGTTGGCTTGTGGCGAAAACTGGGAAACAATTTACATAACCGTTTTTTCTGATGGAAAAAACTTGTCGCAGACCAACCGTCGACAGCTTGATACACATCGAAGGTAGTAAAACACGGAAGTGAGAAAATCAGCGTAGTTTTGTTAGAGGGGTTAGAACGTACCGTACGAAATTGGGGTCTACGGGTTTAGAAACATATGGAGTGATCATGGAAGTAGGGTGCGTTAGAATTACAGGTAAGACAGGTCCTTTTACACGGAAGTGAGAAAATCAGCGTAGTTTTGTTAGAGGGGTTAGAACGTACCGTACTAAATTGGGGTCTACGGGTTTAGAAACAATTGGAGTGATCATGGAAGTAGGGTGCGTTAGTATTACAGGTAAGACAGGTCCTTTAAGCTTTAAAACAACTTCTGTTTGGAGCTTGACGCGTGTACTCGCAATATTAGCTCAATTCTCCGCACATCCAACTCTTCCCTCCCCTTTTTGATTTGCTAAAAACCCTGCAACAGAGGAAAGCGTTTCCCGACATGCAAGTCACATCCAAAGCAGGCATAAAACATTCCGGGGAAGATTTGACGAAGGATGCCATCTGTCTCACTACGAAAATGAGACATAAAATATTCTCATAGGCAATCCCGAAAAAGACGAAGCAATTCCATTTTATATCCCACTCGGATGCCAACAGCTAAACTCAGGAGCATATTGTTGGTCCCCTTGAAAGTGTGACTGATTTATTATATGCATTTTCCCGGCAAGGCCGGGAATTACTCCCAAAGTATTTCCAAGGGACACAAACGCATCAATCCTCATTTCTACTGTGGTACACATAAATAGCAGGCGACGTCAATAATACCAAGAACGGACAATAATAAGAACTTGCGTCTCTTGGCCATGCGTTGAAAATCGAGTTCAGTAAATACTGAGCGAGTGTTTACACCCCACGACCTTGCATATCAACCTGCATATTTATTCAATGAAATAAGGACCAACCAGGGCCATTCGCAACATACAAAAACACAACAAATAAATCAATAACAAAACAAAAGGAGAAAAACACAAACAACCAAAATGATGCCTGAACATCAAGTTTCTTATGTGTAGATCTCACCAGACCAAGCCCACCAAAGTGGCAAAGACAGGCGAAGCACCAGAAGGAAGCACCAGAAGCGAAATAGAAGGAAGCACCAGAAGGAGCGGACTGCCCGAAGCAAGTATCCTTAGTTTCGTTTCTGCAGATACCATGGTATCTGTTACCGCGGTAACTGGATCTGCAATTAGTCGTTTTTGCAGTTACCATGGTATCTGATTTACGGTTGCTCTGCAAAAACGACAATTACCGAAATTGCTCTTTTCGAAGTCATCCCAAAAGAAAAACTGATATTCAGTCACATCACTAAGTGCCAAACTTCTCTCCAACCAATTTGACGAAAACTGATAAAGTGAGATGACTTTTTCAGATACTACGATCAGTTACCACGGTCCGATCTGAATATCAGATACCACGATAACTGGCAAGATACCACGACAACTGCAAAAACGCCTTTTCACCGTGGTATCAGATACCAGGATAACTGCAAAAGCGACTTTAGACCGTGGTATCAGATACCATGGTATCTGCAAAAACGCAACTCTTGTCTGGACTGAAAGGGATGTTTTTCTACGCAGAGAGCGTTTACAAAACGATTACAAAACGAAATTACGAAGAAGTTTAGGGACATTGATAGAACTCACTCAGGGTCGAGAATTTCATATCAGAGCAAGGATGAACCGGGAGAAGGGAGATATATTAATAGTAATAATATTATCTTCACCCATCGAAAAGCACAAGGCATAGACGGAGTATGAGTAAAAAAAAAGAAGAAGGAAAAACTAGAATAAGACGAAAACAGACAAACATACCCGACTACGACAACATCACCTATCTACAGAACTAACCTATTAACCTAACGTTATTGTTGTACTTCTGTGTAAGTTGACACACTGCTTTAAGTGGGTCAGTGATATCGTAAGTAGCGGCTATTTTGCTATTTACTATTTACTTACTATTGTTACTGTTAACGAGGCATATGAGCAAGAAAAATGAAGGCAAAGCAAAACGAAGACGAAGAAAACAAACGGCAAAGAGAAAACAAAAAATTTAATCCTAGATGAAAGTGAAAAGATGGTTAACAGCAGATACCTGAAGGTCCTGGGCAATATAACGGATGGCGCAATTATAAACCAATCAATCAAAGTGATCGCAACATAATGGTACTGGAGTAACAGCGGGGAAAACTGGAGAAACACTTTAGACTAATCAGGGAAGGGGAGCGGGTCAATAAGATAATTACCGACCTTTCAATGAGCCCTTGTAGGTATTCTGACTTTTATGTTACCATTAGCTCGGTTACGGAATTAGGGTTCAGAAAACAGAAGAATTTCGTACGACTTTTTAGTAATTTTTCAGCCGAGCCGAGGTTGCCAGTGAAGTAGCGCAAACTATGCTAATATCTTCGACAAATGAGAAGCCATGAGAAGGTTCAAATGTTGTTTTGACCGCCCTGATACGCCAACAGGTGGTTCGGATTTTTTAGCTTTCCTCGCTAGGTCGATAAGCCCCAACAAGAAAATTGCTCATTTCGCGGGGCAAATATTGGTATTTTCGAAAAAAATCTGAACCATTTCATCTTGAAAAGATCACCTACAGTAATAACTGTAAAAGCATAAGTAGCAATAGACATAATTAGATACAAACATTCCAACATCCGCGAAACTCTGAAAACTCATTTTCCGATTTCAAACCTATCTCGGCTAGTGCGGCCCAACTCAGTCCAAAGGTTTTGATGAGAAACATGGCGAACTTGCAAAATCTGCATTTGTGACCAATCGGAAGCAACAAGCCGAGCCTGACCCGCCTTGTCAGGGACCACCGCGGAAAATGCAAGAAACACTGTGGTGCTGTTAGGGTGGATAAACTATGCATAGAAAATTCGGAATCTCCGAAAAGAAGAATGGGAACGATTGGGAACGTGGAGTTGATCAGAAATATATGTAAGACGGGTCTTTAACGACTGGTTCACCTGTCGCGTGTTCCACCCTACTTACAGTAGTTGCTACGCATGGCGTCACGGATTCTGGCTTCTTGGCAGTGTTGCCAGATGCTTGACACAAGATCGCGCATCAAGAGAAGCAAAAATGCGCCTTCGGCGCATTTTCGCTAAAAAAATTTTTTTTACGAAATCGGATCCGGATTTTTTACGAAGTCGGATGGGGGGGGGGCTTGTTGTTGGCCAGTCGGTAAAAAAAACCGAGTTGGCGAAAAGCGCTGCAATTCTTGCTGAAAATAGTAGATTTTTCATTAAACAGTAGATATTATCAAAATATTAAAACGAAAAACATTTCTGAAATTTTAATTCGGTGTAAGTTATGAACTTACTTTCGAGTTACGACTTTTTGTGTAAAAGCAGTCGATGTTGAATCTTCGAAACAATCCTTTGTCTTAGGAACGGTCGCTAAAATGATCAAGCAATCAAGCAGTCGATAAATACCCCCCCCCCTTCTCCCCGTATATTTTTGGATAATAATGCCTCTGGTTCTGGGATGAGCAAGACATAAGAAAAGTTAATGATCTTTATGAGAAAAAACAGAAAGGATAATCGAAAAAACGATTTTTTTCTCAAGACGATTTAAAAAACTGTTTTTCTCAAAACGATTGAAAGAAAAGAATTTTTTCTCAAAAAAACACGTTCCAGATATGCATGAACCTGACAAGCCCAACAACTTACCAGCGAATACACTCTCGTATCAAAATATCGTGCTCGCTGGCTTTCAAGACATGGATCAACACATTCTGAACCAGCAAGCATCAATTATCAGTGTTCCCAAGGACCCAAACGACAATTTTGACATTTCAGTGAAGATTTTGAGTCCCCCCAACCCTCAAGATCTAGAATCTGGATATAAAATCACTGTGTGGCTCTTACAAATCCTGATCTGGATTTCAATTTCTAAGGGATATGGAGAGCAAAATGCGCCCAATTTGCGCCGATATTTGGGGAAATGCGCAAATTTGGCGCAATGCGCACACTTGAAAAATTCGAAGCACAGCCGCCTCTAAAAAGCGCCCAAATGGCGCAAATGCGCACCATCTGGCAACACTGCTTCTTGGCGTCAAGACTGGAAATTTTTTTTTATTTGGGGCAAAATATCCTGCCACGGGCTAATCGGGCCAATCACGTCACAGATATCGTAGTTACCACCAGGTTAGCACGCTCCCGAGCGTGGTAAGCAAACGACGACTAATAGTTACCATTGTTGGAAGGGTGGAACACGCTCCTGGACAAAACCAAAACGATGATCTTGTTACTCCTGTGTCAGAAGAACCGACTTGCAAAGCTTGTTCGTAAGCTCGCTGCAGCCCCTTCCTACGGTTGATCCCGAAATACCACTCCCCATAAATATTTGATATTTGTTGCAACGACTCTCAAAGTGCATAAATTAGCCGAAAGGGAATGAATTAACTCGGTACCACAGCAAGCACTTCGGAAACAGTAGTAAAAATATTACAGCCGTCTCAAAGAACGGAATGTATGGATTTTAATTATGCACCGGAAAAACTGAAAAAGTTCGGGAGAGCAGGGGTCGGTAGCTCAGACATCCTTGTTGAGATGAATGCAGGAGAAACAAAGCTCTGGAGGCTGGGAGAAGCCTCCGCTACGAAGCTTTCACAAGTTTGATAAACATACATCACATGTTTGCTTGCACAACCTTGTATTAAACGTTATGGACATATATGTTGTGACCCATCGAAGTTTTCTGATTTGAAACAAAAAAAATTGTCATGTTTTGTTGTTATATTTTAAGGTTTTAAAGATGTGATGTAAATGGTAAAATGAGGAATAAGCGTAAAAGAGGAAATAAGAAAGAATGTAAAAAAGAATTAAACGTAGAGATAGAGGAAAGTGTAGATGACGCCAAATATATAGTCGGTCATTGACTTTTTTTCTTCTAGATATTAGATGTTAGGACCGTCGGCGTCACCGAGGGAAGTGGAAGCGTAGTCACCTGGCCAAATCATATTGGACAGGAAGAAAGGAAAAAATGACCCTTTAAGTGTTATTTTTTACGAAAGTATTATATTTAAAAGGGTCATAACATACTCATTCCCATAACGTTTAACGTAAGGATGCGCAAACATGTGTTGTCTATTATCAAAGTTCTGATAGTGTAGGCAACGAAATTTGGTGTAGCGATATTTGGACCCTTCATGACAAGGACCCTTACTTTCATTTGGGATCCAAAAAGCCGTTCTGATCATAAAGGATTCCACAAAGATTTATATTTACTGGAAGGAAAAGCGCGTCATTTCATTTGGGTTTTAGGCTTAGAATTTCGGGGCTTGGGCATCATTAAAGGCTAAAAGCTAAAAGCGACAAGCTAAAAGTTTAACGCCAAATGTTATAATAAATAAATATAAAAACTAGCTTTAATGGTTCTTTAAATTCGTACAGTATCCCGCATGTGGGGCTGTGTTTCTTGGCTACTGTTTCTAACTGGTATGACCCTTGCGCCTTGCCGGACATCTGCCCGTCGTATATTCTGAGGTATTCACCTCCCAAGCCCTTCAAACAGCCCCTGAGCTCGGAGATACGACTACTTCAGAGCTTGATGTTTTCACGGGTTTTACTATTACATATGGGGAGGAAAGCTGAAACGGGCGACCCAGGCCCCCCCCCCCCCTCGAATTTTGGCCAGCGATGCCCCAGCTTTCGACACCCTAAGTTCTTCTGACATCGTCCAAAAAGCGCCCTCAACAAAAGAAGCTAATTTTATAATTCGATTTTTTGCGCCGACTATTTGGAATCTACTACCGTTAGATATCCGGAATTCGAATAACCTTATTTCATTCAAGCGAGCAGCGAAAGGTCATTACAGGAAATTGTTTAGTTTCATCCTCATTTAGACCCCCGGCCTCCGTTTTTCTTTTCTTTTGTTTTCTTTCTTTCCGGTTCCTTATTTCCCTTTTTTCAATCTTTTTCATTTAAAGTTGAAACCTTAGGTCATTTTTTTCCTCTCCTCCCTTTTTCTTTATATAGAGTACTCAGTTAGTTGATTATGTTTGTTGTTTAATTAATATCGGTTATTTCTCTGCCCTAGCCTCACATTGCGAGCCTCGAAAAACAAAGAAAACAAAAATTTAATTTGACGGGGAAGCTACTCTTGAGATAAAAACAGGTTTTGAATAGAAATATTTCCGGACTTTCCCTGCTGAAATATTTCCGGTACTGCTGACGTAACAATCCCGCTTCGTTACTGGTCGGCGGTTTGCTTGCTTCTGATCTCCCAATGGCTTTTCCAGAGGAGCTACGATTTGATAATTCCGGCCGGACGTGTCCCGGGGGGTTTTCCGAAGCAGATTGGTCTAATTGCACAAGAGTCGTGTACCTTCTCTACAGCTCCCGACTGACCTTTCTGTGTAGCTTTCTGACGGTTTTATAACCCCAGAAAAAAGGTCGATACCGTATCGTCAATTCTCATTCCACTCTCTCACCTATAAGGCACGTGTTTTATGGTTATGAGGTGAGAGTCTGAAGACCTAGAGAAGTCGCAAAAGGGACCAGATGCGACCAGGAGACTTCTTGCTCCCTTTATAAGGCGACAGCAGGAATGTTTACCACACCAGGGGACGGGGAAGAAGCTTTTAAAGAAGGAGCACCAAAGGGATTTCAGTAGCAACCCTAGGGGCTGGGAGTGAATCCTATATTTAAAGGACCCCTCGCACTATTTATTCTTCAACTTAAGGTATTTTAAAATATTTAAATACTTTAAAACTAGGCTGTGCTTTCAACAGATAACTCACGTTTTTTGGTGCTATAAGCCTTTTCCGAGACCCGTTGACTTGTAGCGAAAACAGGGAAACAATTTACGTAACCGGTTTTCTGATGGAAAAACTTCTCGCAGACAACCGTCGACAGCGTGATACACATCGAAGGTAGCAAAACACGGCAAGTGAGAATGTATCGTACGAAATTGGGGTCTCCGGGTTGAGAAATATAAGAGTGATTATGGTAGTAGGTTGCGTTAGTATTATAGCTAAAACAGGTCCTTTAAAAATTTGCCCCGCCTTATCCTATATTGAGTAAAAACACTATATTTTCTATACTTCCGATTTTGCTTGGTTTTTGATGAATTTTCTAAGTTAATGTCCCTGCGAGGGGTTGCCCAATCTCAATTTGGGATACACTACCTGCCCGTTGCCGACACCGGTTGCCACGGGTTAAAATAATAAAAATCAGCATATTCAGAAGCGTTGAAAGATGAATAGCCTATTTTTGGCCGGCACCACTGGTTTCGGCTGGTGCCGGGAAAGAATGTGCACCAAGTACCCGGGAGTGGGTAAACCCCGGGTCCAAAAACCTCCTAAAACTACTCAATTAATTTTTGCGCATTATTTTGCCTGTATTTTTCCTCCCCAATGTTTTTCATCAAAGTCTCTTCTCCTGGATGGGTCCTAATTTTTCATGGGAATTTTCAAACCAAATAAGCTGTTTTTTGTTCAAGTAGAAACATCAGCAGGATCTAATGTCCAAGGTAAGCGTATTTTAAGCAAGTCATAAAAGGTACATTCAACTGATTGTTCAGCCCCTAGTCTCAACGTGCTATTACGACTTAAGTAGGCTAGAAAGCTCCTGCTGACATTGCAAAGAGACATATTCGCCCTACTACTTAATGTAAAAGCCCTGGCTCCATATTCATTTGAACTGATCTATAGCAGTTCTTTCCGTCCCAGCGATTTTTCCAGCAATAAAACCCATATATTTCGGCACGGGAACCCTTTCCGAGTCCTTATCATCCATAGCGTTTCTTGTATATCTTTTGTTTTAATTCCTCTGTAACGAAAGCCTCGGGAATCACGAAAAGCAATTAGAAGCAAACGATAATTCACAATAACGCATCGTTGAGCATCTATGGCCTGATATGCTCTGACAAAACTCGGAGACAGAGACAAAGAAATGGAATAAATAAGGAGCCCCCGCTTAGCTTGACTTGCAATGAAACTCGATACATATATAGATATAGGGAACCGTCCCTCACAACACCAGGAACCAAGTGATGATATGGATCACAAACTGTAGGAAGAGAAGTTGATAATTTCGTAAACGACACTAGCCTGACATATCACAAAAAAATCAACGAAGAAACCAACGAAAATGGGGTTTGTATAGGCCAACGAATATACTAAAATAAAATTCTAATATTTCGGGAGGACAACCGCCTCCCTTCTTCAGCGCAGACATAAAATTTCGAGGAAAAAAGCCAAAACGAGGATGATGAACAACAGCCAAGAAAACTAAAACAAACCAGAAAACCAGCATGAAACCGAAGATTAAAACAAAACTGGAAGAACTGAAAGCCTAAATAAATAAGAAATATTCGCCTTTTATTTTAGTATATTCATTGGCCTATACAGACCCCATTTTCGTTGGTTTCTTCACTGATTTTTTAGTGGAAGAGAAGTTGGCCCACTTCCTCCTCGAGTGCCAAGAGCTTTCGTAATTTCAGAGTCAAATTTGTTCGGGTGGTTGGTATTACGTCCCGTTGTCCTGATATTTACAAACCCCAACCCTATCCTGTCAAACTCCCTCCTGTACAAATGTACTTCAAACGTTCAAACAGAAAGTTTAGTTTAGTTTATGTAAGGTGTTCATTTTCTGTGATGTTGTGTCTTTAATCACAATCATTCCTCTCGGCTAAACAACAAAATTACAAATATGTTTCCTTTTCCCCCGATTTCGGCAAAGATAATACTAAGCAGGTCAGTATAAAATCAGTTCACTAATCCTGGCCCAGTCTTAAGCTTCTTCTTGACACACATTAGCCTCTTTTGTGAGTCATCTGTATCAGCCAGATTTTTGGCACGAAAGGTTCTTGTCCTAGACAGTCACCAATTTTTAGCAAGAACAGAAATAAAAACGAAGGAGAGACTGAGAAATGATCACACGAATGAACTTAATTTCACCGATATTTTTTCAGTGATGTCTGACTATGCTCATGAAGAACAAAAATCAAGAATACCCGGAGCCCCTCCGAGTTCAGTTTCCGTGGAAGGAAGCGCTATATGGTATGACTCTTCGTGCCAATGAAGAAACGCCGTGTACCTAGCGAAGAGCCGGAAGCTCCGCCACAGCTGTCCCCAACGAACGCCGTTGACTGGCTGACAGTGGATTTGAGTCATCGTTCGGGCAACATCTCTCGTTCTTGCCGAGATTCACTGGCGTGTTTTGGATATAGCCATATAGCGTATTTTGAATGAGGAGCTGGTTTATTGAGTTATCTCCACCAATCTTAAATATTAATAATTTTGTCCATTTTTTTCTCATCAATTACTTGGCTGTATTTTTCAACTTGTACGCTGCCATGTAAACTGACTGTTGTTAATTTTCTTTACTTGTTTTACTCCTCTCGTATGTCATACTCCTCCTGTCGGTATCCGAATGATGATGATATTTTATGAAGGAGGGAAGCAGTCACCCCTCCCCAAAATGCTTGATTTTGTATTTTCTTAACACAATAGTAACATAAAAAGAACCAGGAATGTAAATTGAGCAATCGGTCCAGTCATTCAAAATCCTCAATTTTTGGGCATGGTGCTCGAATGCCAGTGCATGCCCCAGCGTCAAAGCACAGGTGCGTAAAAGTTGGGATACCATGCCCTACAGAGCATAGGCACAGTGCCCCCATACAAATCGGTCTGAAGAGCAAATTTCCATTTCAAATTTTCAGTTCAGCAGATCTGTATGAGGGTACTGTGCCCTTGCTCCACGGTATGGTGCCCCGTTGTTTGAGCACCGGTGCCCCATTGTCTGAGCACGCTAGGACATTGGGTCATTCCCTGACGTTGGAACACAATACCCAAAGCTGAGGGTTTGTGTATGACTGAACTGGTCTACGGAGGTTTTATCCAAGAGGCAACAAACGGTCGGAAATGATTACTAGTTTCTCTGGACTACGACTGATTCTCAAAACTGTCTCCCTCAAAACCCCATGACATCACTAATCCCTACTGATGATCTGTTGGCTCTTAATGACGAATGCATTACAGCTCTGTGGAGCCCGCTTAGCTTGACTTGTTCCGAGGAGGCCAGACGTGAAGTGGATCGCGAAGATTTCTTTCGGGACGACTGTATTTTCCCGGAAGAGTTGAGCTAACATCTATGAGGGATGTCCCCAAAGCTCCCACTGCGGTGTAAAAGTTGATTACCCCCCACCCACCCGCCAATAAGAAGCATAGCCAGAAAGACACAACCAACAACCGGCCCACTGAGTCAGTCTAGGTTATGCGAATGTACCTGTTATGACCCTTTTGAAGTTATATTTTCGCGAAAAATAACATTCAAAAGGGCCATAACAGAAAACTCCTCAGCAACTAACGCTAAGCATGCAAAACCATGTGTTATCCGTTATCAAACTTCGAACAGCGTCGATAATTACGGCGATCCCAAGCTACAGGACACCTACAGATCGTCTAGACATCATCGTTATAAAAATCGTCACTGTGACGAATGTACAAGCATTTCCTCAACCGTACAAGCCAGGACAGCAATCTACCTGTTATCTCAAGGAAACCATATTCGCTGTCAACAATAAAACAAACTACCTGAAAAAAGCTCAGTGCGCAGAACTAAATCATATTACACCCGGAAAGAAAATCCGTAAGGCACTTGCAGCTTCCGTCAGTCAGACCCTCTGTCCATATTTGGAGGGACTTGTTGGTTTTCCCACAAGTTCATTTTTCCAACTTGAGCGGCTTTGAGCCTGATGAGGACCCTTGCCAAGAAGGGCCGAAATATAGCTCTAATCAAATTCAGCTGACGTATCAGTTTTGCACTTTCAAATCATCCTCATCCTCATCATCAAACTGGGCGAGGCCGAGAAAAGACGGAGTAAAAAACAAAAGAGAAACAACGGAAAGGAAAAACATACTTCGATAACTACGAGCTCGGGACTAACAGAAATGACCAAAGATGGAATGACTCCTGACACTCAGTAGAAAAATCACTAATACGCTTCTCAATAACTCCCGCTGGGTTTACCAGTCGATACTTTCTCTGCAGAAAAGAATTACTTATCCACGCTGGCAGTCCCATCAAATACTTCGCAAATTTAAAATAAAGGCGGTGAACTTACTTCCTCTTGCCCACAATTAAGAAAAGACTAAACAGGAGCAAGAGCGAGTAGGTGAGGAACTGTTTGTTGAGGAAATATGATTCGCAGTCAGCTTGGGCTAAAGGAATATATATCCTCTGTCCAACTCCGTCACTTCCGCACAAGCTAGGACGATGAAAATTGGCATGCGTGTACAAGACCGGACACATTGCCCCAGGAAGCCTCCCTTCCTTGGATCCTATCACCAGCGTAGGAGGGGTGGAGTAAGTTACAAACGGCTAACCCAACTCCAGTGAAACTTGATGGGTGGAGATGCCCTAGATCTGATATTTATATGTCCTCGTTTAAGGCCATGGTGGAGGGCATTTGAGGGGGGTCCTTGACATTGTGTGACACTGACTGGAACCAACTAAATGAAAGGATTGGGATGGAGCGAAAGCCATGTGCTCTACACATCTCATTTGGGGTCTGATCTGACCTCGATGGGGGGAGCTGGAAGGGGGCCGGATTTTCCCTGGAAATACTCTGATTCAAGTAAAACTTAATGGGTGATAGGGGACAGACCTTTGTCGGCATGGGGAGAGCCAAAAGAGATCTCGTCTTTCGGTGGAGCATGCTATACAGCTAACACACTAGTCTGCTATGACACAATCCAAATTTCCCTCAAAGTAAGCCGGACATTCCATTTCTGGGATAGAAAGGGATACGGGGCTCTATATCGTAAATAACAAAAGTTAAGGTCATAAAGCTTTAGCGCCGGGAACAAACTTCAGGATTTACAGGAATGGGATGAACGCTTTAGCAAAACGAAAACTATTGCTTGTTTGCCATTGGACGATTAAGCAGCAAATTGAAGCCAAGATCATGTCAATGTCCGGTACTTTGTCACGGGTATGCCAAAAGTTGCCTTGCAGTTTTGGAAAAAGAAAAAGTTACAAGAGTTTGGTAAGTCAAATACTGAACTGTAGCTTAGGATTTTTATGCTGCCCCTCTCACCATTAAAAGTTGCATCGCAGTTTCCCAAAAAAACTAAGAAAAGTTTCGGTCAGTCAATTACTGAACTCATACTTATAGGGTTCTTATGTAGCACTGAATTTCCCCATCACACCTTTCCAAGCGGACGAATGAGCTTACACTCCACGTTGTCTCAAAAGATGGATAGAATCCGCTACTTCTGCTTGAAGTTTAACTGAAAGGGCTTAGATAGTACAATCTAGTTACCCGTCACTTATTCACTTAAAGAAGCTTGAAAACCCGGCGAAAATGCGTTGCTTCGTTGCTCCACTATTCACGAATAAGAGATTTTCAAATAGTGGAATTTCCCTGTCTGATTTGTATGCTCTATGCGCTTGTATCTGTGTCGTATGCTCGACGAAAACGATTTACGAAAAATAAGTGTTCACGCAGTGAGCTACAGTCCATAAGCTGATCACTGGCCATTGAAACGCCGCGTATGTATTGAGATTCAGTTTTTCTGCGCCATGGTAGAATTTGCGCTGTGAGGACTTCCGTAGATATTCTGAACGACATTCTAGAGCAAATGGTGAAAAAAAAAAAAAATCCCTTAGTACAATCCCCAAAAATGCAGTGTAGTTAGTTAAATGATACAAAAATAAGTTGGCTTTTCAGTTAAACTTTAAAACAATTTGTACTCTCTATTTGTCAACATCACTTTCCATTAAAGTGACATAAACAAAGACGAAATTGCAGATGCACTCACTCTTTTCTATCGATTTCACGATGCCAGAATAATTGTTAAGTTCCTTTCATGAACTTTATGATACATATATGATCTTGTCTTGTCGGGTGTGAATGCGTTCGGCTTTCGCCCTAAACGCCGCCAAATATAAACTGTCATTCAATCGTCCGACATTATAGTCTCCTACTAAAAATTAAACACTGAATTGTCACATCCCTTAAAGTTTAACTGAAATGCAAACTTATTTGTGTGTCATTTAACTGAATACACTGAATTAGTTGGATTCTGCAAAGGGACTTTTTTATTTTCCCATATCTGCTCTAGTTATGACGTACAGAATATCTGCGGCCGTCCCCTCAGCGTAAATTCTACTATGACGCGGGAAATTTTAATCTCAGCACAAACGCAGCTTTTCGATGGGCATTGGTGAGATTGGTGAAGATCGCTTCGTGTCTGAACAAAAAACAATCACAAATCTTTCTCGTAAGGCACAAAAAAAAAATACAAGCGCATAGAGGTACCACAAATCCCACGGAAATTCCACGATTTGAAAATCGATTTTCGTGAACAGTGGTACAACGAAGTAACGCATTTCCAGGGGGTCTTAAAGCCAATAGAACTAAATAAGGGATGGGTAAGTAGATTGTCCTATCCCAGCCCTTTTCGTTAAACTTTAACTCACAGTCTTGTGGCAAGGTCCGAAGAGCAAACAAATTTGCAGAATGCCTCAAGCACTTGTAAATCCTCGTCTTTTCCTAATGTCGTATATCCAAGTACCAAAGCTGTAGATGTGGCTAGCTTGTGTGATTCCAGCTTACGAATCAGCTGGCTCCTTTGGGTACTATATCTTAGGCATTCAAATAATATATGATCTACTGTTTCTGATATGCCTCTGCAATATATGATCTGTGAATAATAAAGGTTAACTTCAGACATTCTATCACCCTTATTTTACCCGACATTCGGAGGATTTAGCTCCCGAGAGAAGAAATACAACAAGAGCAGGATTTGTTCTCAGGAACATAGGTGTGAGCGTCTGGAATGACCTTCCAGAATCGGTCAGAGCGGCTGTAAGTCTGGCATCATTCAAGAGAATGGTTAAATCCCATTCTTTGAAAAGGAAAGAAGTGTGATAAGAGGAAAGGGTATTTATTTAGTTTTATTTTTTTAATTTTTTTTTACCCCACCCCAAGGGGGGGGGGGGGTAATGAAGGAATGATATAGCAGATTCATGGTGGTTAGAACTGCGGCCACGATCAGGATTCTTTTGTCTCAAAAGTGGCCGTTAATGGTAAATTGTTTGTTTAATTTATATGTTTTTTGATGAAATTAAAAAGAAATGTCTGAAATGTCTGACATCGAGGTTGGTATCGGAAAATAACACCGAGACGGTCATTGAAAATTACCTATCCGAGCCGAAGGCGAGGTAGGTTATGAAAGATATCTGCCGAGCCGAAGGCGAGGTTGATATTTTTAAATGGCCATCGAGGTTGTCATTCAGATATCAACCGAGATGGAGGTGTGTTGACTGTTATAACTTTTTCGAAAAGAAATCATCTCTGGAGGCTGATTTGACTTATATCATCCTCTCCGGAGGCTGATATGACTTGTAACATCCTCTCTGGAGGCTGATATGACTTATAACATCCTCTCTGGAGGCTGATATGACTAATATCATCCCCTCATATCTACCGCTAACTTTCTGTGTGAAGATTAGCGTAAAATAACTGACCATGGGTCATAGGAGAATATGCATTACATACCTGTTCGAAAAAAGTTATTTATCAATGACATTTTATGAATGTCAACTTGCATAACAGGTTATGTACTCTGCTATGCACAAAAAGTTATACGGTGATGGCAAAAGAAAATACTAAATAGACACTAATTGCCAGTCCCAGTTCAAACTAATCCACGAACCTTACCACAAACGTCCCAAATTTATCGCCCATTAAAAAAAACCTAACTCTCATACCATGGTCAGAGTTACCCGTTATTCAACTTTTTCGTGTTTCTCATCAAAACCAAGGGGGAGGGCACGGCCCAACCTAGATTTTTCGTCGTTGGTGATATTTTATGCCGGATACAAAGGTTTCAAAAGGCACAAAGCAGAGCAATAACTTTACTTTAAAGTGTATAATGAAAAGAAAAAGTAGCTAAATCCCATATGTTGCTTGATAATGTGACTTACCTTGGAATTCCCTATTGTTCAGTGAAACGTAATTTACAATTAATTGAAGTTAGAAATATTGAACTAAAAATCCGTAAGACGTTCGGAGCTTTAATACATCTGAAGGGTAAGCTTAGACGTGATATTCTGGCCCGTATATACCAGTCAACTGTTTTACCAATACTTATTTTTCCAGCGGTGGTGGTGAATGGTTTTAATCGTGGTATGATTGCTAGTGTTCATGTGTGCTATTTTAAATATTGTAAATTTTTGCTTGGATACCCTTTATTTGCTAGAAATACACCTCTAATTAATTCAGTTTCAGTTAAAGATCCTGCCCTTATAGATTCAGCAGAAATTTGATAATTTTGTAGCTAAAGCTGATAATATTCTGACTCTGAAGAATCTGTTTCCGTTTTTCGATAAAAGTTCATAGTTAAGTAAGTACAGTGTGCTGTTTAATATACGTCAATTGTTATTTACTGTTTTGAAAGTTATTTGTGACAGTTTTTTTTTTATTCAAACAATGTTTACAACGGGTACGTCAGCTACGATTCTTTATCAGCGATATTTCGGCCCTTTTTGGCAAGGATCCTCGTCAGGCTGTCAATCCTCTGGTTCAACTTCGGGGAAGGAAACAAACCTGTAATAGCTGTATGTAGTGTTTTTTTGTTTAATTTATTTTAGCACTCCTCATTATATATTCTTTGAGGGAAATAAATAAATGAATGAATGAATAAGCATAGGATTGAGGCCCAAAATTGATAATAGCCCCATTCGAAGGTTAACCCAAATTGCGCCGTTTCAGCCAACAGAGAGACGATCCATACCCGATGAAAAATTTATCTCAAAATAGTACTTTGAAGTAGTACGAAAAAGTTGCATGCAGTACTAACGATGCTGCTACATGCTTCTGCTTCAATGCTACCGTGTTACTGCATACTACTATACGGTACTATTAGCAAGACTAGATGTTACTATGGCAAGACAGGATGCTACTGGATACTACTACATAAGATTGGACCAGTCTGCGGCACATTAAATGATAGTATTCTTTGCTTTTACATAGTATTACATGCAACGTTTTTGTACTACTACCATACTACTACGCAGGCTACACATTTTTCATCGGGTAGGTGGCGAACTTCGCCAGTCTTCCGAGTTGACACACCAATGTTTGCCGCCATCCCTCCCAAGAGTATATTCCCCATTAATGCAGTCTGTCTCGTTCTGTCGCCGATACTTATCTCTGTAGAGATCTTGGACAGAGCCTCTCGAACTAATGGCCAAGTTCGTTAATAGTAGAAAATAATTTATTAGGTTGCTAAACACTTCCCCCTAAGAAACTTCCTTATTATTACTGAATTAGCTAGTAGCCTACCGTAAATGAGTACTTTTAGTACTGATCCAGGAATTTCTTAGTAGCTCGATCCATTTCTTATCCCGAGACTTCATACTTGGAGATGGTAATTTTTCAATCCCGAAATGACATTGACTCTTTTTACTTTACCACGACACCATTGGCCTTCTGCTACTCGAGAGTAGGGATTAGAAAGCACCTACGCATCTTAAAACACTGGAGACGAACTTGTGCATAATGCTTAATTCCTCAGTTAAGGCCACTAAGGCCACTATAATATCAGAGATAAAATCGAGTATCTGCCTGTAAAAACAAGACCAAAGGTTTCGATGGGATCCCAAAATTTTAACATTTGCTCCAGACAATTCGGTCTCGTAGATATTCGGTCTTCAACAAGCTTCTTAAAAAAAAAAAAAAAAAAAAAAACATTTTTACTTTTAAAATTCAGAAACAGATTAAGGCCAATGGTAATAATCGGAGAGGGCCACGTTTGTATTTGACAGTGCAAAACGCATACGCCAGCTGAATTTCACCAAGTTCAGATATCCATTTTGCGAAGTCAAATATTTAGATATGGATTCAGCATATGGTTTACCCTATAGCCTACGTCGTATCTACTTCCTTCTTTACTTCTGCCCAACTTCAGGTTTCGGCCGGATTCCGGTCGAACTACCTTTCTGGCAAAAAACTAAAGCATCTGCTGCCTTTTCCGATATCGTGATGACAAAAAAAGTCGGTAGATGTTTTTTTCGGCGGTGTTTCGACTCTTTCTAGTAGTGCTTGTTATGCATAATGTTTAATGCGTAACGTTTGCAAAATCGTAACAGATAACATATTGCAGGTTTTTTCCTTCCCTGACGCTGACCCTGAAGATTGACAGCCTGACGAGGAACAGACGTTTCTTCAGCCCAAGCTGACTGCGAATCATATTTGACGGTGCAAAACGGATAAGTCAGCTACATTTTATTAGAGCTAATGTAGCTGAAATGTAGCTAAAATGTAGCTGACTTATCCGTTTTGCACCGTCAAATATGATTCGCAGTCAGCTTGGGCTGAAGAAACATCTAGCTCTAATAAAATGTAGCTGACTTATCCGTTTTGCACCGTCAAATCTGACGAGGAACCTTGCCAAGAAGGGCAGAAATATCGTTCCCGAAGCATCGCAGCTCATGCAAGGCCGTATCCAGGGGGAGGGGGGGGGGGGTTAGGGGGTTGAACCCCCCCTCCGAAACATACAAAAATAGTCATTTTCATGGGCTTTTCCCTCTGGTCTATGTCTTTTTTGTCCGACCCGCAGGCAAACCCCCCCCCCCCCCCCCCGAAAAAAAATCCTGGATACGGGCCTGAGCTCATGTATCCGTTTTATACAGTATTCAAAAATGTAACAGATAACATATTTAACAGTGCAAAACGGATATGTCAGCTGAAATTTATTAGAGCTACATTCCGGCCCTTCTTGGCGAGGGTCCTCTTCAGGCTCAAAGTCGCTCAAATTGGAAAAACGAACTTGTGGAAAACCATAACAGATAACATTCAAGTGTTATTGTTGAAATTGCGCATCCTTGTGTTGTCTGTCATGAAACCTCTGACAGTATAGGGAAGAAACGTATTGTGGGCTTTACCTATTTTGATGGAGGACTTCCTGCCTTAGGTATATATTTTCTTTTTGTTTATAGTTATATATGCTGTATAGCGGCACTAGTTGGCTCTATTTTGAATTTTAAGTGATGTCCGGCGAAACAATATGTTTTGTTTCAAAGAGATATATTCCAAGAGGTTGGGAATCGAGTATACAATACAAATCAACTCATTCCTAGTTCTAGCAGCAAAGGTAAGCTATTGCTAGGAAACAGCTTGCGACACAGTCACAAAAAACAGAAAATACAGGAAAGGAAATTTCCTCTGCTGCCATTCCTTGTGGGATGTTTTTTTCGTGAAATTCTCCGCTGTTTCGCCAGTAATTCTTTACGTGAACATTTCTAGATTTTATACAACAAAATGATCATTTTTTGGAAACATTAGACTAATTCTACTTTTCTACAAGAGGTCGGTTGAAAAAAAATACAATTTGCTTAGAACAGATCCTGCGTTTCAAAAAAATAAGACGTTAGCTATTCCACGTCCATTAAAGCTAATCACCTTTCGAGGCCTAGCTGTGGGTTGTGCACAGTTTTATGACCATAACACCTCGTAGATCTTCTACCATCTTTTTTTTTTTTTAACCCTCCTACTTTCAGTTGGCCCGTACTTTGACCCAAAAAGTCCTCATGCCAAGTTTGATCAAAATATCGGAACCCCTTCGAGAGTTATCGTGCTAACAGACGGACAACTTTTACGTCATACGTATCCCTCCACTTACGTTTTCGGATCCCAAAAAGTGTGCGGTAAAAGCATTCCCTAATCCTCTCCAGAGGAGGAGCTAACTTTAGAGTTGGGTGTACTCGATTCGAGTACTTTTGACATATTCAGTCGAAAAGATTTAAACGTCACAGAACAAGGGTCATCTTTAAATCGTGGGTAAACGTACCAACTTGCTATCACAAGTAAAAGCTAAAGATAGTAAGCTCATATTTTTGGCAATGGCTGAACAGAATCCTTGCCAAGGAGGGCCGAAACATCACTGAAACAAAATCTCAGGTAAATAATATATTCCACCGAACACGATTTCCAAATTTTTAAGTAATGAACAAAAAGGCAAAATACTCCTCAGCCCGGATTTGAACCCAGGACCTTCGGCTTTCTAGGCCACAGCTCTACCACTCAGCTACAGAGTAGAGGGGCGCATGAACCTCGTTGGCAAACCACTACAACAGTCAGACACAAGACGGACAACAGCGATCGAGCAAAAGAAAAATTCATCTAAGCAGTTCATATCCCCATTCCACGTCTTTATAGCTGACCACAAAGTGACCACCCCCTAACCACTCCAGCTGTCATATATCCTTCGGGCTAATCTGATGTTTTGCCTCAGTGAATTCAATGTCTTTGTGTGTCCGCCACTGTTTCATTAAGAGCAAATGGAAAGCATTGCCTTGAGCAAAATTGGCCTTTACAGCCTGGACAGTATAATTGCTATCAGAGCTTCAAAAGAAATGGCTTCACAAGTGGAGCAGAATGCCAACAGTAGGCCATCAGGGAACTAATTCTGATGGGAGGAATTTTCTGGACAGAATTAAGGTCCGATTTCCAAGGATCACCAAGGGGGATGAAACAGCTTTCTCGGCCCGTCGGGGGCAGTGAAAGGAAGTCTGAGCTTAATTGAAAATTCCGGGGTATTAAACACTCTCTTGTCTGTGGTCGGAATACAAAAGTACTTTCAAAACGATTTCTCTAGAGCGTGACTTTGTTGCACTCATGCGCAGTTATGGGAACATATCAGGACCCCTTATCTATCGCTTTTGGGGAGTAATCGGCCAAGCCACTTAGGTGATTTTACTATCATCCCTGTCATGAATACCAACTCAGGAGAGTAGTGGCGGAGCACGATATCTTGGAACTCAAAAACTCAAAAACATAATCCCTTGCTACGACGGAGACAGCGTTTCAACAGACGGGGTTTGGCCGTCAGTCCCTAGCACAGGCGCAGAGCCAGTCAATGAAGTAATACACCCCACTAGCAGACTAAGTGGAAGGCTTCGCAAATACATCAGTACGCCCTCACTTGGCATCACCGACTGTCAAAATCTGACAATTTCGAAGCTAACCGTTGACCACGGACAACTGCGCAAAGACAAGCCTCCGAAGAAGTTTCGAAACGACCTCACGAAGTCGCTGGACAGCCGGCCTTCTGGAGTTTCTATCCCCTCGTATGCAAAAACAACGGCAGCTCTCAATCGAACTAAGTATCTTCCGTCGCTGCGCCCTACTATCCCAGAGACAAATAAAAATTTGCTCAGATGATTAATCGGGATACGAGACAATCAAATAAGAATAAATTCCTGTTTCTGAATTCGTTCCGACGGATGAAACAATTCAGCAACGAATTAAAAATTCAGGAAGACAATTCGAAAAAGATGGATAACAAATGTGTCGGATGGGAACTCAAGCGGATCGGAGGGTTGAAATAATGGCGTTGGAAATCCGGTCGGATGTTTGGGATCTCCATTCCCAAAGACGGATGGTTTTGTCGGAGTAATATTACAATATAAGTAGCCAGACACATTCGACCTGTCGCTATTCAAATTCCTAGCTCTCTACAGTCGGGATTTTCGGAAAAAGAAAATGTGTCCTTACCATGCATCATTAGAGGGGTTACCGACTGCCCGGCAAAGGGTGTACATCCTTTCCCGTCATCGGCTGGTGCCACTGCATCGGGCATTTCCGCTGTTCACCCAAATCAAGAGTGGACAACTCCTCGGCAAAACCGTTAGAGCCATCTCCGATCACCCTTCTTCTGTAAACCAGATCGTAGAGAACTTCTTACGTAAGGCTGTAAGACGCTCTACTGCTCAGACCAACGACTAGCATAGCAATCCAATCTATGACAATAGTCTCACATTATATGTCTCCGTCTTTATACTCCGTCTTCAGTCTATGAGAATGATATTATATATATTGCTTAAAGCCCGCAGGCCATCGCATTGCTAGGTCAAAATAAAAAATGTTGGGTCAAACAAAAACATTCACTTCCTTCAGGCTGTTATTTGCAGTTTATCCTGCAGTTACGCGACGCCGCGATTCTCAGATCCCATCGATAATCATAATGAATCATCAGTGAATTTATCAGTTTCTAATGTCAACTCGTAACATTTTATCCTTTCAATGATTTCGAATGCCTTTTCTCAATTTTTGTATTTTTCTCGCTCGAAAGCAGCTGCTAGTTAATTTAGGATGAGAATGTTTCATCCCTGCTATGTTTTCTCATCGTAACTATTGTCCACAACAAGGTCGTGTTTGTATGAAGCATAATCTGATGACTGGATTCGGATTGAGAAAGTCAGAACAATAATTTTATTTTCACTCCAATTTTTATTTTTTTTATTTTTTACTGTTTCTTATATTCCAGCCCAGGCGAGTTTCATGCTACCTCTCTGGAAGGACCAGAGCGATGATACTTTTGTCAATTTAAAAGTGAGAAAAACAAGGTTAACGTTTCTTAGGTAGTGAGTGATAAAAGAATAGAGTCAACATACTCGGACACAGGCGTCTCATTCACACAAATCCCAGGAAAAAACTCGATGTCAAAGTGCCTGTCAACTCGATGCGAGAGGGTATCAACGGAGCCCTGGCAGGCCCCTGATGTAAATGGAAATCGAGGGACTAACCCCTTGGGAAGAACTAGCTCCAAAAACATGTCTACGCTCTTCTGTATTCACCTATCAAAGCTTTACGGCTTTGTCAGAGCACCCAGTATCATTCAAACCGATCCATGACACATAATCAACTTTTGAGGGACCGGATCCAGGTGAGTCGAGAAAAAGAAAAATAAATTTAGGGACACCTCGCACGTTTCTGCTAAATGTTCTGAAATAGTTGACAACTTAAGAACTAAGCTATGCTTACAGAAAATTACGCACGCCTGTTTTAGCCTCTTTCCATGTCCCTTGCCATGGATTACAACCTCGGCAAAATTTGCATAACCGGTCAACGTACGAATTAAACAATCGGAAACAACGATTGGGAGCATGATATGTCACCGAAAGTGAATAAACATGGCAAGCGTGATAATAAGTGTATTGTTATCATTTATTATTAGCAAAAAAAACGCAACCCTCTACAAATTTTACGAAAATTATCAACACAATATAGGTAATAGAGGATATACTTGTGAAGTGAAGAGTCTAAGGAACGAGAATGGATGGAAATACCACTGAAGTAGAATGAATCACTATCATACGTACGACATGGCCTTTAAGGCCCAGTACGATAATATTAGCCATCGTCTGAGGAAAGTTTAAGCTTCTTAAGCTATTATATCTTTGAATTTCCTGTTCGTAGTTTTCTTTTTATTAATTTTGTCGATGCAGACTTCTTACAAAATAAGGGAATGTCGAAATTAAAATTTGTCGTCATCTTGTGAAATCAAAACCTTCATTATTACCCAGAGCCTTGGCCCCCGCACTTTCCCCAAGGGTAGAAGGAATCACTAGCGATAACATTTGCAAATCTCTGATCACAGATTCAGAAAGTTCCCAGTTCTTGGGGAATACGGTAATGCCATCCCTTAGATGATTTGAATTCACCCGAAGCCGTCCTGTGCTTTATCTATAATGAATGATCCCTTCTTAGGAATTCGGGAGTACGTTGGGATAAATCGAGTACTTTTAGAGTAGGATAGCGGGACTAACCAAGGTCTAACAAATTGGATGGGTCAGCACTAAAAAGTTCTGACGGAGCACTCGGTTTTGGAATAATCGACCCCACCATAATGTGTGACGATATCGAAAAGCAAGCCGCATCGCGGGATCGTCAAAATTTGTCAAGGAAAATGGAGAACAATTATACCAGAGCAGGGTTCCTGACACTCAACATTTAAAGGACATGTAATATAGTAACTCATTCTACTTCAGTATAATTTCCATCCGTTCTCGTTCGCGAGATTCTACACTCAATTAGTGGATCCTATCTCCTCACGCTTGCCACGTTTTTTTCTTTTTATGGCACTTGCAGCCATATACCGATCACTTTTCGGTCGGTCGGCCTGTCGGTCCATTTTTCTCGAGTTCGGGTACTTCCAGAAGTGCTAGGACGATGAAACTTGGCAAGCATGCCAGGGACCCGAGCAAACTAACTTGGTAATAGTCACTTCACCCGATCCGACCACCGTGGGGGAGTGGAGGGATGGGGAATCCGGAATCTTGAGGAATGTATAACTCTCGAAGGGGTGATCGGATCTTGATGAAACTTTATGTTTGGAAAGATCTCGTGTCTCAGATGTCCCATTTCAAGTCCGGACCGTATTCGATGAATGTGGGGGGGGGGGTGTCAGGGAGATCGGAAATCTTGTGATACGCTTAGAGTGGAGCGATTGGGATGAAACTCAGTGGGAAGAACAATCATCAGCCTTAGATACATCAGTGACAGAACCGGAACGGATTCAGGACGGGGGAAATTTTAATCTCAACACAAACGCAGCTTTTCAGTGGGCAGTGGTGAGATTGGTAAAGATTGCTTTGTGCCTGAACAAAAAAAATAAATCTTTCTCGTAAGGCATACAACAAAAATACAAGCGCATAGAAATCACACGGAAATTCCACTATTTAAAAATCGATTATTGGTGAATAGCGGAACAACGAAGTAACGCATTTTCAGCGGGTCTTCAAGCAAATTTAAGTAAACAAGTGATGGGTTACTAGATTGTCCTCTCCCAGCCCTTTTCGGTTCAACTTTAAAGAGCCAGCACTGCAATGAACGCAAACAGGACATAGCACCCCCCCCCCCCTCCAATAATAATTAAGAGAGATGGCTTACTGCTTGTGTCGGCTTTCGGGGCATTTCCAGGCGACGTGGCCCAGTTGACTTTCATTTCCTGAAAAAAATGAGTTTAGAAAAAAAAGTTTGTTCCCACGTGAGTCGACGGTACAACATTTTTTTAAGAACTTTGAAAGAGAATTTGTCCGGCGAGAAAGTAAGTTTCGATTTATATTCAGCATATATGTAATGAACTGAAAGACAAAAATGCTCCTCAGCCGGGATTTGAACCCAGGACCCTCTGCTTACAAGGCAGGCACTCTAACCATTTTAGCTGCGGAGAGGCTGTGAACAGAGTTCGCAAACCACTACAATAGTCTGGGCAGAAGTCGGCCATAGGAACAGTGATCCCGCCCGAAGGCAAAATCAAGGCCATCTACGTCTTGTTAGATTCAGCATGTCTCCTTACCCTTAAACAAACTAATATTAGCCGAGATTTTGTCCGCCTAAAACTTGAAACAGTATCCCTATAATAGGCCAGAGCAGAGGGGTGTATAAACTTTAAACAACGATCATCACCGACACATAGCTGAACAAATAGCTCAACCCCTTCAAGATTCATCGTCACAACAGACGGACAAACGGATGAACAAGCTTCACAATGTCATAGGCATCCGTCCAAAAACATTTTGGGGCAGCTCTCATCTCCGTATAAAGTGTTAGCGACGAGGTGTAAGGTGTTAGCGATTAGGTGTAAGGTGTTAACGAGTAGTTCAAGCATATTCAACCTTGTTTACTTCTGACCCAGCCTGAATGTTGCACCCCCCCCCACACCCAACCATCTAAACTATTTTGTCCTGAAAAAAGCTTTGTCAGCGGTGTCTCCCCTTACTTTCTCAAAGAATAGAGGTTGTAAACTTCGCAAAATGACTAATGTTGTCCTTTTCGAATTAGCATAAGTGCCCCCCCCCCCCCCCCAACACAATAACGTTGCAAAAACCAAGCAGAAGTTTCAGCATGACCAACCCTGTCCCTTCCGGATTAACATAAGTAATCCCTTCCATTTCCCCAATAGGAAAACCCTACCACATCCCTTCTTTGCATGAAAAACATACCAAAAATGTATCTTCTAAATTGATAACATAAACAAGGGAATCACCAACAGTTATCCGTGCTTATTTCTTTTTTTTATTTGGGCATCTCAGGGGAAGTTCGCAACTTATCAAAATTTGGCCATAAAACGAATAGTAACGGCTAACTAGCACCGTTCGCTTGGGCTATTATAGTGATGTAAGACGTGACAAGAAGACTCAATTATAGGTTAATGTGCTTGTTTCTGTCACTAAATTTGTAAATATAAAGGCAAGTAGTCATTGTGGTGGTAAATGAGATCCCCTTATCTATCCAATGGACCATTACTATAAAGGATAGTCTGGCCTTTATAGAAGAAGGATCACATGACGGTTCTTGCGTCTGAATATAGGCACAGTGTTGCTGACATATAAGGAGCCTAGTAGTACCTACACTGTGAAGGTGTCGGGGTGTTTTTTTCGCGTGTTTCTTCTATCACGAATGTGCGAACAAGGGCACAGGTAATAGCTCAGTTTTCGCGGTAACCGGTTGTCTGTAGCTCTGATGGATTGTTGACCCAGTAACATGTCCGAACCCTGGTATCTGGTGCGAACTAACCCTGCCGAGATCGGGGTTACCGAAATTCAGTAACAGGGTTGCTTAGTTACCGGGTACCAGTAACCGGTTGTCCGAAAAAAACAACAAGAGCTACTCTCCTCTACAAATCTAAAGTCCCTGTGGGGTCCTTAGTATAGTCCGCAAGCTATAGACACTGTAAAAAGTTTTTCCGTATAAAGATTAAAGTTAACTGCAGTATTTGCTACTCGGATTCATCTTATCTCTATTTGGTTCTAATCTTATCTGCGTCAAGATAAGAATAATCCGAGTAGCAAATACTGCAGTTAACTTTAATCTTAAAATAAAAAAGGGTAGATTTAGGTTGTAGATTTAGACCTTATGGAGGAAGTGTTTTTTTGAAAGAGGGAGTGAGTTTTTAGGAGAAAATATAATAGAAAAATGAAAAGTTTGAAAAGAGAAGTTAAATTTAGAGCTGACGAAGTATAAAAAAATAACAGGTTTAAGACGAAAGTGTAAGTGACGTAAAAGTAGGGTAAACTGTTAGGTAAATTTTGTATTAACGTCACTGAGTTGGAGGTGGAGACGTAGCCACTTGTTTTAATTCGATCTAAAGCAAGAACAAATGAAAAAGAAGCTACGCGGGAATAAATCAAAATAAATATTTAAAAAAAAATGGATTCTGCAAGGCGGGATACGAAAACTTGGGAGCTTCTACCACATCATCATCGCATGTAAACACCAGGAAGTGAAACCCTGCCAAGGGAAAGTCAAAGCGGCATTTACAAAGCCAAACTCAACCCATCCACAACGACGCAGCAATCTGATTGGCTAGTACCCTCAAAGGTTGAACTGATTTCAACTTGGAGTCCGAGACTAGCCGGTACCCGAAACTGGCACCAATATCAATTGCGAACGGCAGAAACCGTCTCAGAGCTATTTCCGGAACTGGCTGGTACCAAGTTTTAAGTCCGGTCTTCCCCTCCCGGAACTTCCGGAATCTCGGCTTCCAGATTATTCTTTGACGTCTTTTGTAAATTGCATCTGGAATATGAACGGGTCCAAAAGTATATCAAAATAATCCGGAAAAAGGGGCTTTTGAACTTCGGATTTTTTAAGTATCGCAGAAGAAATTAAAAAAAAAATCTCGGAAAATCTAGGAACCCAGAGCTAAAACCCCTTGTGAATGGGCCTTTACAAACGCTGCATGTATCAGAAAGTCGAGACCTGATTTTCCAGAACGGAGGGATGTACTTCACATTGCAACCACAACTTATAAACACATTGTCTTCCAGTTGTCACAGCTGACCCCTCCACCCATCTGGAGACGTAGGGCCTTGCTTTTTCGGAGTTGCTATCTCCTGAATGGCTATCAAGGGAGTATATTTCCTATTGCTATAACTTTGGTGACTATTCCAGCGTACAAGAGTGGCCATTGCCCGCGGATCTATACAAGCATTTTGACCACGCCCAAAGAATTGAAGTGTTCTGCTATCTGACAGCAGCAGACGGCATTTTATTGCCAGGGATGTCATATTCCGCAAATAAAGAAAAATTAAGTCCGTTTGCCCGGCCACATTCTAGTGCTACGCGGACCGCAAGCTGCGGCTACTTTGATTGGATGAAGAAGGAAGTCGATACAACAGAAAATCTAGTGAAGAAAATCCCAGACAAATTTGGGGGCTTTCGGAGCTGATGAAAGCAAAAATAGTCCCGTAAGAAACTGGGTAAGACCTTTCGCTGGAACTCTAGAAGTTCAAAGTCCTGGACAGTAGCACATATTCCATGCCGATCCGAAGTGGGCTGACTTCGAGAGAATACCCTGCGCCCTAAGACCGCCTGTTATTCGATCCACAGTCCGAATGCACAACAGTCCTGTTTAACCATTTCCACAGGAAATATTACGGATCAAGCAAGTGACCAAGAGCAAACATGTGCTTGTCATATAACCATTATATGCATATAATAAAAAATACCGGTAGTTCCCGTATTGCGCGTTAAAGTTTACGAATTTACTCCTTGTCGGTACCGACTCCCGTCCATACAGTCAAAGTCAGCAAACAATCTATTTTCAAGCCGTCAATTTGACTACCGTAGAGGTTCGCTTATTCGAACACTCACGCCCTCCAACCGTTTCACTTTGTTTCTTGTTGACAAAAACAGCCTAGTCAAAAGGAAAGAAAAAATAACAAACTTGACATAAGCTAACAGCAACATTGTTCAGCTTTCTTCTGGCAGAAATAATGTGTTGCTATTTTTTACTTTTAATATGCTTCTTCCTCCATTGGGCATGTCGTTTAGTCTCAACGCCATCTAATGGGCGAAACCGCGCGTTTAGCCAAACATGTACAGGTTAGAGCTTGGTCACACTGGGCTCAAAAAGCCGCATATTCGACAAACAACTAAAATCCCTAGGGGATGTGAGATCTGATGGGCTTTGTGGCAGCTTGGGGATAATGAGTAGACTGCAGTTAGCGGTCAATTAGGGTTCCTGTAACGTAATTATACACGCTGTTTTGCTCTAATTGATCTCCTGAATTTAAAACGACAACATTCAGAATTACTTGTACCTTGTTATTTTTTCTACTTTTGAAACCCCAAAAGCCAGGAAATGAGCCAAGTGTGACCAAGCTCTTAGAAGAATAAACAGAAGGAAACTAAAAATAAGTATTTCAGACTCCAGCTAACATATGATAAACTGGATGGGCAATAGACGTCTTCGGTAGGTCTTTTCCAGTGAAAGTTGTCTGGTTATAGTGCTAGAGTTTCAGTATGTGGCGACAATCATCCGTTGTTAAGCGACTTTCAAATAAATATACCTCTACTGAACAAAGAAACGGACATCCCCTGCTTATTTTTACGCTGTCGGGAAACGGTGCTGACTCGGAAGTAATTTGCGACCACGCGATTTGCAGTACTTGCCTGTGATCTTAAGGTCAGAAACTTTACCTGATATGATTAGGCTTAGCTGAAAAGTTTCACGCGAGTATTTCTACCAACTTTTATCTCCCTCCCTCGAGTGCTCTCCGTCTCTTAGAGCTACGAAAACAAACTTACGGAAACTCATGTCAAGATGATACAAAAACCTTCATTTCTTGCTACTTTTGAACTCCTTTGTCCGTAAGTCACCTGTGTGCCCTTGCCGAGCCTAAAGAACCGTACGCTCTACTTTTACATCTACATAATTTGAAAATGCAGAGACGGGTGCGCAAGTTAATTCTTTAAAAAGAAAACTTTTCGGAGGAATGCACAGAGGGGTATTTGAAAGGGTGGGGGCGAGTTAATTAAAAAGTTTCACAGAATCTCATCTCCGTACAAAGGAAGCGCTAAATTTACTAAAACCACTATTATAGGAAGAAGGCTGAATTGCAAATAAAGTTCAAGGTGGGTTACGGCAAGAACAGATAATCTATAGAACCTCTGTCTTTGGTCCCATGCAGCGACCATGGATACCCCGACTAAAACGAGCTGATCCCGATCCCCGTCTACTTCCGTCTTCGCCGTTTCTCATGGCAGAGGAATTAGTGCAGGAGGCACGCTGACCCGCTCTGGAGCGCATCCAGAGAACCAATCGGCTTTTACGTTTCTTTTACGCGGCTTCGCAGCGATACACTATTTGTATAGGTAACGAACAGCGGTGTGCCGCGTAGCACCTCCGCTCGTTTGCATCGGGCAGGGTATGGGGAAATATTCGACTCCGCATGGCCGTATTGCATAGATAAGGAGATGGAGGTTCTTGATTATTGTTCCTGGTTACGGGCAGCACGCCCCTCTTCAGTACATGCACGGTATAATAGTAGCGGGTAGAATGAGATTTTGTTAGATGGTGATTTATTTAATGTCAAAGACAAGCTAAACCGACTCTATTTCTGCTTGCACTTAACTGTACCCTCTATTTCCTGATATGTCGGAACCGAGGAGATACTCAGTCCCAAAACCCTTGAATATCCCTCGGTTTAAACTATTCCCTCCACTAACGTTTCATAAACAAAGAAAAGTTTCTAGTCTCCATCTCTTTCGCTCATGGCATGGCACTTTTTTTTCTCAATTCCGCGACGCCTAAATTCCTTGCATGCGCTTAATCAACCTTCTCTAATTTGCAATGGCATATCCATGAGTTTTCATGGATACTTGCAAAACGCCAATCCCTCCAAATATTTCAAATGTCTTCTTTCATTTGTGTTGCCTCCCATGCTTGGAATGTGTTGCTCTGTCGCACAAAAAGGTTTGATCGAAATCTTGCTTCCTTAACAGTGGGCTACATTAACTGGCTTTTACAAATATAATAAATATACGGGTAAATACCAACGACGGGAGGAAGAATGCAGACAAAGACGACAAATTTTGACTTTCTTCTTCTGGCGATCCGTTGAGTTAAGAAATAAAACTGACCGATTATATTATTTATGCCACATGAGAAAAGCACGACAGGTATTCAGAGTAGAAGTTTATCTGAAACTACGTGAAATCGATGTTGACAAACTGAATTAGCATTTCGTGTCGACGATGACACATAATGATCGGTTAACATTTACATGCAGTAAACTGACAGACAAAAATACTTATAATGAAATATAGTAAAATTTCCAGCTTGAGCCTGAAGAGGACCCTTGCCAAGAAGGGCCGAAATATAGCTCTAATAAAACGTAGCTGACGTATCCGTTTTGCACCGTCAAATATAAAAATACTTCTCGGCCAGTATTTGAACCCAGGACCCATTCTAGGCAGGTGAGTGGTTTGAACCCAGTACCGAGGGGCTTGTGAACAAATCCCTTGTATAATGTCCCATGTAAGTACACTGTCAGAAGTTTCATAAAAGACAACACAAGGATGCCCGGTTTGTTTCAACAGACAACACGAAAAAAATACCAAACTAGCCAAGCACTCCTTTTGTGCTTTCCTGGCAGGAATTTTAATTGTGTATTTTTTTGTCTTTAAATATAGTCTCATGAAACTGAAAAAGAAAAACTGGACTGAAACGTAACAGTCAACATTTGGAATGTTATCTGTTGTCGCGACACGAAATGTTTTTCATAACAAGCATTTCAGAAAGAGCCAAAAAACGCCCAAAAAGCACCTGCTGGCATTTTTGTTTGTCGTCATGATATACCAAAAAATCAGCAGATGCCTTTTCGGCTCTTCCTGGCAATGCTTGTTATGCATGACATTTCATGCATAACGTTTGTCGCGACAACAGATAACATTCCAATGTTGTCTTTCGAAACCGCGCATCCTTGTGTTGTCTGTTGTGAAACTTCTGACAGTGTAATAATTGGTTAATATGTGTGATGTTTATTTCTTAAACAGACTCGGGCCCTGGACTCGTCTCGCGATTCCTTTTCACGGACTCGGACTCGTCTCATCCTGGTCGTGTATGGAGCAGGACTCGGACTTACGGTCCAAGTAAACGTCTCGGCCGGGCAAATTTAAAATCAAAAGCACGTCTTCATCAACCAAGTACAGAAATTAGCCAAGTGATGGTTATGAACTTATATTAATTATCATATTATTTTTATGTTAACTTATATTGTTATATTATATGCACTCCTTCTATACTATTTCGTTCTGGTGTCACTCATGTTCTGCGAAAGAAGGAGATCAAAAAGATGAGACCATGTTATTTAAATATGCAAAGCACCTGCTCGACTTGTCGAAATTAGGCCATAACCATACATTGACGGAGAAGTTCAAAGTTCAAGATGCAAGTATTACCCTTTTGGATGTTTCCTCATCGCTTTCAAAAATCATGGACAACAGAGCCCAACCAGCGCACGACCTTCTACACTGCTTCCTAGCCGATGACTGAAAATTAGTGGCTTTTTCTGTGTATTTATGTATTTTATTTATTTTCTTTTATTTACTCCGCTTTCTGAAATGGCGGGTTAGAAATAAATTACTGACTTACTATTATATTACATCACAAACGACGTGAGAAGCGGGGGCTTAATTGTGGGTCGGGCTAGAGAGCAAAATGAAGAGAACAACACTCCAATCGAAAATAGGCGGACTGGTGGTGGCGCCTGTCACTGAGAAGGAAAAAACGAATGATTACAGGTTTCAGTTGTGCTTTAAAGGCTGTCCCAGGCCTGTGGGTGGGAAGGAGAAGAAACAAAAATACCAGACTAGAAATATCCGAAAAATTTTTTTCTCGAACAGGTATATAGTGTATATCTTCCTATGTCCCACAGCTAGTTATTTCATGACAATGAGTTTTGCAAAGGTTGATACGATATCGTATCAGCCTCCAGAGAGGTTGATACGAAGCCGTATCAACCTCCGCAGAAGTTCATCGAGCACTTTTTCTCAACTACTGAAAAGTAGAGCCTGACCTCCAAAAAATAGACAAAGACATCACTTTCAGAAAGAACACAAAAAAATACTGAAAATAATAAAGAAACAAATGCTGAAAATAAGACAAAAAATGTTCAAAACTGAAAGAAAACGTCGCTTTCCTAGCCAACCACCCTGGGCCGTACCTTGTTACAATCACATTCCCAATCAAAATGTCACTTGTCAACTGAAACAACATTACTTCCAGCTTACTTATTTTCCTCTACTCTCCAAAAGGCATCTATTGAGCAATACCACATTCCTTTTTCTTGGTGTTGCTCTGATTAAACAGTCCATTAGTAAAAACTTCAGTGTTGGCACTTTCTCTGATGGAACCTGTGACTTTTGGCTGGAAAAAAATGAGACTCTGGCACCTACGAAACTTGGTTCTTTTCACCAACTATCAACGAGAAATCTCGCTTTATTCTCTTCATAATTATACGCCTAAACTCTTATGCTTCATTTTTGTGTTTACTGATAAGGAACCGGTCGTAGAGTTCTTGCTCGCTTTGTCAAAGAAACGAAAATGTATAACAAATCACAGAATTATGCAACCAGTGGGAACACCGGTTTAAGGTTGATTAATTCTATCTTTCTAAGAGCACGCCTTGATTAATTGTATCTGTTGAGCCCACCGCTAGATGGCATCAGCTTCGCCATAAATGAAAAACATGGTGTTGGGTAAGGATTGTATTGTTATAAACTGAAATGCACGGGTCACAACAGTATTCATTTTCACATTTCTATAGTAGGCTAGAGTTGCCATTTCACTAAATAAAAATTCCCTATAGAAGTAGCAAATAAGTACAACAAAAGAAGAATAAGTACTACGTATAAAATATTCTGTTCAAAAAGTTATAATATCTCTATCTCGGTTCATATCAGAATAACAACCTCGACGGCCACTTAAAAATACTTCGCCGAATGGCTCGGATTTTTCATAACCTACCTCGCCTTCGGCTATAATAGGTTATTTTCAATGACCGTCTCGGTATTATTTTCTGATATTAACCTCAATGTCCGAAGTAAACTTTTAATAAAACTAGAATTCTTTTTATTTTTTAGAAAAAAAGTGAGCCATAAACACAGTCACACACAGAACAGCTAGAAGAAATTTTACTCTTCATAAACGGCTACCTGATATTAGATTTTCCATCATAGCAAATTTTCATCCCAACAATTTTATAACAGCACGTGCCAAACAGGAGGGAAGACCTGAATGGAAAGGCCTTAAGTTTGTAACGACAGCTTCCAGTGTTATACGACTTGGTATTAAAGACTGTCCGCAAAGTTCTTTATCCTCAAAAAGATCGCCCCTAATCGCATGATCTCGGCAGCTTTTTCAGACGCCAAAATCCTATGAGCCCCACTTAGCCGTCAAAAAAGCCGCACATTCAGGGACACCCATTTGCCATTTCGGTATCGTTAAAGGTCACCCCGACGATTATTGGATGATTGGACCTGCTGGTCCCCGATCTCTTTCAAGTCCCCACCTCTCCTCGATCAAGATTCCATGTCCATTGCCTGAGCAATATTGGTGTATTGTAACTTTTTGGAGGAAAGTGTTCTGGACCGATAAGAGTGATATAGGGCCATTGTCACAAATCGTGAACAGATGATTGGGTCTGGGAGTTGAGACGTGGTCGGACTAGCAATCGAGGTCATTGGTTTCGCAGTGACAGGATCGGTTGGGAATCGTAGTTTATTGCGGATATACGGTTCTTTATGGCAAGTGATTTTGAGGTGCACGTGTTGTAATTGCTAAAGCGCCAGAAAGCTTACACCAGACTACTGTTGATAACTAGAATTCTACATTCAGATTTTTCCAGATAATAAATTGACAAAATGAAAATAACAAACTTCCCGAAACGGAACGCACGAAGTAGCTGATTACTAATCAATAATACTTCTTTTTAAGAACAATCATGAACCAATCATAGAGTGACAAGGGATTGTTCTTTGATAATTTTGAATTATTAGTGTGATTTTCTCTCTGTGCTTTGCTTTTTCTTTTTCTTTGCTATGTGATCTTTTCTCTGTATTTTTCTACTTTTTTTTATTCCATCATTTTCTCTTTCATGTACGATGGGTGAAAAATAAACATTGCATTACAAACCTAAACATCCTTATTTTAACATCATTGCAAATGTCAACTCTCAACGACTGTAAGTTTCCTGTACGTGTGTTTGTGTTTTTTTATGTATGTATGTATGTATGTATTTATTTATAACCCATCTACAACAGCTACAAAAGCATGAGACGGAGTACAGAAAAAGAAAAGAAAAAAAGAAGGAACTAATAAACTCATACCCAAATACAAACAACAACAAATTCGATAAATACTAAAATAGAATGCCGCTCCAGGGGTGGTGAGACGGCTTGTCAGCAGTCATCCGCTTGAAGTGTTCGGCCATTTCAGTTACCGGTTCCCGCAGACCGTATTTTCGAACTAGAGGTCTATTTCTTGACCAAGACGGGATTCCAAGGAGATATTTCCCATATTTAAAATAAATTTTACGGAGTTCAGCTTTATCACTGTCACTTAATATGTCCCAGAAGGGAACGATATACAGAAAATGGCCCATGACTGAGCTGTTGAATATTCGAGTAAGTAGTTTCCTACCCAAATTTAGCTGGGATACAACTACTGAAACGTAAGAATTTCGCACTTTATTCTCAGTGTGCTGTACCAGAAGCTTCCGCGTAGCAGCAATAGTCCGACCGATTGGGATACCCAAGTACATGAAGTGATCGACTGGAGTAGCAACAGTATCTCCCAAATTAACCGGAGCTTCAATAGGATCTTTGCAATTAAACAAAAGCACTTGGGATTTATCTGGATTCAAAGACATACCAATCTTATCATAGTTAGTACTTAGATCCCGGAAATACCGTTCAAGACCAGCAACAGTTCGACTTATGTTAAAAAGATCATCCGCATAACAAAACTTCGAAACATCTAAACCGCGGAATATACAAGACGTATCAATGTTACTCTGGGCAGGCAGAAGCGCATTGTTAAACACAATAGGAGACGTTATCGACCCTTGTTTGATACCCTTTTCTACCGGGATGTCAATAGTTAGCTTTTGTGAATGAGGCAATTTAACCTGCACTTTAAGTTGACGATACATGTCGTAAAGTGGGGCTACCACATCTATTTCAACTCCCGATTTTATAAGTTCTAGCATAGCTTGGGGATGTATAATCGAGTCAAAAGCACGTTGCACATCATAAGTACCAATAGCAAGCATTTCATCGCTTTCGTGTGCATCTTTCAAAACATTACATAGCGAACGGAGTAATTGTGCGCAACCTAGGCCCTTTATGAAACCAAATTGAAAACCGGGCATTTTACATTTCGCTTTTATCCTTGAAATAATAAGTAACTCAAATAACTTACACAGAACACTTGAAACTGTGATGGGTCTATACGATGAACAAAAACCGCTCGGTTTTCCCTTTTTTAAAATAGGAGAAATAATTCCAACGCAAAAAGAGTCCGGAACAAAACCGACATTGAAAATTATTTGGAAAAGAACCGATAGGTGGGACACAAGTAAGCGGCCTCCATGTTCGAGATGTTTACCACAAATGCCATCAGCACCCATAGAAAACTTTTTCTTCATGTTTTTAATCGCGTAGAGTATATCACCTTCTTTCACAGATAACTCGCACCGGTTTCCTTTTGACATTAATAATTCCAGTTCTTCAGAAAATGCATCCTCAACCGACGGGTCTGGGGAAGAGAATTCACTAGAATATGGCACTTGCCCTTCGGCCAAGTGCCATATAGCGATCGCAATTTCTGTCCGTCCGTCGGTCTGTCGGTCCTGGTTTTGCTAGTTCGGGTACTTCCGCATAAGCTAGGACGATGAAACTTGGCATGCATATCAGGGACCCCAAATGATTAAGTTGGAAATAGTCACTTTCCCGATCCGAACATCGTGGGGGGAGCGGAGGGATGGGGAATCCGGAATATTTTGGAATTTATAATTTTCCAACGGGTGATCGGATCTTAATGAAACTTGATATTTGGAAAGAGCTCGTGCCCCAGACGGTCCGATTAAAATCTGAACCGGATCCGGTGACTCTGGGGGGAGGTGGAGGGGGGGGGGGGGCGGAAATCTTGGGAAACGCTTGGAGTGGAGGGATTGGGATGAAACTTGGTGGGGAGAATGAGCATGAGTCCTAGATAAGTCATTGACATAACCGGACCGCATCCGGTCACTATCTGGGATTTGGGGGGGGGGTCGGGTTTCTAGTGATCCCCTGAGTTTTGTACTTCCTGATGTGCTAGGACGATGAAACTTGGCAGACGTGTCAGTGACCCAAACAGTATGACTTGAGAATAGTCGTTTCTCGATCCTATCATCTCGGAGGGGGGTGGAGGGAGGGGGAGTCCGGAAAAGTGAAATATTTTTAACTTACAAACGGGTGATCGGATTTTAATGAAACATATATAGAAAGATTTCGTGTCTCAGATTCCCCATTTTAAATCCGGCCGGATCCGGTGGCAGTGCGAGGAGTTGAAGGGGGGAACCGGAAATCTTGGGAAGGCTTATAGTCGAGTGTTCGAGATGGACCGGACCAGATTAATTTTTTAGAAATAGTCACTTCCCCGATGCGTGCACACATAGTCCGAATTCGCAGTCTGGTGCGGCTCCGGAATTTTGACGCATCGCATGCGGATTCCATCCGATAATTTCGTTCCGATATGAGTAGAAAATATTTGTCTTTTTCCGGAGCGAATTTTTAACGCATGCGAAATATTACCGAACTGTGTGTGCACGTAGCTTAAGTATAGGTTCCAACGAAATACGAAAGAGCTGCAAAACCCTGCTCATTGTGTTCACAAATTTGAACGTTCACGCATGTGCACGTTCGTAACAAGTGCCATATGAGCTCGTAGCTCTTGTTTTCATAAGTGATTCTACCGTAGGATTCCAAGGATTATTTTCAATTCATCTCCCCCCCCCCCCCCCTACCACCGCCATGCGAACGGTAGCCTACAGAAATAAGAAAGAAGCAATGCAAGAGAAGCATAACACTATACTAAATAAGCAAAGTTGTCTCACCGCCGCTTAATTTGTATCCCACCCCTCTCCTCGTTCCACGCCAGGAATTAAGTTTAACTATGATAAAGAACTGGCGACCATGGTATAAATCACGAACGAACAAAAAGCGAAACAATCCTGACATATCAAAAAAAGAAACCCTAGGCAACCCTACAGAAAGAGGTCTCTAATATATTTACTACCGGAATTCCGACCCCCCCCCTCCAACTTCCCCTGTTGCATCTCTTGATCAGATTTACTCTGCTTATGCGTTTAGTTAGCAAGGCCTGTTCAAAAGATAGAACTGGCCCTCAACCTATTCCAGGTTGAAAACGGAAGCGACTAGGTTCGAAACTGCCTACGCGACTAGGTTCGAACTTGTCACAAGGATTCCTTACGTCACGATTGTTGATAACAACCCTTACATGTTAGCGAGTTACCGTATTTACAGACGGACCAAGGGGTTACCCACTCCCAGGCACCTTCTGTACAACCTTTCCCGGCACCGACCAAAATCAGCGGTTCCGCACCGGTCCTGGCACCAGCCGGTCACCGCGACACTTGCTTTACACCAAAACCTAGTGGCCAACCGCTCGAGACGGACAAACAAAGCTACGATATCGTAGGTTTGACGTAGACCTGTGATACCAAATGGGGAGCATGCCTGAGAGACATACCTTTCAGTTCCGGGACAAACCTTCCCTCCCTCGCGAATCCCCTGTGGACGTCTTGTTCCATCCCTTCTGCCTACTTTAAATTTTCAACAATGCGAAGCTCTTTAGTCTCGCTCCTGGGATCTCTTGCCCCGTTGACAAGATCCCTTCTACCGCGTGCCCCCCCCCCCCCTCCTCCCGAAAAAAGGGCGCTATCAAAGCACACCAGAAAGAATAGGATTTTATCTCTCGAAATTTATGAATAAATATCAAATCTCGTAAACATAGCCCTGATCTCTAGTCTGGCAACAATGGCTGCTTTTAAACAACAGAGCAGTGCATAAAAATCGTGATAAAATCTGCTTTATGGACCAACTGGAAATTGCTTCCAGCGAAGATTTGCCTCTCGAAGGATGAGCCCAACGAACGTGCCTAGAGTTTGGCTTAATTTTAGGGGATATCTGCCGGAGTCTGAATGAGAAGTTTGGTGCTTTATTGTACTTTAGAGCCTTCTATTTTTTATCACAGAATAACCAATTATTCGAAATAAACGAAATGGCAAGAGGTCGAATCTGAAAGACGCGGAAACCATGACCAAGAGCGTTCCTTGCAAAGGGCAAAGATCCAGTGATCATTTCTCCATATTCGACGACGGAGAATCGAACTATAATTCTGGTTCTGGAACTAAACCACCAAGGGGTTCTTTATTTCGTAAAGGGGATATCAATCAATCAATAAATTTTATTTTCAACCCTAATAGCACTAGGCTAACATGGGCCGGAATTGGAAAAACAAACACTCACTAACAATACAAATAAAACACAAACTAACAAACAATAAATACGAAACGAACATGAATCATGAACAGTTAAAATGTTTAGTAAAATACTAATATTTAGGATACTGATACTGGTCTGTGCAGCTGATTCTAAGGAAGTCAACTGATGGCAACACGCAGTAGATGGGGTCCTTCGCCTCCCCCCCCCCCAGTTCTTAAAGGCATCTCCCATTTGTTAGATTAGAAAGATCGTAAAGTCTCCCGAGGATTCGTATTGCTCTGGCCAATGACCAGTATATGATAGTAACAGGTAATGGTCGAAACAAACAGCTCAGAAAACTGTACACCGTCATTCCCAAGTGGCGTTCTTGACCATAAAATCATCAGTGTCTCGACAGCTCATTCCTCAAGTCCTCGCAAATGCTCCCAAAAAAGTGAATTTGAAAATGTTCCCAAAGATAGTGAAATGTGGATGAATGAACAATTTACAACGCACTTCCCAGGGTACAAGTGCAGTAAAGAGAACAAATCAATATGCAACACTCAAATAAATTATAGAAAGGTTATTGACGAACGAGGACTAAAATACTAACGTCTAGCCTACACCCGCGGCCGTTACCAGGGGTGGGTGGGTGGGTGGTTCGAACCCCCCCCCCCCCCCGAAACATACAAACAAATGTATAGGCTTCAACCTCTGATCCATGTTCTTGTTTTACTGTTAGGCATGTATAGGATCCAACCCGCGGAGGACCCCCCCCCCCCGCGAAATAAATTCCTGGATACGCCCTTCCTACACATGTATGTGTCAATACATCTAGCGGGACAGTTTGGAAATCGACAGCTTCGGAAAGGAATTGTCTCAGATAACATCAATTCCCTGAGAAGTGCCGCATCTGTAGCATTCAATATCGCCCCTGTCAATCGAAACCAGTGACAGCTATTGGAGGACCACTACGAGAGGATATAAGAGAAATACATTCCCGGGAACGGATGCAGAACAAGCCATGATTCGACAAGGTCTTTCACTTGGAATAGGGAAAGACAGTCGAGACATTTCAATGAATGAGTGGGTATCCGCGGGGTGTCTTACTTTCAAGTGACGATCAGAAGGGAAGTAAATACGGGTTTACCGTCGGTCGAGTAAAGAAGTTAGGTACAACGGGAGAGCCGATTCCTACTGCTGGTACTGTGCCTTCCCTTCTATCTCCATCTCGCATTTTTGAAAGACCTTCCTTAAAGCACGCGTCGCAGTAGTTTATATTCCAATGTTCCAAAATACGTGACTCCTTCGAAGCTCTGCCTGGTTTTCAAAGTTTTCACCCTCTGCCCCCTTGATTCTCATGAAAAACCACGGAGAAACTTGCACAGCCGGTATTTCTGACCAACGAGCTCCTCGGAAGTGACAAGCGGGAGCCTGACCTGCCTCGAAACAGTCAAATACGGTAAACGCTAACATCAAAGGGAAACACGGAGAAACTTGCACAGCCGGTATTTCTGACCAACGAGCTCCTCGGAAATAACAAGCGGGAGCGTGATCTGCCTCGAAACAGTAAAATACGGTAAACGCAAAAATCAACGGGAATCGCGGAGAAACTTTCACAGCCGGTCTTTCTGACCAACGAGCTGCTAGGAAGCAATAAGCGGGGCATGATTTGCCTCGAAAAAGAGCCAAACACGACAAATGCAGATATCAACGTAGTGCCGTTAGGGTGGATACAAATCACATAGGAAGATCCAAATCACGGAAATAACAATGGACAAAACGGTTAGTGACGTAGTAGACGGTTAGTTTCGGTCCAGAATCATTTTTTACAGTAATTAATTTTAACCAAGCTCCTGCCCTGTTTCCCCTTTGCCACTACAAGCCTATTCAATAGGCTGAACCAAGAACAACTATATTAGAATTATTATTATGATTAATTATTATTACAATTATATAATTGCAGCAAAAAGGTGTTCGCCTCTACAGTATCGTCAAAATGGCCTACAATATCGTCAGTGACAATCTATGGCTACCCTTTACCTAGTACAAGCGTCACTGGAAGATCTATTCAAATAATGTATACGACGGATGCGTCAGCTACGATGCTTCACCAGCGACGTTTCGGCCCTTCTTGGCAAGGGTCCTCTTCAGGCTGTCAATCTTACAGGTTTGTTTCCTTCCCCCGTTGACCCTGAAGATTGACAGCCTGACGAGGACCCTTGCCAAGAAGGGCCGAAATATCGCTGATGAAGCATCGTAGCTGACTTATCCGTTGTATACATTATTTGAATATATGTTTCAAAGTCAGCTTGGCCTTAAGGAATATTTGTCACAGGAAGAGTTTCTAGTAAGGTGGGTTGTTGCGACCGGGAACGGACTAAATCGAGTAAGAGCAGAATTTTCTTTCCTCTCGTATTTCTTCCCTTTCTCCCCTTTTCTTTACCTGATTACATATGATAATTTGTCAAGCAGTTGTGTTGTACTTCCTTATGAGTGTAAGCTTCTGGAGGGCGATGTGTTGATTTTTTAGTTTTTCGAATAAACTCCGCATCTAATCTAATATAAAATGGTGACTTTCTTCAATTGGGTATCAGTTGCTTCAGATAAAAGAGAAGACTTACATTTGAATACAAAACAAAATGAACGAATGGATGTCGATGCCTGGAACCGCATACGACAGATATTGCCTTAACTTTAGTATCCGTATGGCCTTATGTATATGTGTATATATAGCGATATGATGTATCGAACATATCTATGTATGATTAGATATGTGATTACACATGGTCAGATAGATGTGCTTAGCCGGTTCAGTCTGGCTTTAGTATGGTAAAAGTAAAGGTTTCAGCACTAGCCTTGACAGGCCAAGCTGGCGGTGCTGATCTCCGATTCTCGGCCCTCGGCCAGGAAGTGCAATGGGGGGTTGGGGGCCAGCCATCCTGTGCTTTCACACACCCTTCCTGTCACCTTCCCCGGATTTCTCCAGGTACCCATTTGAAGCTGGGTGGACTTTGGCTTGTCTTACAGGGTTACGCCACTAACCCCCGTCCCAAACCAAACAGTAGGCACTACCGAGACTCGAACAAGCGACCCTTCACTTGCGAGCCCGGCGCGCTAACCACTCGGCCACGGACGGACGGCCACGGATGGTCTGGTCCGTTCGATAATACGACGGTCCTGATGATACTGCACACACCAGGTTTTGTGCTAACACCCTTGTGCAACAACAGAGACAGTTTTAATCCCCCCCCCCCCCGACGACCAGGAAAGGGAATTCTGTTGCTTCCGGCGCATTTGCTGTGAACTTTTATTCTGTTGAATATCAAAAAATTTGCATGAATTTCTAACTTAAAAACCTCGCTTGTAGCTCTGAATCCTGACACAAGACATCAAGTCAGAAGCATCTCACATAGCATCTTAAACTGGCACAGACTGTTCGGGTTCTACGATCCAGTTTGAAAGCGTCGTAAAGCGACACATTCACTTTCCCAACAAATCTTTTCTTCCAAAGTTCCGCATAATAAATGTGACCAACAGTCAAAACAGAGAAGGTTCACTGAAAAATCCTGACATGTGAAAGTTCACTTAAATCGCTAAAATACTCAAATATGTTCAAAAACCGGATGAAAATGCGGTTATCCGCTTTTCAGCTATTCCGGATAAGCAACTCCGTCCATGTGAATTTTTTTTCGGACTCGTAGTACCTCTTTGTTGGTAAGGTACTAGGCTACTGTTATCGTGGCAACGATAATGACAAATTGCCGAACAATTGCTGATTGCTAAAGTATGACTTATTTTAACATCAGTAATAAAACAGTCTTTGACATTCTTTATTTTTAGAACAGAAAACCACCATTTTGATGAAATTCCAACTGCGCGGGCTCCCTGTGAGTTTGGTCTTGTCGTGAAGGCGCCCACAACATCACTGCGAGACGCTCATTAACAAGACCAAAGGTTTCGATGGGATCCCAAAAATTTAAAATTTGATCCAGACAATGTCTAGTAGACATCGGGTCTTCGCCAGACTCCTTGAACATTTTTACTATCAAGGTTTAGAAACAGAAGAAAGCCAATCGCTAATCACCTGAGAAAAAAAACAAGTTCAGATATGGATTCAGCATGAGTGATCAAACCTTTCTGCCTTACTTCTGCCAAAATCTCCGGTTTCGACCGGATTCCGGGCGAACTACTTATGCGGCAAAAATTAAAGCTCAAAAACGAATTCAGCGTATCACCGTACCCCTATATCGAACATCTAATCAACTTCAGATGCAACTTTTACTTTTAACCGGTTTCAGCCGGATTCCAGGCTATTTGTCCAGAGAAAATGACTTTCATATAAATGTTCAACATGTCTTTTTATCCCCAAATCGAACATCTAATCAACTTCAGATACAACTTTTACTTTTAACAAATTTTCCCGTTTCAGCCGGATTCCGGGCAAACTACTTGTCCAAAGAGAAAATGATTTTCATATAAAGGTTCAGCATGTCTTTTTACCCCTAAAGAGAACATCTAATCAACTTTAAATAAAACTTTTAATTTTAACAAACTTTCCGGTTTTGGCCGGATTCCGGGCGAACTGCTTGTCCGGCGAGAAAACAAAACTGTTTTCATATTCACGTTAAGCATGTCTTCTTACCCCTGAATCGACTATACCCCCACCCAGCCCCCAGCCCTAAAGGTTGAGCTAGAGCCCATCTTCGAACTCGACCTCTTCCTTGATCCACTGAGTCCCTCAAACCAAGTTTCATCAAAATATCTCACTCCCTTCGAGAGTTATCGTGCTCACAGACGGACGGACAACTTTTACGAAGTCATCAGTATCCCTCCACTTTTGTTTTGGGATCCGAAAAAGCAATAATCTTTCAACGCAGTCAGAAAAGCAGAACACATTCAGGTGAAATATATAGAAAGCTGGCTTTCAAGCACCCACGCAAAGTTACGACACAGCCTCAATTTCACCGTATTTTCCTAAATCCAACATTTCCTGTATCTAAAACAATGTCCAATACTAAGAACCAACGTCTCACATTAGTATTATATACCAGCGTATATGGCATGCTTAAATTCGTATGATCCAGCCGTAGCCCCAAAGCAAACTCATTATATTTCCCGAAAACCACATCTTCTAGAGTCTTCAACAACTCCCCGTTACCCTCTAGCTCTGGATTCCAACATCAGCCTTCCGTTTCATTACAATCATTTATGCCAAGACAAATTGTCTGCTAGGAATTCAAACCCATGCCCTAAGCCAAACTACGACATAGACTTGAACATGTTCAATTTCCCCCGTATTTACCAGATTGCATTTCCCATTTTCTAAAAGGCTAAGAACTACTCCTGGGATATCACGGATAATAGATACCGAGCATTTTGATTAGGCCTTTTTTCCAACAATTCATTTTCTTTTTATTACCTAAAAATACGTTATTCTTATATTTTTGAAGAATTTCACTTTAATAAAGAAACCAAAGAAACCATCTTCTGGCCAAGTAAAATGACTTCAAACATCATAAATTGGTGATATTTTAATAATAATAATAAATAAAGAGGTAGTGAAGTTTTCTGTTATGTAGTAGCAAGTTGCTGTAGAAAGCTCGAATTAAAAATTCCGAACTAACCATTCCTTCTGTCATTTGTACTTTAAGAACTTTAAAACGCAACTTGAGTCTAGGCTAGAGTTTGAAAGTTGAACCTGTTGAAACAATCGCGGACGATGCGAAATAACCAAAGGTTTAAGTTCATTAATTGATTTTCCTCTTGGAGGATAATCTAAAAGTTTAAAGGAGAAATTTCAACTACTGTGACGAACTTTTCGACAGTTTCTGCAAGTTCTTCTGAAGAAGAATACAAGCTGAAATACAAAGGGAATCACGCTTAGGTGAAACAAGACAATCGTTGTAGATTGTTGACTTCTCCTGAGATTGATTCAAGTATCTCATTAATGATATACCGGGCTCGAGGATCACAAGGACCTTGTTAGCTGTGAGTATGGAATCGCGCCCCCAGGCGAGTGAATCGAGGGCGGTTGAGAGGTATCAAGGATTTTCATGATAATTTTAGAAAGAAAGCCTCGAGGGAACAAGAGAAACATGCTGCTTCATTAGGACGTGATACTAGGTCGGCCCATTGGCAGAGAAATATAATTTTAAAGCACAATTCTTACTGGAAATGATCTTTACACGAATAATAATAATAATAATAATTTTATTTTTCACCCACTAAAAAGCACACGACATAGACGGAGTAGGAATAAAGAAAGAAAAGAAGAAGGAAACACTATAACAAGAGGAGACCAGACAAACATAGAGACCACAACAACATTATCCTATTGTACAATAATGCTCTCCCATTGATGCTTAAAATTATTGTTGTACTTCTGTATAAGTTGCCCAACTGATGTAAGCGGGTCAGTGATGTTTACTATTTCGGGTCCATGGAGGGAGGCGGTGCAGGAATTTTTTAAAATGGCTCACAAATGTCGTTTTTCGAAATAGCCTATCATTACTTTATATGTGAAACTGAACAGCCAATTATTTTGACTCTGGAGAGGGATGTCTATTTTTTCATAATAGGCTCTCGTAGTGACGTAGAGAATAAAGACGGCAGCCCGACAAAAGTAAATTCACAATTAAACCGCGTAATTTGAATTTCAACGTGGGTGGGGTTTTTCCTTCGGGAAAATCGGAAACGACACAAAATCGCTACGCAAAATCAGAAGAGCCCCAGAAAGGGCAACTTAGCAAGTGACAGAAGGCATTTTGTTCCTGTTGTTCATCCCAAATATCTGAAATTAGACAGAGCTAATAGAAGTTGGGATTCCAAAGATCATTCACAAACATCATCGTTATTCGGGAATGGCGGAGCAATAGACTTATGCATTTGATCGAGTTTTCAAGCCTGTTGAAATTAAATAAGTGATTCTTAAACAGATTTTCTTATCCAGTTTTAATCGGCCCTATATAAAGCCCCCATTTGCATAGGAAATAATTTTAACCTTTCCGTTAGTGCTGAAGCATGCTTGACTAGAATACAATACAAGAGCGGTCACTGGCACAGAAATATAATTTTGGAAGTACGAATTTATGAATCCGGTTCACCGAATTCCGCCGGTACCTTCCCCTGCATGCAGAAAAATAGTCGCGTCTTGATTTCGAGTCGGCCAGTTCTATTTTGTTTTGCCATTTGGGGTCCGGGTTTCCCCGAATTCTTGCAGTTCCACATCTTCTGTATATATCCCGAAAAGCCAGCTAGAGCTCTCCACGTGCGGAAAAAATGTCATCGCTCATCTTCTCTTTCCTCCAACAAAAAAAGTGCATACTAAGGTGCTCCACTCCCAACACGACCATTCCTCTCGCCTGGCCTGTTCTGAAAATACCCCCGACTTACATATTTGGCTGGACTAAATGGTCCGTAGTCACAATTACGCGACGGGGCTTTGCTGTGACTCGTCCATGTATATTAAAAGAGCCGGGGAAGGGGAAATGACCCAGAAATCGGGAAACTTTCCACTCGACACTGGGACAGTCGCGAAGTGGCCTGTCACACTGCCCCGGATATGTTTTGAATTATCGCCTCCGCTCGGGTTTCAAGTAAGAATATCCAAATGGTTTAAAGCGTGAGATGTGATTTGTGACGAGTGACTTAGCAGCAACTAATAAGCAAGTGACGCCACTGCCAAGTGTTGAGCTAGCACCGGCGACAAGACGGACGCAGAACCAAAATCTCCTGGTGGCAGTTAAATGTCGCACTAACCGGTATTCGAATTCTATCGTACCATATTTCACTGAGAAGATTAACAAAAAACAAGTGAATTCCAAGTGATTTATTTTCTTTTGTGTAATTGTATATATTCAAGTATTTTAACACATGAAATTTAATGGTCGACGTATTTAGTGCCATGTCGGCGCTACGAGTTAGATCAATAAAAAATATCCATCCATCTATCTATCTATGTTTCTACGGTATAAACCAAATCTCAGCCTTTTATCCCTGTCACGTGACTGTGACGTGGTCATGAAAGAAAGTGGGAAATTCGGGTAAATGAATATTGCAGAATACATTTTTGTATCCATATATCGAGAGCTGAGGGGCCAGCGATACGCCGGACGCGTTAACATTTACAAACCTTTCTAGGGACAGTCAATTAGTTTTGTAAATGGAAAATGTCCAATTCTCATGTGACGTCAAGTGCCTCCAGTTAACCGGCTGAGATTTAGTCGACACCTGCTTCAATATCTCACTCTGTGGCACTGACCCTATGCTGGGCCTGTCAACGGGGGTATCCCCTCGTCAAATTTTTTTTTTTTCTATTTTCAATTCAGTTTAATGTCAACATTCCTTAAACGAAACAACAAACAATAACGCCACCAAGAAGGGCACAACCGTGTCATGTGCGGGAGTGCACAACTTTCACTCACCCATAAAAAACGATAACACACATTTCTCGCAAGCTTCTCTTTTCCAAAACTTGGTCTTCAAGGCTTCTTATCGCTCTATCCAATGACCAAGGTAGGCTAAAGGGTAGCAAAAGGCTTCGGCTATCTCTGACTGTATTGGTGAACAAGAAGGATGTGGTTGATTTTTGTGGTGTCTATGGTTATTCTTTTTTGTAGCGTGTTACAACATGGTTTCTTACTAGATTAAAATTACTGAATTGAAAAGTCAGTAAAATCGTCCTCAAAATAGCAGGCGATAAATCAGGGTGTCGTTAAATGTTTCCAAAATCTACAAAAGTTTTATATTTGATAGTGCAAAACGGATACGTCAGCTGAATTTTATTGGAGCTATATTTCGGCCCTTCTTGGCAAGGGTCCTCTTCAGGCCCAAAGCCGCTCAAGTTTGGAAATACGAACTTGTGGTAAAAGTGGTTTTGTGGTTTTACCACAAGTTCGTATTTCCAAACTTGAGCGGCTTTGGGCCTGAAGGGGACCCTTGCCAAGGAGGGCCGAAATATAGCTCCAATGAAATTCAGCTGACGTTTCCGTTTTGCACTATCAAACATGATTCGCAGTCAGCTTGGGCTGAAGCAACATCTACAAAAGTTTGCCACAGAGTCAGCCCAGCTTCGTCTTCTTCCTGGAGCCGAGTGAACACCCTTTCCAGCGAGCGAAGTGCAGCGCGAAAACCACTGGAAAGTGATTCACATTTTACTTTCCAGCTTGCCAAAACCCTCCTTATCTTAACATGTATACATTGATGTGTCTGTCTATCAGATTTGTGGTCTTTGCCTGGTTAGGCGTTTCCTGACGTTGTATCGGTCATACACAAATCCTCAGTCTGAATCACCAAATCTTTTGACATGTTCTGATCGTCTTCGAAAGCCGCTTAAAGTTTAACTGAAAAGGAACCTTATTTGGACATGTGATATCAGGGTTGCCTTTTTTTTTTGAAGTTCATAGTACAGCGGGAGCGGACAGCGAACTGTAAGTTGGCGTTTTATTCCTGGCGGACTACGTCAGTAGGTACGCTGAACTGTTCCCTGCCTCACCCAGCGTACAAACTAGCGGGTCCGCTGGCACTCAGCGGGCGGCCCGCTGGCGAATAAAACGACAACGAACAGTCCACTGTACTACGAACTTCAAATAAAACGCAACTCAGAATGCACTGAAAACTTTTGACCCATCTGTGTGATTTGGTATTTGTTCACATGAGACTCTAGCAATAACGCTCAGGATGTGCGGCTGCTTGCACGACGATCCAAAACTCTTCCAGACGCCGAGAACTTCAATTTCAAAAGAAAGCTGCCTATAAGTGATGTGCAACTAGACTGTCAGATCTCAGCCCTATTCGTTCGAACTTTAACCACAAAACCGCAATCGCAGAGAAATTACGCACATCCTCGGACGTTTCGCAGATCCCTCGCGTCATCCCAAGAGCCGTTCCACGTGTCCAGAGACCAAAAATGGGAAACGGGCAGATTTTTTGAAACGACGGGAACAACGAAGAGCATGTTTGTTAAACAGAGTGGCCTTCCTTTATTGCAAAAACGGGTAGGGGAAAAAATCCATTCAATCTGAAAAAATTCCGTCGCCAACTTTAACATTTCACTTTTATGTGACATTCTACAGACGCAATCTGCATTCAGTTTGTTCTATAATCGAATTACTTTTGAAATTATGAGAGGCAACGAAACATTTGTGTTTCCTAGCATTGGTGATTTGATTAGAAGTTTTTCACACACTCTTTTCAGGGGAGGGCTGACTCCCCACGATACATGATCCATACGAGAGTGGGACTTGAAAAAGGAAGGGGTGGAAACGTGTGGAAAATTATAACAAGAGTAGGTGGTACAATCGATTACGGAACTTGTATGTGCTACAGAACTTCTTCCGCAACTTAAAGCACACCTCGTGCTATTTACAGGGAGGCCACAAGTTTAGAGGCTTGGAAATAGGGACTTAGGGACCATTTTAAACCGAAAAAGGGACCTCGGAAGACCAAACAAGGGACCTATAGGGACTTAAGGTAACTGCTACTAAACCTGGAATACACAGGATCCTATTTGCACTTTACTGGCTAGGATCAGAGGACCTACGGTTCGATGTATTGGTACCTCACTTAGCGAAATAGGCCATGGCTTTGCGCCGTTAAAGCACAACTCTTACTAGAAATGATCTTTTCCCTATGAAATGAATCAGAAAAAAAGTTTTTGAAAATACCATTATTTTCCACCTAAAACTAGCGATTCTCTTGTTAGCACTTGTCGACTATATCCAGCCTTCCTGCTCGCCGACGCGGCGGCTGGGCTCAAAACATTTGAAAATTGAACATGCCTTGGTTAAAAAGTGGGAAAACTAAGCAAATAAAAGAAGTAATAAACAGAAGACTATCACATCGTTATGCTGAAAGAGTTGTCAGTGGACGTTGACGATTCCGGCAGACTTTTCGTTGTGTGACGGGAAAACTAGGCAGGGCTGGAAAAGCGCTAAAAGTTCGTAGTTACGAAACGAAACAATGGAGGAAGGTGGGGATTTTAGAAGCTTATAATTCCATATGGGAGCTAAGTATATTATAAAAGGCAGAATAGGCAAGAGGGGTCCTTTAAGGTAACTGCTACTAAACCTGGAATACAAAGGGATCCTATTTGCACTTTACTGGCTAGGATCAGAGGACCTACGTTCGAAATACTGGTACCTCACTTAGCGAAATAGGCTTTGGATTTGCGCCGCTAAGGGAAAAGAGGGAGGAAAGGCAACTTAAGTCACTCAGTTTCAATAATAATAATATATTTATAACCCACAAAAATCAACAGAACAAACGGACAAGCCCGTGATATGGAGTCCTAATTCCATGGAGTCCCAATTACTTTCCGTGATTAAACCAGTGAAGTCGATAGTCACCAACCTGTATTCGAAGCAAGGCCGTATCTAGCCCCCCCCCCCCCCCGAAACATACAAAAATAGTCATTTAATAGGCTTTTCCTTCTGATCTATGTCTTTTTTGTACTTTTTTGTCCGACCCGCAGGCAACCCCCCCCCCCCCCCCGAAAAAAATTCCTGGATGCGGGCCTGATTCGAGGCAAATGGGCAATCGCGAAAAATTTGATGTTTGTATTTTTCACCAGAACGTGCAAGAAAAGGAGATTTCATAGGTGCAACTGTTTAATTTCTGGCTTGACCACCCAAAATACGTCTGAAACGATATTTGTTTAAGCATTGAACTATGCTTCTTCAGTGGCGTAGCCAGGAGATAAAATACCCCACCCCGAAACTTTTAGATTTTCCCTCTATTTCTTTAGGTGGTTCTATCGCCTAAACAGAGAACATGAAAAGCGAAAATACAAGCAAAATGACAGGTCGCGCCATAATATTAGCTTTTCACATTATTTGCAATTGTAGGTGTTTAAGAGGCAAGCGCAAAGAACAAATCTCTTTTTAATGGCTTAAAGAATTTAAACTTGAAAAACTTGAAATAAACTGTCCATCGCTTTGCGACGGAAAATGCGTTTTACACAAATATGACACAGCATTTCTTTTGAACATAAAAGAAAAATACCCCTTTTAATGAATGCACAATTCTGCAACTTCGTGGCAGAGAGGAGTTCGAACCAACGCTCAACTGTCAGGAATGGTGTAACTACTGTAAGGAACCTATTAAGGTAAGGTACTTTTACCTTTACCTAACTATTAACTGTTGTAAACGAAAAACGAGACAATCTTCGGTACAGCTCAGAATTATTTTTGGCTCGGCCATGTCCGCCCAAACCCCCTCTAGAACTCAAGGCTAGCTAGCCGTGCACCTATCGGTAACATGACATATGAATGAAAATCAGGTGCACCTGATGTGTGGATGTAATGAACTGGATGGGTTGAGGGAAGCTACTTCTGCCAAATCTCTGGTTTCGACTGGATTCCGCGCGAACTAATTGTCCGGGGAAAACTAAAGCTCAAATACGAATTAAGCGTATCTCCTTACCCCTAAATTTTCCGGTTTCAGCCGGATTCCAGGCGAACTATGCGTCCGGGTATTGTCAAAAGCGGATTCGGCATGTCTTCCTACCCCTAAATCGGACATCTGATCAACTTCAGATAAAAACTTTTACTTGTCCGACGAGAAAATGATTTCCATGTAAATGTTCAGCATGTCTTATTACCCTTAGATCGAACATCTAATCAACCTTAAATAAAACTTTGACTTTTAACAAACTTTCCGATTTTGGCAGGATTCCGGGCCAACCCGGCGAGAGAATGGTTTTCATTTTCTGTTGAAAAAAACTTTCGCCCCTCGATTTGAAACTCCTCCCCTACCCCTAAATGTCGAGCTACAGAGCCACACCAAGTTGCATCAAAATATCTCATTCCCTTCGATAGTTATCGCGCTGACGGGCGGACAGACAGACAGACGGACAACTTTTACGAAGTCATAGGTATTCCTCCACTTACGTTTTGGGATCCCAAAAACAGACATTCACAATAATCGTTAACACTGTTGAGGTACGAGATTTTCAACTTTGAGACTGCATTATCAGTGTTTGGACCCACTGGAACATGTCATTTTGGACCCACGAGTTTTTCGAAAAGTTTTTCCGACTCTTTCGTGTGTTTAGTCGCGGTACTGGAGAGGAATTTAATTAGAAATGAGATCCTTAGGGTACACCAAAATAAGTCTCACAACCTATTTGTCGGTATTTTTAAAAGCCCGGCTTCCTAATTGGCCAATACTTGACTCAGATCTGTATTCATTGAGTGGGATGAAGTCCCTGGACGGAGCAAACTGAGTTACTTTTACGCTGGAATTTTACCTCGACAGGGGCCTACAGGGACGTACAGGAGTGATGTGTCATAACGGCCATAAAAATGGCCGTTTATGGGCCTAATTGTGGCCGTTTATAAATGAGACTACGATAAAAAAGTGACGACTCCCTCAATAATGAATGATGCGTGAAAGAAGTATGGAGATATTTTACAGTAAAAAGAAGTGTGGAGATGTCTGGACCCGTGAATAGAACAAATGACGAAGTGTTGATGAGTGATGTTCTTGGAAATACGTCCTACCAGGACTTGAGGGACAGGTACGGTTCCAGAAGCACAGAAAATGTGTTCTTCGGCTTCTTCGACAAATTCCGATTTTCGCAGTCGGATGCGAAGTTTCGCCTTCGCTACGAAATACTGAAATGCGTATGCGTATTTTCATACGTGAAATCAAGAACAAATAATGAGACAGAACTGCAGTCTCCCTATCTCGGTCATACAAAAGTTGCCATGGAGCACCGTGAACGTTTTATTGTAGGTTGATGTTGTGGTAGGGATAGGATTTAGTTTGTTTGATAGTTATTTAGTTGTTAGAATTATGAGTTGAGTGTTGAATATTTGGACTGATACAATGCAGTTGGAGTGCTTATTTAATTTTATATTTTGTCCCGCTATGGCCCATAGGGCTTTTTTGGGAATACATTCATTCCTTCATTCATGCTGAGTCGAGTAAAATGCGGCCGACTCCCGACGCAAGCGAGCGGAGGTTACTAGCTTCGCTGCCTTCGCTTCGCGCCACATCATGTTTCGCTACCCCTACAATAAGCCATATCGCTGTTGAGTCGCTGAGGAAGAAATCTAGCAGTCAAAGCTGATTGGTTGCGCGCGGAGTACACCTCCTGCTAGCCTCCTTCAATATTTCTTGTACGATAAGCAACGGTGGTCGGTGAAGACGGAAGAGGAATAAACGGGTATCAACATCAGCTCAAAAGCTAGAGTAAATACCTCTAGGTCCGCTCAACTTTATCGGGGTTTTCATAGTCGCTGCATGCGACTAAAGACATAAGCTCTATCTGAGTATTTGTTCTTTGTGAAATCCTATCGGGCCGTGTGTGCACGTCGTTGTAGTTCAGCTCTTTCTTTTCGCTTAAATAATTTTCTATTCCTTATCACGCTGTAAAAAGTTTCTCCGAATAAGGACGCAGTATTTGCTACTGGTATAATCTCATCTGCATTGGGATAAGGTTAATCCGAATTAGGTGTAATCTTATCTCAATAAAGATAAGATTAATCCCAGTGGCAAATACTGCGAAAATTTTTTTTACAGTGCATAGAACCATCCCCTGGCTTAAACAATTGTTCTTGGTTGTGTAACTGTTCTGTAAAATGTATTTATCTATGTTCTGCCATAAATTTCTCTCCTTTTCTTTTTCTCCTTTTTCCTCTCTTTCTTCTTTGCTCCGTTTTGTTCAGAGTGAAAAATACGGGTATTAAATACTTTACTTACTTAACTTAAAATTATGAGCTTTGTAGCTTTGTAAAGTATCATATCCAATGTACTGATTATATCAGCCTGACAATCTAAAAAAAAATCCCCTTGAGAAAGGGAAATCACGCCCTCCCCCCCCCCCCCTCCACTACACACATAATGGGATGTATGTATTCCAAATTCTGTACAACAGACTTTTACCGGTTTATATTTGATAGTGCAGAACGGATACGTCAGCTGAATTTTATTAGAGCTATATTTCGGCCCTTCTTGGCAAAGGACGAACTTGTACATACATACGAACTTAAGCGGCTTTGAGCCTGAAGAGAACCCTCGCCAACCCGATGAAAATTTTGTAGCCTGCGTAGTTGTACGAAATAGTTGCATGTAATGCTATGTAATAGCAAATAATACTATCATTTAATGTGCCTCAGACTGAAGTAGTAGCATCCAGTCTTGCTAATAGTAGTATGCAATAACACGGTAGCCTTGAGACAGAAGCATGTAGTAGCATCAGTTAGTACTGCATGCTACTTTTTCGTACAACTTCGTACTACTGTTTTGAGATAAATTTTTCATCGGGAAGAAGGGCTGAAATATAGCTCTAGTAAAATTCAGCTGACGTATTCGTTTTGCACTATCAAATATGATTCGCAGTCAGCTTGGGCTGAAGGAATATTTGTTTACTGGTTTATTTTTTACTGGTTTATTTGTCACGGAAGAAGTCTCCTGTATAACATTCAATCTTTAAGTAATTTCTATATAATCCTGGGGATGTGAACTGCTTCGATGAATTTGACTTCGGCGTGTTAACCGTTCCTATGGCCAGCTTCTACCTAATACTATTGATGACTTAACTCTTCTTGCTGATACAAAATCGCCTTGTACCTAGAGGTAAGCGGTATCACAACTGCTCCCAAACATCGCCGCGGTTGGTTGCCACAGGATTCAGTTGTTGAGTTCGAGTCGTTAGTGCTATGTGTTCTCGTTCTTCCCAAGGATCACTGGGGTGTTTTTGGACTTAATCATACTGAGCAGTGGTTCCCAACCGGTGGTACGCGTACCCAACGGGGTACGAGAGACCCTCGCAAGGGGAATGTGAAGGTCTCAAAATCAAGTTAGTCTATAGTTTTCATATCTCGCTTCAGTCGTTTTTGAGTCTCCTAACTCAGTTTCAGTATTGACCTCAATAGTTGCGTTTTTGCTGATACCATGGTATCTGTTACCACGGTCTAAAGTCGTTTTTGCAGTTATCGTGGTATCTGATACCACGGTCAAAAGGTGTTTTTGCAGTTATCGTGGTATCAGATATTCAGATACTACGGTCCAACCGTGGTAACTGGTCGTGGTACCTGAGAAGTCACCTCACTTTCATCAAATTTTGTCAGATTGGTGAGGAAGAAGTTTAGCACTTAGTGATGTAACTGGATATCTGTTTTTATTTTAGGATGACTTCGAAAAGTGCAATTTCGGCAATAGTCGTTTTTGCAGAGCACCGTATATCAGATACCACGATAACTGCAAAAACGACTAATTGCAGATCCAGTTACCGTGGTAACAGATACCGTGGTATCAGCAAAAACGCAACTAATATCAGATACACCCGTACGCAATTTCAGATTTACATGGCTTATCAGTGACAATAAATGTGGTAAAAATCAGTGAAAGAACGATTCATCAAAAAACGCAACCTTTTTGAACCTTGATTAGGGGTACGCGGTACGGAAAAGGTTGGGAACCACTGATATAGAGTATTATTGTAGTGTTGTACGAACTATGTTCACAAACCCCTCTTTAGCTCAGCGGTAGAGTAATGGCCTAATAAGCGGAAGGTCCTGGGTTCAAATCCCGCCTAAGGAGCATTTTTGTGTTTCGGTTCGCTATATAAAAATTTAGGTATTCCTTCAGCACAAGCTGTCTGCAAATCCCGCTAGATGACACTGAACGAGAGTTCTAACTTGCGATCAATAGGGTAGATCACAGCCTGAAGAGGAGGATTGCCAAAAGGGGTCGACATATTGCCAAAATAAATCTAAGTTTACTTGCCCATAAGAATCATCAAATATAACAGGACGAATAGGGTCAGTCAGCCACTAATCCTTGATTTTTGGATACCCTATGCCAAACGCTGGATAGCTGTTGGTACTCTAACCCTGACCTACCCCACTATAGACGAATTCTGATTGGTTGACTTCTGAGTTTCACTCAAATCATCAATATTTTACTAGGAGCGTTTTCCACCCTCGTACCAATAGTAACTATTAGTTACTAAATCCGTTCCAACCTCATGAAAAGTTACTACGCTGACCGCTCCAGCCCTTCCTCATAGTAACTATTAGCTTACCACGCTCGGGAGCGTAGTAACCACGCATCTCTGTAATGTGATTGGTCGGATTCGTCCGTGGCATGATATTCTGCTGGAAAACTGAAAAATCGTTCCAGCCTTGACGACAAAAAGGCAGAATTTGTGACGACATGCGTAGTAACCACGGTAAGTAGGATGGAACACGCTCTAGGTTCAAGTATCCAGCATTTGGCATTGTGTATCCAGCGTTCGGCATAGGGTATACCAAACAGGCTTTCCCAAAATAAGGGGTTTGTGGTAGATTGCATGGGGTATCTCTAGCCGCGAGCTCTAATCCCCTCCCCCGCACAACTTGCAATCCTTCCAATGCCACTCCAAACCCATTACTAAGAAGTACAAATAAATTAGAAACAACCCCTTCCTCTAAAAGCAGCTTCCTTCGATTTCCTTCTTGACAGTCGACCAAATAATTCCATTCAACTTCAAAAAGCCCTGTCACATTCAATACACTCTCGCCGCATTTTACCAGCCCCCCCCCCCCCCCCCCCCCCCGCCCAGATAGAACCGGGGAGTTGAATGACAAAAACTCGAACAGTCATTCTGTCATTCGAACAGTTTTGTACCCGTATCTACTTCACGCCTAGATGAACACTTCCCATTATATTTCCCTTGTTTTGTTTCTCTGTGTCAATCACCGTACCGGGGAAACGGGATTACTTCAGTTTTTAGAGGATCCGACGCGACAGGAAGCCCGACGGCTTATCCTTAGCGATGTACGGTAGTTAGACTTCGTCTTTGGCAGAAACAGGGAAAGTAATAAAAGTAGTGGATGCTCTTGGAGGTTTAAGGAAAAAACCGACGAAATTAAGGAACCCAGCCGAGAACGAGTTAATTGGACTTATGCAAGTTCAGCCCTCAAGCGGATTAGTTTCTGTTTTTACCCTAGCCTCATTATTATTTATTTACCCATGCCTCATTCCTGCCCATTGCCCAATGCGCCAGCTAGTGCAGCAAATTTATTGTTCTATGATAGAATAGAATTTTATTTTTTCAAAAGCAGCTGTCACAGCGTTACCCGAATTTGACCTTTTCGCCATACAAAATGATGAATAACACAACACTATGAATTCATTTCGTGTTTCGTTGTGTATCTCTTGTTTTGCGTTTATTTATCTTTTGCTGTCGTTGTAGATTTTGTGTCCCCTCTGTTTTTCTTGTTAAGCGTTCATTTACCCTTTTCTTCTGTATGTACGGTGCAAATGCCTTATTACTAGGCTGCATCTAATAAATTCATTCATTCATTCATTATCAGGATCCGTCATATATAGATAGTACAATAGACCCATAAGTCATAAGTAAGTTGATCCGAACGGTTATAAAAACATTCAAATGTAATGGCTTCAGACGAACACAAATGTTGAGTCGCGAACACACACATATTTACAGAGGACCCCGGCTTGCCTGATCGCGACTAAAAACAAACCGGAACGAGTTAGACTGACTTGTCTATCCGACTCCGACATAGTAACGCGAGCCACATTGGTGAAATATGTAAGGACCTAAACAAATTGTGGAAAAAATGTGTGGATAATTCTACGATTTTTGACAAACGGAATTTATTGTGTGTGTTATTAAGCTTTTTTTTTAGTTTTTTTTTCTTATTTAGATTTGATTTACTCATTTTAAATATTTTATTTTTCTTAATTTGTAGTTGTGAAACGTCGTAAGGTAAAATCACGCAATTTGTTGACGATCCGCAGCTAGCAGTTGTAAATGCTATTACAGAATTTAAAAATATATTTTGAAACAAAAAATAAAGCTAAGATACTTAAATATGCCAATTTTTAAAGAGTGTATTAGCTTAATAAAGAGTGATGTAAAGTGTATTGTAACCATCATGTATTTTGTACGGCCAATTGGCTATTAAATAGTCATATTCATTCATCCATGATAATCGCGAGGATATTCATAGTCGGTAGAAGCTTCAGTTATTTATTACAGATTTGTTTCCTTCCCCGACGTTGAGCCAGAAGACTGACAGCCTGACGAGGACCCTTGCCAAGAAGGGCCGAAATATCGCTGATGAAGAATCGTAGCTGACGTATCCGTTGTACCCATTATTTGAATATATGATCGCGAGGGGTTAGTGCCTTCTGCGAATCACAGGGAAGACAAATGTGATGCTGGACACAGCACTATCTTTTCGCCTAAAGTCTATCGGTCCCTGCTTCCAAAGTTCCCAACATCAACAACTCAGTGGCTGTAACTTGTAGGGGAGTTCTTCAATAACCATCGAAAGCATCTGTGCCAGTTTCCGCGGTCTGCCGTGTATCAATATTCGTTATGGGTTTTCCCACCAATTAATACAGGACTTCAAATGAGGACGAGAATTATGAGGCTTAGCCGCTTAATCGGCGAAGAGTTCCCGGCTTCCATCCTCCTCATCCATCACAACAGCCGAAAATCGGAAGCGATAAACGAAAGGGCTAGTATAGGATGCATAAATAAGTATTCCAATCGGAAACAGATACGCCTATCAGTACTGCATGTGTAACAGGACACATTCCCAGAATCAAAGGATACTAGCTAAAGGCCCACTATCTTGTACTCTTTGCAGAAGGGCGCAAAGCGGGGGGTGAAATGATTATTAATATTATAACTTTTATTACCAATCATGAACAATGTAAAAACATCAATGAGGGAGTTTAAACAAATGAAAGAAAAATAAGTGCATGTACGATATACTCCATATTCTACATGACTGATTACATCATACATTGATAGAGGAGTTTGTTGAACAGACACTCCCTGCATCTCTTTGGGGCCCGTATCCAGGAATTTATTTCGGGGGGGGGGGGGGGGCGGGGGCTGCCTGCCGGTCGGACAAAACATTGCAAAAAGACATAGATCAAAGGGAAAAGCCTACAAAAATTGATTACTTTTGTGTGTTGGGGGGGTGGGGTGAACCCCCTAACTCCCCCTGGATACGGCCCTGGGTTGCTCTATTGTTGAGCACCATTGCACAAGCCTCCCTGACCACACTCCCACACCTATCTCTTTGAGTTCATTCACCTATTGCTGTAGTCAGATCTTTTATAGTGAATTTACACACGAGCATACTGTTGGAAAACCAGAGGGGTTACTCCTGGCCTATTGCTGTAGTCAGATCTTTTTTATCAGATCCTGCATCTTTTTGAGTTCACTGACCTATTGCTATAGTCAGATATTTTACAGTGAATTTACACGAGCATACTGCTGGAGAACCCGAGGGGTACTCTATTGTTGGACACTACTGCACGGGCCTCTGTGGGTACCGGGCACTTACTGTACAGCCATTTGTGGAATGAGTAACCCCTATGTAGGACCAAGCAGGTAGCCTACTTGTAGCAGGAACTTAAAATCCAGTATACTCTATATGACTAAGTCCAAAACACGCCAGTGATCCTCAGTAAGAAGGAGTAAACGTCCGTAACGACTCAAACTCAACGACTCAAATCCTGTGCCAAACAATAACGGCGATCTTTGGGAGCAGCTTTGATACAGCTTCTGCCTTTCTGCCGCAGGTACCCGGAGATTCTGCATCGGCAGGGAGAGATAGTCATCAAGAGTATTCGACTGTTCGATTTTTCCCGTGTAACAAGTATTCCTTCAGCCCGAGCTGAATGTGGATTACGCTTAATCGTGTTAAAAAGATTAGCCAGTGTTTCGGTGACAATTCGACTTCCTTACAAGGGTCCTCTTCAGGCCTTAAAATTGACGATCGAAGAAGAGAGCTCTCTAATTTGGCAATGAATCTTTTGCCTGCTCTTCTTGTTGTTGTAAAATTCCTTATAGTTGACATTATTAGCAGCGGGTACGACCACCTGATGAATATACAGGGGCCATGTGACTCGCATGACAGAAGTCAGACTGCCGTTTCATGTATGGTGCTGGATCCCCCCCCCCCCCAACATGTCTACGTAAAAGAGGAAGAAAACGCGTAACAGTTTGACGGTAACTCGAAAAGGAGACTACAGCCAAAAATGTAACCCTTTAAATTTAACTGACGAGGGCGGAGATAGAACATTCTAGTTGCCCATCCCTTATTCACTTAAAGAGGCTCGAAGACCCGATGAAAATGCGTTACTTTGTTGCTCCGCTATTCAAGAATAATCTATTTCGTATAGTGAAAATAACCTGTCGGATTTGTGGTACCTCTGTGCCCTTGTACCTGTGATCTATTCTTGACGAAAATATTTACGAAAAATAAGGGTTCACGTAGTTAGCTACCTTCCGCGAGCTGATCACTGGCCACTGAACAGCCGCGTTTGTATAGAGATTCAAATTTTCCGGGTAACAGTAAAATTTTGCGTCGTGAGGACGGCCGTAGATATTCTGTACTAGAGCAAATAGTGAAGAAAAATAAAAAAATCCCTTAAAGTTTAACTGAAAAGTAAACTTATCTTTGTATCATTTAGTTGAGTACACTGAGTTATTTGGATTCTGCCAAGAGATTTTCTTATTTTCCACTTTCTGCTCTAGTAGTGAGAATCAGAATATCTATGGCTGTCCCCACAGCGCAAATTCTACTATGGTGGAATATTCGAATCTGAACACAAACGCGGCTTTTTAGAGGGCGGTGGTAAGCTTGGTGAAGACTGCTTAGTGCCTGAACAAATAAAAATCATAAATCTTTTCTGTCAAGCATATGGCACAGGTAGTACAACAGATCTGACAGGGAAATTCCACTATTTGAAAATTGATTGTTCGTGAATGAGCAACGAAGTAACGCATTTTCATCGGGGTCTTCAAGACTCTGGAAGTTAATAAGTGAGGGGTAACAAGACTGTCCCATTTCTGCCCTTTTCAGTTAAACTTTAACACAAGCCAAATAATGCAGTGTGTTCATGATAAGAAAATAAGTTGGCCCCAGTCAAACTATAAGGAGATGTAGGGGATGGCCCAGGATCAGTAGAAATAGAGGACGACTGCTGCTGCTAAAGCACCTGTCTTACCTATAATACTAATGCAACCTACTTTTATAATCACTCCATATATTTCTAAACCCGGAGACCCCAATTTCGTACGGTACATTCTAACCCCTCTAACAAAACCACACTCATTTTTTCACTTGCCGTGTTTTGCTACCTTCGATGTGTATCACGCTATGTTGTCTGCGAGAAGTTTTTCAATCAGAAAAACCGGTTATGAAGATTTTTCCCTGTTTTCGCTACAAGTCAACGGGTCTCGAAAAAGGCTTAAAACAGCCAAAACTGTGGGTTATTCGTTGAAAGCACAGCCTAGTTTTTAAGCATTCAAATATTTTAGAATACTATGAGTTGAAGAGTAAATAGTATGAGGGGTCCTTTAAGCGCAACCTGCTTGCGGGAGGATCCAAGTCAAGTCTAAGCTAAGTAAGTAAGTAGGCCCACTAACACCTCAAAGGCTTCAAATGCTTGTCGATTTAGTGGGAGTCAAAATTTGTCAAATTCACTTGAACGTGATGATTTTTATGGAGTCTAGTGGATTATTGCTCATGGTACCTACCGGAATTTTGATCAGGGCATCTATCGAAATCTTGCTCAAGGAAGTTGTCAGTTATGACGAGACCGAAGCGTGAGCGAAAAAATTGTCAATTTTTTTTGCTGAATTTTTTTTTGACTAGCCGTTTCAGTAGCACCAAAGCAGGTTTTGCCTTCGCTTTTTGCACTCTATTCCACCGGCACAACACCATCGCGGACAAATAAGAGGACGCAAGGGCCCGAAAAGCCTGTAAGCCTTGACAGAGCAGTACCAGGAGTCCCCCCCCCCCGGTCAGATTGGGTTTCGTGAGCTCTTCCCTGATATTTTGAAGGGCAAGAAAAGCTAGTAGGCCTTTCACAGGGCAGTACCAGGAGCCCCCCCCCCCCCCCGGTCAGATTGGGTTTCGTGAGCTCTTCCCTGATATTTTGACGGACCCGAAAAGCTAGTAGGCCTTCACAGGGCAGTACCAGGAGCCCCCCCCCCCCCCGGTCAGATTGGGTTTCGTGAAAATTGTTGTAAGACTACCTAATGTAGAATTTAAAAACGTAGAGGAAGACATTTCGAATGTGTGCTATGTACTGCGTTAGGCCTGCTCATGGCGGAACAAACCCTCTTCGTCCTATCGACGAACTCTTTTTCTCTCCTTCTTTTTCTTTCTTTTCTGATTTCTTTGGTATGTTTCCCTTCAGATTAGATGAAAAAAGAATAAACCCCGCCCATTGCCAGGCCTTATGTTAGGCCTTATGCTGGGGCCATAAACAGTTAATGGTGTTTTTTATTTTTATGAATAAACTAAACTGAACTAAACTAAACTGAACTGAATAAGTAGAAATCATCCTCTTACCTTTCCAAGGCAATGACGTTTGTTCATAGCGGCCAGGGCAGCAGCAGCAGACTGGTGGTCACCGAACTCCACAAAGCAGTACGGGTCATTGCCAGGCTAAAAGAGTCAATACAAAATTCAAGTTCAATGCTGTTTCCCTGGTTTTCCCTTGTCAGTTCACCTAGAGCGTGTTCCATCCTACTTCCGTAGTTACTACGCATGACGTCACGAATTCTGTTTTTTTCCGTCAAGGCTGGAACGATTTTTCTATTTTCCAGCAGGATATCATGCCACGGGCGAATCCGATCAATCACGTTGCAGAGATGCGTAGTTACTACGCTTACCACGCTCCCGAGCATGGTAAGCAAATAGTAACTATTCGTTACTATTTCGAGAAGGTTGGAACGGTCAGCGTAGTAACTTTTCGTGAGGATGGAACGGAAATAGTAACAAATAGTAACTATTGTTAGAAGGGTGGAACACGCTCCTAACAGGACTGAAACAGAAACATACAGTTAAGAATCACTCATTAACTTAAAGGAACTGTCTTGCCTATAATACTAATGCAATCTACTTCCATAATCACTCCATATATTTCTAAATCCGGAGACTCCAATTTTGTAAGGTACATCCTAACCCCTGTGCACAAACCACGCTGATTCTCTCACTTGCCGTGTTTTGCTACCTTCGATGTGTATCACGCAGTCGACGGTTGTCTGCGAGAAGTTTTTCCGTCAGAAAAACGGTTATGTAAATTGTTTCCCTGTTTTCGCTGTAAGTCAAGGCGTCTCGAAAAAGGCTTGAAACAGCCAAAACCGTGGGTTATTTGTTGAAAGCAAAGCCCAGTTTTAAAGTATTCAAATATTTTAAAATACTGTAAGTTGAAGAGTAAATAGTGCGAGAGTTAAACTGGCTTAAAAATAGGACGAAAATGCGTTAGTCCATTTCTCCACTATCTCCGAACAAGAATTTTTGTTGTGAAAGATCATTCAAACTTGTGGTAGCTCTGAGTGGTTTCAAATATTTACGATCAACAACAGCACCAAATTACCAGTTGTCGATTTAAAAAATAAAAACAAGAAAAAAAACTGATAGTTCTGGGATATAAACAGCGTGTATGAATTTCTGTCGTTCGTGATCTTTTCCAAGGACAAAACATGAAATTCAAATTGCACAACCGTCATTGTGGCCTTGTCGGTAAGTTGCCCACGACGTCACTTCAAGACCCTAATTTGTCAGAACCGCCAACGTTGGAGGTAATCTCTAAATTATCATTCTCGCCCTGACCACATTTTCCAGCGAACTCGGAATTCCGGGTTTCCTCCATTTCGACGAGACCGAACTTTCGTATTAGCCACTTCTGACATTTCTACTTTCCTAACAATACTGTCCGTCAGTATAATCCCTACAGCCTCTCTTCTGTGAACCCCTAACGTAGAGACTTAGGCCAGCGACTTAATGAACCTCTGGTCTTTCGGGGCAACAAATCTGTCCCCTAAACAACCAGGCCCACGAATAATCACAAGTTCCATTTAAATTTTAAGCCTCCCCCCCCCGCCCTACTGGAAACGAAGCCAACGTCCGTATAGGAAACTTCTGAGATCCAAGTTTAGGAAATAAACTTACAGAATGTATACGTGAAACTTCTATACGACACTGGCTCTTCCATGTGCGACCTGATCAAGGGGTCTAGTCAAGTTACAATATGTAAACCAATATACGTTAAAGGACCTATCTCACCTATAATACCAACGCAACCTACTTCCATCCATAATCACCCCATATATTTCTAAACCCGGAGACCCCAATTTCGTATGGTACATTCTAACCCCTCTAACAAAACCACGCTGATTTTCTCACTTGCCGTGTTTTGCTACCTTCGATGTGTATCACGCTGTCGACGGTTGTCTGCGAGAAGTTTTTCCATCAGAAAAAACGGTTATGTAAGTTGTTTCCCTGTTTTCGCTACAAGTCAACGGGTGTCGGAAAAAGCTTAAAGTTTAACTGAAAAGGGCTGGGATTAGACAATCTAGTTACCCATCACTTATTCACTTAAATTGGCTTGAAGACCCGCTGAAAATGCGTTACTTCGTTGTTCGGCTATTCACGAATAATCGATTTTCAAATAGTGGAATTTCAGTGTGATTTGAGGTACCTCTATGCGCTTGTATCTGTGTTGTATGCCTTATCAGATTAGATTTAGGCCTTTTTTTCAGGGGCTCAGCAGTCTTCACCAAGCTCACCACTGCCCACTGAAAAGCCGCGTTTGTGTTGAGATTAATATTTCCCGCGTCATGGTAGAATTTACGTTGTGGAGACGGCCGCAGATATTCTGAACGTCATAACTAGAGCAGATAGTGGAAAATAAAAAAATCCTTTAGCAGAATCCAGGTTATTCAATGTGTTCAATTAAATGACACACAAATAAGTTGGCTTTTCAGTTGAACTTTAAAACAGCAAAAACCCTGGGTTGGCTTTTCAGTTAAACTTTAAAACAGCAAAAACCCTGGGTTATTTGTTGAGAACACAGTCTAGTTTTAAAGTATTCAAATATTTTAAATACTGTAAGTTGAAGAGTAAATATGTCCTTAAAGGATTTATTTCAAGCAGTCCAAAAACTCATTTTTATTACAACTCTATTAATTCTAAGAATTTTCTAATCACTTTTATTAAAGCAAAAGTCAAAGTTGACAAAGTTTCCGTCCCATTCTTCTAACCCATCTGACTCCTTCGAAACTCCTGACACTATATACGACTGATAACTATATCGTGACCCGTAACAATACGTGACTCCATTCATTCAAAAGATCAAAACCCCGTCCTGGCTGCTATGGTCTCGCTCGGTCCCTTTAGCTTTGACGAGAAACATGGGAAAACTTTCATAACCGGTATTTCTGACCAATGAAACCGTCGATGGAAAACCGTCGGATACAAAATGCACGGATCATGTCTAGTCGTGAGATAATGAGTGAGATACACAACTGTGTATAGTGATGGTTCAACTATAATTTTGGGGGGGGGGTGAGACGATGGGTCAATTGTGGCCTAAGTTTCGACTAGTACTTGGCCTAGCCCACAACAATAATAGTCTAGTGTTATAATAGTCCCCAGTGTTTTTGTGTGTACCCTGCATATTATTTGTGACTAATTACTAACGAATTTATAACCTATTTTTTTTACGATAAAGTTAAATTCAGTGTTTTCACTGTAAAAATATCTGTTTACTTAGATTCTACTCTACTCCTCCAAACAAAAATTGTTCCTCTTCTTCTTCTTAAGTGGTAAACTATTATTGTTCAACGTCTCCAGTGTCGAATTGATACAATGGCAAAATACAAAACACCGAACATTCTGCGACGCACGAGCCCCCCCCCCCCCGTGGATTCCTTGCAGTCTCATTTGCCTCCCAAGTCTCGATTTCATAATAGCCTTTCTGACTTTTCAGTCTAAACCAGACCATGGCCGGATAACAGATATCTATGCAAATTGGCCGGAAAAACAATCGAAGTCCCCAGGGAACTTCAGCTTCCCCAAGACAAACGTTGACACATTTTTGTCTGAGACAGCCGGCTGCGTTTGTGTAGTGTTTCCAATGTGTCTGATTATAGGAAATGCATAAAAATAGTGCGATTGTAGAAGGAAATGGAAAACAGGAAGGTTGCGAACAGACGAAGAGGTTTTCCGATCGGATTTCCTACACTTTTGTTATTAAGGTCTGTATCAAAACCTGGACTTTTTATCTCAACTCCACCTTCACTGTAAAAAGTTTCTCCGAATAAGGATGCCGTATTTGCTACAGGGATTAATCTTATCTCTATTGGGATAAAATTAATCCGAATCAGGGATAATCTTATCTCAATAAAGACAAGATTAATCCCAGTAGCAAATACTGCAAAAAAAATATTTACAGTGTTCATCATCTCTGTTGTGTCATTTCAGTCATCAAGCATTCCCATTTAAATAGCAACTAATTGCAAGAAAGATATTATAAATGAAAGAGGACATTGCAAATGTTCGTATGGATGAACTGTTTATGAAATGGCATAAACTGACACGAAATTGACTTACTAATTATTCAATGATTGAAGGAGATTGAAGGAAAGTGAGAATCCGAGACTCGCGGGGCTAGAATAGTGACGGGATGTGTGAGTAAAGGGGTTGGTGACTATGGAATTGAGTATCTGAAGTAAGTGAATGTTGGTGCAACTGCGGCACTGTTTATGATAGTTTGATGGAAGAAAAGCTTGCATGTAACGTAACTCAAAACACAGAAGGGTAAAAACATCGTATTTTGAGGCCATGTTCAAGCTGGTTAAATTTTAACAACAATTTTCAGTGCGTGAGTAACCGTTTCCAAACGTTTCTCCCTTTCTACATTAAAAACTCTTCTTCTCAGTGTAAATAAAGTCTTCTCGCATTGCTGAAATATGGCCTTCGGTTTTCTTAATTATGCGTCCTTCTTTCTTCTTTTTCTTCTTTTTTACCATTCTTTCTTTTCTTATTTCTGTACACTTATATTTAATCATATTTGACAGTGCAAAACGGATAAGTCGGCTACATTTTATTAGAGCTATATTGAGAAGTAAGAGAAGTAAGCCCCCCTCCTTGCCCTTCTTGGCAAGGGTCCTCTTCAGGCTCAAGCCGGAAAATTAACAGCTTGAGCCTAAAGAGGACCCTTGCCAAGAAGGGCCGAAATATACCTCTAATAAAATGTAGCTGACTTATCCGTTTTGGAATGTCAAATATGAATCATCATCGAACCAGGTTAAGATGAGGGTTTATTTAAAGTTCTTAAGTGTACTTCTTGTGTTTAGTAGGAGGCCCCCTACAAGCTACGCTTTCGGAGGGGTTTTATCCCTCCTGAGACAACCAGTGCCTTAATGTAGTGTTTATATGCAGTAGCTAACAAATGGAAATAGAAACGTTGAAAATAAATCCTTCTAAAACGGTGCCAGGAAATGAGTACCCTCGACTGACCGCTCAAAACGTGTCAGCTGTTCGTCTCCTGGTTAAAGTCAACACTAATAAATCCCCACTTCTTTAGAATCCTTTCATATTCCGAAAGTCCCTAACTGCAGAAGTTTTTCGAAAGAAACCGCCGTGAAAATTCCTCATAATCCTCAAGATATTTTCTCGGATAGAATTCCAATCGAAATATCAAAAAGCAAAATTAAAATTCTCGATTCTGTTTATCTTTCCCATGTTGGGTTGGGTAGACCGCCGTCACTGATCTCTAAGCGTCTCTATTAATGCGGAAAATTAATATGGATCAGTAGGAATACAAAAACGGTCGGGAGAAGAGGGGGTAATCGATGGATTTTTGGGGAAACGGGGAATCTATCAAACTCATTTGCCTAATCCCGTCGGTGATTCCTAGGCCGGAATGAAAGACAAAGAACTCCGCGCAGGAAATCGTTGGCAAGAACAAAAAAAAATCAAGATCAGAAAAGCCTATCGGAGAACAAGACAAGTCTCAGCCACTTTATCCGCCTCTACAGCTTACTGGTCAGAAAACAAAAATGTAAAATTCCCATTTATCGGTAGTTACTAATTATTACTAAACAGCAATCATGAATTAAACTGACAGCCGGCCAGTACCTATCCCACCAATACATCTGAAGGCATCAAACTGTGCTATGGTCGAAGGGTCTAACTGATTCACCTGAAGAGTAATTCCTGCTTATTTTTTTTTTGGTTTGTTTATGTTCCTGACAGATGATGCACCTATTTATCTGGTATTCGGGTTGGCCTGCAAAACTATTGTGAAACTATTGTTGATTATGCGAATCAGTTATGTTTATCCGAGAGTATCAAACTATTCCAGAAAAATAAGTTATATTAAGGACCCGTCTTACCTATAATATTAATGCAACCTACTTCCATAATCACTCCATATATTTCTAAACCCGGAGACCCCAATTTCGTATGGTACATTTTTTTCCGGTACATTTTTTCCATCAGAAAAACCGGGTATGTAAATTTTTTCCCTGTTTTCGCTGCAAGTCAACGAGTCTCGGAAAAGGCTTAAAACAGCCAAAATCGTGGATTATTTGTTGAAAGCACGGCCTAGTTTTAAAGTATCCAAATACTTCAAAACTGAAGAGTAGTTGTTGAAGAGTAAATAGTGCGAGGGTCCTCTATGGCTAAATCAACCCTGCTCAGGCATCCATTCTTCTCCTGCCAACGAAATGACGCAAACAACGGTAACATACCAACGCACTCGTACAGAATAGAATAATTTTTTCTCAAAAGTAGAAAGTTCCACCCTTACTGTGGAATTTGGCCTTTCGTCATACAAAATAAATAAAACATATGAACGGTACTACACACTACACGGTTGTTAGTTTGTCGGTTCTTCTCGCATGGGGAGGGAGGATATTACGAAGTGAGAGGATATTACGAAGTCAGGGAACAGAGAGGGTTTTAATGCCATTAGCAATGCTAAGCTGGGTTGATCTCTCTTCCAGGTGGCCATCTTGAACCCTTTTAGTAGGCAACTGTAATCGCTTCCTTCAGGTTGTTAAAGGACCCCTGTTGCTTATTCTGCCTTTTATAATGTACCTAGCTCTCTTATGGAATTAGAAGCTTCTAAAATCCACACCTTCGTCCATTGTTTCGGTTTGTGCCTACGAATTTTTAGCACTTTTTCAGCCGTGCGGAGTTTTGCCAGTCACAAAACGTAAAGTTCGGAATCTTCAAAGTCTACTGACAACTCTTTCACATGTAAGGATATGGGAGTCTTCTATTTTTTGACTTTTTTATTTGCTTAGTTTTCCGTGTTTTTAACCACGGCGCGTTCCGTTTTAAAATGTTTTGCGCCCAGCCGCCGCGTCGGGGAGCAGGAAGGCTGGACTGAGTCGGCAAGCGCTAACAAGAAAATCGCTAAATTCAGGTGGAAAGTTATGGTACTTTCGAAAAAAGTTTTCTCTGATCCATTTCATAGTGAAAAGATCATTTCTAGTAAGAGTTGTACTTTAACCACATAACACAGTCGAGGGGTTGCTCACTCGCTGGGCATCACTGTACACCCTCGCTGGGCACCGGCTGGGCACCACTGTACAACCATTTTGGGAGTGATCAACCCCTCGAACACAGTATTCTGCCTGTCGTTCGTGCGCGTGGTTTCGCGACACAACGAATCAAAATCCATTCCATGACCATAATGAATCATCAGTGAATAATACGCAACGACATGTTTGCCAGTTCTAGACATTAATGTATAAACAGTCTTTATATTTAGGAAAACTTTAAACATCACCTTTCATTTTTATGTGTTTACTGCTCGAAGCGTTTCTGTACAGGACAGGAACGGTTAATGCCTGAAATCTAGTCTTGTAACAACGGCCCCAAAAAGAAGGTGGATTTGGATAAAGCTAGATAGATAGATAGAAATAGATAGATAGAAATAGATAGATATTTTTATTGATCTAACTCGTAGCGCCAACATGGCACTAAATACGTAAATTACATTTAACTAAAATACTTGAATATATACAATTATTACATAAAAGAAAATAAATCACTTGGAATTCACTTGGTTTTTGTTAATTTTCTCAGTAAAATACGGTGCAAAGTAATTCGAATACCGGTTGGTGCGACATTTAACTGGCACGAGGAGATTTTGGGCTAAAGCTGAAGATTAGGAGTTGGATGGTCCTGATTTTGGATTTACGGATACTTGTCTTTTCTGCCAATCGATGTTTATATTAAGTAAGTGCGGGGAGACATAAATGACTCTGTTTCCGCTAGCCTGATTCCCATCAAACCAACTTTGACAAGGGCCTAATTCTACTAATAGGAGCACACAGACCCCAAATAGCATGCTCTATTATATTTCCAAGGGCTCTGCTTGAGTATGGACAACTTCCCCTTTCTCCCTGGGGATAGGCTCTTGTCACGATCCCATAACATCATCGCTGCAGGTCTCTAGAGATATCATTTGCCTTCATAACAAGGGAAAATGTACAATTCCAGGCAAAGGTCCGACAAAACCCTGCTACACCTATAGAGGAGGTACCGCTGACCATCGCAGCCAACCTCTCTTTCCTTGAACTTTCTTTAAAAGAAAGCATGCAACCTGTATTCTTATTCTATTCCTTATTAACTATTCTGTTATTTATTATTATTCGAATGTTCATTTTTTAGTTCCTTAAAACTTAAGTTCGACCTCTCTTTCGATAAAACAAGAGCCATTTTACCCCATCAGTTCTCTCTGACCAATGCGACCCTCCTTACAAACTTCTGGGGTAGGGCCGGGATTCTTGTCCTACATAGCACCCAACGTCAAGCAAGAACAGAAACAAAAATGAAAGGAGAATCGAAAATATTCGCAAGGATGATATAATACATGCTGCTATTTAAAACTATTACATTCCTAACTATCCAACGATGATTGATTGTACTCTAGGAAGGGAATTAAGAACCCGTGCGCCGACGAACCGGGTCCAAATGGTTAGCAACTTGCGGGGAGAAAACCTGAAGGACGTGAATGTATGTGGTTCTCACAGTATTTATGGCACTTAACGTGGAAGGAAAAGATTACTGGTGTCACGATCTACAGAGGTGAGTCGGCTTCGAGCAGACAGCGTATTTTGTTGCTCTCTTTATAGTGAGATGCAACTTCCCATCCCCTCCAATGAATCACCTTTCCCGGAAGCATATGCCAATACAACTCGCCCATTCACTATGTTTACTGACCACACCCTTCCAATATAATATTTGAGCTCCTGATACCATCATAATTTCATGGGAATCCTTCTAGCCTTCGAGCTATAGGGCGAGGGAACTCCTATCCCTGTAGGCTACTGTTCTCAACGGAATGGGCGCAACCCTATTTTGGTAAGTAAACGATTTGTCTGTCGGCCGATTAGGCAGTAATGACGAAGCAAGAAACTTGCACCTTTGCCAGTACCGAATCCCGACAACATAAAAAGATCTTCTTGGAAAGCAATGATAGGTGTTGTCGCAGTTTAACACCCCTCAAGATACACTAGAGAAGAACAGAAAGTAAGTAAAATAGATGGCAGGTTGCCTTAAATTATTTTTGGAATCCGCAACCAAAGGTGTGTCACAGACGTTAAAGGACCTGTCTTACCTCTAATGCTAACGCAACCTACTTCCGTAATCACTCTATATTTCTAAACCCGGAGACCCCAATTTCGTACTGTCCATTTTAACCCTTCTAGCAAAATCACGCCGATTTTCTCAATTGCCGTGATTTGCTACCTTCGGTGTGTATCACGCTGTTGACGGTTGTCTGCGAGAAGTCTTTCCATCAGAAAAAAAAGGTTATGTAATTTTTTTTCTGTTGTCGCTGTAAGTCAACGGGCCTTAAAAAAGGCTTAAAACAGCCAAAACCGTGGGTTATTTGTTGAAAGCACAACATACTTTTAAGTATTTAAATATTTTAAAATACTATAAGTTGAAGCGTAAATAGTGCTGGGGGTCCTTTAAGAACAGTGGCAGAGCCTTGCTCAGCTCGACTACTTGTTTTGAATTGTTTGCGTACAATATACATAAACATATTTACTTTAAAGGCGTATTCTCGCCGTTCCCCGAGGACTCCTCGGGGAATCGAAGGGAACGTCGAGAATAGAGGGAGTCACTCCACGCGGACTCCGCGTACAGAAACAGCGAGAACACGGGGAATGCTTCCAAAATCGATTTTGTTCTAAAAAAAATATGCAGTTGACGAAATTAGTCTGGATCCATTTTATTTTTGGTTTTGTTTATTCTGATTGTTTTTAATTAATTTCACATTGAACCAACACCAGCAAAAATTGATTCCCCTCCGAATCTGATAGGGAGTCCTTTTTTATGATGTTGGTGATAGTCGGAGCCTTCCCCGTCCGTGGGGACTGGCGAGAATACGGGGAGTGAGTCCCCCGGACAAACAAAAACGCGGGGACTCCTCAAGTGGAGTCCTCGGGGAACGGCGAGAATACGCCTTAAGTTTAACTGAAATCCAGCTTATTGCTCTATATTCTTTTTTAAATTCACTGAATTTATTGACTCTTCTGATGTTCTTTATTTTTTCCAGAATTGGCTCTAGCAGGAACGGCATCCCGACAAGACCAGCTCCATAAATGAACCACAAAATTTAAAGGACCCCTCGCACTGTTTACTCTTCAACTTGCAATATTACAAAACATTTGAATACTTTAAAAACTAGGCTGTGCTTTCAATAAATAACCTACGATTCAAGACCCGCTGACTTATAGCGAAAACAGGGAAACAATTTACATAGCCGGTTTCTCTGTTGGAAAAACTTCTCGCAGACAACCGTCGACAGCGTGATACACATCGAAGGTAGCAAAACACGGCTAGTGAGAAAATCAGGGTGGTTTTATTACAGGGGTTAGAACGTACCGTACGAAAAACCCTCCGGGTTTAGAAATATATGAAGTGATTATGGAGGTAGGTTGCGTTAGTATTACAGGTAAGACAGGTCCTTTAAATAAGAGAGCAAACGCGACTTCATAGCTAAGGAATCAATTATCAGACGATATTAGACGTTGCAAATATCATATTCTCCCAATTTATACATCTATTTTCTAGAAATGAAGAAATATCTGTTTTCTGCAGCTGAAATCACCACAGCAATCTGGACACGACACACGACCAACTTGCAACAAGGATAATTGGCCACACACAAATATGTTAAAAAAATATAGAAATACAAAAATGTTAAATTTGTTCGTTCAAATTTACCCAAGGGAATCCAGATCCTCTCCTGATACTTTCTGTTTCTAATCCGTAACCGTAATCGTATGTCGAAGTTAAGTGTAAACAGGCCGGTGAGTAGTCGAAATGGTTAAAATTGATTGAGTCACACAGTCTTTGGGAACATGCTTGTAATAGTTGCGTTTTGCAGATACCATGGTCAACAAGACCAAAGGTGTCGATGGGATCCCAAAAATCTAATATTTGATTCCGACAGTCGGGTCTTGTGTTCGCCAGATCCAGGCTTCGCCAGGCTAACGATCAGAGAAAACCATGTTCAGATATACCTCTATAAGCCATATCCATTTTGACAATACTGACCGAGACTTCCTGCTTTACTTCTGCCAAGTTTCCGGTTTCGACCGACTTCCGAGCGAACTATGTACAGAAAAAAGACAACTGGGTCTTGTCTTAGCCAGATCTAGTCATCGCCAGAATCCTTGAACATTCTTACAATTAAAATTCAGAAACAGATTAAGGCCAAATAGCTAATCATCTGAGAAAACCAAGTTCAGATATGGATTCAGCATGTGTGTTTACCCGTATAAGTCATATCTGTTTTGACGAAAAGTCCCTGCCACTTCTGCCAATTTCCCGGTTTCGGCCAAACTCTAGAACTACTTGTCCGGCGAAAAAAGAAAGCTCAAAAACGAACTCAGGGTATCTTCTTTCCCCAATAATGAACATCTAATCAACTTCAAATAAAAATTTAACTTATAACAAATTTTCCGACTCCAGCCGGATTCCGGTCGAACTATATGTCCGGGTAAAATATGATTGTCACACACGGATTCAGCGTCTCTTCTTACCCCTAAATCGGTTATCTAATCAGCTAGAAATAAAACTTTAACTTCTAACAATTTTCCGGTTTTGGCCGGATTCCGGGCGAACTACATGTCCGGGAAGAAAATTGTTTTCACATAAGAGTTCAGCATGTCTTCTTCCCCTAAATCGGACATCTGATCCACTCCAAATAAAACTTTTAATTTTAACAAACTTTCCGGTTTGGGCTGGATTCCGGGCGAACTACTTGTCCGTCGAGAAAATGGTTTTGACCATCGTCTTCAGCATGTCTTCCTACCTCTAAATCAAACATCTAATCAACTTCAAATAAAACTTTTACTTTTAACAAACTTTCCGGTTTTGGCCGGATTCCGGGCGAACTACTTGTCCGATTACAAAATGGTTTTCACCATCGTGTTCAGCATGTCTTCTTACCCCATAATCGACTATCACATTAGCTGTTTCAAAATATTTTGTTTGCCCCTTAATTTGAACCCCCTCCCCCACCCCTAAATGTAGGGCTACAAAGCCCATTTACGAACTCGACTGGTCCGCCGACCCAACGAATCCTCACACCAAGTTTCATCAAAATATCTCATTCCCTTCGAGAGTTATCGTGCTTACAGACGGACGGACGGACGGACAGACGGAAAACTTTTGCGAAGTCATAGGTATCCCTCAACTTACGTTTTGGGATCCCAAAATGTTAAAAGTGCGAACTGCAGCTGCTAAATATTCATATACAGGTATAAGCACATAGAGGTAACACATGCGAAAGGAGAAATTCACCCTATTAAAATCAACTATTCGTGAATAACGGGACAAAGATGTATCGCAATTGTATCGGTTCTTCAAGCCTATTTAGGTGAATAAGTGGATAACTAGACTGTCGTATTCCGCTCTTTTCGCTTAAACTTTAAAAAAAACTCAAAGCTCACTGCAGTAGCCTCAAGATTTATGTCCCAAAAAAAACACCATAAAATATCGCATCAGTGACGTTCACTTGAAGAATTACCGTCTAACACGATCCCCGAACTTATCTGCTAATCCAGTTTCTACAAGACCCCCCCCCCCCCCCCCCCCGTTCAACTATGAGAGGGCAAACTTGTTTTTGGCACTACTGGTGCTATTTCCTCTGGATTCCTGATTGAGATTCTTAGGTGACTTGAATCCTAAAGCACAATTATGTAAATCCCCCTCCCCCCTGACGACTCTGTCGAAAGGGACAAATATATACTCAGTCGGAGCATCTCCTGTCGGCTCTCAGTTTTGTTTCGGCTCCTGACACGAATATTCAAGAAGGGTTAGAGACGTAGAGGGCCAATACAGATAGAAACAGAAGACACTGAAAGCCTGGCTCCGCTTCCCAGATTCCCAGATACTTGAGTCTTCCACACGGTCAGGCCAACTCTAATAAATATTCTTTGAGCCCACGCTGACTTTGAAATATATATTCAAATAATGCATAAAACGGATGTGTCAGCTACGATGCTTTAGCTGCGAAGCTAAAGCTAAGAAGAATCTGTTTCCGTTTTTCGATGAAAGCTAATAGTTAAGTAAGTACAGTGTGTGGTTTAAAGTACGTCAATTGTTATTTATTGTTTTGAAACTAATTTGTGACAGTGTTTTTTAAATTTATTTTAGTACTCCTTACGATATATTCTTTGAGGGAAATAAATAAATGAATGAATGAATGATATTTCGGCCCTTCTTGGCAAGGGCAAACCTGGAATCCGATTACAGGTTTGTTTCCTTCTCTGACGTTGACGCAGACCCTTGCCAAGAAGGGCCAATATCGCTGCTAAAGCATCGTAGCTGACACATCCGTTTTTTGCATGATTTGAATATAAGCGAACTCCTCTGGATTTTCTTGATAATGATAAGAGCTAACTTTGAAATGGATCAACATTTTATATAGGTGTTCTTTGACCTTTCTTTTGCCTCCCAATCAGAAGTGTCAATCACTTTTATTTCTTTTGCCCCAACCCTTTGCATATGTATTAGGTCTCTCGAATGTATGGTCTTCCCGGAATCTAGGGGGACCAACAACCCCAACTTCCCAACGTTTTCAGCCTGGCTTCACCTTCCGGATCCACCTCGACGAAAACGGATATTTCGAATCCGGAAGGCGACACCTGGCTCCGAGAAACCAAATGGGTTAGAGCCACATATGTGAATGTTTGCAATGTGAATCAACATAATCTCTTTTCCATCTGCTTTACTATGTTACTAATTATTATTTATTTTTCTAACCCGCTATCACAGATTACAGGTAGAAATAATGAAAGGAACCAGAAGAAACACTAAAATTGGCTAAAAAAGCAAGAACAGGCCGTAAGTGCGGGGGGATCTAAGATGAGAGGTTGCGCAGTTTGTGTTTACTTTGGGCCGAGAGTTTTAACGATGCATCCGGGAGCTTGGGTGGTGAAACCAGGTTCGTCTTTCTACCAGTGCTGCACAAAAAGGAGGAATTTTGCATATTAGTAATAATCAGAACGGAAGCAGTGGAGACATTTTTGTTCTTCAAAGTTGGGGAAAGGCCGGGATTAAACAAAATAGAATCACCAGTGAAACTATATAGAGTTTAATCTCTTTTTATTGTATCCGAGACTAGCGACGATCTTCGAATACGATATCTAAATCTTTCTTCACTGTAAAAAGTTTCTCCGTATAAAGATTAAAGTTAACTGCAGTATTTGCTACTCGGATTCAACTTATCTCTATTTGGTATGAATCTTATCTGCGTAGAGATAAGGATAATCAGTAGCAAATACTGCAGTTAACTTTAATCTTTATACGGAGAAACTTTTTACAGTGTTGTATCATCACGAACCATTTAGAATCGGAAAGATTTGAGGTTGTTAGTAAAATGAACGGTCGTCCACTGAACGGTGACGTGGGGATAAGAATAGTAGAACAAATAAATAACTGCAACGAAGAACTGACGAACCACAAGGCTGATTTAGTCCCGATAGGCTGTAATTAAAGGCCAACACGAAAATGAACGGCTTATCGTCCCCTCCTCGTGGAATTCAGAATTTCTACGACGTTAATGACATGGAACAATAATGTTAGGCATTCTACAATCTGGATTAGGACTGCATATGAAATTCCAGAGAATGGCCAATGAAACAAACGACGGGCTTAGAACGCGGAATTGCGACACACTTCACTATAAAGTTAGATCATTCTAGTCAAAAACGGCAGCGGAAACGGGAATAGCTATCCAAACAAATATTATATAGGGAATGAATGAATAAATAGTTTAATTTCCCATTGTAAATAGACATAAATGTCAAGGACTCGATTACTTAAACTGAGAATAAATAGCTCCCTTGATTTTGCGAACTATAGCAGAATAAAAACAAACAACGAAGAAAAATATTTTAGGAGAGGAATCAGATTATCCACACTTTAAATTCTTGTACAAACGCACCAGTTTACCGTGCCCGGGTTGACTGATTCAGAGGCAAAAGTTAAAAAAGTTTGCTTTTCTGTAAAATAAATCGCATGAAAGTGCTGGAAATAACAGACGTGGTTTTAGAACCAAGGTATGGAAACGCCTACAGTTCCCAATATCACCCCGCTTCTAACACAGCCCAGTCATTAGTCTCGTGTCTACAAGTTATTGGGTGCAAAATAGTAATAGGCCATCGGAATTTTACAAAGTAGACAATCCAAAACCTTTCCTTTAGAGAAAAGAAAAGTTAAAAGAAGGATTTGTTAGAATGGAATAGAAATGTCAGTATGTTAAAGATTCAGTCGTGTCCGTGGTGCCAATGCACTTACTTCAATAATTGCTTTGGTTAATCCATAAGCCCAGAGATCCAAATTTCAGATGTGTCACCTCTAAGCCAGCTAACAATACCTCACTAGTCTTTGCACTTGCCAAGATTCAGTAGTTTCCATACGCATTAAGGTCCAGACGAGTGTTGGTGTATCATGCTGTTGGCGTGAAACCGGTTATCTGAATTTTGCCGAGTTTTTCTAGAAGTCAATGGACCCGGGAAAATGCTTAAAACAGCCAAAGCCGATAATTTGTTACCAGCAGAGCCTGGTCTTACAGTATTCAAATTTTTGAATACTGAACAGAAACAGTAAACAGCGCGAGGCGTGCTTTAAGTAGATCGAAGCAAGCCGACAGATGTAGGGTTGGGCCAGACAAAATATAAATTAAAAGTATGAAGTGTTAGCTTCGAGAAGTGGGAAGTCAGTTAGTCGAGTTAGCTTGAAGAAGAGACGGTATGAAAAATGTAAAGTTCTCCCCTATACTGCATGCAACTATTGTATTGCTTTGCTCATAGCCATGTAGGTTCAATCGAAACATATCTACCGATATGTCGGAACCGGATTTGCTGCGGAATCGGGGTAATTGCAGATAAATCTTTCGCTTCGTTTTCATAGGGAGACCACATAGGTACCTCACACAGACTCAAACAACTGACACATACCTAATGCGCAGTAACCAAGTGCTCCTTACGATACTAGTTCACCAACGAAACTGATTTTCGTAGTAATCATAAAACAAAAATGTTCCTCAAGAGGTATTTGAACCCGTAATTTTCGGCCCATACCGAGGCTCTGATCATTTCCCCCTCCAATTAAGTCATAGCTAGGATTTTCTTCAATGAGACTTTGCCTTTGGACACTGGAGTGTCTACGAGGCTTCATTCAAATTGGTTTCTGGTTTATTTGTTACAATAAAAGTTCCTTGCGCAAGTTACCTCTGCACATACTTATTTGATTTTCAGTCTTTAGTTAACCTGGTCATCTCATTTTAGCATCAACACCGGGGCACCAGTGACGGTGGGGTCTTAAAAAGGGTCTTGGATACTAGGTGTCTACGGTTTTCTTCTTGTAGGCTATTTTCAGAAAAGAGAAAGCAAGCGAGTTCGCCGTTCCTCCGTCGTGTATCTCAGTAATTTCTGCACCTGGTTATGCAATTATTCTCTCATCCAAGCTTCCTCCTCCAATCTCACATTCCGGAATAACCATTTTTAGCGAGCCCAACGTCCGGTCATTCCGGTCCATGAAATCAGTAATTACCCAGTTCAAAAACTTGACCTGAGATCTCGAACTTCTTACGGTTCCTGGAGGGGGTATCATGCTAGTTAGTTACTAAACGAAACTTCCGCAGAACCAAAGCACCCATGACATCATTTCTTGTTTGTCGGCTTATTTACATTTGTCCTTTAGCAATGTGCACAGAAATACAGCTGGTTGTTCCTTATTTCTCAGAAAACCAAACAGAGGGCTCACGGTCGCTCGAAAAAGACAACTGTTCATATGTGGCGGAATTTTCAAAAATATTGCGTCTAGGCTACGAATGTTGATACTGTTTTGTTTGAGCGATTTCAGCAGAGCGAAATATGTCCGTGTCAGTTTTCACTGGCTAAATTTGTGTTCGGGGGAAGACAAGTTAGAAGCGGATGAGAACTGTTAGATGGATGAACTGCTTACAGTTGATATCTACAGCTTTAAGTCGAATTACCTGATTTACTATGATTAACAAAAAAAAAAAATCAAACTTGATGGAAGTTAATGTTTGTGTAGATGTGCCAATTCGCCAAAGATGAAAAAACTTCATATTAGGAGAAAGACACAAGGAGAAAGGAGAAAAGCACAAGACGCAGCGTTAAGTTTCACCTAACAAATAAGCAAAAGATCATCCGTCTCCCGATCTCTGCAATACGACCATGCGATGTCAAATAGATTGACGATGTCCTGCCTGATGCAAACGAGCGAAAGTTAGGAGCTACGCGGAACACCACAATTCGTTACCTGTACATACAGCTCATCGGAGTTGAGCACCGGAGCAGAGATGCCGAGAGTAACAGACTATTGGTTGTTTAACATTGTGACGTCGCTACAGAGGCGGTTCACACACGCCTGCTGCAGTATTTTCGTCTCAATGCACAGCGGCAAAGAGAGAACTAGACGGGCGCCAACTCAAAACTCAGCAAGTAGCTATAGCTCTACTCAGTTTTCCCGGGGTATCCGTAGTCGGAGTCATTGAATCAAAGAAGGATATTCTTGGCTTATTTGTTCTTGGTTACACCTATCTATACCAAGTTGGGTAAGCAATAGACGAAACTGGGCTAATCCACTAGACAAAACAGTTTACCCATTAGGTCTGACTCCCATTTCTCATTCTGTCGGTCCGATGAAAAGTTACGACTGCCAGGAAGTTTCGCTCAAAACAGGGCCAATATATTCCCTCATTTCTTGTGAAACTAGCTCAGTCAAGAATTACCCCCTCGAGGACCATTTCAGAGAACTGCCATTCTAGTTTCTTGCTCAACGATGAGATATGTGAGCTCTGACGCCGACAATTCCAAATGTTCTTGCTTACGCCTAGTTTGCCCCATTTAACCTGAAATATCCTTCGAGATTCACAAATAGAAGCATACCTTGATCAGCACATATGAATGGGACATTTAAAGTAGGGTCTCCGCTGGAAATCGGAAGCCATCGTAGCGTGGCTTTTGGCGATTTTCAGCCAATGAAAGAAAGTCGAGTCTGGACAAGCACGATTAGAGTTCCCGCTCCAATCAATTCAAAGGAAGTTAGGACAACTTCGAATTGTCCAATACAAGAAAATTCAGCATTATGATGGGCTTACAGATTGCGTAAAATCCGAGCATATTATTTACTATTATTATCATTATTACATTTGGCTTTTAGCATGTCACAATAACTAAACAAGTACAAACGGATCAGATGCACTTTATACACTTTATCAGATAAATGCATTGTGTAAATCCACAATTAATCGACCTGACAGGCGACAAGCGTTAAAGCTTGCAAAATCACATTTCCACGAGGACGTGTGCCAAAGGAGTATGGCCAACAGAAACTGTTGGTCACTGGAACGGCCTTACCGAAGACAGCCTACGGTTAATGCTGAATCGAATAGTACGTTCGAGAGTACTACAGATAGACATGATATTGAACTTGCTCTGTACGACCGTTCCCAGTTTCTTTGAGAAATGTAGAACCGAAAGCCTTTTATGATGAAATATATTATCATTAGTATTATAAGTCGATAAATAGCGATATATCGATATTTTACTTTCGATATTCAATAATAACTTTTCTCGAACAGGTATGCGACGCATATCTTCCGATGTCTCACAGGAAGTTATATTATGACAATTACTTTTGTGGAGGTTGATACGACCTCGTATCAGCCTCCACAGATGTCCATGAGCACTTTTCCTCAAATACTGAATTCATCGAGCGCTGACTTCCCAAAAATAAATTAAAATAATACTTTCAGTCAAAAAAAAAATATAAAAATTAAGTAAATGTTGAAAAATTACAGTACATCCACTGAAAATGCAGCTTGTCAACTGAAACAACATCCTACTTTCCCTTGCTTTCCAAAAGCTAGTTATTCAGCATTGATCACTGTCTTTGTTCCGGAATTTTCTTATTTTCTCAAGAGCTAACACGTGGTTTTGTTATTGTTTACTTTTTACTTCCACAACGCCTAGAGTAGTCATTTCAGTTGATCTATAGTAGGTTTTCACGACCGCTAGATGGCAGCCGAATCGCCAGAAAAGTAAAAGACTGTATCGGTCGAAAGTGAAGTGCTTGGGTCCCAACAGTAGTCGTTTCAGTAGGTCGACAGTACGCTTGGGTTGCTACTTCACCATAATAAAGTTCTCTACCCCATTAGCAAAAAAGGACAACAAAAGAAGAATAAGTCCTGCCTATAGAAATGTTTCTGTTCGAAAAAGTTATAATAGTTAACACACATCCATCTCGGTTCATATCAGAATAACAACCTTCATGGTTGCATTTTCGCTATTGCATACGTCTCGTTTCGCCCAAAATTTAAGAAACACAGTTAATATAAAAAACACTTTGTATCATTTCAAACTTCGAATAAATAAAACTAAATTACGAAAAACATATTGCTCCAATTTCGGATATGTAAATGTAACTTGTTTCGGATTATTTAAAATATTTATAAATGTAGCCTAGCCTACAAGTATTGTTTTCGATATCGATGTTTTGTCAGATGTATCGATATTTCGTTATCGATATCGAATATCGACCAACACTAACGACAGAGGGTAAGTTCACAGGATATTGCGTTTTGGATTTCATTGCGTTTTCGATATCACTGCGTTTCGGGCAAATGAGCCCCTTTCCCTAATAATTAGATCACATGACACATAGCCAGTCAATTTGTTAGCTTAGGCAGCAAAACAAGGTAGCTGCATAGTCGGAACCGGTACATGAAAAGGGTCAATTTGTTCCTTCGCAATTCGCAGTCTGATTTAAACATGAACCGAACAAACTCGAGCGAAAGTGGTACGAAGCCTCTAAGTTTGCTGAAGTTAAAGTTTAACTGAAAAGGGCTGCGATAGGACAATCTAGTTAACCATCTCTTATTCACTTAAATTGGTTTGAAGACCCGCTGAAAATGCGTTACTTCATTGTTCCGATAAACACGAATGATCGATTTTCAAATAGCGGAATTTCCGTGATATTTGTGGTACCTCTATGCGCTTGTATTTGTATTGTATGCCTTACCAGAAAGATGTATGATTTTTTTTTTTCAGGCACTAAGCCAAGCTCACCACTGCCCACCGAAAAGCCATGTTTGTGCTGAGATGAAAATTCCCCACGTCTTGGTAGAATTTACGCTGGGGGGACATCCGCAGATATTCTGAACGTCATAACTCGAGCAGATAAGTGAAAATAAAAAATCCCTTAGCAGAATCCAAATTATTCGGTGTATTCAATGAAATGACACAAAAATAAATTGGCTTAACAGTTAAACTTTAAGAAAGGTAACGTGAGGCAAGGCAAGAAGAGAAATAAGACATTAAATAAAATAGATTTGCTTGATGACAACATGTGCCAGTTGTCCAGGAGATACCGAGGTTTGCTCTTACGATTAAAGGAATTGCCGTACTGCAACTTCGCTAGTTCGAGAATGGTCGTAAAGTAAGAAATTAAGTAATAAAGCTTGTGCTTTAAAGTCATCGTGAGAAAGGGAATATGTCCAGTTAGTCACTCAGCAAAAGAAAATCCAAAAGGAAACCTATAAATCAATCGATGGTTTTCTCGAATGTTAAAGCCTGGACAGGTACCGTGCCTCGGAATGTAGTACACCAGTACCAGGGTTGAAACCCCTGTATACGTAACTGAACAAATCTCCACCACAGGAAGGTCTGGCAGTGACGGCTTCACACAACACAACAGAATGGCATCCAATCTGACAGCAACGCTGCCATCTAGACTATCAAAGAACAAAATAATAATGGGAACTCCGGACGCCATCTGTAGTCTCACACATTGTAACTAAGCGTGACAACCACAATTGAATAGATGGCGCCTGGAAGCAGACGAAGGTAAAGGAAGCCTGCCATTTTACCAGAAGGATGTCAATTTTTCACTCCTGATCTGCGTTTCCAGCAGGATTTCCGGTGAGAATTTCCTTCTCCGCTCTGGAACTTTCACGCATCGCATGCGAATTTCGTTCCGATTTGAGTAGAAAATATTCTACTTTTTCCGGAGCGAATTTTGAACGCATGCGAAATTGCGCTCTGACAATGTGAGAAACTGATTTCCAGATTTTAAAAAAAGGTTATATGTCCTATCTGACTTGAGCAGCAAAAACAAGGTTGTCAGGGAAAGATCTGGGTAGGCTGAATGCAAGCTACCAGGTTGGCAAACATGCATGTTAACTAGGCTGTCTACATGAGGTATGGTTCTTTTTAACAGGTAACTTTGAACAACGTCATTTCATCCACTGCTGCAATAAAAGTAAAATACTGGCCAGTCAATGCAGTTGGTTAATTGCATCTCTCTTTGATACTGCTCTGAACTGTTCAACCTTACATATACATTTTATAAGTAGTGAACTGAAAGACCAAAATGGTCCTCAGCCGGGATTTGAACCCAGGACCCTCCGCTTACAAGGCAGGCGCTCTTACCATTTGAGCTACCGGGGGGCTTGTGAACAGAGTTGGCAAACCACTACACTAGTCTGGTAGAAGTCGGCAGTAATCCCTCCAAAAGGCAAATTTATCACATCCCCAATTCACGGAAATTAATAATTATACATAGATGGCACTTTACACAAGGGACTTATCAATATCAATCAATAAGTATATTTCACATAATATTTCTGTATAACAAAAATAACCATGTACGTCAAAACAAAATGGTTTGAAAAATAAATAAACAACGGTTAATGCAACGATAAACTAAGTGTCAAACACTGCTTTGTTTTGATTAGATACGAAATATGGTACAAAGGATTTTAAACAAGAGCTGTAAGCTCATATGGCACTTGCATGGGTCAAGATGATTTGATTGATCAAAAGTAAGTTTCGACTTTGCGGTTGAGATGCGCACTCTACGGGAGCTGGAACTTCATTTGTAAGCAAAACCCTTGAGGCAAAACTGCTAATGGGCTGATGGGCATCACGAAAATGCATTTATTGCTTAAAAGTATTTTTTTACTTTGCGGTCAAGATTGGTACTTCAAGGAATAATCGGATTTGGGAAGTAGCAATTTCTAAGCAAATGTTGTTGAGTCTCCAATATTCCAGTGAAGTTTCATCGTCCTAGCACATCTGGAAGTACCTTAACGCGCGATCACCGGAATCCCAGACCCCCCCCCCCTTCTCCAACTCCACCCACAATAACCGGAGCCAATCCGGTTCTGTAAATGATTAATCCAGAGCATCTGTTTGTCATTCCCACGAAGTTCGATCCAGATCACACCAGCCTAAGCGGGTCAAGTATTTTCCACCCTCCCCCCAATAATTGCCGGATTCGGTCCGGAAATCAAAAAGGTCACCAGAGAAAAATGTCCTCTGTTTAATTATTAAATTTCACTCGAATCCGATCACCCGTTCCAAAGTTACGCATAACTCAATATTCCGGATTCCCCTCACTCAACTCCCTCCCCCCCCCCCACGATGATCATATCGAGGATTTTTTTTTTATTCCAAGTCAGTTTGACCGGGTCCCTGATATGCCTTCCAAGTTTCGACGTGAAAACCCCCCAAAAACGGAATTCCGGGAAACCCCCTCCTCCCCCCCTCAAGTGTCCGGATCCAGTCAAATTATGTAAAAGATTTACATGGACCAGATGTTTGTTCTTCCCAGTAAGTTTCACTCCGATACCATCATTCTAACCGTTTCTCGAGATTTCCGGTCCACCCCTCCCCCCCCCCCCCCCCAGCTCCCCCGCGGTGCACGTAGCCAATCCGATTCAGCAAATGACTTACCTAGAGCATCTGTGTGTTCTTCCCACAAAGTTCCATCCCGATCCCTCCATTCTAAACGGGTCACGTATTTTCCGCCCCCCCCCCCCTCAATAGTTGCCAGATCCGGTCCGGATATGAAAAAAATCATCGGAGAAATGTCCTCTGTTCAATTCTTAAATTTCACTCGAATCCGATCACCCATTCCAAAATTACGCATGACTGAAAATTTCGGATTCCCCTCCCTCCACTCCCCCCACCATTATCTGATCGACAATTTTTTTTATTTTGAAGTCAGTTTGATTGGGTCCCTGATATGCCTGCCAAGTTTCATCGTGAAAATCCCCAAAACCACTATAACCGGAATTCCGGGAACCCCCCCCCCCCCCCATAAGTGTCCGGATCCAGTACAATGGTCTAAAGGACTTATCTAGAGCAGATGCTTTTTCTTCCCAGCAAGTTTCACTCCGATCTCTCCATGCTAACCGTTTCTTGAAATTTCCGGTCTCCCTCCCCCCCAAACTCCTCCCTGGCTACCGAATCCGGTCAAGACTTTAAACGGGACATTACACATACATATTCTATTCAGTTATGAAGTTTCATTACAATCCGATCATCCGTTCGAAAGTTACACACTTCTCAATTTCCCGGATTCCCCTGCCCTCCACCCCACCCCCCCCCAAAAAAAAAAAATGGTCGGATCAGAAAACTGATTGTTTCTAAGTTTGTTTGGTCGGGTCTCTGATATGCCTGCCAAGTTTCATGGTCCTAGCACAACTGGAAGTACCCTAACTCGAAAAAGTGTGACAAAATGCCCTAAATTTTCAAGTTTCCAGTGCCCCCACTTCCCCGCATATGGTCGGATCAGGAAACTGATTATTTCCAGGTTAGTTTGGTCGGGTCCCTGATATTCCTGCCAAGTTTCATTGTCCTAGCTCATCTGGAAGAACCCTCACTCGAAAAAGTGTGACAAAATGCCCCAAATTTTCAAGTTTCCAGCGCCCCAACTCCCCCGCATATGGTCGGATCGGGAAACTTATTATTTCCAGGTTACTTTGGTCAGGTCCCTGATATTCCTGCCAAGTTTCATTGTCCTAGCTCATCTGGAAGTACCCTAACTCGAAAAAGTGTGACAAAATGCCCTAAATTTTCAAGTTTCCAGCGCCCCCACTCCCCCGCATATGGTCGGATCGGGAAACTAATTATTTACAGGTTCGTTTGGTCGGGTCCCACATATTCCTGCCAAGTTTCATTGTCCTAGCTTATCTAGAAGTACCCTAACTCGGAAAAAAGTGACAAAATGCCCTAAATTTTCAAGTTTCCAGCGCCCCGCACTCCCCCGCATATGGTCGGATAGGGAAACTGAATATTTCCAGGTTAGTTTGGTCGGGTCCCTGATATGCCTGCCAAGTTTCATTGTCCTAGCTCATCTGGAAGTACCCTAACTCGGATAAGTGGGACAAAAAACTCGGACCGACCGACAGACCGACAGACGGAATTGTGATCGGTATATGGCAATTGAGCGAGAGGCTGCAAGTGCCATAGAAACGCTGAGAAGACTTGAAATCGGGTTCTCTAAGGAGCTGTTTCTTCACTACTTTTCTTGCTTGCCGCGTGTCGACTGTTGGTACAGGGGTGCACCGTGTACCATGTACCGTGATTCCGTGACCAGTAAACCAGAAACATGCTTCTGGTTTACTGGTCACGGTACAAGTCCCTTCTGTAAAGTGCCATCTATGTACAATACTTACATAAACCTCCTGTTTTTGTGACGACGACAAACAAAAGACATTTTTTAGGACAAAGAATCTGCAAACAATCCGCTAGGCAAACAATCAGCGTCATCTGGCTGTAGGCTAACCAATAAAATTTTGAAACCTGGTGGCACATTTCCGGCCTAAAGGGATCCAGAGTGGAACCAAGTGACAGTCATTTGAAGGAAGGAAGGTCAGAATTTCATTCTGTCTGAAAAACCTGTCGGGCATGCGAATTTTCGCGTGCGAAATCTTACCGGACTGTGTGAGCACGTAGCTTTAGACTATAGTTGCGTTTTTGCAGATACCATGGTAACTGATACCACGTTCTAAAGTCGTTTTTGCAGTTATCGTGGTATCTGATACCACGGTCAAAAGGCGTGTTTGCAGTTATCGTGGTATCTGGCCAGTTATCGTGGTATCAGATATTCAGATACCACGGTCGGACCGTGGTATCTGAAAAAGTCATCTCACTTTCATCAATTTTAGTCAAATTAGTGGGAAAGAAGTTTGGCACTTAGTGACGTGACTGAATATCAGTTTTTCTTTTGGGATGACTTCCAAATGCGCAATTTCGGCAACTGTCGTTTTTGCAGAACAACCGTATATCAGATACCACGGTTACTGCAAAAACGACTAATTGCAGATACAGTTACCGTGGTAACAGATACCATGGTATCTGCAGAAACGCAACTTATATTCATCCGCTAAAACACACGAACGAAGAAAAACTTCATCGCGGGCCTTTGCGATAAACAGGATTGCTATCTAATTTTCCTCACCAAAATCCACCATTTCTTCTATTTTAAACAGAAATAGAATTTTATGAATTTAAGGTTTGTGCACACTCAGTCCGGTTTTCGCACTCGTATGCGCATTCGTAATTTCCCCATTCGCCCAGAAACATTGACGCATCACACGCATTGTCCCCCTATAATGACACCTATATTGGTTGGTATGGCGGCGTGCATACGTTGTATCTTTATTATTTATTTTTGTATTCCTAGTGAGATCAGTTATTAGTTGTATTTTTTATATATATTATTAAACCCGTAGCCGTGATTTAACTTATTTTTATATTACCTAAAAAAAAGAAAAGAAAATCACATTTCGTACTTTTTGTGGCTACTCCTCCATCCCTCAGTGACGTTAATTTAATCTGTTTTTACCCACATTTAACTATTTACGTCGTATAAGGTAAGGTCCGACCTTTTCGTCCTTTGCACCCTGCCGGATTTGTGTAATTTTTTTTTACTTTTTTTGTAGAAGTAAGTATATCAATAAATGAACCTGAACACAAATTCTGCATGCGATGTCTTATTGGACTGAGCGAGCAGCGTGTGTGCAGTAGTAGGGTGCGTAGTTAAGAGTTAATATAGTTAAATGCGGTATATAATTTTATTTTTTTGTATATTTAGTATTATTTGGCCAGATTGTGTTTTTTTAGTATTTCATGTTGGGCCAATTTGTTTGTATTTATTTCATTTTACACTCTCCGATCTTGGAGGTCAATAAAATATTTGTATTTGTATTTGTAGCTTTATTAGACTTCTCGGAGTTACACACTAAGACGGGAAAGGGACTTCCAGGACTTCTCTTAATTTAAAGCACACCTCCCACTATTTACTGTTTATGTTCCAATATTCAAAACTATCTGAACAAAGTAAAACTAAGTTTTGCTTGTAACAACTTATCCACGACTTCGGCTGTTTTACGCCTTTTCCCGGACCCAATGCCTTCAAGCAAACCTTGGCAAAATTCAGAAAACCAGTTTTACGCATGAATACTCGAACACTCGTCGGGAGCAATGCGCATCGAAACTAGTGAATCGTGGCAAGTGCCCAGATTAGCGAGGTGTCGTTAGCGGGTTCAGAATATAACATATAAATATGGGTCTTCGGGTTTAAGAATTAGTGAGTGCAAAAGAAATAGAAAACCGTGATTTTCGGGGTTTTTTTCTTGAGCAGCTAGTTAACCCCGAAAATCACGGTTTTCTATTTCTTTCGTAATGAATGGTCAGCTTGGCTTCAAACCTTATTAAATTATATCAATGAGTGCAGTTACGGAATTAGTTTGGATTGGCTTTATAGGTACGACGGGTCCTTTAAAGAGGTTGCGCACTTTTTCAATACAAAAACGACTTTAGTTGTACAGGCGGATTCCAGTCGACCCATCTTACTGCGCTCAACTTCTGGGTACTGGAAATTCGCACCAGACTGTGTTTCTGCACATACCCTAAAACGAGTCAAAAGCGTAAGCATTCGACCGATGGATCACCTAGTGTCGCGATCCACAAGAACCCGACTGGGCAAGCTGGAAGTAAATGCTGATAAAGAAAATCAGACAAAAGAAAAACATTTGGCTGGTATATGAATTAGAAAAAATGTAGCTACAGATCTGTCAATACTTCCTTCTTTTGATTTAGATTTGATCTTTTTCTCAAGATCACCACATTTTGAAGAAAACGGTGTATCCGTCCAGCAAGTCAATCAAATTGACATTTTGAATAATCAATGAACGGACCAGATTGAAGGACTTGCTGCTGCAAAGGCTGAATTTAATTTGCTAATATTTGCGGACAACGTTGGCTGCAGGAAAAGGTACAGTTATTTTCATAATAATCATTCCTATAGACTGTAATGGTTTCTTCCCATTTTCCGTCATGTCATTCAACTCCTTTAAACACTACAAAGGAGTCCAAACAATATATTGACTCTCCTGAGTTCGTCTACCATGGTCAAGAGGGAACATCAAGGGACTAGAGACAGTGCAGAAAACTCGTTTCAGTGATAGGCCCTTCAGAAACGCCATGGGTGGTCGAAAAAATAATGGGATCGACTCTCGTGAGTTCAGTGTCATCTCGTCTGAAGGTAGAAAACAAGTTTCAGTGGCAAGTCCTTGAGAATCACCATTTGAATTACCACGGACTGACCTTTAATAACCTACACTGTAGTCGCTTATCTGATTATTCAATTTTAATTGAAAACCTTTAAATAAACACAACAAAGTCACTGAGCATACTTCTATCTGAGACCAGCAGGCTTTGAGCCTGCGCCACAACATAACAATAATCTCACCATTCTTCAAACAATAAATAACCAATAAATTAAAAGTTGAACACGCAGTTAAAGACGGCTTCCCTCGATTCCAACGGCATGGGTTAAAGGGAAAAAAAAATGTATTCTTATACTTAGAAATGGCTCCTAAAAGAACGAATATTGCGTAGCAAACATCTAACAGGTTTTTATTTTCGAGGGAATGAATTAAAACGAAGAACTGAAAACGGGATTCCTTCCTATTTCCTCAGAAAATGCGGATGCCATCTTAAAATTTGACCGTAGAATATATTTTGTGACCTCGTGCACAACAGAAACCGAGGACGAGGTCAGTTTAGAAATATTGTGTTATCAGCCGTCGCAAATCAAATGCAGCAGGTGCGCAAATTTGTCGAAAACCGGGGGCTTGCTCACTGGGAGAGGCTTTACGACAAAACAAGGATAAACAAAGCCAACACCAAAAATCCCTATTTTCCATTTTTGAGAAGAGAGCCCACCAAGCAAAAATCATTCACTAGTCCGCTGGAAGTCTCCAGCACCAGCTGCAAAGCAGCTGGAGTTGGTAGGCTCAACAATAGCTGCAGAGTGGTCCGACTTATTCCGAACGGATCATATAACGCTATCATGTACTGCGAGGACAGACACTGGTCAGGAATTCACACTATTTGGTCAGGAATGCATATGAGGCAGAAACACTCAAATGTTCTTCAAAAGATTCACTCGGTTTTTATCTTCTAGAGGTAAACTTGATTGAGTATCCAACATTGGACAAATATACACCTTCATTAATTTGAGCTGCGGACTGGATAGGTGCTACTTCAACGTCTTCTGCTGGGAGTACACGACCAACAAATCGCCCAGATCCCTCGCCGATTCTCGGCACAGCGTGGGGCTTCTCACCCTTCCAACTGGCAGTAATAATACCTTCTGTTGAGGCACTAACTGGGGCGTCAGTTGAGCTCGATGCTGGGGTAGTGGTGAGGCTAACAGGGGCACGAATGCCTGCTTTTACTGTCGAATTGCTAACCTTCCTCCTCTTGAGTTTAACTGGCTCATTCTTGACAACGGGCTTTGCGCTTTCGAACTTAGCAGTGGCAGCTGTTTTTTGCTTCAACTTTTCTTTTTTAGCAGAGAGATCTACTTTCGTTTCATCGTCGGTTCGCACTGGTGCTTCAGACGAACGTCCCTGTGCTGGCAGTTTCTCAGGTTCGGGTTTGTATACCTCTGTTTCCGGTTTCTGAGGCAAATCCACCCTCGCCTGTGCTGCTGGTGCCACCTGGGCTGCCTGTCGCTGGACAGAGTGACCTTGTAAATGAGCAAACTGCGCAGAGTTTCCTTGCAACTGCGCCAGTGCATGAGGGTTTTTAGACATCAAGGCTAGGAGCGACGGATCAATCTGCCCATTAGCAGGGAGCTTCAGGTCTTTGTAAGCAGATATATCGAAGTTGGCTGGAATATCCGGGATGTCAGGAACAACTCCGTCAAAGACATTGTGGAAATTCAAGTTTTGAAGTTCAGCATCGGAAATATCAACAGCGGCAGCTTGGTAGTCTTGCTCAGAGACACTACGTACGGCATTACCGGGACCCTGATAGACAGACGGGACTGTTGCAGTATCTGAATGAATTTGGTTAGGAAGCGGAGTCCATTCGCTGTTAGACCACGTCCTGAGGGCATCAGAATTGGTCCCATCTTGCTGAGCAGGGTACTGTGAGCCAGTGGCCGCCGAGTCGTAAGCAGGTATACTTGGGGTAGCTGGGCGGGGAGGAGTGATCTTGTGGTAAACCGGTTGCCTCGGATGTTGTACTGTTTGATGCGGAACAGGGGCAGGCGGCTTATAAACCGAGTATTGTGGTTGAGAATGAGCTGTATGCTGAGCAGGCAAGGGTCTGTAGGCTGGTGCGTCAGTTGGCTGATGTGGTCGGTACACAGGTGGCTGTGTCTGGAGGTCCTGCTGGACTTGCTGGTATTGCTGCACAGGAGCAGGTTGCTGCTGAGGAGAACCAACTTGAGGGATTTGGTACTGATGCTGGGAAGCAGGTCTCTGTGGTAGAGCGTGATGCTGCTGATGTATAGCTTGGTGATGCTGCTGGTACTGTGCAGGCTGAGCGGCTTGTTGGTACTGAGCAGGCTGGGCAGCTTGCTGGTACTGCGGCTGGGCAGCTTGCTGGTACTGTGGCTGGGCAGCTTGCTGGTACTGCGTAGGATGGGCAGCTTGCTGGTACTGGGTAGGCTGGACAGCCTGCTGGTACTGGGTAGGCTGGACAGCCTGCTGGTACTGTGTAGGCTGGACAGGTTGTTTGTACTGCGTAGGCTGGGCAGGTAACTGATACTGCGTAGGCTGAGCAGATGGCTGGTATTGCGTAGGCGGGGCAGACGGTTGGTACTGCGTATGCTGGGCAGGGGGCTGATACTTCAGTACTGGCTTCTTTTCATGGTGTGAGTGAGACTGAGGTATGTGATGTTGGGAATTTGCTTGATGTGCAACAGCATGTTGTTGATATTGTTGGGGCTGAGCTTGATGGACAGGCGCGTGTACAGCATGCTGATTATGCTGCGGGGCGTGATGGTGACTTTGTAGAGGTTGATACGCCTGTGACTGAACTGGTTGCTGGGAATAAGCCGGCTCGGACGGCTGGTGATGAGCCTGTTTGATATGCTGTGTTTGCTGAGCATATGCCTGCTGTTGTTGCTGACCGTGTGCCTGATGTTGCTGCTGACCATGGGCTCCTGCTTGCGATAGAATAAGACCTGGCGGTCTAGGCAGGTTTTTCATTGGTACAGCAATAGGTCCAGCTATGATCTGCGCTCCAGAATAACCAGCCGCAGCTAGCTGCGGGCCGAGGATCTGCTGATGGAGTAGTTCATCCGGCAACAGTTGGTCGGCAGTCACCAATTGTTGACCATCATTCTTCGCAAAAACATATGGTCCAGAGCCCGGACTCCATCGATTGTACAACTCGTTGAATCTATCCATAAATCCACCATATACATGGCAACTGAAGAGCAGCACCAAGATCACTTCCTTCATCTTACTGTAAACTCAAAATTAGTAGTGTCACACACCCGAGCAACACACTTGTCGGTTAAAAACAGAATGCGCGTCCCCTTATTCAGAAACAAGTAAGAGCAATGCTTGTTGGCACAAGAAAAATGAAAGAATTCGCCCAAAAAACCGGTTTGACGTGCACACCTCTTGACACAGTCAAGTGAGAGCTCAGACGCTCAGACGCTCAAACGAATGCCAGAGAATCTTGAAAGGGCACTTTTACTATCAACAAAAAGGCAGGCGCCCTACCCACGCGTAATCACTTCATGCGTCTACACGCAGACTGATATGACGGTGAGCCCATGTTTCTTGATGCACAGAAGCGATTTCAATGATTTTTCTTGTCTTCTCTAACACTATGGTTAAGCTAAGAAACAACATTTTGCTTTCAAAAAGGAAAGCAACATTTTCTTTTTTTCATAAATGTGGCCTTCATCCTAAATTAATTTTCTGTGTTGATAGCCCCCTAAAAAAAAATAACTTAAAAATTTGTATGGTGTAGGTGTAGATGGATCCAGACATACAATGAATTTTTCCGCGACAAGATATGGAAATGCCCAACATCGAAATATCAATAAAACAAAATGACGGAAAATTTATGACTTATCCAAAATTTACCCATCTTTAGTAGTCTAGTGTAGACAATGAAGGATTTCAGAAAATATGTCTGTTCTTCAGGGTCGTATGGGAAAATGTACTGACGTTGCGTACTATCGTCTGATTAGGCGGAAGTCTCATCAATCGGATGTAAGCAACCAGTGGTGATTTTGGTTTTATAGTAAAACATGTTGAATAGCATCCAAGACGGGTAAGTGAAAACCGCGATATTCGCAAGCCAATACCACAAGATGAAAAGCCCGTTAACTGGCATAGTAACTTCGTTTTAATGCGGTTCTGATTGACAATTGATTTAAGAATGGGTGATCAGCGGACCATAAGACAAAAAATCTATTTAGGTCACTTTTATGAAACTCTCTAAATGTAGAACAAAACATTCAACGGAGGCACGGATAAAGAAAAGAAATTCTCAAACTAACTGACCCGCAAATAAAATAATGGGCTGATGGATAGAAAAGAAAGAGCAACTGAAAAATTTCTAAACTTTCTGTATTATACCGGCCGCCAAAGAAACGAGAACGAAAATCAAAAAGATTAGAACAGCACAGAAGGTACTGACACGACTGACGACAGTGAAAAGAAATTCCATTCACAAAAAAAAAATCCCCCAAGCGGCCTTTGATATGACTAAACAGCCATTTGAACGCTTTGCTCGATAAATACGGGGTCGTACTTTTCAATTGTATAATTCCGGAAAAAATAAATAAACCCCCCCCCCCGCCAAAAAAGTGTCAGACGCCAGTAAGTCTGTCACACCGAACAATCTGACAAGATGTAAAGTCTATGTATCCCCTTAAGTAGACCCCCCCCCCCCCCCAGTAAAAGATTTAAATGAGAATAACTCTCTTTCACAGGGCATTTCTGACAAGGTGTACCATGTATGCGTCATCTCATGAAAACAGCTCCCTCGCCAAAACAATACAAAAATACGGTCAAATTATAATCATTCTGTTTCCCAGCATTCCGACAAGCTGTACCGAGTGTGTGTCACTACTAACAATAACTATATCTTCCGGGATGAGCCCACTACACGTCAAGTCCTGAATTATATCCTTTCGTTTTCACTTGTTTGCTGGTATCACTTATTCCAGTGTATCATGTAACTTGTCCTTTTCTTAATTTGCCACTTGCATCCTTAGTCGAACGATTAAGAACTAATACTGATTACAAGTTACCGAAACGGGGAAGGTGCGCGCCTCGGGTTGAGTCTCTTGATTCCGGATGCTCATGCTGCAACCATACCCGATATCGCTTTCGTTCAGAACACCAATGATTGGATAATAAGGTTGAGGGCTAAGTGAAGCTCGGTGGCATTGGACCCAGGTACGGGTCTGTCGGTCTAATCTTAGTTCTCGAAGAGCCTTCCCTTCATCGAATTCATAAGAACAGGAAGTTGGCTTCCCAAGATTCGGACACTGATAGTCATTCGGTCATATATGGTAGGTATGGTAGGCCTCAAGTTGTCAATAATTCACAGAGAACATTTTTTTTAGTTTTTAGTGGCTGTTAGAGACAAGTTCGTCATTTTGTTTCTTTCTTGTTCGTATTGCAATGGCCCTTGGCTTTTAATGTAATAAATATCATATCATATCATATAGTCATATATGGTAGTTTTAAACAGATAAGATTTGTTCCAGCGATATGCCCGCCCTTCTTGGCATGGAAAAGCTAGAAGTTCGGCCCTTTAATCATTCTGATCAGAACACGAAGGACGGAAAGAGAATTTATCCCTTTATCTACGGTTTCCAGTAAAGCTTCTATGAAGTTGAATGTGTGCTCCTGCTAGTTTTGTCGACTTCCATTTGGCAACATAGTGAAGTATTTGCGAAGGGTAAATATTAGGGGCGGTCAATATTTTTGCCCGGTGTGCGGAGAGAAAGATACGATTTATACCATTTGTATGCTGATAAATATTTGGTGTTGGGTAAGAGATGAGGGATCGTTTAAGTGAGTATTAGAAATAGGATTCTGCAGATTGTTAAGGTACATAAGATTTTGCAATGTTGCTGGTTCGGAACGATTTAAAGATCCTGAAGACGTTGACAAAACATAAAAATAACTTCTCCTGTCACTTGTGCTTTAAGGGTCACAGCAGTATCTCTACATTAAAAGCTAATGCTTAAGCTTGGTAACAATAACACAGAAATACTAATGCAGAATAATAGTAGTGACACATAGAATACTATATTAGATAATACAGGAAATGCGACAGGTTCAGATGCTGAACTCCTATCAGGCAGACATGTCTCACCTTACATGTCATAGCTTATCTGAGCTAAAGTCCTTCCCCTGGCAAGATCCTCTTTTGTCAGATGACAGTGTGGCCGGGAAATCCTGACCTGGTTAACGAAAGTCAAGGGGCGGTAGTTTTGAAAAAGCCATGACACTAATATCCATATGTAATTATTTGTTTACGCAGGGTGACTAGGGTAGTTTCTCTGACCGCAGGATCACCCTTCAGAAAATGAAAGTTAAGTCACTTCCTAGACAGATGTTTGTGTAACAAGGAAGTCTGGTTGATTGCCTCTTCCGATGTTTTACATTGCTGATGTGGCAGTCCATCATTTGCATAGATATGTGGGGTAGGAATGCATGAGATATTTGTTGGCGACGGATGGTTGCAGCTTGAAGAGAAATAGGTGCGGACCATCCTCAGTACCTCCAATGGGCTTTGTATGAGTTTATGTGACTTACTGACCAGCGTCTTTTCCTATTTCTTTCGTATTTGTTCTCGGTTTACTCGGTGACGTTATTTTATTTCTTTAACATCCTTAACGCCACCTACTCTTTCCAAAACATTAAAACAGACAAACGTACTTTTAACCATTCTTCTACATATGCTACATTCCAATTCCATTTTCAACAGTCAAATTGTACACTATCCTTTCCCAATTCTCAGTTCAAAACTTGTCTTTGATCGGAATTACTTATAATCCTGATTTTCATATAATAATGTTTATACATTTACTTTTCCGTTGACTGGTCGTCGTGAAATAACGGTGGACGATTATAATGAATCCAGAACAGCCAGTCTTCGGACCTGTTATAGCAGGCTGGGTCTGCGTTAAGGTTGCTTATTACAAGTTCTCTAAATTCCTTCTAGGTTTCCCCTCTAATTTCAAACTGAAGAAAACTTTGGAGATTTTGAACAGTAAAATACAAAACTTTAACAAAAAGGCCAACAATATTGTGCATCACAACCTTTTCCCTTTTGTTAAACAAGAGCTAAAGGCTCATATGGCCCTTGCAAGGCTGGGTCAGAGGACGAAAGTAGGAATTTGCCAATTTGTAGGTTTGTCGTGATAATTTTTAGGCAAAATACCGAAAAGATATGAATGATCATGGGCCCTTGGAAATGACGAGAATGTGTCATTTGGTAAACAGTATTTTATTTTTGCACTTGGCTGTGATGATGCAGGCGCTAGAAATTAGGCAGAACCCTTTAGACAAAAGTGATGATAGGCTCATCAGAATCATGAAAACAGATATTTTGCTGAATAGTGTTTTTTGTACTTTAAGAAATTCAATTGTAAGCAAAACCCTTGATGATCATGGGCCCTTGGGCGTCGCGAATATATATCGTTTGGTCAAAAGTATTTTTTTTCACTTTTCGATTAAGATACGCACTTTAAGGTTACTAGAAACTAATTTTAAGCAAAACCCTTGTGGCACATACATCATGGGCCCACGTGGATCATGAAGTATATCGTATGGTCAAAAGATTTTTTTTTTACTGGGTGGTTATGATGCGTACTTTGAGGGAGCTAGAAATCAATTTCTAAGCAAAACCCTTTTGGCAAAAATGATAACGGGCTCATGGCGATCACGAAAATGTAAATTGTGCTTTAATCATTTTTTATACTTTCCAGTTAAGATCGATACTTTAAGGGATGGTCGGATCTGGGAAGTGACAATTTCTACGCCAATATTGTCAAGTCTGTGATGTTTCAGCCAAGTGTCATGGTCGTAGCACATCTGGAAGTACCTGAACTCCGACTACCCGAATTCCCCCCCCCCCCCTCCAAATCCCCCCGGTGCCCGAATCGGGTCCGGTTCCATCACTAATGTATTTAGGACTTGTGCTTGTTCTTCCCACCAAGTTTCATCGCGATCGCCCCACTCTGAGCATGTCACACGATTTCCGGTTCTCCCCTTACCCCCTCCCCACACATTCATCGGATCCGGTCCTGACCTGATATGGGACATAGAGACATAAGGTCTTTTCAAATATCAAGTTTCATTACTGAACCTTTATGGAAAATATTTTTTTGATTGTTTTGCGATTATTTTATATTTCTTTGTCCTTTTCTACTGCACTTACGCCCTTGGGCAGTGCGTCATAAATTCACTCATTCATTAAGATCCGATCATCGGTTCGAAAGCTATATATACTTCAAAGGATTCCCCTCCCTCCACTCCCCCCACAATGTTCGGATCGCGGAACTGACTATTTTCAAGTAAATCTGGTTGGGTCCCTAATGCCTGCCAAGTTTCATCGTTCTAGCCCACCTGGCAGTACCTTAACTCTGTAACACCGGAATTCCGGAAACCCCCTCCAGCCCCCCTCACAGTTCCCAAATCCGGTGCTGTACTGTTAGTGATATACCTAGTTCCAACAATGTTTACAACGGGTACGTCAGCTACGATTCTTCATCAGCTGATGAATGTTTCAAAGTCAGTCTGGGCTCAAAGAATATTTATCTACGAAGTACGGAACTTGCACAGCCCAGACATGCAGCTGATGAAGAATCGTAGCTGACGTACCCGTTGTAAACATTGTTTGAATAAATGTTTCAAAGTCAGCTTGGGCTCAAAGATTATTTATTGATATACCTAGGTCTTATGCTTGTTCCTCCCACCAAGTTTCTTCCCGATCGCTCCACTCTACGCGTGTCACATGATTTCCGGTGCCCCTCCCCTCCGACTCCCCCCACATTCAGCGGATCCCGGTCCGAACTTGAAATGGGACATCGAAGACAAGGTCTTTCAAAACATCAAGTTTCATCAACATCCGATAACCCATTCGAAAGTTATGCATGCCACTAAATTCCCGATTCCGACTCCCCTCCCTCCCCCCACAATCGTCGGATCGGGCAAGCAACTGTTTCCAAGTTAGTTTCGTCGGGTCCTTAATATGCCTGCCAAGTTTCATCGTCCTAGCATCTGGAAGTACCCTAATTCGCAAACACCGGACTGACCGACCGACTGACCGACCGACAGACCGACGGAAAAGTGATAGGTATATCGCACTTGGCCGGAAGGCAAGTGCCAAAAAAACGTGACCGGCTTTTTATTTCTTTCTTTTTTTGTGTTGTAGGCTTTTGTGTTTTAAGGCTTAGTCAGTTTCTTTATATTCAACTGTTTGTGGATTGACTGATTGTTTAAAATTTGTATATTCACTCTTCGGATTTGAACGAATCAAACAAATAATGATAATAATAATAATTCGCAACAGCTAGACTTCCCACTATCGTTATTGGACACGTTTAGTTCGACTTTAGCAAGCATTACCATACTTCTGTTTGCCTGCCAGTTGTATAGACTTATTCTCCAGCCTTCAGACACAATAACTGTATCCCATTTTCGGACTATACATACAAAACAAGCTATTACTTCAAAACCGTTTTGATCTTCAGATAAATTCAGGCACACTTCACGTTATATTACATACGTGACTATCAGTTCACGATTAGATGGATATCACACTACGCCCATGTTTACCGTAGACGACTGAGAGCCGAAAGTGTTTATTGCTAAAGCTTAGAACCAATTTTGTATTTATTTATTTATTTGTGACCCGCTTTTTGTATAACAGCGGAATATGAGTAAAATCCACAAAATAAAATACGCATAATAAAACACTAAACAAAACAATGTACATAAACATGACTACGTTATTTAAATGTGACATCAATTTCGTGGGTTAGTCAAAGATTCTGTGAGGATTGACAAACAATAACAAAATTATCTCTCCTGACTCTTGTTCTTTAAAACTTATTTACAAATCGCAAATTGTACGTAATTTCCATGGTTTGTAACCACAAGTCACAGATCACTGTCCCTGCAAAACCAATGGTCGTCCAAACGAGACGACACTGATGGGCGAATAAACAAGCCATTCCTTTTCACGAGAATGCGTCAACCATGGACTGTCTTCACGTCAAAATAATGCAAACCAAGACCACTTTCTCTTTTCAATCTTCATCTGAAAGCAGTTTTTTGGTGAGAAGCTGTTAGTGCCGCAGCAATGAGTAATTCATTGTCGAGATTTTTTTATGACATACCATCAAAACGAAGCCGAGTCTCGTATGTCCGTTTGTAAAAGTTAAACAAATGACATGATTAATGATTATCATTAACTGATTCTTTCCAATTCATGATTTTCCAAGTGAGTGCCACCAGGGAAGTAAGTACGACTGGAGACGCTAGTCCGAATCGGCGCCTAAATCTCTTAGCCTTAAAGCTTGGAATCATGATTCCTCTGTTTACAGTTATTGTTACTTATCACTCAATATTATTATCTGCTTGTTATAGTTTTCGTTTACTTAAAGTTTAACCAAAAGGGCTGGGATAGGACAATCTAGTTACCCATCACTATTAACTTAAAGAGACAAGACCCGATCAAAATGCGTGGCTTCGTTGTTCTACTATTCACGAATAATCGATTTTCAAATAGTGGAATAACCGTGTGATTTGTGGTACCTCTATGCGCTTGTATTTTTGTGGTATGGCTTAAGGAGTTATGACTTTTTTTTTGTTCAGGCACTCAGCAATCTTCACCAATCTCACCACTGCCCACTGAAAAGCGGCGTTTGTGTTGAGATTAAAATTTCCCGCATAGTAAAATTTTCGTTGTGGGGACGGATGCAGATATCTTGAACGTCATAACTAGAGTAGATAGTGGAAAATTAAAAATCCCTTTGCAGATCCAAATAATTCAGTGTATTCAATTAAATGACACAAAAATAAGTTGGCTTTTCAGTTAAGCTTTAAATTTAACCAATCAACTAGGCTGAACTTTACCAACTCTCGAATTTTCAATCTTGTTTTGGTAATGAGTTTTCGTGTCAACTTGGATTAGCTTTTCCATATGTACTTTAACCCACTAGGATCGCTGGACCGGAAAATGGCAAAATCCTCGAGCATAGTGAAATTAATTACAAGCCTTGTCTTTACTATTTTGTTTCTCGACAGAGCCTGTCTAACTCATGTGACAGTTCTTACTGCACCAACTTTTAAACATGAGTAATAGGTAGCACACATTTCATTTCACTTTTTCTTGTTTCATTCCATCAATTCCAGGATGTCTGCCGCTCAAGCCATAATTAAGTTCTGTACTGGGAGGTCCGCCACAAGCTATGCTTCCGGAGTAAGCTGGGCCCTCTTGGGACTTCCAGTGCCTTAACAAATTTTGTGTATGTATATAGTAGTTAATAAATGGAAATGGAACTATACGGGCTTAAAAACGAGTTTGTAAGCAGCCGAGGCTTTTCTAGGATAGACTGGGGAGAAAGAGGTTGTTTATTAGCCCATGTTCAACCAACAAGGAAGAGAAATGTCCACGGCGGACTCGAAACAACATGTGTTTGCTCAAAACCACCACTACTCAGTGTTTCCTGTTATACTGCCAGAAGTTTGATAACATATCTGCACAACCTTGAATTAAACTTATAGCACAACTCTTACTAGAAATGATGTTTTCACTATGAAATGGATCACAAAAACATTTTTCGAAAATAGGCTACCATTATTTTCCACCTGAATTTAGCGATTTTCTTGGTAGCGCTCGTCGATTCTATCCAGTCTTCCTGTTCTCCGACGCGGCAGCTGGGCTCAAACCATTTGAAAACTAACGCGCCGTGGTTACAAAGTGGAAAAACTAAGCAAATAAGAGAAGTCAAAAACAGAAGATTCTCATATCCTTGTGTGTGAAAGAGTTCTCAGCGGACTTTGAAGATTCTGACAAACTTTGAGTTGCGTAACGGGGCAAAACTCGGCAAGGCTGAAAAAGCGCTAAAAATTCGCAGGAACAAAACGAAATAATGGAGAAAGGTGGGGATTTTTGAAGCTTATAATTCCATAAGGGAGCAAGAGGGGTCCTTTAAAAGTTTAACTGAAAAGCCAACTTATTTTTGTGTCATTTAACTGAATACACTGAATTATTTAGATTCTGCAAAGGGACCTTTTTCCACTATCTGCTCTAGTTATGACATTCAGAATATCTGCGGAAGTCCCCACAGCGTAAATTTTACTATGAGTCTGGAAATTTTAATCTCAACACAAACGCGTCTTTTCAGTGGACAGTGGTAAGATTGGTGAAGATTGCTTAGTGCCTGAACAAAAAAAAGACATGGAACAAAAATACACGCGCATAGAGGTACCACAAATCACACGGGAATTCCACTATTTGAAAATCGATTATTCGTGAACAGCGGAACAAAGAAGTAACGCATTTTCATCGGGTCTTCAAGCCAATTTAAGTGAATAAGCGATGGGTAACTAGATTGTCTTATCCCAGCCCTCTTCGGTTAAACTGTAACTGAGAGCCTATTGGTTATGACCCCTTAAAGTTAACTGAAAAGGCACCGATTTTTGCATCGAAGAACTGAATACACTGAAATAGTTTGACTCATCTAAGGGATTGATTGTTTGTGATATGTCAGGCCAATGTGGTTTATGAAATTATCTTCATCTAAGGGATTTTACATTTTTTCATCCAGGACTCTAGTAATAGCATTCACAGTATGCGCTGCTTGCGCGACAAACCAAAGTTCATCAAGACGCGGATAATTTGAATTTCAACAAAGGCCTGCAGATCTGCATGTCCAGTGTGTCCTGAAAAGGAGGCGCAATTCCTTGCCATGCAAGAATCCGACATTTGTATTTTAGTTCTCAGCAATGGCTTACATTTGTAGCTGGTAACATGTGGGACAAGCACATAGAGGTACTACAAATCCGAAAGAATAAGTTCGCCTGATGAAATCGGTTATCTGTGGATAATGGACAAAGGAAGTAACGCATTTTTATCGGATGTTCAAGCCTATTCAAGTGAATAAGCGATGGGTGACTAGACTGTCGAGTCTCATCCCTATTCGGTTAAACTTCAAGTGTTGGCTGTAAAACCGTTATGACCCTTTTAAGTGTTATCTTTCGCAAAAAGACTTTACACTTTAAAGTTTAACTAATAAAGCGAGCATATTTTTGTATCATTTAGTTAAATGCATTGAATTATCTGGATTCTGCAAAGAGATTTTTTAATTTTCCACTATCTACTCTAGTTATGACGTTCAGAATATCTGCGGCCGTCCCCACAACGAAAATTCATGTCGCGGAAATCTTAATTTCAACACAACGCGGCTTTTCAGGGCAGTGGTGAGATTTGTGAAGATTGCTTAGTGCCTGAACACAATAAAAAATCATAAATCTTTCTCGTAAGTCATACAACAACATATAAGCGCATAGAGGTACCACAAATCACACGGAAATTCCACTATTTGAAAATCGATTATTCGTGAATAGCGGAAGAAGGGAGTAACGCATTTGCAGCGGGTCTTCAATCCAAATTTTAGTGAATAAGTGATGGGTAACTAAATTGTCCTATCCCAGCCCTTTTCGGTTAAACTTTAATCTCATAACTATAACACAAGGATGCGTAAACGTGTGTCATCTCTTATCAAAGTTCTGACAGTGTATCTGTGACCTTTCCTACCGACGAAGTTGTCATAAAAGCTACGACAAACCAGCACAGGCTTTCACTTCCATCGACTGCGGAGTCTCCAGCCCCTTGATAATCGTATGTCACTGTTTTTGCTGGGTTCCGAGACGCCAGGATTTCTCAATTCCTTCCGTGGTCATGGCGAATCATCCGTGACTAATTAGTAATGCCATATTTGGGAGTTTCAAATAGTGTCAGCACCGCAGAAAAAGTTGGAATGAACCTGCAAACAGCTAAGCCTTGCAAATATTTTGGATGTCTCTTGTCCCTATTGCCAAGAACAAATAATCTAATGGAACCTCCGTCTTTGGTCCCATGCATAGACTATGGATACCCCGACAAAACAGAGCGGAGCTAGAGGTATTTGCTGTGACCTTAGAGTGAATACCCGTCTACTTCCTTCTTCGCCACTGCGCATACCAGATGTTATAGATAGTTTCGATGGGATCCCAAATCTAACATTTGATTCAAACAATTGGGTCATGTCTTCGCCAATCAGATTCCTTTGTTAAAATTAAGTTCAAAAATGGATTCCGCATGTCTCCTTGCCCGAAACCGAATCTCTAATCGATTTCAGAAACAACTTTGAGCTTCAACCAAATTTCCAGTTTCAGCCGAATTAGTGATGCACCATTTGTCCAGCAAGAAAACTAAGTTCAGATATGGATTCAGCGGACCTCCTTATCCCCTCAATGAATATTTTATTAGCTTACAAAACATACATGTTTTTACCGTAAATTCGAAACCCCTCCTCTGCCTCTAAAGATAAGAACTTGACCTGTACTTTACCAGTGAATCCTGATTGAACAACATCCTCGCTAGAACAACATTGAGCGTGTTCCACCCTCGTACCAATAGTAACTATTAGTTACTAAACCCGTTCCAGCCTCACGAAAAGTTACTACGCTGACCGTTCCAGCCTTGTCGAAATAGTAACCAATAGTAAGTATTTGCTTACCACGTTCGGGAGCGTGGTAAGCGTAGTAACCACAAATCTCTGTCACGTGATTGGTCGGATTCACCCGTGGTATGATATTTCGCTGGAAAATACAAAAATCGTTCCAGCCTTGACGACAAAAAGGCAGAATTTGTGACGTCATGCGTGGTAACTACGGTAAGTAGGATGGAACACGCTCATTATTTCCTCGTTTGAACATTATATAAGATAAGATATTTATTACCTCAAAAGCCCAAGGGCCATGGCAATACAAACAAACGGAAACACAATAACAAACTTATTTCTAACTACCACTAAAACTACAAAAATGATCTCTATGAATCGTTGACAGCTTGAGGAACCTACCCCCTTTCTTTATAGTACCATAAAACTCGCTCTTAAACATTTGCTTCATCCATTCCTGATCAAACTCATTTACTCCAAATATTTCATTTATTGAACTACTTGTCCGGCAAGAAAATAACTTTCATATTCGGATTCAGCATGTCTCCTTACCCCTAAATCAACTATCTCAATAGCTTTTAAAAAATATTTTTTTCCCCTTAATTTTAAACCCCCTCCCCCACCCCTAACTGTAGAGCTACAGAGCTCATCTACGAACTTGACCTTACCGACCCTTGACCCAACGAATCTTCACGCCAAGTTCATCAAAACATCTCATTCCCTTCGAGAGTTATCGTGCTCACAGACAGACGGACATTTTTGCGATGTCATAGGTATCCCTCCACTTCCGTTTTGGGATCCCAAAAACTGTAAGAGGCATGCCGGCGCGGAGAGATGCATGCGCGTGATATGCGACTTCACAGTGGTAGCAACCAAATCAGCTGTAAAGGACGACTCGAAGAAGGCTTTCGTAATGAAATTTCTTCTGCGGGGCTGTACTGCGATATAGCTGTTATAGAAGTAACGAATTATGATATTCCACCTAGCTTCTACCTTCCGCTCGTTCGGGCAGGGTATCGACTGCGCATGGTCGTATTACAGAGATAGGGGGACGGAGATTCTTGTCATTATATGTTCTTGATATTATGTCGTGCATGAAGTGGGTAGCTATTCAGGGCAGTGTCTGATCCTTGATCCCATCTTGATTGGGGTCCATGACAGAGGGTGGATGTTCATGAAGAAAGTATAGTACGATTAGGATATCTAGTCTACAGCAACTGAATAACTATTGAGCCTACAACTTTGACGGACTCATTGCTGTATAAAGGTTCGATTCGATTATCCGGTGTTTGTGAACTGTTTTGACTGATGTTTGAACTTTGAATGAATGAATTTTATTTGTAACTAGTCTATTCCCACGATCATAAGGCACAATACAGAGTGGCAACAAGAAGGAAACGGCGAACAAATTAATGCTACAAAACCCACCTTGTCACTAGTCACTGATGTGTGCCCTATTTTTTGAAAAAAAATTTAACAAGTGATGACACACACAATGTTTTGACAATTAATCTAGTAACACACTTTATATGTTTGGTATACCTCTTATATACCTTATAAAAGTTTTGTCCTACATGATCATGTTGTGAAAAAGGTATTCAGGAATATATATGATGACTGAATGATTGAAATCAACAAAAGAACCAACGGATAACAACTGAATGAACGGATAACAATTTTTTTTTTTACGACGGAAAAGGTACAGATAATTATTCCCATCAACTGGTTCTAGTGTTCCCTACTTTCCGCTGTATCAATCAACTTCTTCAAGCTATACTTTCATGTCATTCATGATACTTTCTTCCTCGACATGAGAGACGGGGCTTTTCGGTGTCATCCTGTACTGGTGTCCAAATAAGGGCAAGTCCGTGACTCAGAACTTCTGTACCTGACTGATAGTTATGTCTCTGGCGAAAGGAAACATTCCAAAACATTCCATTCGTCAGAATTGATAATTGCAGTCGGCTGGGCAAACAAAGCGAAAGAATTTATCATCAGGCTTCGCAGACACAATTTACAACCCTAGCGGCTAGACAGATGCATATGGAAGCTTTGCGCAATGAAGCTGATGAGAAGTCATGCTTTCACATCGCCTAGCCCTTTTAGGCTAAACTACGAAAACCTTACGTTGCGTTCATGACGACGCAACACAAGCTTTCGTATGGAAAATCTGCGCATTAAAGATTTTTGCGTTTACGTTGGCCAACCAGAATCCGCACACCGCACAGAATCCGCAGAACCCGCACAGAATCCAAACCTACAAAAATATCAATATAGGTAGTGTAGTATTTTAAATATATTATAATATTTTAAATATATTATTGTTACATCCTCATTGCGCTCTCGCAGTTTGTAGGACTGACACAGGGCACGCGCACTATACGTGGGCGCAACGCAAGACAACGCAACGCATCAGTATAGGTAATACCAGCAGTTCATTGGACTTGCGGACCGCTCCATCAAAACCGCGAAAACAAGAACAACGGACGGTCAAAACCGCGAAAGCAAAAACTGCACAATGCAAATCCAACGGAAAGGTCAAGAACGCGAATAATCGTGCAAAAGTAGAAACAGTGTGATATAAATGCGTCAGCCTTAATTCCAGAATAACAATTAGCATCTATAATCTATAATCTGGTGTTGACTTCTGCTGCATTTGCATGTCGCGTTTTTTTCTTCGTGGTATGACCATCGCTGTTTTTGTTTTTCGGTTTTGACCGGATACCTTGCGGACTAGGCGTAAAAGCTAATTTGCTGATCTCTGTTTGTCCAAACCAAACAAACCTGTGAGCATGACAGGCCTGACGAGGACCCTTGCCAAGAACGGCCTAAATATCGCTTAGCTGAACATCGCAGCTGAACAGTCCACAAGGAAGGGCCCATTTCCTCTTACGCTACTCTTCAACCTCTTAAAGTTTAACTGAAAAGCCAACTTATTTTTGCATCATTTAACTGAATACACTGAATGATTAAGATTCTGCCAAGAGATTTTTGGATTTTCCACTATCTGATCTAGTAGTGACGTTAAGAATATCTACGGCCGTCTCCACAACGCAAATTCTACTATGACGCGGAAAATTTGAATCTCGACAGAAACGCCGCTTTTCAGTGGCCAGTGGTGATCTTGGGGAAGATTGCTTAGCGCCTGAAAACAAATGTTTCGTAAACCTTTTTCGCCAAGCATACATCACAGATGCAAGCGCATAGAAGTACCGCAAACCGACAGGGAATTTCCACTATTAGAAAATCGAATATTCGTGAATAACGGAGCTACGAAGTAATGCATTTTCATCGGGTCTTCAAGCCTATTCAAGAGAACAAGTGATAGGTAAACAGGTTGTCCTATCTCAGCCCTCTTCGGTTAACCTTTAAGTATAGAACAGAAAGCAACGAGAGGACGGGTACTTAATACCACTGATAAAAAAAAATGTTAATTATACGGTACTCAAGACCCAACCAAAGAAAACCCATTTGTTCCGCATGCTCTGAGAGTCCAAAATCTTTTTGAAAGGCAAATGATCCATAGATGAGACATTACTCAGATGTGAAGATGGCGCCGCCGCAAGTGGGTCAGTAGGGGAGGCTCTGATGGAACTGATTGGAGTAATCAATAGTGAAAACTGCCATATTCAGACACCAAACGAATCACTTATACGTATTCAGAGGCATCTGTGACTTGCGTCAGTAGGGTCTCGGTAGGGAATGATTGCTGCCTCGTGGGAGGTAAAGAATAACTTTACATATTCTAGTATTGTGCAGAATTTAAAGGACACCTGAATGAAGAGTACCAAGTACCATCCCTATCTGTATGACTTCCATTAACATTGCCTGCAGAAAACCCAATCCAAATACGAAATATTGTTTCCAAGGTATGATTTTTGCTCCATTTCCCATCTGTCCTTATTTCAGTATACCGAACAATTTCAGAAATGAAAAAATGTCTCCAATCAACCATTCTTCTGGAATATTTTTTAACCCGTTAAGCCCAAACATATATCTAGAAGAAATTCCAATGCGATCCCGCCAGCGCTGTACAAGATTTGAATGAATAGTGCTTTTTGTCTTGGAGTCTGCATGTGCAAACCTCCAGAAACGAACATCCTTATTTTGAAAACGTCACGCTCAGGAGAAGAATGCTCTCCGTGGCCATTTCTGTAAATGCATTCTCCATGGTGTGTTCAAGTATGGTTTCATTGTTCAGGTGTCCTTTAACCGCCGCAGTTACGATGAACACCACTGTCACGGCTTTGCTGATTTCGAACATTTTACGACCCACTTTTTGGGATCCCAAAACGAAAGTGGAGGGATACCTATGACATCGCAAAAGTTGTCCGTCTGTCCGTCCGTCCGCCCGTCTTTCCGTCCGTCTGTCAGCACGATAATTCTCAAAGGGAATGAGATATTTTGATGAAACTTGGTGTGAGGATTCATTGGGTCAAGGGTAAGGTCAAGTTCGTAGATGGGCTATGTAGCTCTATATTTAGGGGTGGGGGAGGGGGTTCAAATTAAGGAACAAACAAAATAGTTTAAGTAGCTAATGTGATAGTCGATTATGGGGTAACAAGGCATGCTGAGCACGATAGTGGAAACCATTTTCTCGCCGGACAAGCAGTTCGTCCGGAATCCGGCAAAAAACGGAAAGTTGGTTAAAAGCAAAAGTTTTATTTGAGGTTGATTAAATGGTCGATTTCGAGGTAAGAAGACATGGTAAACATGATGGTGAAAATCATTTTCTCGCCGAACAAGTAGTTCGTCCGGAATCCGGCAAAACCCGGAAAGTTGCTTAAAAGTAAAAGTTTCATTTGAAGTTGATTAAATGTTCAGAGGGAAAAAGACATGCTGCAAACGATGGTGAACACTATTTTCTCGCCGGACAACTAGTTCTCCCGGAATCCGGCCAAAACCGGAAAATTTGTTAAAAGCTAAAGTTCGATTAGATGACAAATTAAGTGGTAAGAAGAGGGGCTGAGTCTGTATATGACAATCATTTTGTACTCGGACATATAATTAGTCCGGAATCCGGCTGTAACCGGATTTTTTTTTTAAGTCAAACTTTTATTCGAAGTTGATTAGATGCTCTTTATAGGGATAAGGAGATATGCTGGATTTGTTTCTGAATTTTCTTTTTTTGCTGGACTAGTAGTTCGCTAGGAATTCGGGTGAAACCGGAAACTTGGCAAAGTAAAGCAGGAAGTCTCGGTCAGTATCGTCAAAATAGATATGGCGTATAGAGGTATAACTGAACTTGGTTTTCTCTAATGATTAGCCTGGCGAAGACTGGATCTCGCGAAGACAAGACCCGATTGTCTGAATCAAATATTAGATTTTTGGGATCCCATCGACACCTTTGGTCTTGTTTTTATTTGTTGCCTTTTTGATCGAAGTTTTGTTCGCCGTTAGAGTAGCCGGTTGCTTAATTTCCGATTTCAAACACCGTCGAAGTTCACCGTTTGCTTAAAGGACCTGTCTTACCTATTATGCTAACGCAATCTACTTCCATAATCACTGCATATATTTCTACACCGGAAGACCCCAATTTCGTAAGGTACATTCTAACCCCTATAGCAAAACCACGCTGATTTTTCTCACTTGCCGTGTTTAGCTACCTTCGATGTGTATCACGCTGTCGACGGTTGTCTGCGAGAAGTTTTCCCATGAAAATCCGGTTATGTAAATTGTTTCGCTGTTTTCGCTGTCAACGGGTCTCGAAAAAGGCTTAAAAAAGCCAAAACGGTGGGTTATTTGTTGAAAGCACAGCCTAGTTTTAAAGTATTCAAATATATTAAAATACTGAAAGTTGAAAGAAAATAGTACGAGGGGTCCTTTAATTAGTGTTTTTACGACTCCGGCGATCCTTGCCAGGTCGACGTTTCTTCGACGATTCAAGCAAACTTCGAACTTGCTAGCTTACGAAGTTCGACGGTCAGAGTTTATAAGGGCAACGAAACTGACCGGCGACCAAAAACGGTATTTAAACAAAGACCTTTGAGGTTGAAGGTAACTTCTAACTTCGATCAAAAACGCAACTATTGCTGGTTCTTTTAACGAATGAGGCGCCCAAACCTCTGTCGGGAGTATTCCTGCAGCCCAAGCGGAATGCGGAAACTGAGGAAGCAGCTGAGATTTATTCTAGTCTAGTGGTATTTCGGCGATAATCGGAGGTTCGTCTTTTTAGCTTGAGTCTGAAGAGGAACCTTGCCTATAAGGGCCGACATATCTCTTCAATCAAAAAATAAATAATAAAAAAGATAGATGAATATTCCTTGAACCCAAGCTGACTTTGAAACATTTATTCAGATAATGTATACAACGGATACGTCAGCTACGATGCTTCATCAGCGATATTTCGGCCCTTCTTGGCAACGGTCCTCGTCAGGCTGTCAATCTTCAGGTCCAATGTTGGGGGAAGGAAACAAACCTGTAATCAAAGATTACAGGTTTGTTTCACATACATTATTTGAATAAAAAGATAGATATTTTTATTGATCTAACTCGTAGCGCCGACATGGCACTAAATACGTCGACCATTACATTTCATGTGTTAAAATACTTGAATATATACAATTATTACATAAAAGAAAATAAATCAGTTGGAATTCACTTGTTTTTGGGATCCCAAAACGTAAGTGGAGGGATACCTATGACATCGCAAAAGTTGTCCGTCTGTCTGTCCGTCTGTCCGCACGATAACTCTTGAAGGGAACGAGATATTTTGATGAAACTTGGTGGGAGGATCCTTTGGGTCAAAGTACAGGTCAAGTCCGAAGATGGGCTATGTAGCCCTATATTTGAGGGTGGGGGAGGGGTTTCAAATCAAGGGACAAACAAAATATTTTTAAACAGCTAACGTGATAGTCGATTATGGGGTAAGAAGACATGCTGAGTACGATGGTGAAAACCATTTTCTTGTCGGACAAGTATTTTGTCCGGAATCCGGCAAAAACCGGAAAGTTGGGTAAAAGTAAAAGTTTCATTCGAAGTTGATTAATTGTACGATTTAGGGGTAAGGGGACATGCTGGAGACGATGGTGAAAACGATTTTCTTGCCGAACAAGTAGTTCGTCCGGAATCCGGCAACAACTGGAAAGTTGGTTAAAAGTAAAAGTTTCATTTGAAGTTGATTAAATGTTCGATTGAAGGGTAAGAAGACATGCAGAACACGATGGTGAAAACCATTTTCTCACCGGACAACTAGTTCGTCAGAAATCCGGCCAAAACCGGATAGTTTGTTAAAAGCGAAAGTTTTATCTGAAGTTGATTAGATGACAGATTTAGGGGTAAGATGAGACGCCGAGTCTGTATATGACAATAATTTTTCACCCGGACATATAATTAGTCCGGAATCCGGTTTTAACCGGATTTTTTTTAAGTCAAAGTTTTATTCAAAGTTGATTAGATGTTCTTTATAGGAATAAAGAGATCCGCTAGATTCTTTTTTTTTTTTGCTGGACCAGTAGTTCGCTTGGAATTCGTGCGAAACCGGAAATTTGGCAGAAGTAAAGCAGGAAGTTTCGGTCAGTATCGTCAAAATAGATATGGCTTATAAAGGTATATCCGAACTTGGTTTACTCTGATGATTCGCCTGGCGAAGACTGGATCTGGCGAAGACAGGACCCAAATGTCTGGATCAATCTTAATGTTCTCAGTGAAATATGGTACAAAGGAATATCAGCTGACTCTCGCCCGGTGGCGCCGGAGGAGGGTTCCTTGGTGGGCCCAGAAACGATACTCCGCCAGCAAACCGAAACAGTCCTGCCGAAACCAAAATCTCTTTCTTTCTTCAATACGCGAGTTGCGCAACGAATTCGATTATTCCATAGCATCGTATGATAATGGATTTTGATCACATAAAGCCATGGACTTTTCAAATAGTAATTTTTCTCAGATAGTGAAAGTTCTTCCGGTCCTGTCATGAGGTCGGGCAAGAGTCAAACAAAAGAGACCATAATTTGTACAAAACCGTGAAGAATACATTTCTTTCACCATCTTATTAACAGGAGAGATTATTCAAGTTGTAGATGAGATGGAACCACCTTTTTTTTTATTATGAGTACAAAATCTGTTCTAACTAAATTCGGAAATACTCGCCTTCACAGTGACGAGACCAAACACGTTCATATTGCTATTCCAAACCGGGATTCGGTATGACGCGACAGGGGTTTTGTTCCAGCATTTTTTTTTTCAGTTGCAAAATAACCGACAAGCTAGTCCTTTTTCGGTGCTCTTTTATACGACAGAATGGTAAAGCGATTTCAGTATAGCGATATTCAGCTTCATAATAATTTATCAGGACAAGCATACTTCATAATAATTTATCAGGACAAGCATATGAACGGCTAACTCCATATCATGGGCTCATCCGTTTGTTCTGTTTATTTTTGTGTTTATTTTGTTGTACTAGTGTTTCTTCAGTTGTTTCTTTCTCTTTTTTACTCCACTATCTTCACATTGTCTGTGTGCAGTGTGTTACAAATAAATTATTATTATTTTTATTATTATATTTTGTACGACGAAAGGGTAAAATTCGCCGGCAACGCTATGATAACTATTCTTGAGAAACCAAATTATATTATATTCTTTAATCTATTTTACAACCGAGGGATCATCTAGCGGGGAGATTCGCAAGTGTATGACTGAGCACTGTAAAAACAAATCCCGCAAAAAAAAATCAAATAGAAATTTGCATATATACTTGTAACATATATTTGAAAAAATATGCTTGACCATCATTATTCCCTACAACCAAAAAAATTACTTCAGGACCCCCCACACTATTTAGCGTTTCTGCTCAGATGTTTTGAGATAGCTGACCACTTTCAACTAAGCTAGTGTAACAGAAAATTACACACGGCTTCAGCTGTTTTTAGCCTCTTTCAACGTCTCTTGTCCTGGATGAGAATCTTGGCAAAATTTGCATAACCGGTTTCAGGAAGCTCTTCGGAAACAATGATCGGGATGATGCGTCACGGAAAGAAAACAAACGCGGCAAGCGTGATAAACAGTGTATTGCTGAATGAGGATACAGACTACAATTACAAGTGAGTATACAACGAGAATGGACAGAAATACTAACTGAAGTGAAATGAATTACTATCATATAAAGGGTCCTTTAAATATTTAGTTTCATTATCTTTTAGTCAAACCTAAGCAAGTAATTTATTTGTAACCCACCATTTTTAAAAGCGGAGTAAGTGGAAAAAAACAGTAAGACAGTCAGTATCAGTCTTGTCAGTGTTCACGATGATTTCGTGAAAGGAAAAGGTAGGACGTCGCTGTCACAAACAAATCCTGAATTTGAGTGCCAGTCAAAAAAAAAATCCTAAATTTTTGGGCATGGTGCTCATATGTTGGGGCGCACCATGCCCTGACGCAAAGTAACAGTATTCTCGTAAAAAAAAAAATCTCATGTTTGAAAAGCTAATTCCCATTCTGAATTTCAACTCAACAGATTTATATGTTAATGTCCAAAAAATATGAGGATTTGTGTATGACTGGGAAGGTAATAAAGCCTTGACTGCTATCGTAAATTCCAAAAAAACACAAAAAATGGTTGCAGATATAATGAAATAGAGGTGGTTTAGATACAGCGTATGGTGTGGTCATCTTAAGCTACTCAGCTTTGATCCCTGAAACACCACGAGTTCATCAAATACAAAATGGAAAAGTGTCGGTAGTGGATTTTCAATACTCTATAACACTATATAGAGTTGGACTCTATAAGTCCAAAACACGCCAGTGATCCTCAGGAAGAAGGAGTAAGCGTCTCCGTAACGACTCAAACTCACGACTCAAGTCCTGTGTCAAACAAATCACGTCGATCTTTGGGAGCAGTTGTGACACCACTTCTGCCTTTCTTCCGCTACTACCCGGAGAGGCCGGAGATTTTGCATCGGCAAGGGGAGATAGTCATCAAGAGTATTAGCGAACGACACTAGTTCAAATCAACCAATCAACCCCCATGCATTCAGAGATGATGATATAATGAGAATAAGAGAGCATGCCAAGGAACCCGAGCATAAACCATGAATGAGTGCCAACAGGGTGCCAGACCGCAGAATGGGCAAATCGAAAGGAAAAGTGCACACACGTGCAATGTACCCGGTTGTCAGTCATCAGGAAGATCCGTGACGTCCGTAGTTGGCCAGCGACCGGAAAGCAACGGACAACTGGAACACTAAGGCCAAGAACTGGCAGGACGCGAGCGAATTCGCGTGGCAAAACTCACTGTGACAGGATTGCATGACAGATAAAAACAGATATCGAATTAACTGGTTGGCAGCGGGCCTAAGTTGGGGTCTAGTTTATCTCTCGAAGGGCTCTCTGCGGGAGGACCGCACGTCTCCCCTTCACCTAATTACAAGGTAAGGCAAGGTATCAGCATCAGCCTATATGGGCCCAACTGACGGTGCTGATCTCCGACTCTCTTCCCTCAGCCAGGAGTGCAATGGACTAGCCATCCTGGTGCTTTCGCATAACCTTCCTGTCACCTTCCCCAAATTTCCCCAGGTACCCATTTGCTGGGTGGACTTTGGCTTACCTTATATGGTTACGCCTAGGTTAAACCCTGCCCAGAACCTAAAAGTAGGCACCACCGAGACTCGAATCACCGACCCTTCGCTTACGAGTTCCGCGCACTAACCATTCGGCCACGGACGGACAACCTCATTTCAAGACCATCCATCTATCTATGCAGAACAGAAGTTTTGGAAAAGAAAAAAAAAGCGACAAGTAAATAGTTCGATGTTCCATGAAAAGTGCCGGTGGGAAAAAGGCGAAATCGCGGTCAATTTTGGGGAAACCTGTTCACAGAATTTTGGCTGGAACCGTATGCACTGACATCGGGATTCACCTCACGCCTTCTTAGCGACAACTGAGGAAGTTTGTAGAAAGACTTTATGATAAATCCAAACACGCGGATTTTCCAGTCCACCATCCACGTCCACAACAAAACTTCTGAAACAAGAAACGACAATACTGAAGAGAAAACGATCAATATCAGAATGCGTGCTGTAGCCAAAAGCAGTATCACAGGAAGAGGAAGGCAAGACGCTGAACAGTTGATCTTACGATGACTGATTACATCACGACTGAAAAAATGAAACGTCGCCGGCAGCTCACATAAAACTCACATGCCATGAAGATGACGTACGTACGACTCGTTAGGAGATGGTTAGGCTACTTTGAACACCGGAGACACGGAAACCAAGTCAACGAAGGAATTCTGAAAGGACCCGTTGTACCTAAAATGCCAATGCAACCTACTTCCGTAATTGCATTCATCCATTCTTAAACCCGGAATCCCAATGTCAAATGCTACATTCTAAACGCGCTAACGACACCTGACTAATATTTGCACTTGCCACGATTCCCTATTTTCCGTGCGAATTCTGCCCCCGACGAGTGTTCGCGTTTCATGATATTGATGCGTAAAACCGGTTATTTGAATTTTGCTTTTGCTAGAGTCCAATGGGCCTGGGAAAAAGGCTTACAAACAGCCAAAGCCGTATATAACCTGTTAAAATCAGAGCCTAGTTTTACGGTATTCAGATAGTTTTGTTTACTGGAACATAAATAAAACATGGTGCGATGCATACTTTAACAATCGGTTACAAAGAATCCGACTCCGGCAGGCAAGCCAAAGTCAGACAGGGCGAAACGACAGACCAATTGAACAGGTGGGCCTATGACTTTCCGATAAAATTTCACCACGCCGGTTTTATCCCCTCCCCCCCCCAGCCTTGAACTCCAAGGTAAACCGGTGGGCCTATGACTTTCCGATAAAATTTCACCACGCCGGTTTTATCCCCCCCCCCCCCAGCCTTGAACTCCAAGGTAAACCGCGTGTTTCAATTGTTCACAGAATTTATCTAAAACTTTCTCAATTGTCGGTAAGACACGAACAAAAGAGGGGCGGGACCACTTTTCTAATTTTCTTCTTTTTCTTCCTTAAAGGACAGCTCGTAGCCTACAACACAGTGCTTCTGCTCAGATGTTCTCAGATAGTTGACAACTTTACAACTAGGCTATGCTTACAGAAAATTACGCTTGGCTTCGGCCGTTTTTTACCCTCTTTCCATGTCCCATGCCTTGGATGAAAATCTTGGCAAAATTTGCATAACCGGTCTCCGGACAAATAAGCTCCTCGGAAATAATGATCGGTCGCATGATACGTCACGTAAAGAGAACAAACGTGGCAAGCGTGATAATCAGTATATTGCCAATAGAGAAGACAGGATACACTTCTGAAGTGGAGAATCTGGGGAACGAGAATAAATGGAAATGCTACTGAAGTAGAATGAATTACTATCATAAGTACGACGTGTCCTTTAAGAGTTGAGAGTAGAGAGTTGTGTTCGTAAGTCATTAATTTGACAACTGAGGAATTTCACGACTGGTTTAAACTGAAAATTTTTCCAACGAGCCATTGTTTTGTGCGGTCGGGAAATGATCACGATAAGAGGCGATTATGCTACCCACGATTTGCAACATAAGAGCAAGACCTTGGGTTTACGAAAGGAAATCTTCCCTGCGAATTTCACTATGCAGTTCGGATAGGATTGCCCACTAGGATGATCCACTGGGACGTTCTGTCTGAGCTAGTGCCAAAGCAACTGAAGCCGACAGCAGCCGGTCTTGGGACCATTTGCGAGCTATTCTCGCTCGCCGACTCGTCCTCCCAACGACATTTGAAGTCATTCGTCTCCCACTCCATCAAATATAGCGGAAAAATTTTACAACAGTACAGTATAGGTAAGCTTATTTGAAGAGTTACTTAAATTTGAACACTGCAGCTTTGGGTTAGATGATAGAATGAAGATCCGAAACACCCACTCAGGTGTTCTCAGGGGCCCTTTAATAGCTATTTTGGTTAACTAGTAGTTGACTTTAGTCACAGCAAGTGTATGAAAATAGCACTACCCGAAGTCAACAAACGTTCAAATAAACATACTTCTACTGCAATTTGTTCTGCCCTGGTTTTTATTCCAATCAATACTTTTGCTACCCAAATAAGTCCTATTTATTTCGAATCTGAGAAACAAACATATTCCTTCTCCAGGTTTCCCCAAAGCACACGAATGGTGTGTCACACACAAATAAGAATGTAAAAAGAAAGAAAGTACCGAAGCCATATAGGCCACATGTGTGGCTCCACCGACCTTTCTTGTTGGAGCGATGATTATGCTTAAACATATGCATGATCGCTCTCTCGCGAAGCTTCCGAGTCATCTCATAATCTACAGATGGCGCTCTGGGATTTGGAACATCCATTGGCAACAAGCTATGTCCTAGGTCTGGTGGATCTGCCTCAGCTAAACGATTGGCTGTTGCCGTGTGATTTCTCTTCTCCATGAGTTTGACAGAAATATTTAGACAGATTTTTCCAAATTCTTTAAAAAGGTAGCAAGTAGCAAAGTAACTGAAGTCTGGGTTCTTTGGTGGTAAGTGGTTGTATCAGTTTCATTAGTAAGTAATAGGAGATGCTTAGTTCCTAGATCTTCTTTACAAAACAGACATTTAAAAGGCGGAGGCCGATCAAGGATTTATCTGTTACTGGGCCACACCCAGTCACTTCAAGCCTCTCATTCCGCAGCCTTAGACCTTCTAACGTACACGAGGCCGAGTTTGAACTTTAACTGAAAAGCCAGCTTAGTTTTAGACTTCGGATTTTAATCTACTAAACTATTTTTACCCTACAAAGGGATTTTTCTTTTATACATATTGGGCTCTACCCGTAATACTCCTGATGACTAACTCTCATTGCCGGTGCAAAATCGCCGAGTACCTAGCGCAAGAGCCGGAAGCGGCACCACAGCAGTCCCGAACGAGCGCAGGGATTGGTTGACACATGATTTGAGTTGTTGAGTTCCAGTCGTTAGTGAAACGTTTCTCGTTCTTCCTGAGGACCACTGGCGTGTTTTGGACTTAGTCATATAGAGTATACTCAGAATATGCGCTGAGGACCAGACAAGACAAAGTTCATCCGGGCGCGAAGAGTTTGAATTTCAACAAAATGGTGCATTTCAATGGCTGATGAAGCGAAGCTCAGGAAATGTCCAACTCCAGACGTCAGGTCACGTCTGAAGAAAGAAAATATTATGGGTGACTCAAAACAGACTTATTTTTCGAAGATCGTTCACCGTTGTTAGTTGCGAAATATTTAAAGCATAAGAAGTACAACCACACAGAGGTACCACAAGTCCAAAAGAAAAAGGATGAAAATCGATTACATGAATAGCGGAGCAATGAAATAACGCATACCCATCGGGTCTTCAAGCCTTTTTAAGTGAATAAGTGACGGGTGACTCAACTGTAAAAAACATCTCCGAGTAAGGGTTAAAGTTAACTGCAGTATTTACTACTCCGATTATTCTTATCTCTACGGAGATAAAAATAATAGTTATAGTTTTTTTTTAGTTTCATACTCTTTATTATGCAAATCAACTTTTAGGAAGGACATGCTGAACATTCACATGAAAGTCATTTCCTCGCCGGACAAGTAGTTCGCACGGAATCCGGCCGAAACCGGAAAATTTGTTCAAAAGTAAAAGTTTTATCTGAAGTTGATTAGATGTCCGATTTAGGGGTAAGAAGACATACTGAATGCGCTTTTGACGATCATTTTCTACCCGGACACATAGTTCGCCCGAAAACCGGCTGAAACCGGAAAATTTGTTAAAAGTTAAACTTTTATCTGAAGTGGGTTAGATATTCGACATAAGGGTCGGAGATACGCTGAATTCGTCTTTTTTGAGCTTCAATTTTTGCCGGACAAGTAGTTCGCCCTGAATCCAGTCGAAACCGGAGATTCGGCAGAAGTAGGGCATGAAGATTTGATCAATTTTGTCAAAGTAGATATGACGTATACCCTAGGGGTAGAGACACACATGCTGAATCCATATCTGAACTTTCTCAGATGATTAGACATTGGCCTTCTACTTTTTCTAAATCTTAATAGTAATGTTCAAGGAGTCTGGCGAAGACCAAGACACATTTGTCTGGATCAAATATCAATTTTTTGGGATCCCATCGAAACCTTTGGTCTTGTTACAGTGTAGACCATCGTACCGCATCCTATTCTGTTAATTTTAAAGGAGATGACTTCCGGATATCCGACTGACGGTTATGTCCGCATTCCGAATAATCGAATGCCATTTTCTTGGACTCACTGCTATCTGAAGACGGTAGTTTCCTAATAATATTCAAGCTTCGTTCCGTCTCGGCACCGACTCAAAACTGCTGGTTCGACGAACTTTAACTTTCTACTCAATCCCACGAGAGAACAATCGAACCAAAAAAGAAAGAAAAAATCAACGAAAACAAGCCACTTAGCTTTTTGACAACTTCTGCGCGTGATACCAAACAAAGAATAAGTATTTTCATGCCGTGATTATACCAAAATCAGTATTTTATCACTAAGCTCCATTCAGAGAAGGTCCAAAGGCCAGCTAACCTACTTCAGACATCAACAATAGGGTTAGTAGGGCTATCGGCAGTAACGACGAGTTTCATCAACAGTTTGAAATATATCTTGTTCTGAGTCTGACCCCAAGTTGGATAGGTCAGGGAATCGTTTTAATAGTCTACTAACTCCGGTTCACACTGGGTCTGGAAGAATAAAACAAAGTACTGGAATAGCAACAAGAAAAAGATCACCCAGAAGATATGTTTTAATCAGATATGACATTTGATGCATGAGCTGCCAGAGCAAAATTGACAGAGCAACGACTCTTGAGCAAAATAATAGACGTAAATATAGAAGGTAGAAAAACACCCAAAGTTTTCGGGTTTGGGCTGCAGAATGAAGCAAGAAGGTTGTGGTCGTGAATGAAGGAATACATATTAAGTACTTATTCGAGAAGCAGGACCCTTCTGAAAATTCGAGATCTTCGAAAAATTCAGAAAAATCTACTCATCCTTCCAACAAACAAGTATTCCAGCCCCATGACCCTCGTTTGTTCGGAGTTACAAGGAAAATAACATTTAGTTTGTATTTTACTACAAACAAAGTTATTCGTCACACGTGTTTGAACGCGTGAAGTGTGGTTGCATGCATGTAAATACCAAGCCTTTACTGTGTGAATGTCAAGAACTGGATGGACTAACGAAAGTAGTTTTCGGTGCGAATGCAAGGAAAAGAGGTTGACAAGAATGTTAAAGGACAACTTGCACCACACCGAGTTTCTGCTCAGATGTTCTGAAATGGTTGACGATTTTACAACTAAGCTACGCTTACAGAAAATTATACGCGGTTTCAGCTACTATTAGCCTCTTTCCATGTTCCTTGCCTATATGACTCCCTTGGCAAAATTGCATAACCGGTCTCCGAACGAATAAGCTCCTCGGAAACAATGAATGGGCGCATGATACTTCACGTAAAGGGAACAAATGTGGCAAGCATGATAATCAGTGTAATGCTATTAGAAGAGATAGGATACACTTATGAAGTGAAGAATATTGGGAACGAGAATGGATGGAAATACTACTGCAATGAATTACTATCATAAGTATCCTTTAATTTTAATACTTTAATTTTAATCCTAAGTATCCTTTAGAGAGATAATGATTTTATTTTAAGCAGTTGGGAAGACTCGTCAAGGTTTCCATAAGGCACCAAAGTTACGCGACTGTACTGTCATGCGTAAAGTCGTTACCAGTGTTGCCACCGGCAGTAAAAATTCACTAGATCTAGTAAAAAAAAAATCTAGTAAATATAGAGGATCTATTCAAATTTCTTTTAATTTATTAAGCTAAAGACCCCCCCCCCCCATTTGTGAAATTTCTGCTCTTTCTGATCAAGTCCGTGGTCGGAAATATATTTGATGCTCTCTTTAGCTTACGGATCAGAAGTGTGACTCAAAAACAGTGCCTCGAAAATTTAACTGTCTTTCGATGTATTTCCTCATTGTTGAAATGTAGTATGGGTTCCCTAAGTCAATGCACGTACCGTAAATTTTTCGGAGTTAGTAAATTGTTTTACAATCTAGTAAAAAAATCTCCGGAGTTAAAATTAATTTTGGTCGGGTGGCAACACTGGTCGTACTCGACTATGCTGTGCTACTGATCCACTGGTGGCTATGCAACGCCGTGCATCGTTTGTTTCTTCTCTGGACCAGCCACCCATATTATAGTACGTTTATTTAGTTATTTAGTTCTAGTCTGATCTTTTTCTTCTTCTTCTTTTACTGTTATTCAAATACTCAATATAAAGGTTGATCTGAAAAAAAAAATTACGACTAATGTGGTAGATCTCGTTCTTCTAAAAATAAAGCATCGGTAGTTAATCACATGTATGTTAGTGACCAACTAGGAGGGGGGGGGGGGGGGCGGCACACTTTTCTTTTTTACGATAGTTCCCATTTGGTAGAGACGCCTATAAATATCGTCAGTTATTTTCACTATTATGTGACTTGACTTGACTTGACTTACTTTATTTACTACTAAATACAAAATAAACTATAAAAACACGCAACCGCCCGGGGAAGGCTCAAGAAGCCTGATGATGGACGACTGCAATCCTCTGATTCTCAACCTATATCAAATTTCATAAAAAAAAAGAAAAAAAAGAAGGACAAGAACACTCTCTCTCAAGATTGTAAGCTTTTCGTGCAGTGCAGCAGATGCTGAAAGTGTGTTTCAAAGACGGTTTATGAGTACGATAATGAGACAATGTGTTATTTTTTGTCGGAGGTTCGTTAAGTTCTTTTCGTGAGTCATTATTATTTCTTATTTGCGATCTTTGCCGGTGCAAAAAGGATACGTCAAGTCAGCTGAATTTCATTAGAGCTATATGTCGGCCGTTTTTGGCAAGAGGGCATGCTCAATCCGCTGAAACATGAAATTGAGCTTGTGGAAAAATCCGCAAGTTTTTTTTTTCATCTTTTTTTCGGTTTCTTCCACGAGTTGCCTCGAAGCAAGCAAGGGGACCCTTGCTAAGATGGGCCGAAATATAGCTCTTTAAAATTCAGCTGACGTATCCATTTTGGACCATCAAATATGGTTCGATCCAACCTCAGGTAAAGAATGAATGAAATGCTTTCCTTCCGCCAAAATGACGAGACAAGAAAAGGGTTATATGTAAAAGGTGTGTAAGCGTAGCATCGATACTACAGTTCCGTTTCACAGCCAAGCCTGCTTTCATTGAAAGGTCACCTTGCCCATACATCGACTTATGTTTATATGTTTTGTATTAGCAAATATACATAGATTCATATATATTAGCCTATTGAATAGTTTTTATTATAATCACTTAATATATATATCTAATGTTTCTCACACGAAAAATGTTGGAAAAATCCTTAGCTATGTCTAATATTTTTTCTTGGCTCTGTTAAAGGGCACCTGAATGAAGAGTACGAAGTATCCTCCCTATCTGTATGACTTCCGTTAACATAGGCTGCAGAAAACCCAATCCAAATACGAAATAGTGTTTCCAAGCTTTGATTTTTGCTCCATTTTGCATCTGTCCTTATTTCAGTACCGAACAATTTTAGGAATGAACAAATGTCTCCAATCATCCCTTCTTCTGGAATATTTTTTAACCAGTTAAGCCCAAACGTATATCTAGAAGAAATTCCAATACGATCCGGCCAGCGCTGTACAAGATTTGAATGAATTGCGCTTTTTGTCTTGGAGTCTCATGTGCAAACCTCCAGAAACGAACATCCCTATTTTGAAAACATCACGCCCAGGAGAAGAATGCTCTCCGTGGCCATGTCTGTAAACGCATTCTCCATGGTGTGTTCAAGTATGGTTTCATTGTTCAGGTGTCCTTTAAAGAGTTATACTTAAAGCATTCTAACACTTTCAATGTCTAGACTCTAGACCAATTCCCGAATTTAAACCAGGACCAGGTAGGAGTATGTGATCATGCGGTGATGCAACTCAACAGCGCGGTATAGGTAAGCTCCTACAGGTCTGAACCAGAAATAAAGAAAACATTTTGTTGGCAACACCTAAATGTTGACAGTACCTATTTCCATCAGTATTTGTCTTTTTGTATATACATACTCCTTGACAATCCGCATCCTCCAAGAAGTAGGCCTACAGGTGTACCCACTAAACCCAATGAATGGTTTCAAGCTCAATAATTAGAGGGGGAAGCGGATGGGGTAACCCAGTCACAGGTCTGCATTAATTTCTCCTAGTAGTGAATACACTATAAAATTTTCTCCGAGTAAGGATTAAAGTTAACTGCAGGATTTGCTACTGGGATTAATCTTATCTCTCTACTGAGATAAGGTTAATCCGAATCAGAGATAAGATTATCTTGTTAGAGACAAGATTAATCCCAGTAGCAAAGACTGCAAGATTTACTTTTTACAGTATAATGCTGACTCGAGTTGGGATCTGCAGAATGAAACGTACAATTATGTCCAAAACAAAATCATTACTACACTGTAAAAAGTTTCTCCGAGTAAGGATTAAAGTTAGCTGTGTATTTGCTACTGGGATCAATCTTATCTCTACTGGGGTAAGATTAATCCGAATTAGACATAATCTTATCTTAATATAGACAAGATTAATCCCAGTAGCAAATCCTGCAAGATTTTTTTGTACAGTGTATAGAACAATAATGGCTTTTCGATTTCAATCAACCCCTTTAATCGTGATTCGTCTAAAATCGAAAGTAACACCAGAGCCTCGTTTTTTGTTGCAATAGCGCTGCCGCATCGCTGCTGCAGCACTTCTTTGCTTTTGCACAATATGCGTTTTTGGATTCACTTTCTTCTTGGTTGAAGCGGCAGCGCTGCAGCATCTTGCAGGGAAGCACGGACTTGGTCGGTGAGCAAGTCCGCGATTCTCGAGAAGCGCTGCCGTCTTCCTCGGAAGCGCTGCAGTGCAAAAACGGATGTAGGAAGAATCAGTCCGGAATCGGCCGAGAAGTGGACGTGCAGCATGCAACAAAAACGAGGCTCAGGTATGAGTAGCTTCTTCATGCTCGGCCGCGATTGCACTGAACCACGACCTGGTCAAGCATATCAACAAATATTCACTCGACTCCCATAACAAAATACGATGGTTATAAACAGTAGGTGACGCGTAGCAAGTGACCCACTAAGATGCCGTGTTAAACCAGGGACCCATAAATTTCCTGTAATGACTCGCCATTCAGGGGGCTTGTCATTTCCTATGCTTCTATGTTGCTATGTTGCCCGAGCCTCGCCTAGTTTCCAAAAATTCGGCTTGGGTCGAATCGGCGTTCTTGCTCAGATAGACAAAATTTGTTGGGACTATTCAGCATGCCACCAGGTACCTAAGCTAGGACAAAAGATCCAGGATACTCTTCCATTACAGAGAAATATTTCTAGTTCAGCACAACAGTTTTGTCTATCTGGATAGTTGGGTATTTATCCCCGTGGGTATTTCTCGAACTATCTGACGCTCGGTCGAGAGCGCATCAGAAATCTCTTATTGACAAGCCCCCTGAATGGCGAGTCATTACAGGAAATTTATGGGTCCCTGGTTAAACATATAACGAGCAACGTGAAAAGCAAAAATATGTTAAGTATTATTATTATGCGTGATAACGCGAAAAAAAGTGATGTGAAAAGAACAATACTGTCATGTACCAATTATACCATAAAATCCAAAGTTACCAATCACCTACTTTGTCACATATGTGCGAAGAATGTATAAGTTAGAAGCTAGTGTGTGAAGATAAAGACTGCCACTAATTATGTGCCTGAATGTCGTCGTTTACCTAGTTGTAATCTGTCTACAAAATACAATGGACACAAGGTATAGAATTTCCTTCTCGAGTCGAAAAATCAGCGAAGTCCTTCAGAAAACACGGCTAAGAAGACTTTTAGACGCAAATTTCCTTTATAGACGAAATATATTGCTGTAGGTTAGTCCGTTTGTGTACGAGCATATTTGTATGTACAGAGAGGCGTCACTAGCCTAAATGTTTGGTCTTTTCAACTGACCGACTGGCTGATCATTTTTACCGACTGTTCTTGCAGAAAAAACGACTCTTTTTGAGAAAAACAACTGTTTTGACGAAAAATCAACTGATTTACAGAAAAAAAACGACTGTTCATAATCGAATGTTTCCAAGAAAAAATATATTTTTATAGAAAATCGCGGCGCTTCGCGCCGACTCGGGTTATTTTTTACCGACTGGCCAACAACATTGGGACGGGGGCGCCCCCCCCCCCCCATACGTGACGTACCTATGTACAGTGTGTAAATTATGTGTCATATACAATATGTTTTGGCTTACTCAATATACTGCTAAATCTCCACCACCCCTCTAACACGAATGATCTCGGTGGCAGCTTTTGGTTTTCTATTGTATTAGTTGCATACCAAAAAGTTTAAGTTAAGTCTGTTAGGAAATGGGACACCATTACTATGCGACCGGTGTAATCCTCGTCACCCTGGTCATCGAGTACATGATGTTTTACAGGAATTTTTCAGGCCCAGTTAGAAACTATGTCTAAATTTGTATACTGTTATTTATAGTATGCTGTTTTTCGTTGTTTTCTTTACTCCGCTATCACCTTGTGTATTTGGCGGTTTTCAAATAAAATATATATAATATACTGGGCAATAACATGTATATTCCAGAACGCCACTCTTGAGCTGTCACAAATTTACGCAACAGTATGGCGGTTTCCGGGAGCAAAAAATCGAGACTGCACCCATCGTACAAGAGGGGGCCATAAATCCAGCCCAAAAAATGTAAAATGCTTAAAGCACACCTTGCACTACACTACATAGTGTTTCTGCTCAGTTATTTGGAAATAGTTTACAATTAAACTATTCTTGCAGAAAATTACACGACTTCGGCTGTTGCCCCTATGTCCCTTGCCTTAGATGGCTATCTTGACAAAATTTGCATAACCTGTCTCCAGATAAATAAGCTCCTCGGAAACAATGATCGGGCGCATGATACGTGACGTAATGCGGCTTTCACACTGAGAACGCATGACGCTTGCGTTCCGCTTGCGTAGAGTCAGCGTTGCCTCTGTATTGCGTCGGACCTTTCACACCGTGAAGGCTTGTGCGTTGCGTTTTCAGAAAATGGCTAGTTCTGATGAAGACTTAAAATGATGCCTGGACTGAACATGGAGCCTATAGGCACATTCAGACAGTTTGTAGAATGCTTATAGGTAATTTTTTATAATTACTATTTGCTACTTGAAGAAGACAAGGTCTAATTAAATGTAATGTGATACAAAGTAGGGTCAACTTACCCGTCACGCTCTAGCTAAACTCTTTGTTGATGATTTCACAAATTGATAACCGTGTATTATTAATGAAAGTTTTGTTGTGATAGTCAGGGACCTTTTTATCATATAGTCCAGGTCTCTCTTGAACTAGTTTTACTAGTTTTTCTTCAAAAACTTCCATTTCAATGAAAAACAAATTGAAAAATCTGATGCGTACGCGTCGGACGCAACGTAAAAATAGAGCTCAGTTCTATTCTTGCGTTGCGTCGATTTTTTAAGCGCAAGCTTCACGTTGCGTCGCCGCAAGCGCAACGCAAGGCTTGTGTAGCTCAGTGTGAAAGGCAAACGCGTCAATGTGAAAGCAGCTTAAAGAGAATGAACGTGGCAAATGCGATAACCATGCTAATACAGGAGACGGGGTATACTTATGAAGTGGAGAATCTCGGGGGATAGAAATACTGAAGTAAAATGAATTACTATCATAACGACCACGGGTCCTTTAACGCTCCACTCTAAATTAGCGTCATGGACCGTGACGAAGATCCTACCTCACTCAGCTCTGCTACATTTGTAATTACTTGCGAACACATTTTCTATAAAACGTATGCTGCGAGCCGCGAAAGATCCTACTAAAGTCTTTGCAATGCCTAAAATACGACCAGTCTCCTGCAATAGTGAAGAGAAGTTTGAACTGTATAATAAAAATACTCAACAAAACGCCCAATTTGACGTTTTTCGAGAATGGTGCTCTCTTGAGGCCTCAATTCGTCCTGAAATTATGAAGATCTAACGATTTCATTTGAATATACTTCGACCTAGGTTATTATTTTTTACTGTATTGAATGTTTTCTTCGATCTGTTTGACTTGAAATTGTTTGGGGGTATTTTCGTGAAACATAGTACTAAAAAGGATCAAAATATGAATATTCTCGGCATCCACTGACCGCAGTTGACAGTATAATCCTGACAAAACAGTTTTGTCTCAGAACCAACTTTCGTTAAGGCTAAGAATGTCGCTCACACGACCGCAAAAAATGCTAAAAAAACGGTTGTGGAGAATCAGCGACAAAGCGACCATAAATTAAGGCTAAAGGAGCCCATAAAACATATGTCGAGCAAAAACGATCTCAAAACAGGTTTTTTAAATAATTTTTTAGTATTTTACTAGCTAGGAGAGCCTTCGGGTCCTCAAAACCCAAAGAAGCCCTTCCCAACACCACCGAAGAGAAAACGGCGGCAGCCTTTATGGAACGCACTGACAGGCACGAAAAACACAGGGGAGGACAATTTTACGATTTCGTGAAGCTGTGGGTACTCAAAACCTAAATAAGTCGGCCCTTTCGGCTTTCCGACACCTCAAAAGAAAACGGCGACAGTCTTTGTTGAACCCATTACTGGGATGGAAAAAACACAGAGGAAAACTTAAAGCGTGACTGAACACCCTCAAAGGAGACCTCGAGCCCATCGGGAGGTTTTCACCGTCTGGGAAGGAGGCTTCATGGAAAAGCTTGGTCCTGTCTCATTGTCCTACAGACCTAATTGGTCCTATCCCTTGCTCCTACCTAAAAGCTCAGCTACTATCCCCAGGGAGAGGTGTTTGCCTAGCGTCCTGACCCAAGTGCAAGCAAGAACACATAATCTGTTAGAACCTCCGTCTCCCTATCTCTGTGATAGGACCATGCTGAGTCGAATATTCCCCATACCCTGCCTGATGCAAACGAGCCAAGGTTAGGAGCTACGCCGCACATAACGTTTCGTTGCCTTTACAAATAGCTGTATCAGTGTGAAGCCGCGTAGAAGAAACTCTCAAAGTAGCCCCTTCGCCGAAGCTATGATTTCTGATACTCTTGATGACAAACTCTTCGTGCCGACGAGGAATCGCCATGTGCCCAGCGAAGAGCCTGAAGCGTAATCACAGCTTTCCCCACCGTTGATCGGTTGACATAAGATTTGAGTCATGGTTCGGGCGACGTTCCTCATTCTTCCCGAGATTCACTGGCGTGTTTTGGACTGTTGGGGTTATGAGTAATTATTATTACTGGAGTGCCATAGTTTTCTTTTATTTGTCTTTTTTAGGCTGAACTTTACCAATTGTCTAGTATTTTGCTCCTTTCTAAGTAGTGATATTGGAAAGTCGGCCTAGGGCAAAAAAGTCAGTTTTTGAACCAATGCAGGTAGTTTTTTTTTTTCAACAACAATCGATAGAGCTTGATGAGCTGGTCAAAGTAGTTATTGTTCGGGCGACGTTTCTCGTTCTTCCCGAGATTCAGTGGCGTGTTTTGGACTGTTACGGGTATTAGTATTTATTATTACTGGAGTGCCATAGTTTTCTTTTATTTGGCTTTTTCTGCCAATCATCTAGGCTGAACTTTACCAATTCTCTAGTTTTCAATCGTGGTTTGTTGATGAGTTTTACGCGTCAACTTACGCGACGACTGAGTGAGCATAACTTACTCTCCCGAAGAAGTAATTCGTTTTAAGGTAAGGTCGTTTTTCGTTCTGAATGCAATGAAAAGAAGAAAATAGTTCGTGTTTTCATTTTTAGTGGTGTAAATTGTTGTTGGCACTTCAGGCGTCATTTGTAGGGCCGTATTAGGCTTTTTCCAATAAATTATTATTACTATACTACCACTAGCTGTGTGGCCGGGAACAGGGTTGCCACATCAGAAAAATTTACAGAGTGACTTTTGGCTGAGACAGAGAGTGAATTGGGAGTGAAATTCTATTTTCATGGAAAAAAACGTGAAATGGTCATTTTTGGTCGGAATCACTACTGCAAAAATGCTTTTCGGCGGAATCTCAATCGGTTCAGAATCCTCCGAGCATGACTAGCACGAAAAAATTCCCAAAAAAGTCCCCTTCTTCACTCCCACCGAAAGTAAAAACTAACTCTTTATGTAGTACAGACAGAGTGGAATGCCTTAAAATTACTTGCATTGAGTTGAATTCCGCGTTTACTTTTGTATTTTCTGGAATTCGCTATTGTGCGACAAATCTGGACATTTACATAAATAGAGTGAGTTTTATGTCCTACGTAGGACAAGAGTGGCAAAAAAAATAGAGTGACAATTCACACTATCGTGCGACATGTGGCAACCCTGGTCGGGAATCGTTACCTGTAAATGCTAAGCCAAGAGTCCCACTGACCACCGAAGCTACCATACTTCGTACCTCAAAGATTGCCAAATGAGTCATCAAAGATTTTCAAGAGGAGCCGACCAACAACACTACTCGGTAAACGACGGGGCCAAGATATCGATGTTTTTATACATTAAGCGTTCTTCTCCCACACATTCCATTATTTCGAACAGTCCAACTAGCGGCATCTAACGCTTGTCAAAGAAACACATACCTCTGGGACTGGCTCGCAGATGGCGCAGTGAGTCGTTAAAAAGCAGTCAGAGACGCTACAATACTACCACATAAATTGGTTCAATGCTATTGCCTACTTTGCGAGAGTGAAAACAACTACTGAGTTACTAAGATAAACCCTTGACGTTACCAGGCCAAGATGAATCCTAAAGACCAAGTTCCCATATAGACCGATGCGCAAGTGGGACTTGGCTAAGATGGCTAAGATGAGTTAGATGCTGGTTCGATGACAAGTACGACCAAAACTCTACTTCGAATTGACGCCGACAACTAAACCAATGCTAGAATTTCTGTTTTTAATCTTAGAGCTGATTATTGATTATTACTAATAGCTTGCCATGTTTTCTCCTTATGGGGCTTTTTCACATATCAACTTGACCGATTCTTGACCGATTCAAACTTCAGACGAGTTTGTGGTGACGAATTTCACGGGTCAACTGGGGGTAGCGTTTCCTGTCGTACTTTGAACCACTACTAGCGTTGAATAGAAAAAGGGCAAATTGGCTGACTTTAGCTATAAAACTGGGAATCGGTATTGGGAAAGAATTTATAGTTGCGTTTTTGCAGATACCATGGTATCTGATACCACGGTGTAAAGTCTTTTTCGCAGTTATCGTAGTATCTGATACCACGGTCAAAAGGCGTTTTTGCTGTTATCGTGGTATCTGGCCAGTTATCGCGGTATCTGAAAACTGATAACTGATCGTGGTATCTGAAAACTCATCTCACTTTCGTCAAATTTTGTCAAATTGGCGAGAAAGAAGTTTGGCACTTAGTGATGAAACTGGATATCAGTTCTTGTTGTGGGATGACTTCAAAAAGTGCAATTTCGGCAAGAGTCGTTTTTGCAGAGCAACCGTATATCAGATACAACGGTAACTGCAAAAACGACTAACTGCAGATTGAGTTACCGTGGTAACAGATACCATGGTATCTGCAAAAACACAATTTATGTGTTATTCAACCTTTAAAGTGCTGACGTGGCATTCGAATATTGAGCCCGATTGCGAATTCGGTATTCCATGGGACCAGTGCCCACAGAAGCTGAGTTCTCAGGGCAACTGGAAATAACGGATGGGAAATAGACGGGCGAGTTCTATCCTATGGATAAGTGTCGTCGGGGAATGTAGGGAACAGGATACCACCATTTAAACAACAACAAACCTATGAACAGGTGAGGCACTTGCCATGGGAGGGGGGGGAGAGCATGGAGACGAGGTGTTCCTAGGTGGGAGGAACATTTAAAACACAAATAGGAAGAAGACTGACGACTGCTGCAAATAAACTTGGCTAAAACACCAATACCAGGCCAGTCAGCCACTAACCCCTGATTTTTGGATACCCCATGCCAAACGCTGGGTACATCTAGTGTCTGGCATAGCCTATGCCTAAACACAACTAGCAAGAAGATTAACGATGCTGTAAATAAGCTTCGCTAATACACCAACACCAGACCAGTCAGCCAATAACCCCTGATTTTTGGATACCCCATGCCAAACGCTGGGTACATCTGGTGTTTGGCATAGCCTATGCCTAACGCTGGATACCCTATGCAAAACGCTGGATAGCTGTTGGTACCCTAACTCTGACCTACCGCACTACAGCTGACTTCTGATTGCTTGATTTCTGAGCTTCACTCAAATCATCAATATTTTATTAGGTTCAAGCATCCAGCATTTGGCATAGTGTAGGGCTAGGCTTAGGGTATACCAAACGCTAGGTATACCCAGCGTTCGGCATAGGCTTTCCCAAAAACGGGTTTGTGGTAGACTGTACAGTAGAGGTATGCTTATGTGAACGTCTGCTAACAGTGACCGATGGCCTAAGGAAAAACTAAAACCCAAACCAGGCCTTTTTACTATAAATACTTGTAATAACCACTCACGCTTTTGTCCCTTTTTTAATTTTTTTGCTAATTCCCGGCTGAAAATGACTCAACTGGTGTCACCTGGTTTGCTTTTATAATTTGAAAAGTTTGCCACGAGGAACGCACCTTCAATGGAGAAGATGGCGCTCCGAACCTACAGATGACTTCAAAAGAGGAAGGACCTTTTTAGTAAACTCAAAATCAAAGAAAGTTAATTGAATTTCTACTTCAAGTTTGTGCCAGGATAACCCCGAAATGGTTGGCTGTTAGCTGATATCAAGTTTGTTATTTTTCGTTTCCACTTTACTTTTTTTATATGCAAGTAACAAAGCCAAGGTAGTGGAACAGTTAGAAGTGTTCAAATATGCATAACTCTACTGTACCAGAACCTACGCTCGGAAGAAAACTGCGGTTAAAATACGGTTAACGGACACGGGAGCCATTACTTGACACGTTCTAGTAGAAGGGGACAAATCCTCACGGGTGTGAACTATATTCTCCCGCTCCGAACAATTTTCTCACGCTCCGAACTATTTTCTCAACGCTCTTCTGCCGAACAGTCTCACGTCACGAGTCAATCGAGAGAGGAACGCACAGCTGAGCCACGTCGCAAAGTGTAGCAAATCGTTGCATAATGATCGCAAACGATAGCAATGATCGCACAGAAAGGTAAAGCTTCCTAAACGTTAGCGAATAACCGCAAACATTAGCCAATGATTATAAGCTTCAGGAAATCCCTGCTAACGTTTGAAAATCACCGCAAACGTTCAAAAACCATCGCAAACGTTCGAAAATCATAACAAACGTTCGAAAATCATTGTAAACGTTAGCAAACCACCGTAAACGTTCGAAAATCATCGAATATATTCGAAGATCCTCTCGGACTGCAAACGTCAGCAAATCATGACAAACATTGGCAAATGTTTACAAACTTTTGCAAATCATCGCAAACTTTGGCAAATCCTTCCAAAGTTGGTGAATCATCGCAAATGTTCACGAATCACGGCAAACATTAGCGAATCATTTAAACATTAGCGATGTTTAGCACCTTTTGCAAATCATCGCAAACGTTCGCCAATCTTCGCAAACCTTGGCAAATCATTACAAACTTTTGGAAATCATACCAAATGTTCACGAATCATCGCAAACCTTAGCAAATCATTACAAACGTTGGCAAATCATCCCGAACGTTTATAAATAATCTGCAAATCATCCCAAACGTTCGCCAATCTTCGCAAACCTTGGCAAATCATTACAAACTTTTGAAAATCATACCAAATGTTCACAAATCATCGCAAACCTTAGCAAATCATTACACACGTTGGCAAATCATCCCGAACGTTTATAAATAATCGCAAACGTTAGCAAATGATAACAAAGTTTAAGCAAATCATCGCAAATCTAAACGTTGGCAAATCATTGCAAACATTGGCAAATCATTCCGAACGTTCAGAAATCATTAAAAAAATTAGCAAAGCATGGCAAATATTAGCCGCTTTATGAGTTTCAGCAAATCATGGCAAACGTTGGCAAATCATCCTAAATGTTCACAAATCATTGCTAACATTAGGAAATCGCAAAGCGATAACGAATCATCCTAAATGTTCACAAATCATTGCTACATTAGAATCGCAAAACGATCACGAATCACCCTAAATGTTCACAAATCATTGCCAACATTAGGAAATCGCAAAAACGATAACGAATCATCGCAAACGACAGTATACCGTTGCAAACCTTGGCAACAGTCGCAACAGCTCTACCCGAAGGATTTGTCTCCCCCTCGTTGTGCACTAATCTCCTTGACCGTCGATATGCCACAAGGTGTAAATTCCTACTACAGGTAGTAATAAATTAATTTAAAGAAAAGAAGGTACGAAATTACCTCTTTACCTTTTCTCCTGGGTAAAACTGGCCAGATTTCGAATTATTTTCCAATAATTCGAATTTAATAATGAAAATTAAAAAAAAAGAAAAATCTACCTTTTTCCTAGCTGTTGACCCAGCTAAACAATGATTAATTAAAAATAAAATAAATATTTAAAATTATACCTGTTTCGTGGCTTACCTCTGGTTCTACCGTTCAAACGCTTTCTTTGGAAACAAAAATAGTTGAGGTTGTTGTGAAAAAATTGCTTAAAGACATAATCCAAATATTCTGTTTACCTTCTCTTACTGATCGCAAGCCACCAGTTTATTTAGATTTGAACTTGATTGCCGGGTTGCTGTTTTGGCTCGAGAAAAAAAATACGCAGAACGTCTTCTTTTCCAATTGACGAAATGTACCACGTTTGATTAGCAAAGAATTTATAAGACTTAACTGATTATTTTTTGTATGTCTTCAGAAGTACCACACTGGTATTATTTTTTTTTTATATTATTTGTATTTGTAATGTACATGTACAGTTGGAGCATTAGATGTAAACTATTATTTTGATCCGTGGCTCCCTACGCGCCATAACGGCTGTCCCGGCTAATCGGCTGAGATTTAGTCCAGATGGAATTATTTCAAACCTAGGAAATTTGGTATTTTTTTTTTATTCGCTCATTGTTTGACGGTTTTTTTGTGATTTTGAACATTCATAGTGACAGTAGGAATGGTTAGCATTGTGTGTGGTAGAAAGACCGTTTTTTGTCGTCCACTTCAAAATAATGTGTTGCTAAACATGTTAGAAAACTGACATTTTTTTCGGACTGAATTTTAATGTAGACTTTCAGATACTGCCTGATACGGACCCTTGCCTGAAAGGGCAAAAAATGGCGAAACACGGCAAGTGTAAAGAACAGCGTGGTTAGAATATACCGTACGGAATATGAATCTCCAAGTTTAAGAACGGATGGAGCGACTGCCAAAGTAGGCTGGATTACCACTGTAGGTATGACAGGTCATGAAAGTGTTTTTAGAGAGGCCTGATCATGTACAAAAAATAACGACCTCTCGAATTTTTCGGACTGAATTTTAGTGTAGACGTTTAGATACTGCCTGACTCAGACCCTTGCCTAAAAGGGCAAAAAATGGCAAAACACGGCAAGTATAAAAAACAGCGTGGTTAGAATTTACCGTAAGAAATTTGAATCTCCAAGTTTAAGAATGGATGGAACGACTTCTGAAGTAGGCTGGATTAGCACTGCAGGTATGACAGGTCATGAAAGTGTTTTTAGAGAGGCCTGATCATGTACAAAAAATAACGGCTTCTCAAATCGATAATCTACCAGCTGTTTTAAATAAAAATAAAAAGAATGAACTTCACAGCCGGTTTGCTTCTTTACTGTTTAACCGAAACCGTTATGCGTTACTTCGTTCCTCCGCTATTCACGAATAATCAGTTTCATACAGTGGAATTTCCCTGTCGGATTTGTGGTACCTCCACCCGCTTGCACCTGTGTTGTATGCTTGACGAAAGCGATTTACGAAAAAAAAAAAAAAAAAATATTCGGCAAGCTGGTCACTGCGACTGAAAAGCCGCGTTCATATTGAGATTAAAACTGTCACTGTCAGCGTAAAACTGTTGCGTGTGAGGGCGGTCATGGATATTCTGAACGTCATACTAGAGCAAATATATAAAAATAAATAATCTCTCAACACAATCCAAATAATGCAGTGTTTTCAGTTAAATGATACAAAAACTAGTTGGCTTTACAGTTAAACTTTAAAGAATTGCTGTACAGGACAAGGAAACTTCAAGCGATTTACGAAAAATGAGTGTTAACACAATGAGCTGCCTTCGGCAAGCTGGTCACTGACGACTGAAAAGCCGCGTTCATATTGAGATTAAAACTGTCAGCGTCACAGTGGAATTTGCGTGTGAGGGCGGCCATAGATATTCTGAACGGCATACTAGTGCAAATATATAAAAATAAATAAAAATAATCCCTTAACAAAATCCAAATAATACAGCGTATTCAGCTAAATGATACAAAAGTTGGCTTTTCAGTTAAACTTTAAAGAATTGCTGTACAGGACAAGGAAACTTCAAGCGATTTACGAAAAGTAAGTGTTAACGCAGTGAGCTATCTTCGACAAGCTGGTCACCGACGACGGAAAAGCCGCGTTTGTATTGAGATTCAAATTGTCCGCGTCATCGTGGAATTCGCATTCCACAGATATTCTAGAGCAAATAGTGAAAAATGAAAAATAAAACCCCTTAACACAATCCAAATAATGAAGTGTATTCAGCTAAATGATTCAAAACTAAGTTGGCTTTTCAGTTAAACTTCAAGTAATAATTTAGCTCAACTATACTGAAACAGAGTTATTGGTTGCGTTCCGGAACTTAAGGATCGTTAACAAATTGTTAACAATTGTTAACTTTTTGCGTTCCATGTTTCTGATTTCGAAATTTGAGCTCCGCCCACCTACGATTTCGTTCCGCATCTTAACGATGGTTAACTATTTTGTAACAATGGTCGGTGAGCATCGTTACAAAATAGTTAACAACTGTAGAACTGTGAAAAGTTAACGATCGTTAAAGCTGCAGTTAGCACCGCCCCGAAGTAAAGTTAACGACTGTTAACAATTGTAAGTTTGTGGAACGCAACCATTATAAATATTGTGTTTAAAAAGGTATGTTGCTTGATCTGTGTGAATACGCGTATATAATATTGTAGTTGTATGTTTTGTGTTTTTCTTTTTGTAATTTGCTCGTCATTTCCGGTGAAAATAAATAAATAATAATAATTAACTTTCAAATGCAGTTTGAATCTGCATAAATATGCGTCTTTGTCGAGTATGCTTCACATGCTCGATATGAGTTTAGTTTTGTGCCCTCGTTTGTTAAGATGTTTAATGCTGGGTTGATTTTTTAGTCTGCAAAATACTTATTAATTGTATTTATTGTACTTTTGTGTATGTTAATTTTGGCTCGTCGATTGCCATACATCTTTATTTTATGACAACAAAAACTAATAATCGGCTCTGTCCGTCGCATGTTTTTCGACTAAAGTGAACTGAACTGAATTGAATTGCGTATGTAATGTTGTAGTCAGGGCCGTATCCAGGGGGGGGTTAGGGGGTTCAACCCCTCCCCCCCCCCCCCCCGAAACATACAAAAATAATCATTTTTTATAGGCTTTTCCCTCTGATCTATGTCTTTTTTGTCCGACCCGCGGGACCCCCCCCCCCCCCCCCGAAATAAATTCCTGGATACGGGACTGGTTTTAGCTGTGTACATAGTCTTATGTTTTTCTTTTTGTAATTCTCTCGCCGATTCCGGCGGCAAGAAACAAAATAAAAATAAAAACTTTCAGAGGCAATTTGAACGGCAGAACAGGGCAACTGTGGTCGACGCTCCATCTGAGGTACCGTACTGTGAACACACACAGACAAGGAGAATAGTGCACTAACCTCACACTAGATGTCCAGCCGATGCTCCTGTCTCCTTCCATTTTACGATCCGTGGGTCACAATTGGGTGATATGAAATGAATTTACCTAGAGAAAACAGTGGATTAAAGGAATAGTTAAACAAAACAAAATTGCAGGTTCGCGGAAATATAACGGGGATTTGCTGGACTAGTGAATTTGTTCCCGAACTTTGAATCCGTGCGATATCCGTCGTCAGCCCAATGACGGAGTTTAACTGTTTTTTTACTTGTACCAGACCAATCTGGTTCCTTGTACCAGACCCATCTGGTTCCTGGTCACGATTGCAACAAACATTAGTTTCGACTGGAAAGGCCTTATAACATCATAGTCGCGGGAAATATCGTACCAGAGATGGGCGAATCCGAATTCGTCTTTTTGGCCGGATTCGAATCTTCTGCTTGTCAGGCCGGATCCGGACTTGGATTCCAGACCCTCAATCATATGAATCCGCTCAAATTACGTCTACATCCTTCCAGTTTCCATTTCCAATTTTCAGTGGGCTTAGGCAATCTATTTTTTCTATCTCCACCACCAACCATCCTCAGTCTATCACGTTATTCGATTACCTGATTTTGACCGACTATCTGATTCTTAAATTATAAACTACATGATTTGATTTTTGTCAAGGTCGGATTCGAATCGTCAGCATGAAATGGTGTATTCGGAATCGGATTCGTACCTAGCCCTGGATTCGGATTCGAATCCTCTCATGGTTGGATTCGCCCATCTCTGTGTCGTCCACACATCATTTATCGTAAAAAAAACTGACTGTCGTGGCTCAAGGGTACCCCATCCATTTTCGTTATCATTCCCAACAATGGTGTAAACACATACGCCATCTAGGCAATAAGTTCAGGTTATTGCCGATAGATGGCGTATGTCTCTAATCGTCTTTTTGAAATTGTTTGATGGATCAGCATCATCACGTCCGGTAGCCATGAAAGTCATCAACTTTACCATCTGTTGATACAAGGAGACTTTTTGTACATAGTAGCTGAGTGTACATTTACCTTAATGAGAGAGAAAGAGAAGAGTGCGCCTGAGCCCTAGGCTACCCAGGACATCCCTACCCCTCGTTTGTTAATTGGTTCTGAGAGTGATAAATTAAGGTCAGGCCCGCCGGTCTTCAGAAGAAAATCGCGCTATCAAGAAGGACCCAGTGACCCTGTTCAAGACCTATCCTTACCAACCACCCTCGAAACCACATCACTGACGTCGAGGCCGAACTCTTGTCTTGTCCAGAACTTTCTTGCCAGTCCATGAACACTACCTTGACATATTCTGAGAAAGCAATTCCATAGCAAGACCCGACAATACTGCGGCATAGCTAATATTTTCTCAATACTTCGATTCAACCGTGCGTTACCGGAGCCTCGTTTTTGTTGCAACAGCGCTGTCGCATCGCTGCTGCAGCACGTCTTCGCTTCTGCTCAAGATGCGTTTTTGGATTCACTGCCTGCACGATTTATTCTCGGATCAAGTTGCAGGGAAGCATGAACTTGGTCGGTAAGCAAGTCCGCGATTTTCGAGAAGTGCTGCCGTCTTTTTCGGAAGCACTGCAGTGCAAAAAATAATGTAGAGAGAATCAGCCCGGAAGCGGCCAAGAAGTGGGCCTGCAGCGTGCAACAAAAACGAGGCTCCGACTAAAGCGTCAATGCCGTGGCCGAATTTCTCAAACTTGTAAACCCATACCGTATTTCTATATTACTTTTGTACTACTCTGGATGTATAACATCTACTGTCCTCAGTTTCAATCACAATGGTCTCAGAGGACACAGCTTGAAAATTCGTGGTGAGAAATTCCGAAAAGACATTGGAAAATGGAGCTTCAAAAACCGGATAGTGGAGTACTGGAATAATCTCCCCGAAAATGTCGTAAATGCCGAAAATATCAACCAGTTTAAAGCAGGCGTGGATCGTCACCTGGCTGAAATTCAATTTAGTGTACACAGTGTCTCGAGAAATTAACAGAGGCGAAAGCCTTTTTACTGCAGTTATATTATTATATTATTACTGTAGCAACAACAGAGCTTTTCATCCGAAGGAAGAAATTTAAATAAATAAATACAGCTTCTCAAGTCGGTAATACATTTGTCCCTCCAGCCAAATAGTCAGTGCGAATGGTCGCTGGTTCGAGTCTTGGTGGTGCCTACCGTTTGGTTTGGGGCGAGGGTTATATAGCGTTTACACGGACAAAAATCCCGTCGAGTAGAAAGGAATTCCGGTCGACTCGAAAGGATTCCGTTCGTGAAGACGCCTAGAAAAAAAGTCTAGCGGGACGAGAATCCTTTCAAGATGAAAGGAATCCGGTCTACTTGAAAGGAATCTCGTCGGCGGCGCTGGTAAAAAGACAAAAAAAGTGTAGCCTGTTTGTGAGAGCAGCAGTCATCAGCAAGTCATCAGTGCTGTCATAAACGCTCTCAAAACATTTTTTATTGGCTAGTGAATTTATTCAGATTTTCTGGGTTGAAGAATTTATTTTTTCCCTCTGCCTGTAAACATAATCTTGTCACCAAGATCGGATTCTGTCGAAGTTTTCCTGTACTTGTAACGCTGCATACAACCCAACAAGTTTCATGAAAACTTTCGAAAAATTTCAACCAACTTTCAAATATCCAGAGGCGTATTCTCGCCGTTCCCCGAGGACTCCACTTGAGGAGTCCCCGCGTTTTTGTTTGTCCCGGGGACTCACTCCCCGTATTCTCGCGAGTCCCCACGGACGGGGAATGCTCAGATTATCATCACCATCATCAAAAAGGACTCCCTTTCAAATTCGGTGGGGAATCAATTTTTGCTGTTGTAGGTGCTATGTAAAATTAATTAAAAAGAATCAGAATAAAGAAAACCAAGAATGAAGTGGATCTAGACGAATTTTTTCAGCTGCATATTCATTTTTCCAACAAAACCCATTTTAGAAGCATTCCCAGTATTCTCGCTGTTTCTGTACGCGGAGTCCGCGTGGAGTGACTCCATCTATTCTCGCCGTTCCCTTCGATTCCCCGAGGAGTCCTCGGGGAACGGCGAGAATACGCCTCAGGTCTTATCCGTTTATAAGTAGTCAACTGAAAGACAAAAATGCTCTTCAGCCGGGATTTGAACCCCGGACCTCCGACTTTCAAGGCCACTAGTGCATTTGTGGTGTTTCCCAGCAAGACAAGGCAAAAGTCAACCCAGCTTCAAATGGGTACCCAGAGCCATCCAAGGAAATGCACGGAAAGCGTCAGATGATTGGCCCTTAAGCACGCACCACACTCCCGACAGAAGGAGATCTATATCAGGTGGAGATCTATCCCGACTATAAGGAGATAGGCCCCTGCGCTATGCGAGCCTTCACTGGTTTGCATCCGAAAGTTTGCTTTTTTTTGTCGTTAATAAATTTGTATGCTGAATGCCCGAGTTGGGTGGGTCCAGAGATGGGCGAATCCGATCATGAAAGGATTCGAATCCGAATCCAGGGCTAGGTACGAATCCGAATCCAGATCCACCATTTCATGCTGAGGATTCGAGTCCGACCTTAGCAAAAATAAAATGATGTACATAGGTTATGACAAGCACTGATATCTAAGGTATGAGATAACGTGATAAATTACTTAGGATGTTTGGTGGTGGAGACCAAAAAGTTGAATTGCCTAAGCACACTGTGTAAAAATTGGGAAAACGGAAACTGGAAGAATGAAGTCTAGGAACTTGAGCGGATTCGTAAGATTTAGGGTTTGGAATCCGAGTCCGAATCCGAATCCAGCCTGACAAGCAGAAGATTCGAATCCGGATTCGAATCCGGCCAAAAGGACGAAACCTGGACTCGAATCCGGATTCGGATTCGCCATCTCTGGGTGGGTCTGGATTTTGCTTGCCCAACGCTCGAGCCTGTTCCGGTTCAAACGGGAACGTTTATTTTAGTATTACTGGTTCTTTGTAACACTGGTCTCGAAAACAGACTCACCTCTTGGATGATCTTGCATCCCTTGACAGGTCCGATTTGTCCGAACAGAACCAGGATCAACTCCTCAGTGACGCTTGGGTCCAAATTTCCGACGTACCTATAACAAGAAATGAAAAATCAAGGCGGGTGATATAGAAGAATAGAAGAAATAGAAGATTATCACATCCTTATGTGTGAAAGAGTTGTCAGCGGACATTGAAGATTCCGGCAAACTTTTCGTTGGGTGACGGGAAAACTCGGCAGGGCTGAAAAAGCGCTAAGAATTCGTAGTTACGAAGCGAGACAATGGAGAAAGGTGCGGATTTAAGAAGCTTATAATTCCGTATGGGAGCTAAGTATTTTATAAAAGGCAGAATAAGCAAGAGTGGTCCTTTAAGTGCGTGAATAAAATTTCATCATCATCATCAGACTTTGTCTCAAAACCTAACAGCTAAAAGAGTAATAACAGAAAGTTTATTCAAAACCCAACACACTAAAAGGGTCATAACAGACATATTCTCATAACATTTACCATAAGAACGCACAAACCTGTGTTATCATTATCAAACTACTGACAGTGCAGAGGTCCCCTTTGGGATTTGACGACAATACCAGAGTACTGACGGTTTGCTGGTAGTCGTCAAAAGTGTTGTCCAGTGCGTAATAAAATTTCACATCATCAACCTCAGAAAAGAGCAACTTTATTGCAGTCGGGAAAAGGGTACTGAAAAGAGATCTTCAAGGGGTCTGTCGTCCTAGAAGTCAAATTGACTTTAGGTGAAGAAGAAACTTGCTCCCGCTAGGAATATGGTCGGTGCAAAGAGAACTGAGGTGTGCCCATCTAGTCGTGACTCACTGAATAATTCTTTCATTTTTACATAATTAGTTATATGTGAAATAGGCTTGTTCTATTATTGTACCGAGTTTTTGTCATTCACCCTTGTGTCTCAAACTTCAACCCTCCATTTATACTTATTTTGTACAGAAGCGTAAATTAAAACCTTGAACCTGACAGAAAGGGGTCAGATTGCTTCCTGCAGAAGGCAGGTGATGAGGATTCCCAAGATGCGGCCCTCTCCATCCATCACTGAGCCAGCGCACGACAGGATTACCTTTCGCTGGCAAGTGCGATTTAAGGTAATCAATGTATAGATATATGAGGCTGAGCAGATCACAGACGAGCAGTATGCAAAAGCAACTCCAGACTCGGGATGAAGACGTTTGACACGTCTCCGCACGAAAACTACCAGGAATGAAACAAAAATAACACACAAGCTAGCAACTACAATGTTTGAGATATAAGAAACAAAACTAAACCTCCATATCCACTTTAAGAATCAAGAAGCACTTACAGGGTACGAGGGTTGTCTTCGTTCATGTTCATCATCTACAGAAGAAGAACCAAGATTAGGACTAGCATACAAGAATCATAAAAATACACTGTAAACCAAAACGAACATTCGTCAAATCAAGTAAATTAAGACGCTAAGTTCCGGTACAAGAGGGACCTGACCTCGTTTTTAAACTATCTCAATTTTTGCTGTGAAAATGTTAACATGAGATGTACTTGCTGTCCTGACAGTCAACAGGCAAAATGTGACTTTTTTGAACAGTCATGTGTCCAAAAATAATCAAATCCTGTGCCTTTTATTCGTTCTGAAGTTGCTTTGAAAAGCGATTTTCTGGCTATTGACTTTGCTAACTGTACCTTTTTCATCATTTTGTTGTCAATCGAGGTAGAGTTAGAATGAAGGGACCTTGTTTGAAAAGAAAAATATGTTTAACTAGAAATATTGAAGAAATATTTATTTATCCATTATGTAAACCATTCAATTGCTTCAATCTAGTATGTTTGTCATATCTGTTGGTTCCTTTTCAAGCCAGATTGATGATTCTGAAGGAAAGACTTCTCTTGAAATTTGAAATCTTGCCTGAGGTTGGATATCCCTCCTGTACGACTAAACAGCTTCCTACCAATGCTTCTAAATCAGTTTAAAATACATGCTGCTTTGAAAGTCACTTATCTATAATGCCAATTTCATACATTTATTATTCCAGGCAACTACTGTTCAGTGATGGAACTTCCCTTATGCTAAAAACATCTGATGGAGTTCTAAGGGTTTTTAACTCATCACCATTAAAGCATATAAAACTGAATGTCCAAAATAGAATACTCTGATATAAATTTCTGTGTTCTAATAGAATACTTACTTCTGAGTTCGAACTAAATAGCAGAAGAACCATGCATAAAAGTCACAAAAATCCACAAAGCTGGTTCTGTACTGGAGGAGTACCTGACCTCATTTTTAATGTTAAAGTGAAATGTACATGCTGTCCTGACAGTCCAGAGGCAAAATTTGACTTTTTTCAACATTCCAACGACATCCAAATTCTGTGCTTTTTCATTGTTTTGAAGCTGCTTTGAAAAAGGGATTTTCTGGCTATTACCTTTTTCATCATTTTGTAAAGGTGTATTCTTGATGTGACCCAAGGACTCCACTTGAGGAGTCCCCACGTTTTTGTTTGTCCTGGGGACTCACTCCCCATATTCTCGCGAGTCTCCACGAACAGGGAATGCTCTGATTATAATAACCACATCAAAAAGGACTCCTTTCCAGATTCAGATGGGAATCAATTTTTGCTGGTGTTGGTAAAATGTAAAATTAATTAAAAAAATCAGAACAAATAAAACCAAAAATAAAGTGAATCCAGAATGATTTCGTCAACTACTTATTTTATTTATTCAAACAGTGTTTACAACGGATATGTCAGCTACGATTCTTCATCAGCTTGATGAAGAATCGTAGCTGACATATCCGTTGTAAACATTGTTTGAATAAATGTTTCAAAGTCAGCTTGGGCTCAAAGAATATTTACTTATTTTATTTTCGGACAAAATCTATTTTGTTATCGTTGTTTTTGGTATGATTAATCAGCAAGAAGTGACTCCCTCTATCTTGCTGTTCCCTTCAGTTCCCCGGAGTCAGGCCTGGGAGTGACCTAAGGCTAAAATATATATAGGATATAGGATTTTTCACATCAAAATATAGGACAATATAGGATAAAAAAACAGCTTATTTGGATGAAAAAATCTCATGACCCCATCTTCTGCAAAATAACAAAGGACGATTCTGGTGAAACAAAAAACATAGTATCCAAGACGAGAGACTTTGATGGGTAGGTTTTATCCATGAACAGAGATCAAATACAAAACTAAAGAACTACGAAAACACTACTGATTGAACAGAGATCAAAGACAAAATTAAAGAACTACGAACACACTACTGATTCATGAAAAATTCAGAAAAGGACCAGAAAACCACACAACCGCGTCAAACTGAGTGTCAACAGCGCATTCACTGTGTCACTGTCATGCAGCCTCAATGAATACCTTCATTCTGTTCTGACCATAGTGGTCAAAACTCAGAATCATAAGGTAGCAACACTACTTTCCAAAACTTTTTGCACCTCTGTCCCGTGCACTTCTCTTTGCTGATCACATAGTAAAAATTTGAGATAGGTTTCTCTTGTTCATCTTTTCTTTGTTATTAAAAACGGTCGATTTTCTCAGCGTTTGCTTGGAAGTCCCAGGCAAGTTTATTTAAATTGCACCAGTCGCATTTATTTGAATGAGGTGAGCGTAACCAGGTGCGTCACAAGTGCATTTTCGTGTGTGTGTGTGTGTGGGGGGGAGCTATATTTTTAACTGACAAAATGACAACCCGAGCTTTAAATTATCAACCACAAAAAATATGAAGTACAAACACTAAAAGACAGCCCGAAAGATGATTAGAGAGCTACTAGGCATCTTTGACAGTGCAAAACGGGTACGTAGCTAATCTTACTATACCTATATTGACTACATTTACAAGTTCATTTTCCAACTTGAGCCTGAAAGGATCTTTGCCACGAAGGGCTGGAATATAGCTCTAAAAAATTCAGCTAACATATCCATTTTGAGCTATCAAATATGATCGCAGCCAGCCTGGGCTGAAGGAATATCTATACTAGGCCTCGCTTTTGCGAATACCACTTGGACTATACTGGAGTATATCGCCCGACACGATCCAGCAGCAGCTTCCAACCACTATAACAAAGTCAAGAGAAACTGAAAGCCGCCGGCGAAATTTTCAAGTTCGCATTACCTTTTCCAGCAAAATTCAACTGCTTCCTATTCTGGCACTTAATGTGGATCATATCCCAAAATCCCAAGCTTTTCCAGAAACTTTATCACCAGAGGAAGCGACGCCCCGGCAGCATTTCCTAGATATTGTTGGCTATCCAAGAATATGTTAAAATGAGCGCAGCACGCGATGTTTTTTTTAATCCACCCATTGCCCATGCAGATTCTACCTTTAAATGTTTTCCAAAGCCCAAGCCTAAAACAAGCTAAAACAACACCTAAATGACGCGCCCTTCCATAAAATAGAGAATACTACGAAAGGCGTTGGCTACTACTACGCCTCAGATCTCGAAGTCTGCTACAGGAATTAAAAAAAAAACCTAACAGCGGATGCAAAATGTAGTGAAGTAGTGTAGTGAAAAATCAGCAGAGTCAGCAATGACACGAATGATTTGAAGCAGTGCCATTTTAGGACAAAAAAGTACTACTTTCGCGAAATAGTAGACTATTAAACAAGACCAAAGGTTCCGATGGGATCCCAACAACTGAATATTTGATGCAGACAGTTGGGATCTTTGTGCCGACCGGTTATGTATAAAACTCAAGTTCAGATATACCTCTACAAGCCATATCTATTTTGACGATACTGATCGAAATTTCCTGCTTTACTTCTGCCTAATTTCCGGCGTCGGCCGAATTCCGAACAAACTACCATACTTGTCTAGAAAAAAAAAGAAAGTTCAGAAACGAATTTAGTGTACCTCCTTAAAGAACATCTAATCAACTTCAAGTAAAACTTTTACTCCGGGTAGAAAATTCTTTTCACAAAAGTGTGAAAACTAATTCATTAACATGTCTTCTTACCCCTAAATCGAACATCTAATCAACTTCAAATTAAACTTTTACTTTTAACAAACTTTCCGGTTTTGGCCGAATTCCGGGCGAACTACTTGCCCGGCGAGAAAATGGTTTTCACCATCGTGAAAACACCATCTTCCGACCCCCAAATCAAACATATAGCCAACTTCAAATAAAACTTTTACTTTTAACAGACTTTCCGGTTTCGGCCGGATTCCGGGCTAACTACTTGTCCGGCGAAAAAAAGGCTTTCACCATCGTGTTATGCATGTCTTCTTACCTCTAAATCGAACATGTATTATTTTATTATTTATTCTGTGGGGTAGGCCAGACACTCCAGCCGAAACTCAGGCCACAAATGGCCCATTGTCTCAATCCCCCAATTCACAATTGATGGCCATCCATCACTCTATAATACAATTGATGAAAATATCACTCTACCAAAACAATTGGTAAAAAAAACATCACTCATTCTACCGCTTTTTTCGCGTTCTTACCTTAAAACCTGTCTAGCCTCCCTGTCAACTGAAGGTACCTGGACAGTTCCTTTAATCTGGCTTTCCTCACTACCTCGTGGAAATCAACATTCGGAGAGTGGAAAGCTTCCAGACGTTGCCTTGTCCATGCTGGGCACTCTTGGACAAAGTGGATATTTGTCTCTTCATCTACTCCGCATTTGTTACATATTGGAGACCCAATTTTTCCTGTATTTGAATTATGTTTTCCAAGGTTTCCAATTCCAGTAACAACCTGGATGATTCCCCGGATTTCATCTTTTTTCATGGCGATTAGTCTTCTTGTCAGCGCCTCGTTGCACGTGGGTATTAAACTTCGCGTGGCTCGACAGTCGACGCGGTTTTTCCACGTTTGGTCTACCTGTTTTTTCATCCATTCCCGGATTTCGGTTTTCCACCTACTTCCCGAGATGGGAATGAAGGGCTCAGGTCCATAGGTAACTCTTTTGGTAGCTTCCTTTGCTAGTGCATCGGCTTCCTCGTTCCCTGGGATACCAGAGTGTCCCGGGACCCACATCAAAGTGATTTGATTTCCATTATTTGCAACTGCATTAATCTTATTAAAGCATTCCATCTCCAAAGGCTGTTTGCTTTTCGGGGTTTCAAGTGCTTTTAAGCAGGCTTGATTATCCGAAAATACAAAAATCTCTTCATTAACAGCTCCTTTATCTAGAAGACTATCGATAACTTGCAGAATAGCGAACATCTCAGCCTGGTAGACTGACGAGAACTCCCCCAGGTGAGTGAACAGCCTCTCTGGCTCTACATTTGTTTTGAACAGTATAGATGCTGCTCCCGTCATCTCATCAAATCGCGAGCCGTCAGTGTAGCATCGGATCACTTCTGGATTAGTTAAACTTTCCAGAAATCGTAATGTCTCGGACCTTGTCTCAATTTTCACTTCAAAGCTCTTCCCACTTTTCATCGTAGTAATAGTTTGATCTTTAGGCATGTTCAGCACTGGCAGCTCATTCATCCATTTATTGCAAATATCCAAATGGCTTCTCTTACTGATCTGATTTCTCTGGCACCATGTGCCTTGGATCTCAAGTCGGACTCTCGTCCTTAGTGCTTCCCCTCTGAGCCAAATCTCAAGGGGAGTTAATCCGAGCAGCATTTCTAGTGATGCTGTGGCGGTCCCTGGGAAACCTCCACTAATCATCAAGCATGCTAATCTTTGTACCCTAACCAGGGGCATCATATGCGAATCAATTTTTGTGCTTCCCACCCATATTATGCAAGCATAAGAAATCATGGGCCGGATTATAGCAGTGAACATGTAATCAACTTCAAATAAAACTTTTACTTTTAACAAACTTTCCGGTTCTGGCCGGATTCCGGGCGAACTACTTGTCCAATGACAAAATGGTTTTGACAATCGTGTTCAGCATGTCTTCTTACCCCATCTAATCTAATCAACTTCAAATAAAACTTTTACTTTTAACAAACTTTCCGGTTTTGGCCGGATTCCGAGCGAACTACTTGTCCGATGACAAAATGGTTTTCACCATCCGTGTTCAGCATGTCTTCTTATCCCATAATCTAATATCACATTATCCGTTTAAAAATATTGCACTTGCCCCTTAATTTAAACACCCTCACCCACCCCTAAAGGTAGGGCTACAGAGCCCATCTACGAACCTGACCTTACTGTTGACCCAAAGAATCCTCACACGAAGTTTCATCAAAATATCTCATTCCCTTCGAGAGTTATAGCGCGCACAGACGGACAGACGGACGGATGGACAACTTTTGCGACGTCATAGGTATCCCTCTACTTACGTTTTGGGATCCCAAAAAGTACTACTTTCACAGAAAGTATTCAAAAGTACTATTTGATCAAAAAGTACTAAAAGTAGTCTTTTCGTACTACCCCTGGCAAACCCAGCGCAGACGCCAAATTTTAAATTTCATGCCACGCAGCGTTGCCGCAACTGATGGAAACAAAAATTCACAAGGGAAATATACAGACGAAATAGAAAAATATTTTTGCAGAAATATTAATTTACTTCGACCTTTGCCCAGTTTTGGCCTGGTTTTGGCAGAATTAACTTCGAAATTTACGAAATAAACAGCAAAAGCTGAAATATAGGAGAATATAGGGTTTTTGACTCAATATAGTATATTATAGGACAAGTTTTAAAATATAGGATATATAGGATATATAGCTCTCACTCCCATCCCTGCCCGGAGTCCTCGGGGAACGGCGAAAATACGCCTTAAGACACTGCAAGTAATCTGAGCTAAGGTTAGAATGAGATGATCTTGTTTGAAAAGAAAAATATGTTTAACTAGAAACATTGAAGCAATATTTATTCATCCAATATGTAAACCATCAATTAGCTTCAATCTAAGGTAAAACACTGAAATTCGAACACATCGCAATTAGGACATGTTGGTCGAATATTTCAAATCCAACGTTTTCTTTCGTCTCTCACGGCGAAGAGTTAGCACTTGCAACAAAAACGTAATAGCCATTAGTTGCAAGAACCAAAAACTCGAACGCTGCAGTTTTAAAGCAATGCTGTAAAAATTCGGTGAGGGAAAATTCAACTAAAAGGTATGCCAAATTTTACTTTTTAGTTGTTTTGAAGTGGTTCCGTAGAGCGAAAATTTGCCGGGAAAAGGTCAGTGCTTCTGTTGAAGGTGGCGAATGTAACTAAGTTGCTAGAATTTGTAAATGTTGCACTGATTGAAGTGGTTCCGTAAAGCGAAAATTTGCCGGGAAAAGGTCAGCGACGGGAAAAGGTCAGTGATTGCGATATATTGTGTCATTAGTTTTGCTTGGATAGTTATGCAATAAATACTTATTCGGACACAGTATTTGACAACATAAAGCTATTCCGACAGTTGTATTGTGTCTGTTCACGACTAAAAGAATAACAAGCAAGTGTTCGACCATAAATTCAATTCGAAAACCGTAAATTCAATTCGAACTGCTTGTCTGTACAAACAACCAATCGGATTACGATTACGAATCAGGGGCAAAACTCAAACTCTTTAATCATCTTTTTCTTCCTCAAACAGCCTACTCTCACCGTTCACCCGAGACTCCTTGGGGGTCCAAGGACCAACCCATTCCTTTCATCGGGACTTTTTGAGTCCCGAGATGGTTAGCGATCGGACCTTTTTATGCAGACGATAACCGAGATGGTTATCGTTCAGACATTTTGGTGAAAGTATAATAGCTGTTCGAGATGGTTACTCTCTGTTTGAACACAAAAGCAGAGGGGCATCCCTTCCTGGACAGAAAGCTTTTATTCTTGTAGGAATAAAACCCCGGGAGAGGCTCAGAAAACATCCGACATTCTGCTTTTTCAATGAACCTAATTCGCAAAAAGATACCCGCAATGCTGTCCTTGCAAACATCAAAGAAGAAAGAGAATGTAAATATCTGTCTGAATTTCAATGTTTTACCTTGGTCTGTTTGTCTAGGGTTTCTTTTCAAGCCAGATAAATTATTCTGAAGGAAAGACTTCTCAGGAAATTAGAAATCATGTCTGAGGCTGGATACCCCTCCTGTAATTTAGTACTTGTGGAAGACTGGAGCAAGACGAAAGCTCAAATCAAGTTTGTTATCTTTCTTTTCCATTAGCCTAGTGGCAACAGATCATTTTATAAGAGAGACGAAAACAAGAGTGACAAATCTAGAATATTGTCCAAAAAGGCATACTTCTACTGCACAAACCGTAGGCATAGCCTAGCTGCAACATTTCGTGAATTCCAAAACTGCACACCTTAGCCTCGGCTGAATCAAGGCTACTACAAATTCAAGAACTACAACTTACATGCATCATAAAATTCAGTGAGGGTTCCGAACAGAAAATATATAAAATATGATCTAAATTTGATTTCTGAAGCGAAATTCACTGAAATTCACACAATTCAATTGCTTCACCGGCACTACTCTTTACTTCTGTGGCGTGTTCTTTGGGTTAGTGGCGATGGCCTCTTGGCGGGAATTTGAAAAGGCGATCATAGAGTAGAAAAGCAGAAGAACAACCAGAAAATAACAAAAAAGTTAAATGGAGAAAAAGCCTTGGAAGGAGCTGGCTTTAAGAGACAAGAAGATAATTTTGGACAAGTTGAAGCTTTTAGAAAAGCAGTCGACCATGGTGAGTGGTAGTCCACGAGAGTCAAAACTGGGAAGCCGTTAGACCAGAACATTGTTTCCGCGCCATCTGTGGTGCAATAGAGGTATGAATTTTAGGCGCTATTTAGTCTCGAGACGGTGCAGTTTTCGGCTTTTAATTGATACAATAAATGACGGCAGCAACTTTCGGTAAGGTCTCAAACGGGAATACAGTACAGTGTTTCTCGGACCGTTTCAACTACACAATCGGGTCTCTGCCTCTGTGGCTGTTTACTCCTGGCCATTGGTAAATCTGTAAGAATGTTGTTTGACTGAAGGCGTATTGTGGCCGATCCCCGGGAAGTGGGACTCCTGGGAGAGTCTGGATTCTGGGGGAACGGCGATAATAGGTGGAGGCACTCCGCCTATGGAAAACAACGAGAATACGGGGAATGCCTCCAAAAGGAATTTGGTTCAAAAAAAAACTCTCAGAAAACGTAATTAGTTTGTAAAGGTTATAGTCATCTTCATTCCCACTTCAGTTTATTCTGATTGTTTCACTTAATTTAATAATCCTGTTGTTTACAAACAAAAAATTCATAGCCTTAATGAAATAGATGCCACTTCTCTCAAAATCTTTCTCATCCCATAGCTAGACAAAATACTGATCTCAGAAATTCTTTTTCACCATCCCCAATATCTGTTTTTTTTTAAAACCTACAGCACCAGCAACTCCCAAAATCGATTCCCCGCCGATCTGAAAGGGATTCCTTTTTTATGATGGTGATGATAATTGTCGGTGGGGACTCGCGAGGATAAGGGGATTGAGTTCCTGGGACAAACAAAACGCGGGACTCTTCAAAAGGAGTCCTCGGGGAACGGCGAGAATACGCCTTAGGTCCGTTAACTGATTATTTTCTATCCTGATTTCCCGGACTACCGGATGTCTTCTAACCCCTATATCGACATCCCAAACCGTTATCCAACTCCATTGTTCCTAGTGGGTTGCGTTATCGCCGGATTCTGTCCGAACTATTACTATTATGACCCGGGCGAGGCCTAGTCTATTCCTGACTGGTGCTGGGCGATATTTGGATTTTCGACATATCGATATTTTCACTTGCGATAATCGATGTATCGATATTTCTTTACCATGTTACGCTAATGGATACGTCTTATTTTGCCAAATTTAAGAACAAGATTGTCGTTAAATAGCATATTGCATCAACTCAAACTCCGAATAAATAAGAACTGAATTACGGAAAACATATTTCTCCAGCTTCGGATATATAAATGTATGTTATGTTGGATTATTTGCAATAGTTATCAATGAACAAATATCGTTTTTGATATCGATATTCGATAGCGATATTTGGTCAGATATATCGATATATTGTTATCGGTATCGAATATCGCCCAACACTCTTGACTTGAGACGCGAGGAAGGATGGAAGTAAGATTGGGCGAAGAGGCTTGCCAGGGTTGGAAAAAAAGAAATGTAAATTAAATACGCATATATATTGTTAACAAATTAAACAACACATCAATAAAATAAGAAAGAACTGACAAATTTATGGATATTTCATTTGTTAGTACTAGACTAGAGATCGTAGATATTATAAGAGCCACCGAATGGATAACCGAAATGGATAATGGAGCCACCGAATGGATAAAATGATTGTATATATTTAGTAAATAAAAGTCCTGTGTTACTGTAATTTTATTATGTGATGTGTTAAATCACGAATTAAATAAATTGACTGATAATATATATTTATATTATATATTCTACTTTGTGTATTTACTCATACTCCGCTGTTATCCAAAAAGCGGGTCACAAATAAATAAATAAAATAAATGAAGATCGGAAAAGAGATCGCAGAAAGTTTACTGACTCGGTCGAGTTCTTTCTCCCCAGTCCCGTACACTTGACCCCGCGGCCAAGTTGGTCTGAGTCGGAATATAATACGACTGTGCAAATCTTCAGTCTTCGATCTGTAAGTTACCAGCGCTGCCAGATTATCTGACCAGCCCGGAAACGAACTGGAAATGAAATGGTGTATCAGACTGTGTTTTTGCCCTTATTTCGACATTATCTGACCTCGGACAAAGATTCTACTCCAACATTATAAGTTTTTTTGCTGGATTGCGGCCGACAAGAAGAGTTCAAATCGGCAGACTTCTTGCCTTGGTTTGTCAAAGAACAGTTTCACAAATGAATGCTGGTTTTGATTTGACTAAACCCTTGAAATGAGATTAAGGTCGCTTATTTAAAGCCAGGCCTCACATTCCAGATTTTCCTTCCGGATTCCAGACAATCGTTTTCGTCGAGACTGATCTGGAAGGTGGAGCCAGGAAAAAAACGTCTGGAAGTCCGGGGTGTTGGATGTACCAGATTCCGGATGTTTGGAAGGTGCCATAAGGCGTATTCTCGCCGTTACCCGAGGAGACCTCGGGGAATCGAAGGGAACGGCGAGAATAGAGGGAGTCACTCCACGCGGACTCCACGTGAAGAAACAGCGAGAACACGGGGAATGCTTCCAAAATGGATTTTGTTCGAAAAAAAAATATTCAGTTGGCGAAATTAGTCTGGATCCACTTTATTTTTAGTTTTGTTTATTCTGATTGTTTTTAATTAGTTTCACATTGCACCAACCACGAGCAAAAATTGATTCCGCTCCGAATCTGAAAAGGAGTCCTTTTTGATGATGGTGATGATGATCGGAGCATTCCCCATCCGTGGGGACTCGCGAGAATACGGGGAGTGAGTCCCCGGGACAAACAAAAACGCGGGGACTCCTTAAATTGAGTCCTCGGGTAACGGCGAGAATACGCCTATAGAGGCAACCCGTCCGAGAGAATATGCAAATGTAGGAAGAAAAGGGAAAGTGATCGACAGTTGTGACTGGGATGCAAGAGATATTTGAAATGTAAAAGGAACATCTAGAAAATGTTGAAGAATAGCAAATTTAGTTGTCCTCATTATCATGAAAATCTCGAAGGGTTGGCTTGACTATGCGGAAGCCCCGAAAGTCTGGGAATCTGGAAGGTGAAGCCTGCTTTTAGCTAGTTAGTAGACAAACGCCGTTACTAGTCCTATTCTCCAGTTCGAGCGTAGTTGTATCGAAGAACAGAGAGCATGTTTAGGAGCGTGTTCCATCCTACTTACCGTAGTTACTACGCATGACGTCACGAATTCTGGCTTTTTTCCGTCAAGGCTGGAACGATTTTTCTATTTTCCAGCAGGATATCATGCCACGGGCGAATCCGACCAATCACGTTGCAGAGATGCGTAGTTACTACGCTTACCACGCTCCCGAGCATGGTAAGCAAATAGTAACTATTAGTTACTATTTCGAGAAGGTTGGAACGGTCAGCGTAGTAACTTTTCGTGAGGATGGAACGGAAATAGTAACTAATGGTTACTATTGGTACGAGGGTGGAACACGCTCTAGATAGCGGTCAAAACCCGCTTTTTGCCGAAAAACTCTGATCGAGCATGGTTGTTTTGAGAGTTTGGAACGGGAGCTATTCTGCTCTTAATGCCCGGGCCACATCCAGTCACATCTGTACGTAATTTGGTTCGTTAGTTTGGTTATTTCCCACTCTTACGTTTCGTCCTGTTCACACCTGGAACGAAGGAATTCAAGAGACTCTACCACCATCATCACTCAAAGGTAAACATAACTGGTTAAAGTCAGTGACTCTGGTCTCTGATTGGTCCAAACACTCCAAAGATAACGTTTCAAAATGGCGGAGATGGACTTTTCCATCTTGACTACCTTACGCTCGACCTTACGTTTTCAGCGTTTTTTCTTCCCAGCTTTGACCGACGGTCTTATTACCAGGTGTGACTATAGTGGGGCCCAGGTATAACAGTTCTTTGTTCTAGAAAGACATTCAGGGCATTGAAGCTCTAACTGAGAGATGGCGGGCAGCTGGGAAAGCAGCGCTGAGAGATCTCTATGCGACAGCCAGAGAAAGAAACCCGGATCAGCCAATCACAGTGACTCAACTTTGTGAACATCTTGGAATAGATGGCGTACTGCTCGATGCAGCAAAGATGGACGAGGAGAATGAAGACGATTCATAAACAATTCCCTCTATTGTACATTTTTTTGTAATAACACAACGAGTTTTAGCATATTAAGTATTCCTTCGGACTGAGTTGACTACGAACCGCAATCCATGGAGTTTGGTCACATTTGGCTCATTTCCTGGCTTTTTGGGTTGCAAAAGTAGAAAAAAGAAAAAGATACAACTAATTCTGAATGTTGTCGTTTTAAATTCAGGAGATCAATTAGAGCAAAACAGCGTGTAGTTTTGTTACAGGAACCCTGATTGACCCCTAATTGTAGTCTGCTCATTATCCCCAAGCTGCCACAAGGCCAATCAAATCTCACGGCCCCTAGGGATTTTCAGTTGTTTGTGGAATAGGCGGTTTTTTTAGCCCCGTGTGACCAAGCTCTAAACGGATAGTCGGCTGTGATTTTATTTCGGCCCTTCTAGGAAAGCGTCTTTTACAGGTTGTGGCTAAAAAGCTGCTATAGGCTAGCATGAACTTTGGACCAAATGTGTACTATGATCTGGCCAAGATGGAGAGTCGAGATAGAATCTCAGCGGACTAAACCGTTAGGACCTGTAAATCTGTCAGCCGGTGGTGCGAGACCTTTCTGAGCCATTAGTTGCGTTTCTGCAGATACCATGATATCTGATATCACGGTCAAAAGGCGTTTTTGCAGTTACCGTGGTATCTGGCAAGGTACCGTGCTATCTGATTTCCAGGTACCACGGTAACGGAAAAAACGACTAGTTGTAGATCTAGTTACCGTGTAACAGATACAATGTTATCTACAAAAACGCAACTCTAGTTGCAGATCTTGTTACCGTGTAACAGATACAATGGTATCTGCAAAAACGCAACTATTGGTGTGCAAGCTCTGTCGCGCTGTGCAAAACAGATGGTATACGAGGCCTCGAGTGTAGCACCCACTCAGTATCTCGCGGATTTGGTGCAGGGCCGATAGACAGGGTATTATCCGTTCTTGGTAGTATACCTACTTGTGCTTGTGTCAGCCCGATGAAAGATTTATCTCGAAACAGCAGTATGAAGTTGTACGAAATAGTAGCATGCAGCACAAACTGATGCTACTATACGCTCGTATGTCACGGCTACCGCGTTACTGCATGCATACTATTAGCGAGACTGGATGCTACTGTAGCAAGACAGGATGCTACTCGATACTACTGGTTAAGGTTGGCCCAGTCTGAGACACAATAGATGATAGTATTATTTATTATTACATGCAACTTTTCGTACAACTACGCAGGCTACACATTTTTCATCGGAGGACGTACGCTGTGCAGCTGCGGACGAATTTATGCCATTAATCTCGGTCCTTTATGAAGGACACGCAGAGTCGAATCCAGAGGCTCATTTTTGTTGCCGCATCGCTGCTGCAGTACTGCTTTGCTCTAACAATCGTACTGGATTTTCTGTCTGGACGGCAGCAGAAGGTATTTGCCCTCCACGAAGAAGACACCGACTCCGACTGGAGTAACATTACCTGCGGGGCCCCACAAGGCACCAAACTTGCAGGCATAACATTTCTCGCTGTGATCAACTACATCCCGATGGAAAATTTGTAGCCTGCGTAGTAGTACGAAAACGTTGCATGTAATACTATGTAATAGCAAAGAATAATATCACTTAATGTGCCTCAGACTGGTCCAATCTTATGTATCCAGTAGCATCCTGTCTTGCCATAGTAACCTCCAGTCTTGCTAATAGTACCATATAGTAGTATGCAGTAACACGGTAGCCTTGAAGTAGAAGCATGTAGTAGCATCGTTAGTACTGCACGCAACTTTTTCGTACTACTTCATAGTACTATTTTGAGATAAATTTTTCATCGGGATGTTGAGCGAGCACGAAGACAGGTATAAATTTGTGGACGACTTATCCCTCGTGCTTGCTTACCTACTTGAGGGTAACGCTCCTATAGCGCAGTTTGCTGGTGAAATTTTTGACGAACTAAATTCCCAGTGTAACGAGTCCAATTTTACCATCAACGCCGCCAAGTCAAAAATCCTTCGGTTAAACCACCTAAAAAGAGACTTTACCCCCCCCCCCCCCCCCCCTCCGAAGTCCCTTTTCCTGTCGTGTCAGAAGTGAAGATACTCGGAGTCATTTTCTCCAGAGACTGTTCCTTCGCCGCACATGTTGACAGTGTAATTAGGAAGGGTAACGCCTCCCTCCAAACACTGTCTAAAATGCGTAGGCTTCGGTTGCGATGTCAATAGTCTCCTCGGTGCCTATCTTTGATATGTGCGACCAGTCTTGGAGTATGCTTGCCCTGTGTGAGGCCCTTCAGCACTACACACTACTCACCTGATGCACGACCTAGAGTCAGTGCAGAAATGGGCAGTCAGGATTATCCTGGGTTGTACAGACATCCCTTCCCAAGAAGCACTCAATAAACTTAACATCCAGTGCCTAGAACAAAGATTGTGCGAGCTCACCATGAGGTTTGGAAAAGCATTGCTTTCAAACCCAACTCATCGAGACATCCTACCCGCAGACGCCCCACCAGACAGAAACTCAAAATGACCCCCATACGTGCGCGGACAAACCGTTAATCAATCAATCAATCAATAAATTTATTGCCCAAAATACACACATGGTGTAAACACGGAGTAAATACAAAGAGAAAAAAAGAAGAAAAAGCAGCCCAATTCGTTTGTGCCCTTTTTTACGTTTTTGTTTAACAGTGCCTAGTTTGTGTATGTAATGTTTTGCAACTGCAAATTAGCCAAGAGCTACGAAAGTTGTATAATAAACCGCTCTCTCTCTCTCTCTGCACTAGATGCGTCTTTGGATTCACTGCCTGCACGATTTCTTCTTGGTTGAAGCAGCAGAGGCGTTTCTAGCCAAAATGTTTGGGGGGGGGGGGGACGAGGCATTTACCGACTGGCTGGTAATTTTTTCGACTTTTTCTGCAGAAAAAAACTACTGTTTTCAACAACAAAAATGACATTTTTGAAAAAAATCGACTGATTTTCAGAAAAATCGACTATTTTGACGAAAAATCGACCAGTTTTCCAAAAAAACGACTATTTACATGAAAAAAATCAACTGTTTACCGAAAAATCGCGGCGCTTTGCGCCGTCTCGGTTATTTTTTACCGACTGGCCGACAGCATTGGAGGGCCCCCCCCCCCCAGTCGTGACGCCCCTGTGAGGCAGCACCTTGCAGGGAAGCTCCCGATGAAAAATTTATCTCAAAATAGTACTATGGAGTAGTACGAAAAAGTTCCATGCAGTACTAACGATGCTACTACATGCTTCTACTTCAAGGCTACCGTGTTACTGCATACTACTATATGGTACTATTAGCAAGACTGGATATTACTATTGCAAGACAGGATGCTACTGGATACTACTACATAAGATTGGACCAGTCTGAGGCACATTAAATGATAGTATTCTTTGCTATTAAATAGTATTACATGCAACGTTTTCGTACTACTACCATACTTCTACGCAGGCTACAAATTTTTCATCGGGCTCGGACTTGGTCGGTAAGCAAGTCCGCGAACCTCGGAAGCGCTGCAGTGCAAAAACGAATGTAGACAGAATCAGCCCGGAAGCGGCCGAGAAGTAGACCTGCAGCGTGCAACAAAAACGAGGCCCAGGAGGGACCACTTCTCCTGGGAAGCCTTCGACGGGATCGAGGTCTTCTTTGAGGATGCTCAGTCCCGTTTTACGTTGACCTCCGAGGAATTTCTTCCAACCTGGTAGTGTGGGGTAGTGGGTAGTTCCTCACCAGGATGGGAGCGTCTCTTCTGGTCACATGGCCAAACCTAGACAGTCGGCGTTTCTTTAGTTGCGTTTTTGATCTGAATTCCCAGCTCTCGCTTTTGACAAAAACACTAATTTAACGACCCGTAATACCCGTTTATTGCCTTTCAAGTCTCGGTCTCCCTTCCCTTGCGCAACACAGGCACCATTTAACAATAAGCTTTGGCAACAAATGTCTAAATTCTGAACTTCACAGATCAATGTTGCCTGAGTATGTAGAACAAAATAAAAACAGGCCCAACACGCGTACTCAAACCCACTCAAACAAATCTAAATTAACAAATTATCCAGTTGTTAGTCGTGTTTATCTGGTATTATTTGTCATTTGTCATTGGCCATTTTATATCCCGTTGAAAGTGCTATGTTGACTTACCTTTGCTGGCTATCTTTGCTATTTTGGTGAATAAACGATATATATATATTGTATCGACTGAGCATCCGCCCTTTGCTGACCAATCAGGAAGGAGAAAGGAGACGAGAATCGGGAAATGACTATCGAAGCAACCTCACTGTCAAAAAAAAATCTTGCAGTATTTCCTACTGGGATTAATCTTGTCATTACTGAGATAAGATTATCTCTAATTTGGATTAATCTTATCCCAGTAGAGATAAGGTTAATCCCAGTAGCAAATATTGCAGTTAACTTTAATCCTTACTCGGAGAAACTTTTTACAGTGTTCTCGATACTCATAGATGACTAAGCCCAAAACACGCCAGTGATCCTCGGGAAGAACGAGAAAACGTAGCACTAACGACTCAAACTCAACACCTCAATCCTATGTTAACCAATCACGGCGATGTTTGGGAGCAGCTGTGATACCGCTTCCGGCTCTTCCGCTAGGTACAGGGCGATTTTGCACCAGCAAGAAGAGTTATCTGTAACTCTGGGAAGCTTCCCCCCTTCTCGATTCTAACAAAAACACAAGAAAAGGCGAATTATCTTCATCTCAATAGTAAAAAACGCGAAATAGCAGATGTGAGAGGAGAAACGCGAGGAGAACTGAGATAAAAACATGACTTTTGCTAATGAGGCTGCATCGTCTTTTCAGGAGGGATCGTCGCCTTATTTCGTTGTTACTGAGACGGTCTCGGAGTGTCACCCCCGCAATTTTTCGAGAGGTATCCCTGGTCGGACATATTAGTTGCGTTTTTGCAGATACCATCGTATCTGTTACCACGGTAACTGGATCTGCAATTAGTCGTTGTTGCAGCTACCGTGGTATCTGATATACGGTTGCTATGCAAAAACAAAAATTGCCAAAATTGCATTTTTCGTAGTCATCCCAAAAGAAAAGCTGATCTTTAGTCGCATCACTAAGTGCCAAACTTCTTTCCAACCAATTTGACTAAAATTGATGATAGTGAGATGACTTTTTCAGATACCACGGTCGGGCCGTGGCATCTGAATATCTGATACCACGATAACTGGCCCGATAACTGCAAAAACGCCTTTTGATCGTGGTATCAGATACCACGATAACTGCAAAAATGACAGCGTAGTATCACATACCATGGTATCTGCAAAAACGCACTATTAAGACAGAATTTAGCGAATCACTGTTACGTAAGGGGGCTTTATGATCAGAGACTTGGAGTAAACAAGAGTTGTGAGCTCGTTTTGCACTTGTTACGGAAAAATAAAAACCACATTTCAGATCGTAAATTTCCGAAAACGTTCCACTGGTTTGGCCCCTACTCGTAAAATTTTCGAGACAGCTCTCCGATACCCCACCATGTCCGGGTGTGGTTCGGACCCACGACTGGCGGATCTCCGGCATTTGCTCCTACACTGTCAGAAGTTTCATAACTTATAACAGTAACTTATAGCTTTGTTAGGAAGAGCCAAAAAAGCATCTACTGACTTTATTCCTTATCGTCATGATGTAGGGACTTTTGGCAGTTTTTCAGTTCTTCCTGATGGTAACGCTTATTATTCACAACATTCTGAAACACAACAGATAACATCTGAAGTGTTATCTGATATGCATTACCTGTTGAAACCGCGCATCCTCGTGTTATCCGTTACGAAACTTCTGACCGTGTACCAGCCATCAAGTTTCACTCAAGCGGGGACACGCTAATAACTTACGCGTGTCACCAGATCCCGGATTCTCCCCCCCCCCCCCACGGACGGTCGGATCCGGGAAAGAAAAATTCCTTAAACCCGTTTCCCTCGCTTTGTTTACGTGAACGTGCCCAACTAGTGAAAGTTGGACATATGGACATACATTACGATCGTTAAATGGTACTTTAGCCGAATGCTGAAGTGCCATAAAAATTACTGAATGACGTAAGCGCCGTTTACTATATGCCACTGACATGTCCAGTGCTTCATTTCGCGTAGTTTTTGGTTAATTTGTTTGAACGAAAATTATGTTTACCAAAGGGGTTACTAACTCCCAAACTGTGTGTACAGTAAGTGCCCTGTGCCCACGGGGCTTCCAGATGAAAATTTTTCTCAAAATAGTAGTATGGAAAAAGTAGCGTGCAGTACCAACTGATGCCACTACGGCAAGACTGGATGCTACTGGAGCTTGGCGGGATGCTACCAAATACTACTGCTTAAGATTAGGCACATTCAATTAAAATATTCTGCACTACTGCATATCACTACATGCAACTTTTTCGTATCGGGTTGTCCGGTGGTGCCCAACAAGAGAGCAACCCCTCGCGTTTACCTGTAGCCTACAGGCCTATGCGGGTCCATACACTGTAAAAAGTTCCTCCGAGTAAGGATTAAAGTTAACTGCAGTAATTCCTACTGGGATTAATCTTATCTCTACTGAGATTAATCCCGGTAGATAAGATTAATCCTAATTAGAGATAAGATTATCTTTTTAGAGACAAGATTCCCAGTAGCAAATATGCAAGATTTTTTTTACAGTGTAGGCCAACTGTAACGCTACATAGAAGGAACCAGTCAATGTATTTTTTTAATCCCTTCTGTTCTATTAGTGGTTTTTGTTTAGTTTATCATTCCATTTCTGCGAATGGGACCGAGATAATTAAATTTCACCAAACGGACTCACGTAACCTTGCCTTTCTGCTTGAGCCTTCTGTTTTTCCGACTGTTCAACGCCATCTATCATTAGATGGATTTTTTCCTTCCCTTCCTCACCGCTTGGCTACCCACGCGGCTGTCCTGTTGGTGTTTTTTCTTTAGTTTTATCATTCCATTCTGCGAATGGGACCGAAATAATTATCAGGGTTTGTTCGCAAAAAGTTTGTCCTGGAAGGCGACTATAAGGAAAGCGAAGCATCGTCGCTTTGCCGCTGATATTTTCTGCATATGTAAAAACAACATTTTAAACAAACTTTAAAATCTATGAGGTCTAATGGGCCGGTTCACATCAAACAGCTGAGGATCTCTAATATATTCTACGTGTTTCCTTTTCTCTGGCATGAACCCTGCAAGAAAAAAAAGATTAAATTATGCAAAAAAAAATAATTAATCGGAACTCCTTTTGCGGGTCTTTTCGCCAACGTAACACAAGTATTGCCAGAAGGTCTTACAAAATCATCATGTTATTTTAAATATGCAAAGCACCTGCTCCACTTGTCGAAATTATGTCATAACCATAGACTACATTGACGGAGAAGTTCAAAATTCAAGATGCAAGTGTTACCCTTTTGGATGTTTCTTGATCGCTTTCAAAAGTCATGGACAACAGGGACCAACAATCGCACAACGTTATCCACTGCTTCCTGGCCAAAGATTTAAATTAAGTGTCTTTTTCTGTGTGTTTATGTGTTTTATTTATTTTCTTTCATTTACTCCGCTTTTTCAAAATGGCGGGTTATATATTTTTTTTTTCTTTAAATAGAATGTTCAGTTAGTTGATTCTGTTTGATGTTTAAATTAATATAGGTTATTTCCCTGCCCTAGCCAAGCACTACATTTGTGCTTTCCTGGCAGGAATGTAAATTGTGTATTCATTTGTTTTTTAAATATAGTCCAATGAAACTGAAACTGAACTGAAACTATATAAATTACTATTACTTACTTTACAACCTTCGTGGTGAACAGGCCGCCCTTGTTTTTAGAATAACTCTGACAGAATATAGGAAAACGGGAATAAGATTGGAACAAACGATACTGTTATATAGAGTAATATAGGTTTGTAACACTAATATTGCACAGGAAACGAGCTTTAATTTTGAATAATTCGCGGAGTTCGAAGAAAAAGCCCCAAACAAGCCACATTTTAAAACAATAACCCCACTTTCCCGCCCCAAACCCGTCACGAAAACTTTCCGCCCCAGCCCACAGAAACAAGCCCATGGGGCGGGAAACAAGCCACAACAAAAAATAATCAACCGGAACTCCTTTTGCGGGTCTTTTCGCTAACGTAAGACTTCAAAGGGTATTAACTAGGTCATAGGTATACAGCGTTGATCAATAGAAAGATTAGGGGAAAAGAATATCTTTTCTTGGGGTGCCACCTTACCGGTATCAGTGCTCTAGCGACAAAGCTTTTAGCTTTTATGGTAAAATCTATTATGGTCATTATAATTATTAATAGTATTAATCCTTTAGAAGTTTTCGAAAGAGGTGGCATTAGTAAATCTTATCAAAGGAACGAAACGTCTTTCCTTGAAGTGCAATCATGTCAGATAAACTGAAGAAGCCTTGACTTTTTTTTGTTTAGGGGGAGGGGTTAGGGGTATTTGAAGTACTGAACAATAGTTTGTTTAAAGGACACCTGAATGAAGAGTACCATGTATCATCCCTATCTGTACGACTTCCGTTAACATTGCCCGCAGAAAACCCAATCCAAATACGAAATAGTGTTTCCAAGCTATGATTTTTTGCTCAATTTTGCATCTGCCCTTATTTCAGTACCGAACAATTTTAGAAATGAACAAAGTCTCCAATCAACCCTTCTTCTGGAATATTTTTTAACCAGTTAAGCCCAAACGGATATCTAGAAGAAATTCCAATACGATCCGGCCAGCGCTGTACAAGATTTGAATGAATTGCGCTTTCTGTCTTGGAGTCTGCATGTGCAAACCTCCAGAAACGAACATCCCTATTTTGAAAACCTCACGCTCAGAAGAAGAATGCTCTCCGTTGCCATGTCTGTAAATGCATTCTCCATGGTGTGTTCAAGTAGGTTTCATTGTTTAGGTGTCCTTTAACAAAGAAAACGAATATCTATTCTCTCGATAAATATGACACAACTGATAAACATGAAACATATACAATTGTGTTTTAACATAGTCAAATTTTCATGAATTACACATGTAATAAAAATATTTACCGATCGAACTTCTTCTGTTTGCCTACCCTTACAAGCTCTCATACAGCTTACGCTCCCGATCTCGCGGCAGTACTTCAGGCTCGCCCTTGCTCGGCGTATCGGTCCCCGGTACTGTGGGTTCGATTCCCATCACTCGACAGTCGGCCCGTATCTGATTTATCAAGAGCCCTTCGCTCTATAGTGAGTTGCCCTACAGCTGAGGTAACCACCATAAGATGCCTATACGTAAATAAATGGGCAGACCGTAAGAACGGACGACTCCCTTATCCCCCTTACACACAAAAACAAAAATAACAACAAATTAAAACGCTCCTTCGAAAATCAACACAAAAGAAGGAAAAGGGTTTTACTTAAAACTTCAAAATTTCTTTCATACCGCGCATGAAAAATTCCTCCTCTTCCTACCCCCCCCCCCCCCTGGTACAAAAACAGAAATCTGATTTCGCGTTACAAGCTCCCGGATATTTCGCTGAAGCTTTCGGCCCTAAGTGAAAACGTCCCATCTCAGCTTCCCCGCACATCACGGCTTGTTCCTTCATCTATAGTGAACTTTAGTTGTGTTCTTTTTCATTGTTTGTACTCCGCTATTCTGTCTCTTCAGCGGGTTATAAAAATAAATAAATAAAATAAAAATAAAATTGCCCGTATGGGTAGGATCTTAGGAACTGGTTGTGCTGCCATTATCTGTGGCCTTATACGGTCAGGAATGTGGGGAGGGGGAAGTATGTGACGATGGGTGGGATCTTCCAGTAGTTGGTCACCAAACAAAAATTTGGCCATGCCCAACACAGGAAAAAAATGAAGGTGGAACATACCCATTCGCTTAGACTGGAGGATAGCCTTCACTACTCTTTGCTGCTGTTCTTCACAAAGTCCGGTTATGTGCTTGCCATAAATGGTCCCTGTGAATGGTGACACGAACTGCGACAAAAAACGAACATTTTTGTAGTCCGGTTCAATTTTGTACTTGCAAAGTAGGCAAACTGCTTTCTCTCGTTGGTATGGGTTGGTATCGGATGCCAGTAGCTGCAAGACAAATTATTTCACTGGAATTAAATCAAAGTAGTTTTTCCACTTTACCAACACTTTTTAGTTCAGTATAACTATCCAAATTCACTGTCCAAATTGAAGATACAAGTGTTACCCTTTTGAAAGTTCCTTCGTCAGGGGTGGGCCGAAGGGGGGGGGGGGGGGAGAACAAACGCGGACGGACAGAGCCCCCCCCCCCCCCGGATGTTGTCGGCCAGTTGGTAACGGTTTTTCGTAAAAACAGTTGATTTTTCACGAAAACAGTCGGTTTTCCAAAAATCAGTTAATTTTTCTTAAAAACAGTCGTTTTTTCTAAAAATCAGTCAATTTTTCTGAAAATCAGTCAATTTTACGTCAAAACTGTTGTTTATTTCTTGAAGACAGTCGTTTTTTCTGCGAAAACTGTAAGTAAAAATGACCAGCCAGTCGGTAAATACCTTGCCCCCCCCCCCCCCCAAGCATTCTGGCTAGTAAATATTCCTTGAGCCCAAGCTGACTTTGAAACATATATTCAAATAATGCAAACATATATTCAAATAATGCATATAACGGATACGTCAGCTACGATGTTTTACCAGCGGTATTTCAGACCTTCTTGGCAAGTTGCAGGCCCTTCTGTTGCAGGTTTGTTTCCTTCTCCGACGCTGACCCTGAAGATTGACAGCCTGACGAGGACCCTTGCCAAGAAGGGCCGAAATATCGCTGCTAAAACATCGTAGCTGACGCATCTGTTATATGCATTATTTGATTATTTTCTGTCTAGTAACGCCTCTGCCAACAACTCCAATGTGCATACTGCAACATTTCACCTTATGCACTAAAAATCTGGTCTAAAAACAAAAAACGAATGACTAACCTCTGGTTCTTCTTCATTTGTTTGGACTGATGGATTGCTACTTGTCTGCCTGACAACTTGACCCTGTGGTGGAACTCGAGGAGAGGAAAGCACAGCTCGCAAAGGGACCCCTAAAATAAAAAAGGTTTGCAATGCCAATAAATAAAAAAAAACATGGAAATTATACTTGGCTAGCCGGCCATGGGCTTAGCTACTAAGCTAACTCTATGGGCAACAGTAAACACCTTCTACGACAATAAACTGTGGCACTTTTCTTCCACAATATTCTTGGGCGTCGCTGGGCCACACTTCAAACCTCTTCACATGATGGGGGCCTGTGCAAGAAACAAAAAACCAGATTTTCGGGGTTTCTGCAGATCAGTTAATTATCCCTCTAAGATGTTATGTGAGGGATAAAGATAAGTTCCAATATTTCAGCTGCCCTTTCGACAACTGTCTTCAGTAAAGAACAAACCAAATTACATACTCTAACACAACAACGACACAGGAAACGACATGGACTCGAAAAACCATAAGACATCCAGGAAAAATAAAATATTAAAGTGTGCATGTTTAATATGTGTGTAGATACAATTCCGGGCTTGCCGACTGCCAAAATTTATATAAGAGACAACAGAAAGAGGCGCGGTTTCAACAGACAGTGCGTAACAGACAACACTTGGGATGTTATCTATTATGTTGGAAAACGTTATACATGAAATGTTATGTATAACAAGCATAGCCAGGAAGAGTAAAACAAGACCAAAGGTTTCGATGGGATCTTTACTTTTTTTCTTTTACTGTCTGTCCTGCAGTCTGTTTACCGCATCTAGTAGGAAGCCAGAGCCCTCTTCGATCTCCTCCTCTACTTCTTCTTCCTCGTCAAGTCGCGTTTTTTTCTTTTGCGATTCGTTTCCTAGAATGTCCTTTCCTTGTTCCTCTTCGTCAATCTCTTCCAGCTCCTGATCGTAATCCATAGATAGGGATTCTTCCTCCATTCTTAACACACGCTACACCACACGAAGGTTGGACACAACTCTTAACGCTCTGTTCAGTGACCCACCGACGGCCGAGATTACCAAATCTGTTCTTACATGAAATTGCGTCGAATTTCAGAAATCTAATATTTGAACCAGAAATTGGGTCTTGCCGGACCCAGTCTTCGCCAGGCTAATCATCAGAGAAAACCAAGTTCAGATATACCTCTATAAGCCATATCTAATTTGACAATACTGACCGAAACTTCCTGCTAGTTACCGGACGAATTATATGTCCGGGTAAAAAATGATTGTCATATACAGATTCAGCGTCTCTTCTTACCCCTCAATCTGTCATCTAATCAACTTCAAATAAAACTTTTGCTTTTAACAAATTTTCCGGTTCTGGCCGGATTCCAGGCGAACCAGTTGTCCGGGTAGAAAATGCTTTTCACATAAGTGTTCAGCATGACTTCTTACCCCTAACTCGAACATTTAATCAACTTAAAATAAAACTTTTACTTTTAACAAACTTTCCGGTTTTCGGATTCCGGACGAACTACTTGTCCGGCGAGAAAATGGTTTTCACTATCGTATTCACCATGTCTTCTTACCCCATACTCGACTATCACATTAGCTGTTTAATAATATTTTGTTTGCCCCTTAATCTGAACCCCCTCCTCCACCCCTAAATGTAGGGCTACAAAGTCCTTTTACGAACGTGACCTTACCCTTGACCCAAAGAATCCTCACACCAAGTTTCTCATTCCCTTCGAGAGTTATTGTACTAACAGACGGACAGACGACAACTTTTGCGTTGTCATAGGTATCCCTCCACTTATGTTTTGGGATCCCAAAAACAGCCAAAAAAGCATCTACTGCCTTATTTGAACGTAGTCATGATGTCCGAAAATTTAGCAGATGCTTTTTCGTGATTTTTCTGCTCTTCCTGATGGCAACGCTTGCTATGCGTAACATTTTCAAACAGAACAGACAACATCCGAAGTGGTGTCTGTTGAAACCGTGCATCCTTCTGTTGTCCAATATGAAACTTCTAACAGTGTGATATCGTACAATCTTATTTGTTTCAAAAGCATATACAAGTCCTATTTCTGAATACAAAGCACTTAGTTTTTATTTTGTTTCAAAATAATTATGTCAGGAATAAGTAAGTCTGAAATACAATTTATATATGCTACAGCCATATGTATCCATATATGGATACATATATATACATATATATATATACAGAATTCTCCACTCGGTAGATAATTTGGACAAAAAACAGTTTTTTGAGTTTAGTTCATATCAGTCAACCCGCCAGCATTCTTTGAGGTTATACCCACCAAAAATAAACCGGAAAATTGGTCTACGTTCATTCTGTTACCGTGCATGCCAGGCATGGAATGGTTTATCTGAGGAGACCGTGTCCCAACCAAATCTACTTTCATTCAAACAACATCTTGCTGGTGCAACGTTCAACAATAGCGCATATGTGAACCCTTTTTAGTTTATATTTGTTGTATTTTTATAAGATAGTGCAGTGTTGAAAATCTAGTAAAAGTGCATGTGCTTGTAGAGAGAGAAGCTTCGGCTTAACGTCTTTTTCTATTAATAAATAAATAAATAAATATACAGTAAATATTAATTTCTTGGCTTTTTATAGATCCAGTTGATAACAGTCGTCAAGCTTGAATTTAAAATAAATTGTCCCAGAACCGACACAAGCAATACACAAATCACTACAACAACAGTAAGATGGAAGAGGTTATGTGAGATAGGATCAGTCTGGATCTCAGATTATTTTACTAGGATGGACCATCAGCAAAACTCCAATATGAAACTCATGATCGGATTTCGAATTCTGTTTTCACTGACTCTGAACAGTATATTCATGATGTAGCCCAAGTATAGGAGTGGTTGCCATCTTCAAATTATGCAGAATCTAATCTCAAGCCAAATTTCGAATTTCCAGAAAAGGTGTAGGTGGTACAGTTTGGTCCGAAGATCAGAACGACAGTAGAATCAACTGACTGGAATGCTATTGATTGATTTAGCAGAGCTGACTCATCTCAATTTACTTGAGATCTGTGAAATTTAGCAGAGCTTTCTTGTTCTCACATTCCTGCAATATTTATGTGACAGCGGCTGAAAAGGCCCTCAGTCTAATTACAGGGGGGTTCTTGCATTCCAGAATCACTTTCCAGCAGGCCACACCTTTCAGACTGTCAGAGTGCATTGTTCTGGCGCATTGCCAGAACTATGGGAAAGGGACTGCTGGGATCGGTTCCCACTTTCCTGCTATCATCAGGTACAGGAGGGGTATCCAACCTCAGACAAGATTTCAAACTTCTAGAGAAGTCTCTCCCTCAGAATAATCTATCTGGCTTAAAAAGGAACCAGCAAATATGACAAACATAGTCAATTAAAGCTAATTGAATGGATTACATACTGGACAAATAAATATTGCTTCAACATTTCTAGTTGAACATATTTTCCTTTTCAAACAAGATCACCTCATTCTAACCTTAGCTCGAATTCCTCACTGTGACTTACAAAACGATGAAAAGGGTAGAGTTACCAAAGTCAATAGCCAGAAAATCCCTTAAGGCAGCTTTAAACAAAGAAAAGGCACAGAACTTGAATATTTTTGGACACATGACTGTTAAAAAAAGTCAAATTTTGAACATTTCATTCTAACATTTTTGCTGCAACATTCGAGGTAGTGTGCAGAAGAGGTATGCTTAAGTGAATGTTTATTGACAGTGGACCATTTTCATGACTTGCTGTGTCTAAAGCTAACTACCAGTTAGCCAAAGTAGGTAATTAGGGGCATCTGAAAACACCTGTATAGGTATTTTGGATCTTCATATTACCATTTAGCCCAAAACTGCCCTGTTCACATTAAAGTAACTGTTCACATAGGCATACCTCTACTGTAGCAGGCTACTTTAAGTGCATGGAAAAATCACAGGGTGTTGTTTGAAATCCAAGCCCTTTAGAATGGTCTAGATATACTACGCTGAACAAGGGGAATCACAACTGGGGGGGGGGGGGAGGGGGGACGCCCCTCCAATGCTGTCGGCCAGTCTGCATTTTTCATCAAAACATTTATTTTTCATGAAAACAGTCGGTTTTTCTGAAAATTGGTCGATTTTTTGTCAAAATAGTTTTCTGAAAATCAGTCGATTTTTTTCAAAAATGTCATTTTTGTTGTTGAAAACAGTTGTTTTTTCTGCAGGAAAAGTCGGTAAAAAGTACCAGCCAGTCGGTAAATGCCTCGTCCCCCCCCCCCAAAAAACATTTTGGCTAGTAATGTCTTTGTGCCAGTCAACCAAAAACCCCTGATTTTGGATATCCTATACCAAACGCTGGATATGTCTAGCGTTTGGCATACCCTATGCCTAACGCCGGATACTGTAACCCAGTAAAATATTGACGATTTGACTGAAGCTAAAAAATTAACCAATCAGAACTCCTTTATATTGCAGTAGGTCAGGGTTAGGTTGGGTTGGTACTGGAGCCTATACTATTCCGTCAGAAGTTAACCTGTCTATTCCATTGTCCAGCTTTGGTTGTCTTTTTCTCACCACAGAAATTTCCAAAAAAGGTAAACAGCATATCAAAAGAAAGCCATCTTCTTCTTCTTCTTCCCAGGATTTCTTCCGAGATAATAGCGCGCATGCTGCATTGCCAGTACATGATTTTCTGTGATGACCCAAACATTTTCTGGGGACTTTGTTACCGTTACGGCTGGTCATCCAAATTTTGTTTCTGTCACGTAATCATTCTTTAACCTTGGTACTTGGAAAAATATGAAAGCAAATTGTATGATTGTGAGAAACAAACATTTATTCAATATAAGAAAAAATTTAGTGTTTTAAACAGAGAATATCTTTGTCTTTTTGGCCAGTTTTTGGCTTACAGAAATTGCCGCCGACTCTCTTGTACTGTAATGACGCGGGATGCCGTGATTCTATTTCCGTCACAACAGTGCCTAAATATCTGAATTTAGAGAGATTTATCAGTGAATATGATTTTAAACACACATCTTCCAACAGGTTTAACTAGTTTAGACAGGTTGTGGTGCATCTAAGGAACATCTAAGCTAGAAAACTAATTCCGTTGGGTGGTGACAGAAATAGAGACCTACGGAAATAGTATAGGCTCCAGTATCCAGCATTTGGCATAGGGCAAGCATAGGGTATCCAGCATTAGGCATAGGATATGCCAAATGCTAGATATGCCCAGCGTTTGGCATAGGGTATCCAAAAATCAGGGATTTGTGGTAGACTGCTCTGCGCTGAACATCCCTTCAATTCTCATATAAGTTATTCCCATGAAGACATCCTTAATGACATTGTACTGTAATGTCAATGACACTTGCACTCTTGCAGTGTTTTTCTATTTGGTAAAGTGACACCTGAAGTATTTTTTCACACTTCCAAAAGTTCAGTCAAAGCATTCAAGTTTCTGTGTAGCTTTACAAACTTTCTGCAATCACTTTCAGAGAAAGCGGAAAAGCTTTTTGCAAAAAAGTTGCGCTATTGACATTTCTTTCTAATGATTTTCTAATTTTCTAATGTCCTAGAAACAGACTGTTCTTGCTATCATTTAAAGGGAACTTACTCAATGATCGGAACAAAGACATTGCAGTATCCTTGAAAAATAAATTTATTTTGGCTTTTATTTGTTTATTTATTCGTCTTCTTCTTTTGGCAGAGTCCTCTGTGATCAAAGAGCTGGGGCTGCACCCTAGCGTATTTTTTTTGTAACTCCGGTGGTCGTGTTTCAGTTACTAGACCGATAGAGCGCCGCAAGGACAAGTTCTTTTAATTCTAAGTTTCTCAGATAATAATTGAGGCAATTTTTGTAGCTTGATGCGAGATTTAAGCACAGGAGAGGAGGTGTGAACACCTATACATAAGGTGTGGACAAATATATTCGCAGCCATTCGAGCACAAGTTTTGGGAGTTAAATTCAGCCCCCTTTAATATTCCAGGTCGAACGTAACTGACGAATACGTACGACAATGTGAACTTGTCTTACCTGTCCATCGTGGATATCGTCCTGGTGAGAAAACTACGTAGATCAAGGGCACATGACCTGTTGTTCATAGATACTCATAAGGGCCTTCTGTTCGCATAATCACTCGGTGATCTTCTTCCCCCTGTAGAACTTTCCTAGATTTCCGCTAGGTGACGCTCTGGGTTCAGAGCCCAGCTTCAGCGTGTTTCCTCGTCGACTGTGAGTTAAGTTACAGTCTACCACAAGTCCATTAGGGTATACACCCCTATCTCTTTCAACGGTCACTCGCTAGTACCGAGCGAGAACAGTCGTAATTGTTATTCGCAGGTATTGGTGAGTGGCTCGCTGTCTTTCAATCCTTCCAATTTTGTTTTAATTTTCGGTTTCTCGTTGGTTTTCTGCTTTGTCTTGGCTTTCTTGGTTGTTGATCTTCATCCTCGTTTGGCATTTTTGCTCGAAATTTTCTGTCTGCGCTGAAGAAGGGAGGCTCCCGAAATATTCGCCTTTTATTCCAGTATATTTGTTGGCCTTTACAAACCCATTATCGTTGGTTTCTTCGTTAATTTTTTGTGCATACTCCTATGCGTCAAGCTGGATTCCGCATGCCAAATGTTGGATACCCAAACCCAGCAAAATTATGATGATTTGAATGAAGATCAGAAATCATCCAATCAGAATCAGGGGCGTGATTTCGTCAAAATCCTGGGGGGGGGGGGCAAAGTTGGAGCCGATTTTCCCCAGTCAAGTGAAAATGAGCAGTTTTAATTCAAGAAGAAAGACGTAATAAAAACAAAGAGATATTTTACTAATCGACCAAGGCGAAACGACGCTTCTTCAAATTCGTGAAACTGTCCACAGCGCGATTGACGTCAAGCTTCTTCGCTTTTTCAGGTTGGGTACCAATTAGTCGGTCGTCTGACATAGACGTGCGAAAATACGTTCTTACGCGTTTCAGACACGAAAAGAATCGTTCGTTCGATGCAGTCGCAGTTAGCGTCTTCGAGTTTCTAAGACGCTAAATTTCAGCTGGGGGGGGGGGGCAAAAATCAAGCTGGGCGGGGGGCAGTTGCCCCCCCCCCCCTTCCCCATAGCAAATTACGCCCCTGGTCAGAATTCCTTTTTAGTGGAATAGCTCAGGGTTATGGTACACTAGAGGTATGTTTATTTGAACAGTTACTTAAATTTGAACAGTGCAGTTTTGGGATGAATGGTAGAACGAAGATCCAAAATACCTACCCAGTTGCTATCAGAGGCCCTTAAAGGATCTGTCTTACCTATAAATAATAACGCAACCTACTTCCATATATTTCTAAACCCGGAGACTCCAATCTCGTACGGTACATTCCAACCCCTCTAACAGAACCACGCTGGTTTTCTCACTTGCCGTCTTTTGCTACCTTAGATGAGGGACCCATAAATTTCCTGTAATGACTCGCCATTCAGGGTGCTTGTCAATAAGAGATTTCTGACGCGATCTTGACCGAGCGTCAGATAGTTCGAGAAATCCCCACAGGGATAAAATCTCGGATAAAATACCCGACTGTAGATAGACAAAATTTTTCGCAGCTGTTTTGCTGAACTAGGAATATTCCTCTGTAATGGAAGAGTATCCTGGATCTTTTGACCATGCTTAGGTACTTGGTGGCATGCTGAATAGTGCTGACTGAGTATATCTGTCTGAGCAAGAACGCCGATTCGACCCAAGCGGAATTTTTGGAAACTAGGTGAGGCTCGGGCAACATTGCAACATAGAAGCATACGAAATGACAAGCCCCCTGAATGGCGAGTCATTACAGGAAATTTATGGGTTCCTGCTTAGATGTGTATCACGCTGTCGACGGTTGTCGGCGAGAAGTTTTTCCTTCAGACAAACCGGTTATGTAAATTGTTTCCCCGTTTCCGCTATAAGTCAACAGGTCTCGGAAATGGCTTAAAACAGCCAAAGCCGATTATTATTTGCTGAAAGCACAACCTAGTTTTAAAGTATTCAAATGGATTAAAATACTGTAAGCTGAAGAGTAAATAGTGCGAAGGGTCCTTTAAGTCCCCCCCAAAGGGGTACGCGATACCCTCGTAAGGGGTACGCGAAGGCCCCAAATCTCTGAATTCGAAAATGTCTGCTTTTGTCAAGAATTAAAGTTTTGGCTGACGAAGTTTCAAAGAAACAGCACAAGTGTCTTTCTGACCCTTGACCAGTTTACGGACGAGAATGAAATTGACAACCTTGCAAGCCCTCAACATTTATGACAATAAATGACGTCTTTTTGGTGTTCTGATCTTTATTTTTATTTTATTCAATAAAGGAGTAAGCCATACGGCTGTCGGATACATATAGTAGTAGAACAATGATTCTTCAAAAAGGGGTAGGCAACCTTTTTGAACCTCAATTTGGTGTACGCGATACGGAAAAGGTTGGGAACCACTGCTTTAAGTAGCTACTTTGGCTAACTGGTAGTCGAATTTTGTCACAGCAAGAACATGGAAATGGCACTGTTCAAAGTCACCTGTACCAGCAGGTACCCAGTATTCGACATAAGGAGCGTGTTCCATCATACTTACCGTAGTTACTACGCACGACGTCGCGAATTCTGGCTTTTTGCCGTCAAGGCTGGAACGATTTTTCTATTTTCCAGCAGGATATCATGCCACAGGTGAATCCGACCAATCACGTTACAGAGATGCGTAGTTACTACGCTTACTACGCTCCCGAGCATGGTAAGCAAATAGTAACTATTAGTTACTATTTCGAGAAGGTTGGAACGCTCAGCGTAGTAACTTTTCGTGAGGATGGAACGGAAATAGTAACTAATAGTAACTATTGTTAGAAGGGTGGAACACGCTCAAGGTTTCCAGCGTTAGGCGTAGGCTGTGCCAAACTTTGGATCATCCAGCGTTTGGCATAGGCATAGATAGGGTATCCCACAAACAAGGATTTGTGGTGGCTGGGCAGACCAGGGGCGTCACGACTAGAGGGAGGAAGGGGGACGCCCCTCTCCGAATGTTGTTGGCCAGTCGGTAAAAAATAGCCGAATCGGCGCTAAGCACTGCGATTTTTCGTAAAAAACAGTCGATTTTTTTTAAAAACAGTCGGTTTCTCGTAAAAATAGTCAAATTTTTCTTAAAATAGTAGTTTTTCTTTAAATCAGCCGATTTTTCGTCAACACAGTCGTTTTTTCTCAACAATGGTTGTTTCTATCAGTCGGTAAAAATGACCAGCCAGTCGGTAAATATCCCCCCCACACACACACATTTGGCTAGTAACGCCTCGGGGGCAGACCTAGAAATTAAAATTAAATATTCAAGGTCTGAAGAACTCATCCCTGAGACTAAATTGTACGGATTCTGTATTTTCATAGAATAAACTGACACTGCAAGTACACTATATCAATACCTCTTCGTAAACAGCATCTTATACGGACGACTAGAAACAAAACAGACGAGAAAAAAGATCTTCACTATTTCCTCCAAGATCTGGCACACTTCATTTCTGGCTTCACCTTTCAGATTTTTCTGCCGAATTCCGGTCATCGGTTTCGCTCCTTTCGCTAATTTTGCTATTCTTCAACATTTCCTATATTTCCCCTTCAAATATTTCAAGCCTCACAGTCACAACTCTCACTCTTCAAGCCAGGCTTCACCTTCCAGATTTATGTTCCGGATTCCAGACAGCCGTTTTGGTCCAGACGGATCCGGAAGGTGAAGCCAGGAAAAAAACGTCTGGAAGTCCGGGTGCTGGACAACCCAGAATTCTGGCATACTGAAGATGCTATACAGGCGACACATTTGAGAGAAACAACATATCTGCAAATAAATGGACCAGGAGAAAAAGGAAAAGCCAGGCTTCACCTTCCAGATTACCAGACTTTCGGGGCTTCCGCATAGTCAAGCCAACCCTCCAGATTTTCATGATAATGGTGACGGCTAATTTTGCTATTTTTCAACATTTCCTAGATGTCCCCTTCACACTTCAAATATCTCTTACATCCCAGTCACAGCTGTCAATCACTTTCCCTTTTCTTCCTACATTTGCATATATGTTCTGTCTCTCGAACGGGTTGCCGCTGGCGCCTTCCAGACATTCGGAATCTGGGGTGTCCAACACCCCGGACTTCCAGACATTTTTGGCCAGGCTTCACCTTCCAGATCCGTCTGGACGAAAACGGCTGTCTGGAATCCGGAAGAAAAATCTGGAAGGTGAAGCCTGGCTTGAAGAGTGAGAGTTGTGACTGTGAGGCTTGAAATATTTCAAGGGGAAATATAGGAAATGTTGAAAATGGCAAAATTAGCTATCACTGTAATTATGAAAATCCGGACGGAAGGGTTGGCGTTAATGCGAGAAAGACCCAGATATCTGGTGAAGCCTGGCTTTAACACAATAAGCCTACACAGTTCAAAACCGATCCTCGAAAGGTAGTACGAAAAAGTCTAAACCATATTATAAGTAGAAACTGGGAAACTCTCAACCGAGAACCCGATAATTTTATCTCAAAATAGTAGGATGAAGTTATACGAAAAAGTAGCATGCAGTACGAACTGATGCTACTACATGCTTCTATGTCAAGGCTACCGTGTTACTGCATTCTACTGCATGCTACTATTAGCAAGACAGGATGCTACTGGATACTACTGCTTAAGATTGGCCCAGTCTGAGGCATATTAATGATAGTATTCTTTACTATTACATATCAATACATGCAACTTTTTCGTACAACTATCATTCAACTACGCATGCGACAAATTTTTCATCGGGAATAGATGATAATCATATCAGGAATCCCAGAAGCAACTTGACCACAACTTGGAGAGGTATATTACAGCTTTGCTTTCGCATGGTTTTCAACTATAAAACAATGGCGCTGACCGAATATGGAATTTCCGAGAAGCAACTTGACCAGAACTTGGATAGGTATATTACAGCTTTGCTTTCGCATGGTTTTCAACTATAAAACAATGGCGCTGACCCGAATATGGAATTTACGGCCGGAATTTCTGCACAGTCATCAAAATATAGAACTGATGATAGTCCTCAATGTCATGGAAACAACTCCAGTCCACAATCTCTACGTTCTGACATGTCTTTCTGCCCGACCCACCTTTCCATAAATCCCTACCCGTTTGAAATTAACCACGCAGCTATGAACCATTATCACCATTCGGAGGAATAAGGTAAATCTCTATGGGTGTCCTGACACATGCCACAGAGCTTGGTCACGCTGGGCTCATTTCCCGGCTTTTTGGGTTGCAAAAGTAGAAAAAAAAAGAAAAAGGAACAAGATACAACTAATTCTGAATGTTGTCATTTTAAATTCAGGAGATCAATTAGAGCAAAACAGCGTGTTTTTTAAGTTACATGAACCCCTATAGACCCTTAATACTCCATATGACTAAGTCCAAAACACGCCAGTGATTCTCAGGAAGAAGGAGTAAACGTGTCCGTAGCGACGCAAACTCAATGACTCGAATCCTGAGTCAGCGCAGCTGTGACACCGTTTCTTCATTTCTTCAAGAGTATCAAGAGTATTGCAGTCTGCTCATTATTCCCAAGCTGACACAAAGCCCATCAAATCTCACGTCCCCTAGGGATTTTCAGTTGTTTGTCGAATAGGCTGGTTTCGTATGCCCAGTGTGACCACAAGTTCTAAGGTAAATCTCTATGGGTGTACTGACACTATGCCTCAATTCTTCTCGAACTGGTCGTAACCCGCTGGATGGCGTTAGGTGTCACGAACTTCGAACAAGCAGGTTTGCCGATTGTGCTTGTTGTTTTAAGTAAGAAAGAAAAAAAATTAAAAGCCAGTTTGCTTCTTTTAATCATAATTTAGCATCATTATACTGAAATAGAGGTCTTCATTGTCAAACATTCTTTATGATTATTGTTTTCTAAGGGTTGGGGATTTTTCGCTCCAGGCTGCTATTTAAGGTAATAAATGTGCCTGTGAAATGCTGGATTTATATGCGTGTGTTTGACTCTCCGACTTGGGCGAAAAGAAATAGAATAATAATGTTAACAGAGGGCAAAGGGAAACTTCACAATGACAAAACGGTGCCCTGATATAAAAGATCAGGCAATCGACGCAATCACTCCATTAGTTTGGACAAAGCTTAAAGGACCTGTCTTACCTATAATACTAATACAACCTACTTCCATAATCCATCCATATATTTCTAAACCCGGGGACGCCAATCTGGTACGGTACATTCTAACCCCTACATTCTAACAAAACCACGCCGATTTTTCTCACTTGCCGTGTTTTGCTACCTTCGATGTGTATCACGCTGTCGACGGTTGTCTGCGAGAAGTTTTCCCATCAGAAAAATCGGTTATGAATAGTGTTTCCCTGGTTTCGCTACAAGCCAACGGGTCTCGGAAAAGGCTTAAAACAGTCAAAACCGTGGGTTATGGTCCATTTACACAATGCATAAAATCCAAGCGTATTTTACGCACGTTTTGAGCTGAAAAATCTCTAGCAATACGGACGTATTTGAGAAATCGGTCGGTTTTGCATCTAAATACGTCCGTAATGCTAGAAATTTTTTCAAGCTCAAAACGTGCGTAAAATACGCTCGGATTTCAAAATACGCTTGCATTTCAAAATACGCTCGGATTTTGCGCAGTGTGTAATTGGACCATTATTTGTTGAAAGTACAGCCTAGTTTTAAAGTATTCAAATATTTTAAAATACTGTAAGTTGAAGAGTAAATAGTGCGAGGGGTCCTTATACTAAGCGGTCGACGTAGGGTACCTGACCTTGTGTATAAAACCAAGTTGATAAAGGTACCTTGATGTGAAATACCCAGGAAGAGACGAATGCCGTTCGCGGCTAAGGTGAGTCTTCACCTTCCGGAATCTGGGTTCCCATATTTTCTGAGATTTTTTTAATTTCTTCTGCGATACTTAAAAATTTCGGAAATCTGGAAGTTCAAAAGCCCATTTTCCGGATTATTTTGATATACTTTTGGACCCGTTCATATTCCAGATGCAATTTACGGAAGACGTCAAAGAATAATCCGGAAGCCCAGATTCCGGAAGTTCCGGGAGGTGAAGACCGGACTTAAAGTATAAAACCGACAGCGCAAGTTCTTATTGGTACGATAGAGAGCGCGCACAATGCTGAGGTCTCTGCCAAACTCAAATTGTCCAAAATGGTGGTAGATGGAATAATTTTCACTTATAAGGACAGCTGTCGTACTGAGAACCATTCAAAATCTCCGGGCTCTGTTCTGGTCTCCCCTCTTCTTTAAGGTGTTTCTGCTGTTCTAGATGCTGCTTCCGCCACTTTATTCTTCGATTTTGGAACCAGACTTTGACCTGGAATGGAAAAATGCTTCAGTTAAATCCTTTCTTCTCAAAGCATACTGTACGCGTTTCCCTCGTGAACAGGCTTTTAAATTATTCAGGCTTTTAAAAGCGTGAGCATACTTTCCGTGTCCTGTACAGCAATTCTTTAAAGTTTAACGGAAAAGCCAACTAATTTTTGTATCATTTAAGTGAAAACACTCCATTATTTGGATTGGGTTAAGAGATTCTTTTTATTTTTCACTATTTGCTCTAGTACGACGTTCAGAATATCTGCGATCGTCCGCACAACGCAAAATTCTACTATGACGCGGAAAATTTGAATCTCAATACAAACGCGGCTTTTCATTGGACAGTTATCAGCTTGCGGTAGGTAGCTCACTGGGTGAACACTATTTTTCTCAAACCATTTTTGTCAAGCATATCACTCAGATACAAGGGAATACAGGTATCACAAATCCGACAGAGAAATTCCACTATATGAAATTGATTATTCGTGAATAGTAGAGGAACGAAGTAACACAGTTTCATCGGGTCTTCAAGCCTCTTTAAGTGGATATGTATGCGTAACTAGATTGTCCTATCTCAGCCCTTCTCGGTTCAACTTTAAGATGGTTGCACGGGTTCTCTCGGAATACTCTTGATGACTAACTCTTCTTGCCGATGCAGAATCGCTCTGTACCTAGCGGAAGAGCCGGAAGCGGTCGGAAGCGGTCGCAGTGATTGGTTAACAAAGGATTGAGTTTGAGTCGTTAGTGCTGCGTTTTCTCGTTCTGGCGTGTTATGGACTTAGTCATATAGAGTATTGCAGTGCTTCAGATATGTTTGTTGGTTAAGTTCTCCCATCTTCTGGTGAAGTGAGACGGGCATCTGCCCTGTCAATTCAGACACGAATTCTGCACGCTGGCTGAGAATCCCCTCCTTATAGTGATAGCCAGTCCCATATGCGGCGAAGTTTGCCAATTTGGCTGTGTGGGGCACCCTACTATATAGTGGGTTATCCCCAGGTTGATGTACTGATCTTTTGTTTTTCTTTTCTTTGTAGTGTATTCTTATGCCAGTCTTTGTATTTATTTGGTCATTTTGACACTATTGGTAGTTTCGAAATAATCGTCTTATCTCATGGCATAAGAGAGGTCCAGAGCGAACCGATCCTCGTAATTGCGACTTTGTGGATCACGATCCCGCCAAGTCTTGGATCTTGTTCATCCGTGCTTCGCGAGCGAGAAGAAGTCGGAATATCTCTCTTAATTTACGTTCCTTTTTCCAGCTTCTGCTCATTCCCACCTATGTTCACCAGTAGACAATGCACCTATATTCACCCATCTTTTGTTGTTTCTTTTTCTCTTTCATTTTCTTTTCTTCTTTATTTTTCAATTTACACTGTAAAAAAATCTTGCAGTATTTACTACTGCAATTAATCTTGTCTTTATTGAGATAAGATCACCCCTAATTCGGATTAATCCTATCCCAGGAGAGATAAGATTAAATCCCAGTAGCAAATACTGCATCCTTCTTCGGCGTTTTCCAGCGTCTGCCCTTTTCCACCTATGTTCACCAGTAGGCAATGCACCTATATATACCCATCTTTCTTTGTATCTTTTTCTCTTTCATTTTTTTTCTTCTTTATTTTTCTATTTACACTGTAAAAAAAAATCTTGCAGTATTTACTACTGGGATTCATCTTGTCTTTATTGAGATAAGATTAGATAGAGAGATAAGATACTGCATCCTTATTCGGAGGAACTTTTACAGTGTAGTTCACCCCGATAAAAATAAAAAACAATAATTTGTCCGGTTTTTTGTCTACTATTTCCTTCTCTTCTTTGTCTTCTCTTCAGTGCATTTTTCTTCTCTTTTTGCTGCTAATATTTTTTGTATGCGTAGTTTATTTATGCTTGCAATGTGATGTAACTATTTTAATGTGACTGTCTTCAATGTAGGTTAGTGTTTAGGTAGGGGATCCCCAGCAAGATAGTTTCAGGTGATCTTGTCTCTTGCCATATATTTATATTATGTAGTTTGTGTAGTATGAATAAATGAAATAAATGGATGAATGAAGAGGAGGGGGGGGGGCACAGATTACTCCTTCAGCGCAAGCTGACTGGGAGTAATGTATAACAAGACCAAAGGAATGGGATCCCAAAGGGTGATATTAATCAGGTTTCTTCATCCAGATTATCGGGTTTTCAGGCTTCACTAGATATCGTAATCATGTTACTGATCCGTATCCAGCCATCTAACTACACTGTAAAAAACATCTTGCAGTATTTGCTACTGGGATTAATCTTGTCTCTAAAAAGATAATCTTATCTCTTGTTCGGATTAATCTTATCTCAGAAGAGATAAGATTAATCCCAGTAGCAAATACTGCAGTTAACTTTAATCCTTACTCGGAAAGACTTTTTACAGTGTATAGACTTACCAGGCGGTTCCTTTCTGTCTTTACACTGTAAAACAAAATCTTGCAGAATTTGCTACTGGGATAAATCTTGTCACTAAAAAGATAATCTCATCTCTAATTCGGATTAATCTTATCTCAGTAGAGATAAGATTTATCCCGGTAGCAAATACTGCAGTTAACTTTAATCCTTACTCGGAGAAACTTTTTACAGTGTAATTTCCGGTCTAGCCCAGATTTCGACAGGAATACCAGTGCTAGTTGAAAATTTGGAGGATATTCTGATCGAACATGTTCCTTGTCTGCGCATACTCTTTTAAAAACACCCCCACACCACCCAACGTACACACCACACCTTTGAAGCTTTTGTCGAAGGATTTTGTTCTTTCCGGAAATTCCGGTTTTTGAGATACCGGGCGGAACCCGACCGACCTAGCGACTTCGTAGGAAAAAGAAGCAGGAAGATGGAATCAGGAAAAGCTGTAGGAAAAGAACCTGCAATCAACCTGAATTCTCGAACCAGGAGAACCTGGTTCTCAAACATCGAACCTGGTTGCAGGTTCGTTTCTTCTAGCTATACAGCCTGAAGAGGTCCCACAAAATTAAAAGAAAAAATAATTTACGACCGCTGGCGTCACCAAGGATCAAGTGGAGGCGTATTCATCTGGTCAAATAAACATTAAGAAAAAAATAAGGTACTAATCGGGTCAAAATCTTTTTCATAGATGGAATGCGAAGAGGTCCTGGGCTATTAAAGATAAATTTGCACAAGGGTCAGAGAGCAAAAAAGTTGCAGTTAAGATAGGTGCCCACAGAACGCGAATTCGCGTTCGCCTAGGCGAATTTGACGTCGCCAGCGGAAAAAATTCGCTTCGCTAGGTACAAATTTCGCGCCGCGCTTCAGCTCCAAGTCGAATTATTTTCGCGTCGCCTTAGTTCGCGCTGAGGAAATTCAGGAAATTAACAATCAACCTGGCCAAAGTAGAATATATAACCAGATATAGAGTATATAACCATAAAGTTGACTTTTCCCAGTATTTTCGTTCTAGCCCTACGTATCGTATCCACGTAAAAGTATCTAGTCCTGGCGAAGTCGTTCGCGTATCCGCTGCCAGTGGGGTCTCGGAAACGAATTCGCTAAGCGGCGCGAAAGAACAGGATTCGTTTGCGGAAAAAATAATCACGTTCTGTGTGCACCTATCTTTATTCCTATACCGTCGAGGGAGGTACAAGAGAAATTACGATATTTGAAATAATAATATTTGAAAGAATTAGTGAGGTCCTGGGCAATTGGAGATAACTTTGCACAAGGGTCAGAGGGTAGAAAAGCTGCAGTTATACGGGAATTCCTATAACGTCGAGGAAGGTGCAAGAGAAATTTACAATATTTGAAATAATAAGTCCTGATACATTTTAAATCTTTTCGTCTCAGACTACCAAACATTCCGGAAAGGCTGCAGACAGAGGGAGAACAATTTTTTTTTATATAAACTACCAAGGGCTTTTCTGTTATAACTTCCTCTATTTGGAACTATTTTTCCGTATCGGACACGAATGGAACCAAAAGGGAGTAAAAATAAAACCCTGCGACACGAATGGAATCAAAAGGGAGTAAAAATAAAACCCTGCGACACGAATGGAATCAAAAGGGAGTAAAAATAAAACCATAAGGGAGTAAAAATAAAACCATACCTGAGATTCGGTGAGCTGTAGGCTCGCAGCCAGGTACAAGCGCTCAGGTCCAACCATGTACTGTTGTTGTTCGAACTCTGCTTCGAGGCGTTCGAGCTGTTCGGCACTGAAAATAGTTCGAACTCGCTTTGAACGGGAAGACGCCATGCTTTCGTTATATTCGAACGACTGCTGCTTTCGGTCGCTCTTCTCACTTCTATAGGGAGATGGATAATAGTTATTGGGACTGGGAGAACCTGAAAAAAGATTTAAATCTAACTGTCCCGAATTTCCCTCAATTATCTGAGAAGCTTTAAGCCAGGCTTCCCTTCCAGAATTGTCTTCCGGGTTCCAGAGATCCGTTTTCGTCTAGATGGACCCGGAAGACGAAGAATTATGCTAGGACTGAAATACAATGGTTACGAAGCTTCCCTCCTCCTATTAAGACTTGAGCCACTTCATGTCCGCCGGGGAAACTTAATTTTACGTTTTGGCCGATCAATCCTTGACAGTGAAAAACATAGAGATATTCTGCCCGATTTAGCACCGGCGACAAGACGGACGTGGCACCAAAATATCCTGGTGCCAGTTAAATGTCGCACTAACCGGTATTCGAATTCCTTTGTACCATATTTGTACCATATTTATTTTAAATATGCAAAGCACCTGCTCCACTTGTCGAAATTATGTCATAACCATATATTGACGGAGAAATTCAAAATTCAAGACGCAAGTGTTACCCTTTTGGATGTTTCGTCATCACTTTCAAAACTCATGGACAACAAGGCCCAACCAGCACACGATGTCGTCCACTGCTTCCTGACCGAAGATTAAAAATTAAGTGTCTTTTTCTGTGTGTATATGTGTTTTGTTTATTTTCTTTACTTTTGTCATTTACTCCGCCTTTTCAAAATGGCGGGTCATAAATAAATTACTTACTTACTTACTATTTCACTCAGAAGATAAACAAAAAACAAGTGAATTCCAAGTGATTTATTTTCTTTTATGTAATAATTGTATATATTCAAGTATTTTAAAACATGAAATGTAATGGTCGACGTATTTAGTGCCATGTCGGCGCTACGAGTTAGATCAATAAAAATATATATCTATCTATCTAAGCTAGGCCAAAAACGTCTAGAAGTACAGGGTGTTGGGCACCTCAGATTCCGAAGTCTGGAAGGTGTCATAGAGGCACACATTTGAGAGACAAAAAAAAAATATGCAATTGAATAGGCAGGAAAAAAAACGAGCGATTGACAGGTGCGACTGAGAGGCAAATATTTGGAGGAGACAGAAAATGTTGAAGAATAACAAAATTAGCTGTCATCAAGAATAGCCGGTAGGGTTGGCTTGACATTTTTTTGTAAATAAAGATAACCGGAAGGGTTGGCTTGGCTATGCGCAAACGCAAGATATCTGGAAAGTCAAGCTTATTTCTTGAACCGGACCAGACGATTGCTGCTTCAACCAGCATCCGTGAGTTTTCGGAGGTTGGCATACTAAATGTCTCTGTTGTATCACCTCATCGGCGGAATCTACCCAGCAGCTGTCCTATATATGTCCGGCTAAAGCGGCGGGAACCTTTTTTCCAGGGTTTTACACAAATTTATCATCTGAGTTTTATGCTAATTTGATATTGTTACCCTTCTAGTTAATACTTCTCTCGTATTTACGCTAATGACCGGCGATCTATTTTGGCTATCTATTGAAACTTCGTTTGGTCTGACGTTACCGAGGTTTCACGAACTGTACCCAGGCAACAGCAGCAAAAGTTAAAGTACACCTCGCACTATTTACTGGTTATGTTCCAATATTCTGAACTATATGAATACTGTAAAACTAGACTCTTCTGTTCACAAATTATACACGGCTTTAGCTGTTTTAAACCTTTCCCAAGACCAAATGACTTCTAGCAAAAACTCGGCAAAATTCAGATAACCATTTTACGTGTCGGGAGTATAAAATATAAACATACAAATATTGAATTGTGGCAAGCAGGAAGGCCAGGGACCGTTGGCGAGCTTAGAACGAAACATGTGAAATTTGGGTCTGTGGACTTAAGGATTAATGAATGCATTCACGGAAAAGGGTTGAATTGGCATTATAGAAACGACGGGTCGTTTAAGCTTCGTGCACACGCCGCCCGAAAAGATTTCGCACACAAATTATTACACGAAAAAATTTAAAATTTGAGTTTAAAATTTTAAATTAAAATACAAAACTGACATATTACTCGCAAATTGTATAATTAGCGTCATTATGGCGACACCTGTTCGCGGTGCGTCAAAACTTGGGAGCGAAGGGGGAAATAGGAATCCGACTGCGAAAAACGGAGCGCGTGTGCATGTACCTTTCTGTTGTTCTTTGTTTGCGCTTTGTTGATGGAAGATCGTTCGTTAGTGGATTTTTCTTGTCAGTTTGTTATGTCTTTTTTTCTTCTTCTTTTTTCTCTCATTTTTTTTATTTGTTTGGTTTGTTTCCCTCAAGACTATATGAACAAATGGTGGGGCCATAAAGAGTTAATGGTGTTCTTTATATTTTTGAAGAAAACTGAACTGAAACTGTTCTAATATAGGTCAGAAACAGAATTCTACGAAAATGAGAATCTATGGTTGAGAGAAATGTGCGAAAACGAATAGATAAACGTAACTGCCAGTGTGGTCTCTAAAGTCACAACTTGAACTTTTTTTTCACATTTTTTTTTTACTGCCCCCACAGGCCCATCGGGCTTTCCTGCAATGAGAGCTATCAGCTACATGTCTAAGGGAAAGGCGTGTTCATGTAGTTTGGCATTTAAAAGTTGGTTTGTATAGTAAAGAGTATTAAACTAAACTAAACAAAAAAAACTATTTAGTGTCTATTTTGCAAGATCAAAACTATCTGAATAATATGAGTCAGAATTTGCTTTTTAACAAACTATCCACGGCTTTGGCTGTTTAAGCCTCTATACCCATTGACTTCTAGCAGAAACTTAGGCAAACTTCAGAAAACCGGTTTTACGCATCATACGCGATACATGAACAAATGCACATGGAAACTAGTTAATCCGTGGCAAGTATAAAGATTAGTAAGGTGTGGTTAGCGAGTCCAGAATCTAACATATGAAATTCGGATCTACTGACTTGAGAATTAATCAATGCAGTTATGGAGATAGGTTGCCTTGACATAACAGGTTCAACGGGTCCTTTAAAAGACCCGTCGTGCCCGATGTTACTAATTAATTCGTTCCATCCGTTCCCATTCCGAAATTTTCAGCTTCCTATGTTGTGTTTAACCAACCTAAATGTTGTACACACTGATTCGTGCATATTCAGAGTACGGATCTTTTCGAGCTGCATCAGAATGCCGCTTATCGCTTCCGAGGAGTTCAATGCTAAGTTTTCTGCCATCATCCAACCGCCTTCCTCCCATTACCCAATGCGCCAGCTAATGCAGTAAATGAATTGTTCTTTTCGTGTTTCATTGTGTATTTCTTGTTTTGCGTTCATTTATCTTTTGCTGTTGTTGTAGATTTTGTGTACCCTCTGTGTTTCTTGTTAAGCGTTCATTTACCTTTTTTCTGTATGTACTGTGCAAATGCCTTATTACTGGGCTGCATGTAATAAATTCATTCATTCATTCAATGCTCAGATAGACCGGTTATGCAATTTTCACCATGTTTATTATCAAAGCCATGGCGAGCGTAAGCGGCTAATCATCCGGGATAATGGGTCTATAATTTTCCGAAAAAGACAGCGCGGTTTCAGAGGAGTAGGGCACGCTGGGATATTGGAACTGAAACATGTTCGTACGTGTGCTTTAAGATACAATAATATGTAAAAGGAATTACCCTCCACCCCACCCCTCGTCGCGAAATGTGCCGATGATTAATTACATCCCACAAGACCAATAATATAACGAGGCTGTAGATAAGCTAGTTCAGAAAGTTCTTGGAACGGCCGCACACCCGTGGTTACCAGTACTTTGTGCCCAGTGGATAACCACTGATTAACTCGCCCTTTGTGTTTTTCTTCATTTGTAGTGCTGTATAGATTTTGTCATTGATCGCTAATTGTCTTTTCTCTCTTTTTTTCTTTTTTTCTTTTTCTTCCATTTACGCCGTTCTTGTTCAGTTTGAATGTAATGGGTTATAAAGAATATACATACATACATACATACAATTATGGTTCTAGTCGGCCGATATTTAACTCAAATAAATGAATAATACAGAAGAAATTATCCAACTCACCATGGTTAGTAGTTTCGCACCCCTCGCTCTCCCCCCTCCTCTCTTTAGAGTCCAAACCGAGTATCGAGTCAATGCTAAACTTATTCTGTCTCTTCAACTTTAACGCATCGAATTGCTGCTGCTGTATTATCCGATTTAGTAATATTCTCTGTAAAACCTCCTTGTTCTCATCAGTGGTGCCGGCTTGCTCCATAGGTCGGCTCATGTAAGCTTGAGCCATCGCTGCCATCCACTGTGGGGGGTGGTAAACCCAAGCACTCGGGGTCGGGGGTGAGTGGGGGGTAGAGGCGTGCATTGTCTGTATATAACTGCCGACAGGTCCAAAACACTCCGAGGTTATGATCGTTGTGCACAGTTTCCCGCCGTGTCTTCGTTGTAATTTCAACTGTTCGTTCTACTGGGTAGGATACAGTTTAGTAATGTTCTTTAAGCCAAATCACAAATCTTGACAGCCGGAAATAGAAGCTCTGATGATCCGAAACGTGCCACCGCTTCTGAGGGTTGTAAGGGCGCACTTTCCTTTTACCAAGCTGAAATCAGAAATGTCCTTAAATCGGAATTCATGGAAATAAGTAAGACCACTAAAATCCGTATCTTTGTTGATCTATAACTGAAAGTTATGTTCCATCGCTAATCTTCTTAGGTTCGAACAAAAACACTAGAAATCAAATCTCTAATTTCATATCAGCTTCCGCGCTTAGTTCCTTTTTGCAATTTCCACAAACTAAATAAGCCTTCACTCGGACTTTCACCTTTTAGTACAACTTTCTAAAGTGATACTAAGCACACAAGTTAACTGGTTCAATTCAATCAGCAAATTAAACCAACACAGAATCCAAGCTGTTGGTTCTATTCAGCTTGTAACAAGAGGGAGGAGCTAAAATTTAGCCTTTGCCCAATCGCAGCGCCCAGATTCTGGAGAAGCCTTACAAAGCTGATACCTGCTCTTAGGGGAGGTGGAAACAGTTTCTTTTAGTTTTCTTGACTTCGAATACCGACATTGGGGGAAGAAACTGGGGTGTTCCAAACTGTGGCTTTAGGAGGGTTTTCGCGCTGCTTATATAGGCAAGTAGCCGAACTTTCTGCACCGGTTTTCGCGCTTTACGAACCGACGTCGGAAAGCGATTCCAGACTGTTATGGTGCATTTACATGCTGCGTAAATCCGAGCGTATTTTGAAATACAAGCATATTTTACGCACGTGTTTGGGCTTGAAAAGATCTCCAGCCCGTTTCCAGCAATACGGATGAATTTCAGAAATCGGTCCGTTTTGTATCTAAATACGTCAGTTTTGCTAGAAATCTTTTCAAGCTCAAATACGTGCGTTAAATACGCTCGGATTTTACGCAGCGCGTAACCCCCCATACATAAATAGAGATCCAGGACCTGTAGGCAGTAAACTGAGTCGGGTGCCGTTTTTGGTAATTGAGCAAAAATTAACATATTTTTGTTGCGACAGAATCGCATGGACCTTCCCATTACCACGCAGACGCAAATGGACGAAATTTTTCGTCGAGATTATGCTGCAAAAGGACAAAGAAACCCTTGGGGAAACAACCTCTGAAGATCCTGGGAGATTACCCATCTGAATACCACCCACCATTCGGAAATTTTCACTCAAACCCCAGCATATGTCATCTTGTTCAAAACAGGTTAATACAAGTTTATTCAGAAGATATTTTCATTCAGCCATCCTATATAGGATTACAGTCAGATCAAAGTAGGGCAATTTTTAGTCATGAAAGTCAACTAGTCTTTGTTTTTCTTTTCTTTCCCTCAAGAATCGCATGCGTTATGTCGGATCAGTTGAAATATTTCAACACATCCGACACTGCGACAAAACGCAAAATTCTACGTTGCTGGTCGCACGATTTGTGTCGTATTTCGCATGACACCAAATTTTGTGCGAAATCGCAGCAGTGTGAACCAGAGCCTCGTTTTTGTTGCAATAGCGCTGCCGCATCGCTGCTGCAGCACTTCTTTGCTTTTGCACAATATGCGTTTTTGGATACACTTTCTTCTTGGTTGAAGCGGCAGCGCTGAAGCATCTTGCAGGGAAGCACGGACTTGGTCGGTGAGCAAGTCCGTGATTCTCGAGAAGCGCTGCCGTCTTCCTCGGAAGCGCTGCAGTGCAAAAACGGATGTAGGAAGAATCAGTCCGGAATCGGCCGAGAAGTGGTCCTGCAGCATGCAACAAAAACGAGGCTCAGGGGTAAGAGTGTCATGGGCTGGCTTTGTTGTGGTAGTTGCCGTCATCATTGGAACGAAAAGAATAATCGTGAGGACAAACTCCGACCACCATAAGTAAATCGTACCGATCGTAACTTCCGCGGACCGAAGATGATAAAGGGGATAATTTTCGTATCATTCGGGACTGTGAAAAGAAAATAATAACAGAATATTGCAAAGATCGTAACGCAACCCAAGAATTGAAAAAACATAGTATAGAACATCCCTCTCTCCCTTCCTCGCTCCCTTCTTGCAACGTAACCGTGCTTCCGTGCTCCGACCGAGGGGTTACCCACTCTCGATTTTAGTATACAGCAAGTGCCAAGTCCGCGGTGCCCGGTCGATGCAGGCACCGTTCAAAGTAAGCATGTTCAGACGAGTTTGAAATATGAATCGCCTAATTTATGACCGGCAACACTGCCGGCACAGCTCAGTTCGGCCGGTGCCGAGAAAGGGTGTACAGCAGTTGCCGGGGAATGGGTAACCCCTAGGCTCCGCCTAAGCAGTTCTCGATCCGACACATCTATGTAAATTTACATAGAATTTTACCTTTACGTAAACCACTCCTATGGTCCTATTCAAAGAGGCGGAAAAAAGGCTATCGGATAAAAGCACCCGCTCAATATTTACGGAACGCGATTGCGGAATTCTGGTTCTGGAACGAAAATAATAACAGAATTAGAACGATCGTAAGTGACAATGAGTCGGTAGAACACAACCCAAGATAAAGTCTGAGAACAGCAGCTTCACGACCCGGGAAGTGTTAAAGAAGGCTAAAGAAGGTTCAGAAAGCTCGCTTCAAGACAAAGCAAAAGGCTTTCTGATAATGTGTGGCGGGCTCTTGACATTAGTATAGGAAAACCATGAAAACAGAAATTATATTTATTGTATAAGTGGTTATATAACATTTGTTTATTATTTGTTTAATTTTAGGGATCCAAACACAAATTACCTGTCACACAAAATATAAAAGTAACTAAAGTTATAACTTGATCTAGTCCCGTGGAACAAAAATAATAACAGAACTGTAACGATCGTAACCAGGGCCGTATCTGGGGGGGGGGGGGGGTCAACCCCCCCCCCGAAACCTACAAAAATAATCAATTTTTGTAGGTTTTTCCCTCTGATCCAGGCCCGTATCCAAGAGTTTATTTCGGGGGGGGGGGGTCCCGCGGGTCGTTCATAAAAGACATACATCAGAGGGAAAAGCCTATAAGAACTTATTGTTTTTGTATGTTTCGGGGGGGGGGGTGAACCCCCTCCCCTCCCTAGATAAGGCCCTGCTCTGATCTATGTCTTTTTTTGCCCCCCCCCCCCCCGAAATAAATTACTGGATACGGGCCTGATCGTAACGGACAATAACTCGGTGGAACGCAACCCTAGTAATGAATTTCTACTCACGCGCTCAACAACCCCTCGCTCAATTCAGCTACGGAATCTCCACAAAGCTTTAGAAGTCACTAAAAGAGATAATATCATCAAATTAGGTTTTGATCAAAGCGGGACATTCATCAAAATCACGAAGTGGAAGAAACCAATAAACGCTTTATAATCTCAAGTGGACTTCAGCAAAGTTACAATAAAAGAATGAAAATTGGATGTAGTGAAGATGAGGCCGTTGGTGAGGCCATTTGATGGTTGGTTCTCCATAAAAGGGAGGGGCATAATGAGGATACGATTTGATTATCTGATTGTTGTAAGAGGTCGTTTTATGTACGAGGGGGCTGTGCACAATTTCACAAAGCAGAACAGTCGGATTTTTGCGACTTCGGAATCCGTAAAACATTTTAAGACAGCTATGAGCCATCGTAACGTATAATAAATTAAGGACAAATAAATTTTCAGATTGTAATTGGGGTTTGTATGAAAGTTCCAGTTTAATGGGGTTGGTAAGTTCAACTTTAATACACTGTAAAAATCTTGCAGTATTTGCTACTGGGATTACTCTTGTCTTTACTGAGATAAGATTATCCCTAATTCGGATTAACTTTATCCCAATAGAGATAAGATTAATCCCAGTAGCAAATACTGCATCCTTATTCGGAGAAACTTTTTACAGTGCAGGGTCAGTCAGTAAAAAAACATACTAATTTTCTTTCTAAAATTCCTCGAATCCATCACAACCTCGCTGAGGCTGTAGCTGACGGTTGAGTTATTTTGCATACGTTTAATTTTTTAATTTTTGTTTAATATTTGCTTGTTGGTCTGTTTTATGCGATACGGCCTTGTTATGTCATAGTTGTCGTTTATATTTTTGGCCAGTTATGTATGCGTTTACTATGTCTTTTACTCTCCGAATTCTGGAGGAATTAAATGAATTAAATGGAATTGAATTGAAATATTAGTTCGTTTGGGAAATTTGATAAATACGTAACATGTAGATAGGTTTCCTATTCCAGTGTAAATTGTAGTTTTAGTTTAGTTGGTATCAAGGCTTTGTAGACTGGTGAAATAACGTTAGATAAGTCTGTCTATATGACATGACACATACGTGAAAATGTACAAATATCTAACTGCCTAGCAACCTCAAAATCCCGGCAAACTGGCAGAAGGACACTGTAAAAAGTTTCTCCGAGTAAGGATTAAAGTTAACTGCAGTATTTGCTACTGGGATTAATCTTATCTATACTGGGATAAGATTAATCCGAATTCGAGATAATCTTATCTCAGTAGAGACAAGATTAATCCCAGTAGTAAATACTGCAAGATATTTTTTTTAAAGTGGAAGTTCCTTCCGACTGCGGTACTCCAAACCCTACGGTGTTTCAGACCGCGGTCTGAGGGTGTGTTTATGCCTGAATAGATTAGTTTCAATGTCAGTTCAATGCATTGAAAAAAAAAAATAATATGAACTAAACCAGTGGTTCCCAACCTTTTCTGCACCGCGTACCCCTAATTACGGTTCAAATAAGTTGCGGACCCCTTTTGAAGAATCATTCTTCTACTATTCTATCAAGATCAGAACGCCATAGAGACGACATGGGATTAGTGCGTACAAATATATACAAATAAATGGGATACTTGAGGCTGCAAGGTTGTCAATTTCATTATCGTCCGCAATCCGGTAAAAAACTCTCTGAACCTTCGTAAGCCAAAACTACTTTCTTGACGAAATCAGACATTTTCGACTTCAAAGATTATGGACTTTCGCATACCCCTTACGAGGGTGTCGCGTACCCCTTTGGGTACGCGTACCCCCGGTTGGGAAAAACTGAACTAAACCTACCAAGAAACCATAAGGCGGTGCGCTTGACTAGGAGGGCATAACTTGTCTATGCATAATCAATCTGTGTAAATACACTATATACATTGAATACATTATATAGGCCTACATTATTTACATACACAATGCTGATAGATAGTCCTTCAGCCCAAGCTGACAGCGAATCATATTTGACGGTGCGAAACGGTGAGCTACTAGAGCTATATTTCGGCCCTTCTTGGCAAGGTTCCTCTTCAGGCCCAAGCCGCTCAATGGAAAATAAACTTTTTTGAAAAATAATCAAAGATTCTTCCTTAAATATCTGATTTTGTGAACTTCTTCTCTGAAAATTGGTTGGTGTTAAATTTGGTGCTTCTTCTTCTTCTTTGAATTCGTCACCCTTTCGGCTATCCGATTTGCACCGTCAAACATATACACTGCAGTTGAGATATGCTTGTTTGACCTTTGTTGACTTTGGACTCATGCACTTGTTGTAAACTAAAATAAACTACCAGTTAGCCAAAGTAGCTAATTAAGGGCCCCTGCAAAGACCTAAATAGGTATACCTTCATTCTGCCATTTAGAACAAAACAGCACAGTTCAAATTTAAGTAACTATTCAAATAAACATACCAAATAGGCATACCAAAATTTGTTTAGTTGATTGGTTGATTTTGGTACGACGGCATGGTTCCCACTGATTGTTTTTTTTCTTTGCTTTCTTCTTTCATTTCTTTTTGTTCTTCCTCTTTCAGTTTTCTTCTCTTTTTTGAAAAAGTATGTGAAAATTAATGTAAAGTGAAGTATTTTTTTTTTACTGCCCCCACAGGCCCATTCGGGCTTTCCTGCAGTCAGAAGTATCAGCTACATATATAAAAGATGTTAAGAGGGTTACAAAAGGTGTGTTCATGTAGTTTAGGATGTAAAAGTTGGTTTGTATAATTAAGATTAAACTAAAAAAAACTGAACCTCTACTATAACTAATACATACATAGAACTGAATGAAAATGGGATTGAATGAATGGAGAAAGGAGGTATTGGGTGAGAGAGTGTATAATGAGGAATGGATGGTAAGGATGATGAAGGATGAATGTTTTGTTACTGTGAAAAAACTTGGACGTACTTGAGGCTTGCGATGGAGCATAGAACGGGATTTTTAGAATGGGAGCATTGTTTAGTTCTGTAAGTTAGCGAATTTCTTATATAATTTTTGTTGCCAATGCCAATTACACTCTATTCTATTCTATTGATATTACGCTTCCTAGGCTTAGGAAAAATATAGTAGGCCTACCTTGCGTTCCAGGAGGATTGACTGCCAGACCGAAATCCGAGAGGTTGCGCACTGGCCGATTTCGTGTACATCATGAGGCAGAGGCAGATGAGGCACGTGAGGCAGGCATGAGGCACATGAGGCAGGCATGAGGCAGGGACCTTGTGCACCATGAGGCACTTCAAAAATCCCTAAAGGTTTCACTAGAACGGGCGATGAGGCACGTGAGGCAAGCATGATGCAGGCGTGAGGCACGTGAGGCAGGCGTGAGGCACGTGAGGCAGGCATGAGGGACGTGAGGCAGGCATGAGGGACGTGAGGCAGGCATGAGGCACGTGAGGCAGGCGTGAGGCATGTGAGACAGGCATGAGGCACGTGAGGCAAGCATGAGGCAGGGACCTTGTGCACCATGAGGCACTTCAAAAATCCCTAAACGTGTCACCAGAACGGGCGATGAGGCACGTGAGGCAAGCATGAGGCATGTGAGGCAGGCATGAGGCACGTGAGGCAGGTATGAGGCACGTGAGGCAGGCATGAGGCAATTGAGGCAGGCATGAGGCACGTGAGGCAGGCATGAGGCACGTGAGGCAGGCATGAGGCAGAGACCTTGTACACCATGAGGCACCAGTAATAATAATAATAATTTATTTTTAACCCACAAATCGTACAAGACGAAAACAGTGGAGTACAAAAGAAAATATGAAGACATATTAGGCAAAACATAACACATACAAACAAAATCTACTTAAAAGTCAAACAGACGAATAAGCCCATGGGAGGGCGACAGACGCGTGTACGCTGTTGCGCCAGTGCGCAACCCCTCGCCGAAATCTATAACTTCACGCGTATTTTCTGCCGGTTCCAAAGGCTAAGGACGCTAGAATTATCGCAACTTTGCAGCCGTCTCGACGAGAGTCCGGGCAAACTTTCGGATCACATCCTTGATCTGTCAACAAGAAGACGCCAGCGGTTAACTCCATCTATCCTGGATCAATCATAACTTAATTTTTTAATCCCCGAGTTGAAATTCATACGGCGCCGGTTCTAGATGTACAATAGACATGGTAGCGCACTGATTCCTATCTGTAGCTGGAGACCCCCACGAAGCCACCTGGGTAATTAGGGGTTCATTACAGATATGACAAAGGCGCCTATCCCTGGCGCGCGTGCAAATCTTGACCTGTCATCTTTTTAGTGCGCCTTTGAAATGGCTGGCGCGGTCGTATCATGAAGTACGTATTTCATTTTATGCAACTAAATTTCTAACACTGCAGTAAAGGTATGTTACTTCGGACGTCGTCTAACTTTGAACTGCACAGAAGAATATGAAGAAAATCAAACTTACCAATTATTTCTTCACAGTGTTGGGTGAAAACCATGTTTTCCTTGCAATTAAAGGACCTGTCTTATCCATAATACCAATGCAACCTACTTCCATAATCATTCCATATATTTCTAAACCCGGAGACCCCAATTTCGTACGGTACACTCTAACCCCTCTAATAATACCACGCTGATTTTCTCACTTGCCGTGTTTTGCTACCTTCGATGTGTATCACGCTGTCGACGGTTGTCTGCGAGAAGTTTTTCCATCAGAAAAACCGGTTATGTAAATTTTTCCCTGTTTTTGCTACAAGCCAACGGGTCTCGGAAAAGGCTTAAAACAGCCAAAACCGTGGTTATTTGTTGAAAGCACAGCATAGTTTTAAAGTATTCAAATATTTTAAAATACTGAGTAAATAGTGCGAGGGGTCGTGAAATTAAAGCCGTACACTGTATTTTTTTAATCGTTTGCTCTTTTTTACTCAGTTGCTTTGCATCCTTTTACGGCAAGATTTCAGCGTCCACAATGTTGCAACAATTTTACGTTACATTCATTACCGTCCGAAGTATCCCAACAGAAGAAAAAGAAGATTAGAAAACAAACGACAGATTACAGGGAAGTAAATTAACGTCATTATTTGTGCAAAACAATATGATACATCTGTCTCTCAGCTGATGTTCAGTTTCGTAATATATTGTTACAACACTGTCAGAAGTTTCATAACAGATAACACGAGGATGCGCGGTTTCAACAGATAATGCGTAACAGATAACACTTCGGATGTTATCTGTTGCGTTTGAAAACGTTATGTATGAATTGTTATGCACAACAAGCTTTGCTAGGAAGAGCCAAAAAAATATCTACTGACTTTATTCCTCATCGTCATGATGTCGGAAAACTCAGCAGATACTTTTTGGCGGTTTTTCGGTTCTTCTTGATGGTAACGCTTATTATGCATAACATTTTTTCACAGCCAAAATACAAGGTTGTCCAAAATTTCCAAAAAAAATTGGTCCCAACGAACTGTTCAGATAATCTTACCTCTACTGTACCAACAGAACATACCTACTTACACATGCAGAATAAAAATAGAATTTGCACAGCCGTACAGCCAAAAGTTACCTGTGAAAAATCATACAATCTGCGGGAAACAAAGTGATTTGGCAAAATGGGAAAGGCAGTTGTGAAAAGTTGGTCTTCAGAAGGTCTCTCGACAAACTTTGACCTTTTCAGCCGAGCTAATGACCGGGAACGAGACCACTGCCCCCCCCCCCCCCCTCCCCGGTTTACACGAGATAATCGCTCCTGCCTATAGGTACCCTTCACAATTCATGCACACAAAAACAAAATCGAAACAATGCTTAAAAAAATACCAATTGAGTTAAGATAATTCTTTCATATAATATGGATATTGACAGGACCATGTTCGGTTGCTATGTACAGTTTATTTACAGACATCTGCACTAGTGTAAGTATTTTACAGACACCAAACGATTGACGAATAAAACACATTACACTTGACTTTAAACACAAACTCAAATCAGTTAATGAAGTCGCAAGAGCTTTGCGCTTAACTTTAAAGTGAGCAGGTGATCAGATACTAATTAGTTACTCAATGAACAAACTGGGTCGCAGTATCAATTACTAATATTACATACAAATTAACATTTCCTTTCAAATTACCTAAGTGTTTCTCCAGCCCAAGCTGCCTTTTCGCTTTCACAAAGTTGAAGACTCACCATAAGCGATTTCGCAAAAGCCAACAAAGCAGAACAACCCTCTTGAAACAGTAACCCATTAGTTGACTGGATTCGCAGGAAGAGCCATCTCAAATTTCCCGCCGTTCCACGACTATTTCCTCTCATAAGTCAAGTACCCAAGGAATTTTGTGGAATCAGTATAGCGCCACCTGTTGGGAAATTTACAGGTGAAATTGAGCACGTGGTTTGCGAAATTTGATACATCGGAATTCGGGAAAGGATGCGGATGGTATGAAATGAAATGTCGGGACGGAAACGCTTCTTGTCTCAGTTGGTTGGGTTAATGGGACGTTTATTTTATCGATGTATTAAGGGGTCGGCGGCATTTTTCAAAATGTTCAGGAGACCAAATTTAAAAAAAAAATCTGTTTTCATCCTATCTTGATGACTTTATGTCGAATGAAATCTTTCTTTAAAGGAACAGAAAACTTGACTCAAACTTGACTCGGGGAGTAGCTGACATGTCAAGAATGTACCCTGAGTCGATACTGACAGTAAGAAAAATTCTCGTTACGACAATTGCAGTTTCCGAGAATTCGACTTTTGAGTTAGTAGGAAAAAAGGGGTTTGTGTTTGTGTGCCGGGGATCGAAGGAATCGAACGCACAGCATCTTGACTACTACCCCGATGTGCTAGTCAATACGGCCAAAGGCGAACTTTTACAGTGCGTAAATGCATAATTACAGTGCAGAAGGGGCAAGGGCCTGCCAGCTAGCTTTGGGAACACTAAGGAGGGGGTTCAAGATAACAAAGAAGGGGGGTCCTGTCGACAATAAGTCCCTGTGTCTTTATCTAAGCCTCCCAGGTCGGTTTGATGGCCGAAAGTTGCGTAGTCAAGTTTTCTGTGCCTTTAAAGCGGGTAGAAAAAAAGAACATTTAAACTTACCGATGTAGCCTATAGCCCAGTGGTTCAAAGGGATACGAGAGACTCTCGCAAGGGGTACGCGAAGGTCCCAAGACCAAGTTAGTCTATAGCTCTGATACCATACCTCGCTTCAGTCGTGTACGAGTCCCCTAACCCAATTTCAGCATTGTCCTCGAAATCAGATAGCCCACTGTACGCAATTCCCGGTTTACATGCCTAATCACTGATGACACTACATCGTCATTTTGACGTTCCGATCGTAGTAAATTTTTTTTAGTAAAACAAGAATTCGTCAAAAAACGGGTACGGCATCTTTTTGAACCTTGATTAGGGATACGCGGTACGGAAAAGGTTGGGAACCACTGCTATAGCCTATTGCCTATTGGTGATTTTTATGTCACTTAGCTCTTTTAGACCGTTCTCGCGGGAACGGCTTGTCGTAGGGATACAGAAAACGTACAGTAGATGCAAGAGCTAAGATCCATAGCACCAGTATCGTCATTTTCACAAAAAAATGTGGCTTGACCCCTTAATGCGCGACAGCGACGATTTGTGACGAATCACATAAGAAGAAAAACTGTTGGAGTATAAATAAGAAAACAAAAACAAAGCAAGAAATAACACTAGAAAAAGAACAAAAACCAAAACAAAGAAAGAAATCACACTAGCAATTACAAATACGATCAGAAATTTAATCTTTTGCCACTTGTGGTCGCTCTGATTACGGTACGATACGATACGATACGAATTTATTAGGTCAAAGAACATAATAGTTAAATAAGACCCTGTCAATAACTTTTAAAACATACTGTCACTTACTCATTAAAATACTTTACACAATTTTGACGAAAAGAAGATCTATACCGGTTAGAAGCTGATGGTTTGCAGGGTATTTTTTATATGCAGATATTTTTTAACACAAAAATAAACAAAAAAGATAAACAATAACATTCAACAAATTCAAATCGCTGCCTTCCGAGCCTCCACGCCTTTCTCTATGAAACAACATAACGCAATAATTGAATCTCTCGAAGTAGTCCCCAAAATACCAGGGAGCAGCGGTACACCCCCTCGAAAAAATGTATCCCTCAAATTCACCAAACTTTGGCAACTATTCAGAAAATGGTCCAGCCCATCCCCAACCTCCCCACAAGGGGGGGGGGGTATATAGTAAGCAACCCCTCGCCTACAAGTCTCACACTTAAACGGCCCGCTCGCTCTTCTTCAAAGTCCTCATACTAAACAAGAAACAATCTCTCATGAGGGAAACTAGTGTCGGAGAGCAGATTATTCACACTCAGTAACTTCTTGCATTAATTAATAGTCTAATTAAAGTTGATATTAAACTCCTCCTTTGAATTATTAATTTGTGTATGCCGATTTAATCACCGTCGCTGAGGCCGAATCATTATCAAAGACGCCATGAGTAGCAACTATGCAGTGTACATAGGCTTGGTGTACAAATGCGCTGGCAAATAATAACTGATAGCAAGAACGGATAACCAGTAGAACCTGTTATCGGTCACGCGCTGAGAAAAAACCTCGACTGAGTACCGTAAATATGTACCGCTTCCTTCCATTTTATTTCGCCCTGGTGTCTCGCACGTTCTACAGAAGAAGTAGTTGCAAAAGATGAGAAAATGCTACTTTATGTATGCAAAGCACCTGCATTATTTGCCAAAGTTATGCCATAGCCACATGCGAACGGAGCAGTTCCAAGATAAAGATGCCAGCGTCACACTTTTGGAAATTTCGTCGGCTCTGCCAAATATCATGGACAACTGGGCGTAAGTTGTATTTGTTTTTTGTTGTGTTTTACTTAATTTCTTCATTTTGTTTTACATACCCCGAGTTGAAAATGGCGGGTCAGAAATTACTGAGCAGGTGCTTATACAGAAGAAAAGAACGTGTCTACCTCCTGCTACGCGTAGAGTCAAAGAACGTATCTGCGGGGGGGGGGTCCCCTCCGAAACATAGAAAATTATCATTTGTTATAGAATTTAACCTCTAATTGATGTTTTGTCAGGTGTGGATTAGGTCCGACCCGCGGGCAGAACCCCCTCCGAAATAAATTCCTGAATACGGCCCTGCATAGCGCCATAAAGGTATTGTACTGAACATGGCAGATACGTGAGGGTACCAAATAAAGAAATCGGCCGGAATCCGGTAAAATAGGACATCAAAGATTCAGAAATAAACTAGGGGTTAATTAACGTAGGGTGAAAGACAATCATGAACTAGAATTTGCTATTCACAAAAAATCAACGAAGAAACCAACGAAAATGGGGTTTGTAAAGGCCAACGAATATACTGAGGTAAAAGGAGAATATTTCGGGAGGAGAACCGCCTCCCCTCTTCAGCGCAGACAGAAAATGTTTGAGGAAAAATGCCAAAACAAGGATGAAGGTCAACAACCAACAAAACCAAACCAAAGCAGAAAACCAACAAGAAACCGAAAATTAAAACAAAATTGGAAAAACTGAAAGCCTAAAAGAAAGACAGCCAGCCACTCACCAATACCTGCGAATAGCAATTACGAATGTTCTCGCTCAGTACTGGCGAGTGACATTTTCGTTGGTTTCTTCGTTGATTTTTTGTGATATTTCAGGCCAATGTGGTTTACGAAATTATCTTCAATATGCTATTCGTTTGGAAAGCCAGAAGAAAACGAAAATGGGGTGCAGTAACAATAGCAATTTATGTAGGTAGTATCCATATTTCTGGATCACGGTTAAACAGATATGAGTAGAAATATTGAGAAAAGGAGCAGTATCCGATCCTCATAAGACTGTACAGCAAATTCTTTCCTTAGTAGGCATCCGACATGCCGGGAGTTGTACATTCCTTGCTCCATATTCTGGTACTGAATCCCCGTCGTTACCGCATGCAGCTTAATTAATTACTTAATAAAATACAAATAGCCAAAGCTCACCTAAATTCAATTAGATGATAATTCATTTATAGGCTCACTGCAGCAAAATGCCGAAGTTGATGCAGAACCCAGCGGGATTCGAACCCGGGTCCCCCGCTGCTGCGCCTCTTCAGTAGCTATGAAACTGCAATTCGTCTTCATGAGGATTTGTCATAGCTTTACACTGGAATTTGGTAGGCACGTGCCTTGATTTTAAATTGGAAATAACTCAAATAACAGATATCAAAAGTATAGGTAAATATTGAAAGTGTCAATGAACTTTCGCAAAACTGGAAAACTCTTCTACACTTGAATTTGTGTTAAGTTGAAGTAGTTTGTGGTAACCGCCCAGTGCCAGTGCATTTATGTCTTCTCATGGGCGGTTACCTATCATGATGGGTTATTATGTAATTTAGCAATAAAATAATCTAATGTATCTAATCTAATCAGTCAAAAGCTCCTCAGGCACCATGGACACAAGACATTAACTCTAACAATATCAGCGTTGCCGAAATGCATCCTGGTGTTTAGCAAAGGGGTTAGACACTTGCGAGTGGCAGCGAAGAGGGCTTCAAAATACAACCTGGATGTAGTTCGGCGATGCTAGTTCCTTCCGTGGGCATAACGAATCATTATTGAATAATTAAGATGTAATTTCTGTGATTTCTTAAAGCGTACTTTGCACTATTTACTGTTTATATTCCAGTATTCAAAAATATTTGAATACTGTAGAACTAGGCCCTGCTTTTAAGGAATTATCTACGGCTTTGGCTGTTTTAAGCCTTTTCCGAGTCCCACTGACCTCTAGCAAAAATTCGGCAATATTCAGACAACCCATTCGACGCATCAATAGCGTGATAGGCGAACACCGGTCGAGATCATAATGAGCATGAAAAATTATGAATCGTGGAAAGTGCAAAGATTAGTGTGGTATCGTTAGCAGGCTTAAAATGTAACATACGAAATTTGGGTTTCCGGGCTTACGAATTAATCAATGCAATTACGGAAGTAAGCTGCATTGGCATTATAGACACGACGGGTCATTTAAATATAAGCCAGTACGAAGTTCATCTTTACGAATATTTTCAGTGTCTCCTTCGTTTTTATTTCAGTTCTTGCTCGAAACTAGTTGCCATGTAAGACAAGGATGTTTCAAGCCTGAACTCCCGGCTGTGAATGATGGTGACTCATAAGAGGGGATAAGTTTGTGTCAATTAGCAGAAGCTCAAGGTTGGAATTCGGACTAGTATGTTCAGGTTTTCATAAGAGCTTTAACAAAATGACCAACAGCATCTAAAGTGCGATCCGTTCTTCTGATTCAAACTATGGGTATTTATCTCGTCCAGCGATCAACCACGGTATGCCGATAGTTAGTCCTTTCTAGCCTACTTCCCAGTTCCCATCCTAATACTAATAATGTGTCTTGATTATTGGATCAAGCATTTTTCATAAGACGACACCTGATTTATTTCCAGTAGGTTAACCAATCTAGTGAGAACGTAGTACAAGAGAAAACAGTGGGGAAGTTCCGTCTAAGTTTTGTTCCCTCTTTTGTGAGTATTTTCAACGAGAACAAAAAAATCATTTTGTTTTTTTAGAGTCCAACCTTAAAGTGTTGCAATTCTTATTTTGTTTAATTATTTGACTATGGTGAAGCGTGATTGTATATAGTATTCCGGACGAACGTCACACAATCACTTGTCGAAATTATGCCATAGCCATACATTGACGGAGAAGTTCAAAATTCAAGATGCAAGTGTTATCCTTTTGGATGTTTCCTCGTCGCTATAAAAAATCACTGATGAGCCCAACCAGCGCACGACCTTCTCCACTGCTTCCTGGCCGAAGATTGAAAATTAGTGTCTTTCTCTGTGTCTTCATGTGTTTTATTTATTTTCTTTCATTTACTCCGCTTTTTCGAAATGGCGGGTTTCAAATAAATTACTTAATTACTTGAAATTTCTGAGCCAAGAAAGAATTACTGGTCCAAGGGGGCAAATGCAGAAGATACTTGGCAAACTTCAAACAGATCCGGTGAACATTTTTCTTATTAGAAGCAGAAAAATCCGAATATTAAAAAATATTCGGTTTTGATTGATTGAGAGATAAAGGTTTTCAAAGACACGGAAGTTTCATCGTCCCAGCACATCTGGAAGTACCTTAACTCCGATCACCGGAATCCCGGACCCACCCCACCCTCCAACTACTCCCAGTGCCCGAATCCGGTCCGGTTCTGTCACTGATGTATCTAGGGCTTGTGCTTGTTCTTCCCAACAAGTTTCATCCGGTCGCTTCACTCTAAGCGTGTCAAACGATTTCAAGTTCTCCCATCCACCCACCCCCCAGGTTCACCAGTGCCTTTGCAAAATAGGTAAAAAAAAGGAAAAAAAAAGGGAAAGGTATCACCATCAGCCTATACAGCTGCCAATCTGACGGTGCTGATCTCCGATTCTCTGCCCTCAGCCAGGAATTGCACCGGGTGGTTGAGGGATGATAGCCACCCTGGTGCTTTCGCACATCCTTCATCTTCCCCAGATTTCTTCAGGTACCGACTCGCGGCTGGGTGGACTTCGGCTTTCTTACAGGGTTACGCAACAAACTCTCGCCCCAAACCAAACGGTAGGCATCACCAAGACTTGAACCAGCAACCCTTCGCTAAGTACTTAGCAAGTAGAAGCTAGTATAAAATGAAAAAGAGTAGCCTAAATTCGGAAAAAGGGCATTTTCAATGGGGAGGATTCAGAGTGAAAATTTTCACAAAATCTATCAGAAATTTAATGACAATTTGAGCTTTAGGCTAGATTGTTTTAAATTTTTAAACCAGTTTTAAGTTACTTTAAAATGCTAAAATTCAAAAATAAAATTTTTTAAGTACAATTAGCAGCATAAAAAAGAGCGGCTGATTATGCAGCTACTAGTCGTCACTTTTGTGAAGTAAACTTGGACAGTACATGCGTGTTGCTGCGGCTGATTTCACTTCAGCGTCAAACTATCAAACCCAAGATCAAATTAAACTGAGCGCTGCAGGCTAAGTTCTGATATTTGTATTTTCTTTTTCTGCCGAACTCAACTGCTTCCCATGCAAATCCTAGCTTTTAATGTGGATCAAACATTAAGACCCCAAGAAATTTCAGAATCATCAAGAACAGAGAGGGTGAAACCCTAACAGTAGCTTCTAGCTTTTTTTTGCCAATATTTAACCATTTCCAGTACAGGCTCTCGAACGAATGTTTCTCAGATCCCAGGCCTAAAACCAGATAAAAACCCACCTTCTAATAGAGAATATTATGAAACGCGTTGCAGTTTCCCAAGTATCCAGTTTCCCATTTCCAAAGCCGCCGAAATGAAAGCAAGGGAAAACCGTGAAATCATAGTGTTTTTTAAAATCAACCTGCTTCTATACTAGAGAGAACTGCAGACAAAACCAACCAATGTTGAAAAATATGCTGCAGCCAAAAATTTTGATAAAGGCCTCTTTTTGTTAAAATATAGAGCTTTCGCATAAAGATTAAATATTGAGATAATAAGTAGGAGACCCAAAAAATAAATAGGCTAGGTAAGTAGATGAAAACTTTCGTAAGTAGAAAAGGCTGAAAATAAGTATTCTACTGCCAAAATAAGGAGAAGTGGAAGCACTGGAAGCACACTCAAACCACAGAGCCAACTAAATACAGCACTTTGAGGTTTCAAATATTTCCACGCAGCAACGGCAAAGTTCTCTGAAACACACGTAGCGGCAACGTAGAAATTCGAGTAACAACTTGGAAACACTGGCAATCTCACGATCACCGTGAAAAATGGTCGAAGACCGCTAACTTCGAGATAAAGGATTTTTTATCATAAAAGCTTTCGGATGAAAGCAGATCTACTAGTTGGAGGGGTGGAGTAGAGAAATAGCGCATTAGGTCGCTGAAGCTTTAAGACTTCAAACCTAGGGTTACGCCACAAACCCTTGCCCCAAACCAAAAGGTAGGCATCACCGAGACTCGAACCAGCAACCCTTCACTTATGAGTTTGCCGTGCCAACCATTCGGCTAGAATGGACTTCGCAAAATAGGCAGCTGCTTAGGACCCCAAACCTCGGAAGGGCGCCGGCCAAAGGCCGAAGGGTAAATGTAAAAATTATGATGTGTAAAAAGTACAGTTCCAAGTCTGCTTCTCTATTTTTTAAAGGACCCCTCGCACTATTTACTCTTCAACTTACAGTATTTTAAAATACTTGAATACTGTAAAACATAGTTTTGTGTTTTAAAGTGCTCTGGCTACTTTGAACGGAAGCTATATGTCCAGCTTCTGATATGGGCTTTAAATTGTTCCGACTACTTTGAACGGAAGCTGTATGTCAAGTTTCTGATATTGGCTTTAAACTGTTCTGGATACTTTGCACGGAAGATGTATGTCTAGCGTCTGATATAGGCTTGAAACTGTTCTGGCTACTTTGAACAGAAGCTGTATGTCCAGCTTCTGATATGGGCTTTAAACTATTCTGGCTACTTTGAACGGAAGCTATACGTCGAACTTCTGATACGGATACGGATACTCTGATACGGATCTGACACGGGTATGGGCTTTAAACTGTTCTGGCTACTTTGAACGGAAGCTATATGTCCAGCTTCTGATACGGACATTAAATTGTTCTGGCTTTAGCTGTTCAGCCAAAACGAAACTAAATATACCTTCAGCGTAGGATGACTGGGAAACATGGGCTAAAAACGGAAAAACTCGGCTACGATATTCGTCAGAGATATTTCGGCCCTTCTTGGTAAGAGTCCTCGTCAACCTGTTGCTGAAAGAAAGGAAGCTGCAATAAATGAAAAAAAAATAATATAAATTAATATATATTAATATTAACACATAAATTATAATTTCATTAATATAAAAATTTAATATTCAATAAATGAAACTATAAGAAGGGCTGAAATCTCAAATATCGCTGATGAATACATTAGCTGACCCCTCCGTTTTGAGCCATTGAATACACGAAACCAAAATCTTATCCCGCCACTTCCATCCTACTTTATGTCCAGCTTTTATTCTCCTACTTGTCCAGCTTATGATATGAACTTTGAACCAAGGTTTTGGCTCTGGCTATCCAACGAAAACCAAAATCTTATCCCGCCACTGCCCTCATGTTTATTGAGCGGAAGAACGATTGGTATTTCAATAAGCTCGGCTCTTTCCGACCGCAAAGCAGTTCGGCATGAGAAACCCCTGACTTTATTGACGATTATCCAGCTCGTTTCAAAGGGGATAAAAATGTCAATAGGCTAGTTATTCGATTAGATTAGCTCTTCGGAATACGTCTGTCCCTGTTTGCAAGCTCAAAGAAGTGATCCAGAAGGTTTGGATTTGAAATTCGTGGAATTCTTACTGAGGGTGTTGGAAAGGATAGAATCACGCTATGATTTTTATGTGGGAGGCCGAACCGGTCACTTCTTAGGAGATTAATTGTCAACCGAAAGTTTGGTCCGATTGCCATATTTACCGAAGATTACATAAACGGTTTTACTGACGATCAGGGGCGTCACGACTGGGGGGGGGGACGCCCCCCCCCCCCAATGCTGTCGACCAGTCGGTAGAAAGAACCGAGTTGGCGCGAAGCACCGCGATTTTTCGTCAAATAAGTTGATTTTTTTCATGAAAACAGTCGGTTTTCTGAAAATTGGTCGATTTTTCGTCAAAATAGTCGATTTTTTTTGAAAAGCAGTGGACTTTTCTGAAAATCAGTCGATTTTTTTCAAAACTGTAATTTCTTGTTGTTGAAAACAGTCGTTTTTCCTGCAGAAACAGTCGGTAAAAATTACCAGCCAGTCGGTAAATGCCTCGTCCCCCCCCCCAAACATTTTGGCTAGTGACGCCTCTGCTGACGATGGAGCTTCTCGCATACAACTGTTGGGATTATGATACGTAACAAAAATAGAAAAACAAGGGAACGAGGGGTTGCTCACTCCCAAAAACGATGTACACCAAGTGGCGCGTGCTGCGGTGCCGTGCCGGTGTCGAGCCGGTGCCGCAGTGCCGAACCGGTGCCGCGTTTTTTTAAAAATTAAAATATTGCGATAAACCATGATTTCTGAGGTACATGTAAACAAATTTCATCAGATATTGGTCAAGAATGAAGCAAGTCTACAATGGTCACGAGCTTGGATTGAATACAAGAGCTAGACGCTCATATGGTACTTGTAAGGCTGGGGATGAAATTTAGGAATTTGCAAATTCTTAGGTTTCTTGTGTTTATTTATAAGCAATACCTTTGAAATAAGAATGATCATGGGCCCTTGGAAATCAAGAGAATGAGGTGTACACCGGTGGCGCAAATAGAGAAACCCCTCGCAAGAGAAGTATGAAAAACAGTTAGTTGTCCTTAGAGCAGAGGGGGCTAAAGGGGTGTTAACGGGGTTCTTACAGGGCCAGAATTGACCGTATGAAATTCGGTCTCAGGTTTAAACGACACCTTCCACTATATAGTGGTTCTGCTCAGAAATAGTTGACCACTTTACCAATAAGCTATGCTTACAGAAAATTACAGACGGCTTCGACTGTTTTAGCCTCTTTACATGCTAATTGCCTTGGATTACAAGCTTGGCAAAATGTTCATAACCGGTCTTCAGACGGAAGTAGCTCCCCCGCGATAGGATTGGTTGCCTGATGTGTCACGTAAGAGAATAAATCGTTGCAAGCGTGATAATCAGTGTATTGCCAATAGAGGAGTTAGGATACCCTTATGAAGTGAAGAATCTCGGGAGCGAGAATCGCTGGAAATACTACTGAAGTATAATGAATTACTATCATAAGTACGACGTGTCCTTTAAGTCATTGGGAATTGGTGCAGCGATCACCGAAGTAGATTGCATTGGCATTGTAGGTTCGATGGGTCCTTTAAAGGTAAAGGGGTTTCATCCCTACCCCAGGTCGAACTGCTTCTCTTCGCTATTTTGGGGGTGGGGGAGGGGGCGCAGAAGTATGTGCATTGGCCTAGGGCGTAGAAATGTTTAAATCCGGCCCTGTTCATTGCGGAGAGCAGTTTCCATGGCTATAAGCCATTCTTTTGACATCATTACTATATTATTTTAGACAAGCTCGAGAACCAGAGCGAACCGCTTCTCTACATTCAATGAATGAATCCATTACGTGCAGCCTAGCAATAAGGCATTTGCACAGTACATACAGAAAAAAAGGTCGGATATGGTCATATGGTCGGATCGGGAAACTGATTATTTCCAGGTTCGTTTGGTCGGGTCCCTGATGTTCCTGCCAAGTTTCATTGTCCTAGCTCATCTAGAAGTACCCTAACTCAGAAAAAAGTGACAAAATGCCCTAAATTTGCAAGTTTCCAGCGCCCCGCACTCCCCCCCATATGGTCGGATCGGGAAACTGATTATTTCCAGGTTAGTTTGGTCGGGTCCCTGATATGCCTGCCAAGTTTCATTGTCCTAGCACATCTGGAAGTACCCTAACTCGGATATGTGGGATAAAAAACTCGGACCGACCGACAGACCGACAGACCGACAGACGGAATTGTGATCGGTATATGGCACTTGAGCCAGAGGCTGCAAGTGCCATAAAAAGGTAAATGAACGCTAAACAAGAAATACAGAGGGTAAACAGAATCTACAACGACAGTAAAAGATAAATAAACGCAAAACAAGAAAGACACAACGAAACATTGCGGTTTTGTGGGTCATGATCTCGCCAAATGTTGGATCCTGTTTCCTCGTGCTGCGCAAGAAGAAGTCGAATTATGTGCTTTGTCTAAGGACCTAGAAATGTGTAAATCCGGACTGACACATCCCTTCCTACCGCATTGTGCCTCCTCCCTCGTCTTTCTCTCTCGTTATTCCCTGTGCGGTGCGGATGGCCCTATAGTATTCTTCTTTTTAGATAGTTCTACTTGTCTTCCTGTTTCTGTTCTTTTTGTGTTCTCTCTTTTCTTTTTCTATGGAATATCCCGTTTGTTTTTTTTTGGATCCCAAAACGTAAGTGGGGGATACCTATGCCATCGCAAAAGTTGTCCGCCTGCCCGTCTGTCTGTGAGCACGATAACTCTCGAAAGGAATGAGGTATTTTGATGAAACTTGGTGCAAGGACTATTTGTGTCAAGGGTAAGGTCAAGTTCGTCGATGGGCTTTGTAGCCCTACATTTAAGGGTGGGATGGTTCAAATTAAGGGGCAAACAAAATGTTTTTAAACCGCGAATGTGGTAGCCGATTAGGGGGTAAAAATTATGCTGACCACGATGGTAAAAAACATTTTCTCGACGGACAAGTAGTTCGTCCGGAAGACGGCAAAAAACAGAAAGTTGGTTAAAAGCAAAAGTTTCATTTGAAGTTGATTAAACCTTCGATCTAGGGGTAAGAAGACATATTGAACACTTAAAAGCATTTTCTATCCGGAAGTTCACCAGCAACCCGTCCAAAACCGGAACAATTTATTAAAAGCAAAAGTTGTATTTGAAGTTGATTAGATGACAGGATTAGGGGTAAGAAGAGACGCTGAGTCTGTATCTGACAATCATTTTTTACCCGGACATATAATTCGTCCGGAATCCGGTTGTAACCGGATTTTTTTTTATAAGTTAAAGTTTTACTTGAAGTTGTCCTTTATAGAGATAAGGCTATACGCTGAATTCGTTTCTGAATTTTATCTTTTTGCTGGACAATTAATTCGCTCGGAATTCGGTCGAAACCGACAATTTGGCAGAAGTAAAGCAGGAAGTTTGGTCAGTGTCCTCAAAATAGATATGGCTTTTAAAGGTATATCTTAACTTGGTTTTCTCTGGCGATTAGCCTGGCGAAGACTGGATCTGGAAAAGACAAGACCCAATTGTCTTGATCAAATATTAGATTTTTGGGATCCCATCGAAACCTTTGGTCTTGTTTTACAATTTCAAGTGCAGTGGGATAATGAAATACATTCATTCATCCATCGACTTCATCGTGGCCAAATGGCAAACGACAGAGCTCCATTGCGCTCCTGCAGTATATCGCGTATTTTCTTTTTCGGATCGGGGCTACCTGTGATTAACTGTACATTCCTCCGTTTATACGTTATGAATCCCCGCTAATATCACTTGACTTCGTAGGGGTTTACACGTGTCGTCAAGAGACCCCCCACGAGCCAATTAAGGGGACTTAGAGTGTATTACTGACAACTAAAGGCACCCCTTTCATGAAATTGGTCATTTGCCGAATTACTTTTAATGCATGCCGGCCATTCACTGACTCGAAAAATTGTCGGAATCCTTGTGAAGTAGAATACAGATCGAAAGTAGGAATTTAAAAGAGGCATCCCTAATTTCTGGGAAAATTGTACAAAGGAATAGAGCATCATGCGGACATGCAATATGGAATATGGAATAATTTTATTTTTATTATTTCAAAATATATCCAACCGGGGCTGCTACGGGGGTTGGAAAAGCCCAAAAATATTCCACTACCGATTTTAGTACGAAGACACAAAATTCAGTAGAGGTCTTTGACTTCAAGCCAAATTGGTAAGCTGATGACCGTATTTGAGGTTCGACAATCCCATACAGGCATTTTTCAAAAACCTTAGATATCACAGCCGCCAAAGCAATAGGTCTATAGTTAGTAATACTACTAAGATCGAGCACCAAGGATTTGGGGATAGGTACTAGACAGACCTCCGTTAGACCATCCGGAACAAAACCATGAGCTAGAAAACCATTAAACAGAGCGGTCATCACTTGGGACACGAAATGGGATATCTCTAAAGAATAAAACATTGTGTGGAAACATGGAAGTCTTAAAGGACCGCTCGCACTATTTACTCTTCAATTTACAGTATTTTAAAATATTTGAATACTTTAAAACTATGCTGTGCTTTCAACAAATAACCCACGGTTTGGCTGTTTGAAGCCTTTTCCGAGACCCGTTGACTTATAGAGAAAACAGGGAAACAATTTACACAACCGCTTTTTCTGATGGAAAAACTTCTCGCAAACAACCGTTGACACCGTGATACACATCAAAGGTAGCAAAACACGGCAAGTGAGAAAATCAGCGTGGTTTTGTTTGAGAGGTTAGAATGTACCGTACGAAATTGGGGTCTCCGGGTTTACAAATAGATGAAGTGATTATGGAAGTAGCTTGCGTTAGTATTATAGGTAAGACGGGTCCTTTAAGGAAATAGAGCCTTCATAAAAATGGAACAGAATATTATGCAGTGACAGGGAATATTGAACATGGAATGGAATGGAAGAAACATGGAATGGCCAGGAGAAACATGGAATGGCCAGGAGAAATGAACCTGTAAATGGAATAGCTTACGGGAAGACAACAGGATGTTATGTGGAGAAAGAATGGAACAAGGAATGGCCAGAAGAAACGAACCTGCAAATAAAATAGCCTATAGGAATATAATAGGATAGTATATGGAGGGAGGGAATATTAACATGAAATGGAATGGAAGAAACACGGAATGGCCAGACGAAACGAACCTGCAAATGGAATAGCCCACGGAATAGGATGGAATATTCTGTGGAGAACATGGAATATGGAACATGAAACAGAATGGAAGAAACGCGGAATGTCTAGAAGAATCGAACCTGCAAATATATAGTATAGCATACGGGAATATAATAAGATCGTATATGGAGGGAGGGAATATTAATATGAAATGGAACGGAAGAAACACGGAATGGCCAGACGAACGAACCTTTAAATGGAAAAGCCCACGGAATAGGACATAATATTCTGTGGAGAATGTGGAATATGGAACATGAAATAGAATGGAAGAAACATGAAATGGATAGAAGAATCGAACCTGCAAATAGTATAGCCTACGTGAACAGAATAAGATAGTATGCGGGGAGAGGGAATGTGGAACATGAAATAGAACGGAAGAAACATGGAATGGCCAGAAGAAAGGAACCAGTAAATGGAATAGAAAACGGGAATAGAAAATATTATTGTGTGGAGAATGAGAATATGGAACACGAAATGGAATGGAAGAAACAAGGAATGGCCAGAAGAAACGAACCGCAAGGCTAAATGGAATAGCCTACGGACAAGGCCATATCCAGGGGGGGGGGGGGCGGGGCTAGGGGGTTGAACCCCTCCCCCCCCGTCACATACAAAAATAATCAATTTTACAGGCTTTTCCCTCTGATCTATGTCTTTTTTGTATTTTTTTGTCCGACCCGCAGGTACACCCCCCCCCTCCGAAATAAATTCCTGGATACGGGCCTGCCTATGGAATCGGACATAATATTCAGTGGAGAATGTGGAATATGGAACCTGAAATGGAATAGAAGAAACAAGGAATGGCCAGAAGGAACGAACCTGCCAATAGGATAGCCTACGGGAATGTAATAGGATAGTATATGGAGGGATAGTACGTGGAGGGAGGGAATGTTGCATGGAATGGAACGGAAGAAACACGGAATGGCCACACGTAAATGGAAAAGGAATAGCCCACGGAATAGGACATAATATTATGTAGTGAATGTGGAATATGGAACATGACATGAATAATGTGAAGTATTGGCAGCTGATAGTCAATTAAAATAAACCGGACCAAAATTGCATCTTCGTCTTAAAGGACCTGTCTTACTTATAGTACTAATTCAACCTACTTCCGCAATTGCCCGATCCATGCTTCAACCAGAAACCCAATTGTTAGACGGGAAAATAGAATGGAAGAACCAGGGGATGGCTAGAAGAATCGAGCTGCAAATAGTGTAGCCTACGGGAACAGAATAGGATAGTATGTGGAGAGAGGGAATGTGGAACATGAAATGGAGTGGAAGAAAAATGGAATGGCCAGAAGAAACGAGCCAGTAAATGGAATAGAATACGGGAATCGAACATATGATTGTTTGGAGAATGGGAATATGGAACATGAAAAAGGATGGACGAAACACGGAATGGCTAGAAGAATCGATAGCCTACGGGAATCGAATAGGATAGTATGTGGAGAGAGGGTATATTGAGCATGAAATGGAATGGAACAATCATGGAATGGCCAGAAGAAATGAACCAGTTAATGGAATAGAATACGGAATATAACATACTACAGTGTGGATAATGGGAATATGGAACACGAAATGGAACGGAAGAAACATGGGATGGTCAGAAGGACTCTTACGAAGAAGGGCTGAAATATCGCTGAAGAATCCTAGCAGACTCACCCGTTTCGACTCATTTCTTACCAGTGCTTTTTCTTCCCACCAAGCTCCGTACCGATCCTCGTGCCACGAGATTTCCGGCCGGGCTTGAAATGGAACATCTAAGACACATGCTCTTGCCAATTATCAAGTTTCATTCAGATCTGATCACTCGTTCAAGAGTCATGCATGCCTCAGGATTCAGATTCTCTCTCCCCCCCCCCCCCCAGGATCGTTGGATAGAGGAGGCTATGATTTCTAAGTCAATCTGGTTGGGGTCCCTACTCGTCATCCTAGCACGTCTGGAAGTGGTTTTAACTAACAACAGGAAACGTCAGCTGATTTTTTTTTATAGTATTTCCACAAGTTCATTTTCCAGTTGAGCCTGAAGAGGAACCTTGCCAAGAAGGGCCGGGATATAGCCCTACAAAAATTTCAGCTGACGTATCCGTTTTGCACTGTTAAATTTGACTCCTGTGCAGACTGGAACTGACCAAGATGCGAAAAAGCCGACCAGGACACCCCCGGCACGATCAGTAAACGCCATCTGTAGACAAAGACAATTAAAATCTAGCAATAATGGTGAGAAGAGCAAGAAGCTTCTAGCTAAAAAGGCTAGATGGCAGCAGCTTTAAGAGATTGAAATCCTCTTGTGCCGAGGTTTCGCCATCTTTTCAACACGAATTCGTTGGTTCTTACCAGAATTAATAGATGGCAGAAGTTTCGGCACAACATCGCAATGGCTCCAGTGGCCAACGATGGTACTTCATTTGCCGTAATCGAGGCAAAAATGAGGACTACCACTGAACTTAATTCTACCGACATATTAAGCGTGTTTCAGCCCTCTAGCAATTGTAACTATTTTCGATCCAGCCTCATGAAAGTTACTATGCTGACGCTGACCGTTACAACCTTCTCGAAATAGTAACTAATAGTTACTATTTGCTTACCATGCTCGGGAGCGTAGTAAGAAACTACGCATCTCTGTAACGTGATTCGTTCCGGCCTTGACGTCAAAATGCCAGAATTCGTGACGTCATGCGTAGTAACTATGGTAAGTAGGGGTGAACACGCTCATTACCTTCTCACCCCAAGCAGTAAAGAATCCATCAGGTCCTAATCCAACTATTATGGTAAGCTCACACCATTGGTTTCTGGAGATAAGAAAAGTACAATTGCTTGCACTACCTTAAATAGCAATCAACGAAGATGTAGCATCCAGAGGCGTATCCTCGCCGTTCCCTGAGGACTCCCCGCGTTTTTGTTTGTCCCGGGGACTCACTCCCCGTATTCTCGCGAGCCCTCACGGACTGGGAATGCTCCGATTATCATCACCATCATCAAAAAGGACACCCTTTCAGATTCAGAGGGGAATCAATTTTTGCTGGTGCTGGTGCAATGCAAAATTAATTAAAAACAATCAGAATAAACACAACCAAAAATAAAGTGGATCAAGATTAATTTCGTCAACTACACAATCTTTAGAACAAAATCCATTATGGAAGCATTCCCCGTGTTCTCGTTGTTTTCCGTATTCGGAGTCCGCGTGGAGTGACTCCCCCTATTCTCGCCATTCCTTTCGATTACCCGAGGAGTCTTGGGGAAACGGCGAGAATACGCCTCAGGTTAGTAGCTTACTGTTGATGAGGGGGGGGGGGGGGTATTTCCAGATAACATCTTAGGGGTTGTTCAGTTCCTCTTTAACTACTGCTAACCCTAGGACCTAGGAACCCCCTTTACCAAGCCTCTTTTTTTTATTTTTCTCATTTTTTTATATTTTTAATCTTTGATATATCACTGGTGGTAGTTGTTTCAGAAAAAAGAGACGGCTGGACATGGCTGGGGCACATCAGAAGAGCAAGTCAAGGTTTTAATTACATTTCCGGAATAGTTCCGGGAGTGACTCCCTATCCTCAACTGGGTTTTAATTACACTTCCGGAATAGTTTCCGGGAGTGACTCCCTACCCTCGAGTTTTAATTACACTTCCGGAATTGTTTCCGGGAGTGACTCCCTACCCTCAATTGGGAGCCAAGTCGGTTAGAACTGAGTCTCAAGTCTTGTTTCCTTTGTGCTTTAAAGATTTCATTTGCACCTTCATCAACACTATGAAAATGATAAGAAACTTGTTTTCTGTTTTTGACCACTCGTCATCTTTACTTAACAATTGACTTTCTATATTAAAAGGGTTAGTAATTTTACCGAGATCCTTTTGAATATTCCCTTCGCGAATTCAAATAGTCCCGATGACAAATTTGTAGCCTGCGTAGTTGCATGATAGTTGTACGAAAAAGTTGCATGTATTGATATATAATAGTAAAGAATACTATCATTTAATGTGCCTCAGACTGGGCTAATCTTAAGTAGTAGTATCCAGTAGCTTCATGTCTTGCTATAGTAGCATCAAGTCTTGTCAATAGTAGCATGCAGTAGAATGTAGTAACACGGTAGCCTTGACATAGAAGCATGTAGTAGAATCAGTTCGTACTGCATGCTACTTTTTCGTAAAGCTTCATACTACTATTTTGAGATACATTTTTCATCGGGGTATTTCGAGCATTTTTGCAATTCTTAATTCAGAATTTTCAGCTTTATTAGGACCTAACTTTATTAGTCCAACTTTCTTAGGACCTTCTATTAAGAGCTCTCCTTCCCCGATGACTTGGGGTGCGGGATGGGGGGGGGGGGGATGGCACTGACAATGCATAACAAGCTTTATATAAAACAGATATTACAAGCCAGGCAACGTTAAACAAGGCAAACCGCAAATCAGCTCCGAGTATACACTTCAACAAAAAAACAAATACTCTTTTAGACACAGACCTACTAATCAATTTCGACCAGAATAGAACAAAGGACTGACATTACTTGTACCGGGGCGACTAAGACATGGTCATAGACACAGAGCTAACAACCAATTTCGACAGAAGAAAGCAAAGCCCGCATAATATTCAGTAGAGTACTTTCATAAATATTCTTTGAGCCCAAGCTGACTTCGAAACATATATTCAGATAATGCATAAAACGGATGTGCCAGCTATGATAGGATTGCAGGTTTGTTTTCTTCCCCGACGTTGACGCTGAAGATTGACAGCCTGACGAGGACCCTTGCCAAGAAGGGCCGAAATATCACTGCTAAAGCATCGTAGCTGACACAGAGATATTCTCTGAAAATTGGTTGGAGTTAAAATCACAGCACCAGCTTTAACTCCAACCGATTCTCAGAGAATAAGTTCACATTTATTGTTTTTCCACAAGTTAATTATCCTGCTTGAGCCTGAAGAGGACCCTTGCCAAGAAGGGCCGAAATATAGTTCTAATAAAATGCAGCTGACTTATCCGTTTTGCACCATCAAATATGATTCGCAGTCAGCTTGTACTGAAGGAATGGCTGGTTACTCATTAATTGAGTTTAGTAGGCCACAAGCCTATACTTCTGGTACTGGGATTAATCTTGTCTCTACTGAGATAAGATTATCTCTAATTCGGATTAATCTTATCCCAGTAGAGAGAAGGTCAATCCCAGTACCAAATACTGCAGTTAACTTTGACCCTTACTCGGAGAAACTTTTTACAGTGTAGTTGAAACTGATACGTAGCTCTGTTTCTCTTGATGTCCAACATACATTTTACATATTATCCACAACGATTTGACACTTTGGTTGCGTTCCCCCAACTTAACAGTTGTTAACTTTACTTTGGGGCGGAGCTAACTGCAGTTTTAACGATCGTTAACTTTTAACTATTTTGTAAGGATGCTCAGCGACCATCGTTACAAAATATTTAATAATCGTCAAGCTCTGGAACGGAAATTGTAGGTGGGCGGAGCTTAAATTTCAAAATCAGAATCGTGGAACGCAAAGAGTTAACGATTGTCAATCGTTAAGTGGCGGAACGCAACCTTTGTTCAAATACAGTCCAGCGGCGTAAAGCTGATATATCGTATTTGGCAAAGGATCATGGTTTGCAGAGGAGTAATTTTAAAAGGGGACGAGGTGAGAAGCCACAGTGGCCAGAGAAATCCCCACGATCATGTAAACTAGTCACCCCCCGGGACGAATACACTTCTACTACTTACTTTCAATAAATAGATCATATCTGAGATTTCATATATGGTACAGTCTGTACATGAGATTCACTTTAAGCAATACATCTCTCAAAATAGCCATCAAGGACCCATAATTTACTCTATCAGCCCAAGCTGGCTGCGAACTATACGCCCCTCATGAAATTCCTCTCGGATTAGTTATTTTGGCCGCTAGGTGCGCTATCGTAAAGAAAACAATGATACGTTACTTCTTGGTGTACGTTTATCCAGGTTTGTTTGGCTGTTTTCAATTCCTGTTGGGCCTAGCCATGTTTAAAACTGTTTAAAATGCCTCTTCCTCTATTTTTGCTTTACCCAGCTCTTTTCTGCCAAGCGTCATCAAGTTTGCCTATCTGGCTTCCGACTTCAGTGCTGGCTGACTTTTCCACGGGGCTAATACGCAACTTGATCTGAAGCGAAAGCCTAATCGCTTATTCACCCTTCAGATAACTTATCCCAAGATCTCATGTGTGATTGTTATTGTTACTCTAGCCCGTCTGGTGACAATTCGTCATCGTGTTTTATGAGGGACGTATACTGGATGGCGTTAAAGGTGTACGTCAGCTGAGATTTATTCCAGCGACCATTTCGGCCTTTTTTGGCAAGGGCCCACTTAAGGGTGTGGCTAGACGAAACCTGGAGGCCTGGCGAGGATTCTTTCCAAGAAGGAAAAATATCGCTGGATCAAATTTCAGCTGACGTCTCCATTTAGCACCTTCAAATATTTTTGGATCATTGCTTGCGATTCTTGATGGTATAACCATAACAATTTTTTTTAATATTTGACTATGTAAAAGCACAATTATATATAGTTATGTTTGACGAGAGAACAAATGTTCGTTTTTTTGTTAATACCGTAAGCAATGTTTTTCGAATAATAAAGATTGATTGACTGATTGATTGAAACCATCTGCTTCCTTATTCCGAGGTTCTTCAAGGCCTTTTTCTCCATTTTGGGATTTGCTAAACATTTCCGAGAAAAGGCAAATCCGGACAAAATATTACAAACTGGCAAAATACCTTCTCGGACTCCCCCCATGGGAGTCTAATTCAGCCTGTCGAAGAAGTAGCCTACCACATTATCGAAGCTTCCGCAAAGTGCGAAACCATCGAGTGTCGTGCTAGATCTCGGGCTTTCAAAAACATATACGAATCGCTGTTGACTCGCATAATGTATCTATAGGTTTTATAAAGATTATATAGTGTTTCGTTATATTTTTTCGTTATATAGTGTTTCGTTATATAGTGTTTCTATTATATAGTGATTCTTTCTTTCTACTACCCCACTCTTCCATTTGTTGTATAGCGGGCCTCAATAAATTATTATTATTATTTCAATCTTGGCTACCAATCTCATATGGCGCTGACGGCGGGACATCCTTGCTCCAAATCCGAATCCCAGGCACCAGATTCACTCTCAAATCCGGCAAGCAACCGAAAACCGACCGGAAACCGGCTAACTCCCAGGGAGTTTCTTCTGTTTGAGGGTTGAGCGCCATCCTACTACGAATAAAGGAATCTGCAGACGCAAAAGAACAGAAAAGAGAAATCTGCACGGGGACATGCCTTTGAGAATTGCAAGCGATGACTGAAAAATCACGGGCCCTTGACAGTAATCTTTTTCTGTATATACCTACTACAAATGCTTGAGAAGTTACCACACGATTAGTACACGTTTGGCGTAGCCTATTCAACAGAGGCCGCTGTCTTTAAAAGTACTGGATGTTGAACACGTGCAAGAACAGATAAGCCTCCTGAGAACTAAACTTGGCATCTTCATGCAACGTCTGGATATAGCAAACGATAAACACACGGGATATTATTTGAAAAATACTTTATGTATACTATGTTAGTTAATTTTGTTTTATTGATTCTTTATGGAAGGGTTCGGACAATTCGCACTAGTTTTTCTCCGATTCAGACTCCGAAATAATTTTAAACCTGAAATACTATGTAATTAATTTTAAAAGTTATGTGTACTATTTTAGCGATTGATCATAGTAAATCTTGAACCTAGATTTGTACTTTGGGGCTGATTTGGGCTTTTGCCCCCCTCGCTCCAGAATGCTAGCTGACCGAGCTGAGTGTTATGTGTATGTATTATGCATTATGAGGTACAGGCAAGAACAAATAATCAGACAGAACCTCTGTCTTTGGTAGCATGCAGCGACTATGACAAAACTGAGCGGCCCTAGAGGTATTTGCTGTAGCTCTTTACCCGTCTACTCTACTTCCGTCTTCGCCGTTGCTCATCGCAGAGAAAGAAAATGCAGGAGGCATACTCCGCGCGCTGACCGGCTCTTGAGCGCGTCCAGAGAACCAATCAGCTTTGTCTTCTACTTTTCCTCAAGCCGACTTCACAGCGATATAGCTAACTGTAGAGGTAGCAAAACGTGATGTGGCGCGAAGCTACTAACCTCCACTCGCTCGCAGCGGAAAAGGTACGGGGAAATACTCGACTCCGCATAGTCATAGTCAGGGTTGCCACATGTCGCACGATAGTGTGAATTGTCACTTTATTTTGTTTTGTTCACTATATTTCACAAAACGTCCAGATATGTCGTTTTCCGTTAGTGATTCCGAGCAAATGTGACTATTCTTGATTTTTCATGAAAATTAAATTAAGATGTGTCATTTTGCAGGAGCGATTCCGACCAAAACTGACCATTTCACATTCTTTTCATGAAAATAAGATTTCCCTCCCAATTCACTCTCTGTTTTCGACCTAAAGTCACTCTCTAAATTTGTTCGATGTGGCACCGAGTACAGAGATAGGGAGACGGAGGTTCTATCAGATTATTTGTTCTTGGTTATGAGCAATGAAGAATGCGTAACAACATGGAAGCTTATCTGTTCTTGATATGACGTCGCACGGGGAGACGATTTTTCTGAAGCATTCTCTTAAAGGACCCCTCCCAATATCTACTCTTCAACTTACAGTATTTTAAAATATTTGGATGCTTTAAAACTAGGCTGTGCTTTCAAAAAATAACCCACGGTTTTGGCTGTTTTAAGCCTTTTCCGAGACCCGTTGACTTGTAGCAAAAACAGGGAAACACTTTACATAACCGGTTTTTCTGATGGAAAAACTTCTCGCAGACAACCGTCGACAGCGTGATACACATCGAAGGTAGCAAAACAGGGCAAAATCAACGTGGTTTTGTTAGAGGGGTTAGAATCTACCGTACGAAATTGGGGTCTCCAGGCTTAGAAATATATGGAGTGATTATGGAAGTAGGTTGCGTTAGTATTATAGGTAAGACAGGTCCTTCAACACCAACATTTTCCAAAATGAGCTATTTGAATTATTGCCTGAGAAAAATCGCATCCCTGACAGACTGATGGTACAGACAGACGATCGAAGTTATCTAAACACGGGCTGGGATCCTATTAAGATTTTGAGAACCATCATCATTTCCGCACGGAAAAGTTGAGATTTTTTAAATTTTAATAACGAAGGCCCAGAAAATCCGGCCGCAAAATCTAATCGCCTGTCCGACCCATTGAGGTATATTAATACGATTACGAGTAAGCACTATTGTTCGCTTGGCATGCAATTCGTACAAAGTTTGGGAACGGTCCCAAGTATCACTACTGTAAACACCGGTGTTTCTAACTTCTCTTGCGAAGACATTAGTTGCGTTTTCGCAATTACTATGGTATCTGATACCACGGTAACTGCATCTGCAAATTAGTCGTTTTGCAGTTAACTAACTAACAGTTAAATACTAACGGGAACGAAAGAAACATAACATATAACATCCCAAAGTGTTATCTGTTGAAACCACGCATCCTGCTGTTGTCGTTATGTAACTTCTGACAGTGTAGTATTTTTACCTATTGAAGGTGTTGTTGGAGATCTGGGCAGGAAATAGTATAAACTTAATTGGTCATAACACTTTTTTTCTAAGTGAAAAGGTGTTATTCTTGAAAGTGTTATGCGCAATCTGTTATGAAACTTCTGACAGTGTGCAAAAACACCTTTTGACCGTGGTATCAGATACCACGGTAACTGCGAAAACGACTTTCGACCGTGGTATCAGATACCACGGTAACTGCGAAAACGACTTTCGACCGTGGTATCAGATACCATGGTATCTGCAAAAACGCAACTATTGCTGCAACTTAAAGGAAGTGAAGTACTTATAACACTGATTAGAGCCTCGTTTTTGTTGCACGCTGCAGGTCCACTTCTCGGCCGCTTCCGGGCTGATTCTTCCTACATTCGTTTTTGAACTGCACTGCTTCCGAAGAAGACGGCAGCGCTTCTCGAGGATCGCGGACTTGATACCGACCAAGTCCGTGCTTCCCTGCAAGGTGCTGCATCAACCACGAAGAAATCGTGCAGTCAGTGAATCCAAAAACGTATCATGTGCAGAAGCAAGGAAGTGCTGCAGCAGCGATGCGGCAGCACTATTTCAACAAAAACGAGGCTCAGGTAACCTTAACAAAAACAGCTGGAACGCAAATCTGTCCATGCACACCACAACACTATCCATCCTCTGTTGTTAAGCCCTAATGCTGAAGCTTCTCCACTGACGTCTTCGGCTACGGTGTTCTTGCACCGTTTTTGTCCTCGGCGCAAACGTTTGCATCTACACCACCTACAGATCCTCAAGGATGGTGCTGGTGCATTCAGTTTACTGTATACGGAGTCACTAACCGTTCACCGTTTCACCGTTCGTTTCCTCGGCGCAAAGGGTTAAATTTGCACCACCTCCTGGTTCTCAAGGAACGGTGCTGGTGCATTCAGTTTATTGTATACGAAGTCACTAATTTCTTCATCTTTCACCAGTCGTTTCCTCGGCGCAAACGGTTAAATTTGCACCACCACCTGGTTCTCAAGGAACGGTGCTGGTGCATTCAGTATCCTCTATATGGAATCGCTTCAAAAGCCCCGGTGTTCATTCAGCGTTCATTTCCAGGTTGGGAGCGTATGAATTTGCAACGCCAATTGTCAAAGAGCGGTACTAGAATATTCAGTTTACTGTATACGGAATAGCTTCAAACCTTCCTGTGTTCTTCAAGCATTCATTCCTCGTCACAAACATATGAATTTGCACCCCCTCTCGATTAAAAAAAAAACGGAACCGGTGCATTCAAGCCATTACACGGAGTCATTAGTGTGGCAACAAACACCATTTCCACCTCCTGTTTTTAACGGAACACGCGCAGTTTCTTAAACTTTGCTTTCAGTCGTTAATGTATATTTCGGGTTCATTTCCTCGGTGCAAACGTTTGCATTTGCACCACCTCCCGATTATCAAGGAACGGTGCCGGTGCATTCAAGCCATTTCACGGAGTCATTCATGTGGCAACAAACACCATTTTCACCTCCCGTTTTTAAGGGAATACGTGCAGTTTCTCAAACTTTGCTTTCAGTCGTTAATGTATATTTGTAGTTCATTTCCTCGGTGCAAACGTTTGCATTTGCACCACCTCCCGATTATCAAGGAACGGTGCCGGTGCATTCAAGCCGTTACACGGAATCACATCCTTCCTCGCCTTATAGATCGACTCCCGATTTTTATAAAACGAAGCTCGCGGACTAACAGCTATCGTATCGTTATATCGAACAATCGGGGGAGCTGGAGTCACTCTCTGGTGGGGAAAGGTTTGAAAGTGGTTATTAACCCCCACGCTAAGTCCCCCCTGTATGTGCACTTTTTGTCCATAATGCTTTGGGATAGGGGGTGGCACAAGTTCCTCACAGGTACTATCGCGCGACTGAGTCGCCTCTTGCGGCCGAACTGAATACGGATTCTCTGACGTATAGCTAAACGGTTGTGCACTCTGTTTATTTCCGTAAGGGTTCTCTTGTCGCAAGCACTGATTGGGCTTCGTACCGTAAGCGCTTTCAGCCTGTCGGGTCCCGTACACATTTTCTTGTCGAGCTTCGTAGCCGTTCTGCGATCTATAGTTTTCCTGCGTATCCTGCCGCGTTCCATACACGTTTTCTTGCCGAACTTCGTAGCCATTCTGCGATCCATAGCTTCCCTGCGTATCTTGCCGCTCCATATTTGGATGGTGGTTTCCGTATGGATTGTTTCTGGTCCCGTAAGGGTTTTCGGAGCTTGGTTTTGGGTTGCATGCTTTATCGGAACTATGGTCAGAGAGATAGAAATTATCGCGGTTCTGGCTGTTGTAGATAGTTGGGCTGCCGTGAGGTGGCACTGGGGGTGGTGGTGGGGTGGGCTCGGCGGTAAACTGCAAAACAAAGTAAATAAGTGGGATTTTTTTCTGTAGGGGGATCTACCTGCACTGTAAAAAGTTTCTCCGAGCAAGGATTAAAGTTAACTGCAGTATTTGCTACTGGGAATAGCCACGAATTCTGGCGTCGAGCAATCCTCTGCTGGTGATTCTGTGTGGTCCGCAAATGCGCCTGTCTCTGCCTCTGTGACAAGCATGGGGGAAAGAAATTTTCTGTGGGTTTGACCCATCCTGATTCGAGTGGGTTCGACCCCTCCTGATTGAGTATTTTGTTTGTTGGAGGCTTCGTGCCTTCAGCATATTTTTTTTTTGTTTTGTTTTTTTTAGTGTAGGCTATATAAAATGAGTTGTTATGTAGCAGCCCCAGTTGGTTATATTTTGAAATAAATAAATATTATCTCTACTGAGATAAGGTTAATCCAATAGAGATAAGAGGCGTATGCTCGCCGTTTCCCGAGGACTCCACTTGAGGAGTCCCCGCGTTTTTGTTTGTCCCGTATTCTCGCGAGTACCCACGGACGGGGAATGCTCCGATTGTCATCACCATCATCAAAAAGGACTCCCTTTCAGACTCGGAGGGGAATCAATTTTCGCTAGTGTTGGTGCAATGTAAAATTAATAAAGAATCAGAATAAACAAAACCAAAAATAAAGTGGATCCAGACTAATTTCGTCAATTGCATATTTATTTTTCGAACAAAATCCATTTTGGAAACATTCCCCGTGTTCTCGCTGTTTCTGTCCGCGTGGAGTGACTCCCTCTATTCTCGCCGTCCCTTCGATTCCCCCAGGAGTACTCGAGGAACGGCGAGAATACGCCTAAGATTAACTTTTTAGAGACAAGAACACGCCAGTGCTCCTCAAGAAGAAGGAGTAAACGTCTCCGTAACGACTCAGACTCAACAACTCAATCCTGTGTCAAACAATCACGGCGGTCTTCGGGAGCAGCTGAGATGCCCGAGGTGATACCGCTTCTGGCTCTTCCGCTAGGTACCCGGTGATTTTGCATTGGCAGTGAGGGTTGCTCATCAACAGTATTATCAAATGAGGGAGAGATTTTCCCAAACCATCTCATCGACAACCTTTTTGGTTCATTTTAACCTAAACGTTCCAAGGAAAAGGGGAAAAAAACTAAGACGCATTTAGTCCGTTTTCTTTATTTTTTTTATGTTTTTATTACTACATTATTGAAAGCTCAGTGTATTTTTTCCTTTTATTTGTCTGAACTGCGCTATTTTCCTCTTCTGAAGTGCGTAAATAAAATTTCATCATCATCACCATCATTTCTACATGAATTACACGCCGTTCCTTCCTGTATGCCAGAATTAATATTAACCAGGGTTGCCAGGAGCTCGAGTCATTAAATTCTCAAAATTCCTGGCAAAAGGTTCTATTTGACACCTGGAAATCTTTCACGCATGCGGAAAATGCGAATATTTGGTAATTATTCTGAATTTGTAGTAACATTTTTCAAAACATTTTTAATTATTAGATCACAGTTTCGTAGCAAAATCTAATCGGAAATGAGTTTTATATAAGGCTTCGAACTGTTTTTGTGTACTTTACCAGAGAGAGTAATCTTCTCCACAAACCTACTGACATTCAAGAAGGAAGTTGGTGAATATTATTCAAGTGACATTTTCTTCTTGTGCAAATTTAGAAGAAATGTAAATTAAGAATTTTGTAGAGGCTTAACGGCCTGCCATCCAATTTTCGAATATATTATATTTCTATTAAAGGAAAGTACATGTTTTTGGGAGCATTAATTTGTAACTTAGTCCAGTAAATGAAAAGTTGATTTTCTGACTTAAAAGTGTCTTTGTACGAAAAGGAATCATTCTCAGAGAATAAGCGTAATGGTGTTACCCAGAGCAAGAAGTATCAAAGCGCACCAAAAGTGTCACATGACACGCTGCTATTAACAGAGAATGACGATACTCTGTAAAAAGTTTCTCCGGGTAAGGATTAAAGTTAAACTGCAGTATTTGCTACTGGGGATCAGAGGCGTTACTATCCAAAATGTTTGGGGGGGGGAAGGTATTTACCGACTGGCTGTTCATTTTTACCGACTATTTTTGCAGAAAAAACGACTGTTTTTAAGACAAAAACCGACTCTTATGACGAAAAACCGACTGATTTCAGGAAAAACCGACTGTTTTCAAGAAAAAAGACTATTTTTTACGAAAAACTGACTGTTTTGAAGAAAAATCGACGGTTTCCAAGAAAAAAACCGACTGTTTTTACGAAAAATCGCGGCGCTTCAAGTAAATCTTCAAATAACATTAATCCGAATTCAGTTTCGGTTCAGTTCAGTTTTAAAGACAAAAGAAATACACAATTAACATTCCTGCCAGGAAAGCACAAAAGGAGCGCTTGGCTAGGGCAGAGAAATAACCGATATTAATACAACTACACTGTAAAAAGCTTCTCCGAGTAAGGATTAAAGTTAACTGCAGTATTTGCTACTGGGATTAATCTTACCTTTACTGGGATAAGATTAATCCGAATTAGGGATAATCTTATCTCAATTGAGACAAGATTAATCCCAGTAGCCAATCCTGCAAGGTTTTTTTTTCAGTGTAACTGAAATTAGATACAAGATTATCTTTTTAGAGACAAGATTAATCCCAGTAGCAAATCCTGCAAGATTTTTTTCTGACAGTATAGGCCTAAAAAGCGCTAAGCACAAAGAGAAATCGCTGACCTCGCTCAACTTACATAATGGGGCGGGACAGGTGGGGGCATACTAGCACCATGAGGCGTGGCAGGCGCATTTTCGAACATGTACGGTGGGGGAGGGGGTGGCAATTCGAAAACATCATTCGTAGGGACAGTCGGTTGGGTATAGGCATAATGGCGTTTCATGGCTGCGTCATCGATGACGTCACTATGGCGGGAAACATAGCCAGATGAGCCGTTTGAAGTGGAACTGGGAGGACTGCCGGTAGAGGCGCTGTCTTCGCACCCGCTATCGGTTATGTCGCACTGCAAGAAAAAGTGCGAGTTTAAAGTTTAACCGAAAAGGGCTGGGATAGGACAATCTAGTTACCCATCACTTATCCACTTAAATTGGCTTGAAGACCCTCTGAAAATGCGTTACTTCGTTGTTCCGCTATCACGAATAATTGTTTTTCAAATAGTGGAATTTCCGTGTGGTTTGTGGTACCTCAATGCGCTTGTATTTTTGTTACAAGCCTTACGAGAAAGGTTTATGATTTTTTTTTGCAGGCTATGCAATCTTCACCAATCTCACCACTGCCCACTGAAAAGACGCGTATGTGTTGAGATTAAAATTTCCCGCGTCACAGTAGAATTTCCGCTGTGGGGAAGGCCGCAGATATTCTGAACGTCATAACTAGAGCAGATAGTGGAAAAAAAAATCCCTTTGGAGAATCCAAATAATTCAGTGTATTCAGTTAAATGACACAAAACTAAGTTGGCTTTTCGGTTAAACTTTAAGCGATGTCCCGAGAATGTATGCCAAATAACTGGTATCGACTAAGTTGCATTGAAATTTCATAAAGTCGTGACGCATATAGTGACGTCATGCGATTGAGGACCCAACATAGGATTTGATTGTCCCTAGGTCGTTTTATAAATGTAAACACGACCGGCGCCTCGCTGGCCGCTCGGCTCTATTTACATAAATATTCCTTGAGCCCAAGCTGACTTTGAAACATATATTGAAATACTGTATACAACGGATACGTCAGCTACGATGCTTCATCAGCGATATTTCGGCCCTTCTTGGCAAGGGTCCTCGTCAGGCTGTCAATCTTCAGGGTCAACGTCGGGGAAGGAAACAAACCTTTAAAAACAGACCATCCAAACCAGGTTTGTTTCCTTCCCCGACGTTGACCCTGAAGATTGACAGCCTGACGAGGACCCTTGCCAAGAAGGGCGAAATATCTTTTAATATCCTTTAACAAGAGCTGTAAGCTCATATGGCACTTGCATGTGTCAAGATGATTTGATTGATCAAGAGTAAGTTTCGACTTTGCGGTTGAGATGCGCGCTATAAGGGAGCTGGAACTTCATTTGTAAGCAAAACCCTTGAGGCAAAACTGCTAATGGGCTGATGGGCATCACGAAAATGCATATATTGCTTAAAAGTATTTTTTTTACTTTGCGGTCAAGATTGGTACTTTAAGGAATAATCGGATTTGGGAAGTAGCAATTTCTAAGCAAATGTTGTTGAGTCTCCAATATTCCAGCGAAGTTTCATCGTCCTAGCACATCTGGAAGTACCTTAACGCGCGATCACCGGAATCCCAGACCCCCCTCCCCCTCCTCCAACTCCACCCACAATAACCGGAGCCAATCCTGTTCTGTAAATGATTAATCCAGAGCATCTGTTTGTCATTCCCACGAAGTTCGATCCAGATCACACCAGTCTAAGCGGGTCAAGTATTTTCCGCCCTCCCCCCGATAATTGCCGGATTCGGTCCGGAAATGAAAAAGGTCACAAGAGAAAAATGTCCTCTGTTTAATTATTAAATTTCACTTGAATCCGATCACCCGTTCCAAAGTTACGCATGACTCAATATTCCGGATTCCCCTCCCTCAACTCCCCCCCCCCAAGATTATCATATCGAGGATTTTTTTTTTATTCCAAGTCAGTTTGACCGGGTCCCTGATATGCCTTCCAAGTTTCGTCGTGAAAATCCCCCCAAAACGGAATTCCGGGATACCCCTCCTCCCCCCCCCTCAAGTGTCCGGATCCAGTCAAATTATGTAAAAGATTTATATGGACCAGATGTTTGTTCTTCCCAGCAAGTTTCACTCCGATACCATCATTCTAACCGTTTCTCGAGATTTCCGGTCCACCCCCCCCCCCCCCCCCACCCCACCCAGCTCCCCCGCGGTGCACGTAGCCAATCTGATTCAGCAAATGACTTACCTAGAGCATCTGTTTGTTCTTCCCACAAAGTTCCATCCCGATCCCTCCATTCTAAACGGGGCACGTATTCCCCCCCCCCCAATAGTTGCCGGATCCGGTCCGGATATGAAAAAAATCATCGGAGAAATGTCCTCTGTTGAATTCTTAAATTTCACTCGTATCCGATCAACCATTCTAAAATTACGCATGACTGAAAATTTCGGATTCCCCTCCCTCCACTCCCCCCACCATTATCTGATCGACAAAATTTTTATTTTGAAGTCAGTTTGATTGGGTCCCTGATATGCCTGCCAAGTTTCATCGTGAAAGTCCCCAAAACCACCATCACCGGAATTCCGGGACCCCCCCCCCCATAAGTGTCCGGATCAAGTAGAATGGCCTAAAGGACTTATCTAGAGCAGATGCTTGTTCTTCCCAGCAAGTTTCACTCCGATCCCTCCATTCTAACCGTTTCTTGAAATTTCCGGTCTCCCCCCCCCCAACTCCCCCCTGGCTACCGAATCCGGTCAAGACTTTAAACGGGACATTACAGATATATATTCTGTTCAGTTATGAAGTTTCATTACAATCCGATCATCCGTTCGAAAGTTACACACTTCTCAATTTCCCGGATTCCCCTGCGGATTCCCCTCCCTCCACTCCCCCACCATTATCTGATCAACAATATTTTTATTTTGAAGTCAGTTTGATTGGGTCCCTGATATGCCTGCCAAGTTTCATCGTGAAAATCCAAAAAACCACCATCACCGGAATTCCGCCCCCCCCCCATAAGTGTCCGGATCCAGTACAATGGTCTAAAGGACTTATCTAGAGCAGATGCTTGTTCTTCCCAGCAAGTTTCACTCCGATCCCTCCATTCTAACCGTTTCTTGAAATTTCCGGTCTCCCCCCTGGCTACCGAATCCGGTCAAGACTTTAAACGGGACATTACAGATATATATTCTCTTCAGTTATGAAGTTTCATTACAATCCGATCATCCGTTCGAAAGTTACACACTTCTCAGTTTCCCGGATTCCCCTGCCCTCCACCCCCCCCCCCCCCAAAATGGTCGGATCAGAAAACTGATTATTCCTAATTTTGTTTGGTCGGGTCTCTGATATGCCTGCCAAGTTTCATGGTCCTAGCACAACTGGAAGTACCCTAACTCGAAAAAGTGTGACAAAATGCCCTAAATTTGCAAGTTTCCAGCGCCCCGCACTCCCCCCCATATGGTCGGATCGGGAAACTGATTATTTCCAGGTTAGTTTGGTCGGGTCCCTGATATGCCTGCCAAGTTTCATTGTCCTAGCACATCTGGAAGTACCCTAACTCGGATATGTGGGACAAAAAAACTCGGACCGACCGACAGACCGACAGACCGACAGACGGAATTGTGATCGGTATATGGCACTTGAGCCAGAGGCTGCAAGTGCCATAAAAACAGACCATACAAACCAGGTTTGTTTCCTTCCCCGACGTTGACCCTGAAGATTGACAGCCTGACGAGGACCCTTGCCAAGAAGGGCCGAAATATCGCTGATGAAGCATCGTAGCTGACGTATCCGCTGTATACATTATTTGAGTCTATATATATATATTCAAATATATATTCACCGATAGGAATAAACTACAATCTTTCGTTTTTTGAGGTAAAACTGATCAAAAGGGTGTGACGTCACGCTTGTATGGAACTCCGATACAACTTAGATTACACCAAATAACTCCTTCGCACTGTAAGAATACTTCTCATCTACATTTGATTGCGTCAAATGGATACATCAACAGTTTCGTTCTAGCGACATTTCGGCTCTGATCGGAAAGGGTCCTCTTCGGGCTCAGCGATAAAAATGAAGAAAAGATCAATTTACGTATCCTCTTACGTCGTCAAATATGAATCGCAGTCAGCTGAAGGAATATTTAATACTGGTTTAATACTTCGTACTTGCTGGCTAATGGTGTATTTACACACTGCGTAAATCCGAGCGGATTGTAAAAACCGAGCGGATTTTCCGACCGTTTTTTTGCTTGAAAATTTTTCTAGCTCTCCGCTCGGATTTGCTTGATCTGGTCGGTTTTTGAGCATCGTTTTCAAGACAATGAGTGATGATCAGAAAGTTTTAGATCTGTTCATTCTGGTCGAAGGGCATCCCAGCTTATATGACCCTGCTGATCCTGGCTTCAAAAAAACAAAGAAGAAAGATCTAATATGGGATTCTATTGCAAAACAGCTCTCGGTTAACTCGCCATAAACGCTGCGTTTGATCGAGTACAATTTGCAAACCATTCGAAAAGGACCGAGCGGAATTCCGCTCGGATTTACGCAGTGTGTAAATCCACCATAACTGGCCTACATCTTTCTTTCTTTTTAATTTCCACAAATTACAAAATTCGTCGACAGCTTCGTTGTCGGTTATGCATATTCGATATACAAGAAATTACAGCGAGAAAATCGAATAGATGCTTCGAACTGCAAGAACTACTTTTTTTTATTTTGGGAAATTCTTATGCTGGTTCTCTAAATTTCAGTCCAGTTCTTTTATGATGGAAAATTATGGTTTAAAAAACCCAATTGATATTTTGAAAAAGAAACGGGAAACATTTTTTTTATGACAAAGCACACTTTTTCTGATTGTATTTTGGTCAAAGTTTTAGGTAGGCTAGATATTTATTTAGGCTAGTGTAACCCTTCTAAATGAATTGAATCTAGAATTTTGTGAAAGTATATGGTCTAGTTCAGTTTGTCTGCTCGCCTCTTACGCTAAACAAAACCAGGCAGAACAGTGGGGGGGGGGGGGGCTATGGCCCCCCTGAATCTGAAAGGGGCCCAAAATCCGAGGTTTTTTGTCTATATTCCTTGTTGTTTGACATGCTGAAGAAAAGACATTTATCAAATCGTAAATTTCACACTGCACCGCACAGTTAATAATCTGGTCTTGAACCAATATCTTTGTATTTTAGCAGAAAACAGGCTGATTTTTTGTCTACCTGCGGCGCTCAGTTTCAAGATAATTTGCTGTTTGTTAGATGTTAACCCCATATCCGAACTTAAAAGATTTCATGAATCCAGATCTACTTCTCGAGATCGCGACAAATCCAGATAGGGTTTCGATCGAAAGCCTCAGAAGTCGCTTGTTCTGTCATATGGATAGGCCTCAAACTCCAGGTCACATCATGCTCCAGTGATCATTTTTATTTGTGAAGGGTCTTTGAACAATGCGTGATTCTTGCATATGCTCATTATGGTATATTTAAAACTGCGAAAGGGTTAATTTTACCCTAGAAAGCAATTAAATTTTGCGTTTCAGCAAAAAAATATCTAGGATGGGGGGCCCAAAATGGATGTTTGGCCCCCCCCTGAGGTTTACTGAAATGGCGAGGCAAATCCACATTGTAACGATATAACGAGGTACCGTACCAATACTATAAATTCAGAAGTGATCGAATAATTGACGAACGTACCCATGAATGTGCTTCATGAAATTTACTTGAGGGGAGGGGGACGGCTGTTTTATTATTTGCCCCGAAGGGCTGCGCCGATCCCTGCGGTACTGCAATACAGGGCCAACGCGTGGAGGGAGCGGAGCAAGCCCCGACATCCCTCCTATTTCCAAAAATCAGTTTAATATTCTGGGACCCATATAGGGACCGTATCAGATATTAAGCTGATAAGAACAGATACTACACTTTGATCTTAGCCAAAAGGCCGAGAAGCGATACCTTCTCTCAGTTTTCTCCAGAATTTATACATGTAACCTTTCTGATCTCACAAAAGATCGGGGTGGCACTAAAGCAAACGCTGTGATTTTTCAACAAAGCTTACAGCTTCAAAAATCTCAAGTTATATAAAGTATACAAAGATAATTCTTTTGCATTGCTTACTTTCTGCGACAGTCTTCTGAAACTCAACTTAAACCGAACTCAGTTTCAAAAACATTGGGCCATTTCTTGAAAGAAATTCGGGAATACGCGAGGGGTTTGTCCTTCCTCGGATATCGGACCATACGGTTAAAAGTCTTTCGCCATTTAATAAATATTTAGCCAAGCGGGCATACAATAAGGAGAACACATAAACCGAAACAAAATAAACAATTCGATCAGTGTATACGAAATTTAGCTCTTTTGACGAAATTTAGTCCTTATATACGAAACTTCATGATTTCTGTATGCATAATGAGCAAGGTTACGCGTCATAATTTTCACGCCATGTTCGGAAATGAAGAAGCACATAGCTTACCAATTTCGTAAGCGGGGTAACTCCAGGTGAGGGGCCATGAACTTCTACGTGGTTCAATGGTGTACTCGCTGTAGGCCTGTCGTGCGGACTATCGCGGAGCAGAGGCGAAGAACAGAGCTACAATAAAATGAATTAATAAATAAACAATATTTTATTCAATAAATAAACAATAATCTGATCCATATTATGTTCAAAATGTAGAAAAGTGGCTCTCGATGTGTTAATGATCAAATAAAGACATCGTACAAAATACATAACCTGATACAGAAAATAAGGATTACATTAACTGAATTAAACAAGTAGTTTTATTTTGTTCATAGATAGTTTCCTCACATTCGGTTACATTTTCTTTTCATGAAACAAATCAGATTTACGGTTACAATTTACTAATTTCGTCTTTGAATTGGGCTTGAAGAGATCTCTTGCAATACGGACGTATTTGAGAAATCGGTCCGTTTCATATATATATTTCGATCCGTTTCTTGTATAGATACCACCATTAGCCTACATATTTTTAGAGTTAGTCTTCAGTAAGGTAGTTAGGTAGGCTTATTTTTAAAGTTTAACTGAAAAGGACAGAGATGGGACAGTCTTGTCACCCCTTACTTATTCCCTTAAAGAGGCTTGAAGACCCGGTGAAAATGCGTTAGTTCGCTGCTCCGCTATTCACGAACAATCAGTTTTCAAATAGTGGAATTTCCCTGTCAGATTTGTGGCACTACCTGTGTCGTATGCTTGACGAAAAAGATTTATGAAATTTGTTTGCTCAGGCACTAAGCAGTCTTCACCAAGCTTATCACCGCCTACTGAAAAGCCGCGTTTGTGTTCAGATTCAAATATTCCGCGTCATAGTAGAATCTGCGCTGTGGGGACAGCCGTAGATATTCTGAACCTCAGTACTAGAGAAGATAGTGGAAAATAAGAAAATCTTTTAGCAGAATCAAAATAACTCAGTGTATTCAACTAAATGATACAAAAATAAGTTTGCTTTTCAGTTAAACTTTAACCAAAGATTCGTCAACAAACAAAATTTATAATATACTTCGCTGGAAGAGAAAATTATAAAGAAAAAAGGGATTACAAAGGATAGATCCCGATTGTATAGTTATTTTATACAATTAGTTAATTTAGACTATTTGAATGAATGAATGAATGAAACTTATTTCCCATTTTTAAGACAAAAGTCACAAATGGAAAATGAAAGAAAAGAAAGAAAAAGACAAGAACACACAACATGTAACACATAGATTTTGATACTCTTATTTACACATGAGGCAACATAGCCCTATGCCAGAGCAAAATAACACTAGAGAGTAGCGCCAAGACCTATGCTTTACATGCTTTGCAAACGGGCCATACTGGTAGTGCCGCCCACTACACTTACGCCATTTAAAGCGAGACAAACTTGCAGGTTTACACCTGCACACACCAAGGAAACAATGAAGGCTGTTTAAATTTTTGCTATGATAAGAATATGAAGGTATCGGAGCCAGCGCTGGTGAACGACTGAGTGAGTTTCAGTAGGGATGTTCTCTATCGCTAGTGGTGCTAGTATCGCTGCTATTCGAGTGTGTGTCAGTTTTGTAAAGGGTTGGCGCTACTCCCTAGTGTTATTTTGCTCTGCCCTATACTAAGTGTGGCTAGCGCGCATCAAGCGAATGAAGAAAACCTGCAACTCGCTCCGATACTGCAATAAATGCAATAGTTTTGAATACTGGAACATTAACAGTGAATTGTGCGAGGCGTGCTTTAAAAAAGAAAAATTTGCGAAAAGCATGACGACCCCAACAATCGAGTCACAAACCTCAGAGGACGGATTAAAAGAGGGTTAACCTAAGAGCAACTGAATGAGTTTTTTGGGTCTTCATTAGTTCATTGGTTGCGTTTTTGCAGATACCATGGTATCTGACACCACGGTCTAAAGTCGTGTTTGCAGTTATCGTGGTTTCTAATACCACGGTCAAACGGCGTTTTCGCAGTTATCGTAGTATCTGGCCAGTTATCGTGGTATCTGATATTCCGAGACCACGGCCCACCGTGGCAACTGATCGTGGTATCGAAAAAGCCATCTCACTTTCATCAATTTTTGTCAAACTGGTGGGAAAGAAGTTTGGCACTTAGTGATGTGACTGAATATCAGTTTTTCTTTTGGGATGAATTCGAAAAGCACATTTTCTGCAATTGTCGTTTTTGCAGAGCAACCGCATATCAGATAAATATTCTTTGAGCCCAAGCTGACTTTGAAACATTTATTCAAACACATGTTTACAACGGATACGTCAGCTACGATTCTTTATCAGCTGATGAACCCGTGGTAACAGATACCATGGTATCAGTGAAAGAAACAAATTTTTTAACAAATTATCCACGGCTCTGGATGTTCTAAGCCTTTTTCCGGGCACATTCATTTTTAGCAAAAACTCGGCAAAATTCAGATAACCGGTTTTTCACATCAATAGCAGGATATGCGAACACTTGTCGGGAGCACAATGCGCATGGCAAATATTGAATCGTGGCAAGTGAAAGATTAGTGAGGTGTCGTTAGCGGTCTCCCGGATAAAGAATTAATGAATTCCATTACGGAAGTAGGTTGCATTGACACTATAGGCACGACATGTCCTTTAATGAACTGTCCAAAGAAACATAATTCTACCAAGAACAAATAGTCAGATAGAACTTCTGTCTTCCATGCAGTAACCATGAATACCCCGACAAATCTGAGCGGACCTAGATGTATTTACTCTAGCTTTGAGCTGATGTTGATACCCGTTTAGTTATCTTCCGTCTTCGCCGTTGCTCACCACAGAAAAAATAGTGCGGGAGGCGTACTCCGCGCGCTGTCCCGCTCTGGAGCGCGTCCATAGAACCAATCAGCTTTGACTTCTACTTTTCCTCACGGCGGGTTTACAGCGATTTAGCTATTTGTAGAGGTAACGAGACGAGATGTGGCGCGAAGCTACTAACCTCCGCTCGTTCGTAGCGGACAGGGTATGGGAAAATATTCGACTCCGCATAATCATATTACAGAGATAGGGAGACAGAGATTCTGTCAGATTATTTGTTCTTGCTACTACTATACTACACGACTACATACCTTTATCTCTGATTCTTCGGGTAGTGCGACCAGCGGTAGCTTCCTCAAGATGGCATAATCCCCATCCTCTGGTGCTCCGTCTCGGCGCCAGTCCTCTGGCGGCGGCAACAGGGCGCTGAAAGAAAATGTTCTGTCAATACTCTATTGTGATCCGCCAGTGATCCTCAGGAAGAACGAGAAAACGTCTCAATAACGACTCAAACTCAACAACTCAAATCCTGTGTCAACCAATCACGTCGATCGTTGGGGACAGCTGTGGTGCCGCTTCGGGCTCTTCCGCTAGGTACACATCGATTTTGCATCGACAAGGAGAGTTAGTCATCAAGAGTATACTCTATATGACTAAGTCCAAAACACGTCAGTGGACCTCTGGAAGAACGAGAAACGTCAACCGAACGATGGTCAAATCCTATGTCAATCAATCAACGGCGTTTGTGGGGGATAGTTGTGGTGACTTTACCTGCTCGTTGCTACGCAAACGGCGATCCTTCATCGGCACGATCAGTTAGTCATCGCGAGTGTAACACAGAAACAATAGTTGCGTTTTTGCGGTACACTCTAAAAAGTCTCTCCTTTATCGGACTTTACTATTTTTGCGTCACCGATTTCGGACATTTTTGTTCCTAATTCGGAGAATTAAAACCTGAATTCGGAGAGTTATAATCTGATGCAGGATTAAAACGCTAGAATGCAAAGAGTACACTGTAAAAAGTCCCTCCGTATAAAGATTAAAGTTAACCGCAGTATTTGCTACTCAGATTCATCTTATCTCTATTTGGTATTAATCTTATCTGCGTAGAGATAAGAGTAATCCGAGTAGCAAATACTGCAGTTAACTTTAATCTTTATACGGAAAACTTTTTACAGTGTATACTGCAGTATTTTGCAATCTAACATTTTTATCTTGCATCGGATTATAACTCTCCGAATTCGGATTTTAATTCTCCGAATTCGGATTTTAATTCTCCGAATTAAGAACAAAAATGTCCGAAATCGGTGACGCACAACTGCTAAAGTCCGATAAAGGAGACTTTCTACAGTGTAACCTAGAGTTACTCTTACCCGGTTACTGATCGCACTCTTGCCGTTTTTCCAGACACCCGGTTACTGCTAGGTTACTCGGTTACTGAATTCCGGTAACCCCGGTCTCAGCAGGGTTACTCGTTACCAGATACCAGGGTTACTAACATGTTGCTGGGTGGCTGAGAAAACGACAATTCGTCGGGGTAACAGATACCCGGTAAATGCGAAAACAACAATTCGTCAGTGTATATATGAAGAAAAGCTCAGGAAATCTGCAAGTCCGGAATATGTCACCAGCAGGAGTGGGGGGGACGCCCCCCCCCCACCAGATGTTGTCGACCAGTCGGTAAGAAATAACCGAGTCGGCGCGAAGCGCCGTGATTTTTCGTCAAAACAGTTGATTTTTTGCGTGAAAATACTCGTTTTTTCTGAAAATCAGTCGATTTTTCGTCAAAACAGTTGATTTTTTTCATGAAAATACTCGTTTTTTCTGAAAATCAGTCGATTTTTCGTCAAAACAGTCGGTTTTCCTGAAAATCACTCGATTTTTTTCAAAAATGTCGTTTTTTTCTTGAAAAAAGTCGTTTTCTCTGCAAAAACAGTCGGGAAAAATTACCAGGCAGTCGGTAAATGCCTTGTCCCCACCCAAACATTTTGGCTAGTAACGCCTCTGGTCACCAGAGAAAAGCCCACTATTGTGTGCGATACAAGATTTATTTTTCGGAGATCGTTTACCGTTGTAGCTGCTAAATATTTCAAGTACAGAGGTACAAGCACATAGAGGCACAACAAATCCGAAAGAAAAAGTTCATTCGATGAAGATTGGTTATGTGAATAGAAAAGCAACGACGTAACAGTTGCGCTTTCGCAGATATCATGGTATCTGTTCCTATTGCCGAAATTACACTTTTCGAAGTCATCCCAAAAGAAAAACTGATATCCAGCTACTCTTTTCAGATACCACGACCAGTTACCACGGTCGGACCGTGGTATCTGAATATCAGATACCACGATAACTGCAAAAACGCCTTTTGATCGTGGTATCAGATACCACGATAATTGCGAAAACGACTTTAAACAGTGGTATCAGATACCATGGTATCTGTAAAAACGCAACTATTGTCCATCGGGTCTCGAGCCTATGTAATTGAATAAGTTACGGGGAACTAGACTGTCACATCTTGCCCTCTTCGATTAAACTTTGACTAGTCCAATTAGCGACAAAAATGTTTAACAAATCCTGCGCTAAAATCGCATGTCAATAAACAACATATGCGGGTCATAAGTGTTTGCTGTCCGTCCAGGTGCAAAACGCGTAAGTGGTCACAAAAACACAAACAACTTCGCATATTCCACCTGCCTCTTAATTTCGCCAGTCACGACAGAGACAAAGCGGGGAACCTATAAATCATAGAAGAATATGCAACTTGTCCACCATGCTGGCAGAAACGTTGTTCCGATCTGATTCCACTTACTCCGAAATTTCAATGTTCCAGTTTAGACCCACAATGGGGTTTAGCTCATATTAGTCACCATCACCATCATCAAAGTTTAACTGGGACTTTGCTAGGATATATGTTTAATAATATTCCTTCAACAGAAAAAAGGTACGAGCCTCCGTGACCGAGTCTTGCGCTACCTTTCAATTTAAACAAGACCGAAGGTTTCGATGGGATCCCAAAAATTCAATATTTGATCCAGACAATTGAGCCCTGTCTTCTCCAGACTCCTTAAGCATTTTTACTACAAAAATTCAGAAACAGATTAAGGCCAAATAGGTAATCATCTGAGAAAACCAAGTTCAGATATGGATTCAGCATGTGTGTTTACCCCTATAAGTCATATTTGTTTTAACGAAACTGATCGAAACTTTCGGGAACTGCTTATCCGACAAAATAACAAAACTCAAAAACGAATTCAGCGTATCTCCTTGCCCCTATATCGGTTATCTAATCAACTTCAAATAAAGCTTTACTCATGACACATTTTCTGGTTTCAGCCGGATTCCGGGCGAACTATGCGTCCGGGTAAACAAACGATTGTCATATACGGATGCAGCATCTCTTCCCCCTAAATCGGAATCTAATCAACTACAAATAAGACTTTTGCTTTTAACAAATTTTCCGGATTTGGCCGGATCCCGGGCGAACTACTTGTCCAGCGAGAAAATGGTTATAATAATCGTGATCAGCATGTCTTTCTACCCCTAAATCGAACATCTAATGAACTTCAAATAAAACTTCAGCTTTTAAGAAATTTCCCGATTTTGGCCGGATTCCGGGCGAACTACTTTCCGGCGAGAAAATGGTTTTCGTAATCGTGTTCAGCATGCTTTCTTACCCCTACATCGAACATTTAATCAACTTCAAATGAAACTTTTACTTTTAACCACCTTTCCGGTTTTTGCAGGATTCCGGACGAACTACTTGTCTGGTGAGAAAATGATTTTCACCATCGTGTTCAGCATGTCCTCTTACCCCATAATCGACTATCATATTAGCTGATTAAAAACATCTTGTTTGCCCCTAAATTTGAACCCCACCCCTAAATGTAGGGCTACAAAGCCCATCTACGAACTTGACCTTACCCTTGACCCAAAAGAATCCTCACACCAAGTTTCATCAAAATCTCTCATTCCCTTCGAGAGTTATCGTGCTTACAGACGGAGGGACGGACAACTTTTGCGATGTCATAGGTATCCCTCCACTTACGTTTTGGGATCCCAAAAAGTGGAAAATTCTATTTTATGTTGATTAACTTCTGGATCTAGTGTACTCTCACTGTTTTATGGAAGCTGATACTAAGGGAGTAGTCGAGACCAGACCGTAGAATATATATACAAAAGTATAAATGTGACCCAGAAGAAATAAAGTCACATAGCACAAGGAAACAAGGGTATTATAATGTTCTTAAATTTGAAGTAAAAAAAAAAGGAAGGAAAGGCCTTGGAGTCAAACTGCAAAGAAAGGAGTTACACATCCCTTGCTTTACTATGTTATGGATTGTTGCAACTAATGGGTATGGACACTTCGAATGCGGGCAGTGGTTTGTGCACGCATCGGAATGAGCAGCTGGAGCATGAATGCTGCAAAACAACTGGGCGCCCACCTGCCCTTTAAACTACGCTATCTACCATTTTCATCTGCTATCAATTAATTCTAAAGGGCTGTCATCTCCCTTAGCGGTATACTTAAAGTATAACTGAAAAGCCAAGTTATTTTTTGTCATTTAACTGAATACACTTAATTATTTGGATTCTGTAAAGGGATTTTTTTTTTATTTCCACTATCTGCTCTAGTTATGGCGTTCAGAATATCTGCGGCCAAAGTCGCAAAAACAGCCGGCGCAAAAGCTCGCGAAGCTAGTTACTGAACTGATACAGTTCGGTCAGCCAAGGTTCCGTCGTACCTATATTACTGATTAACTCTACGTCTTTCTGAAGTACAGGTGCGGTCGCAATAATCTCTCCCATCGCCTGGTACCAGTTCGCCCATCTACAAACATATCAGTAGACTCATCTGAGCAATCATTGTGCCGCTAGCCTAGCCTAATTGCACTGGGATAATATTGTACAAAGGGAAAAGATGGAGGCGAAATAAACTAGACCTACGTTGCCTCGACAAAAAAAAAAAAAAGAAGTTTGGTTTTAGCCGGTCACAATTTTCGCCGAGCTTTCGACTCTTTGATTCATGCTGCCGTGCTTTTGCAAGCGGCAAAGCGAGGTGTAAATCGCTCTGTAGTGATGTCAGCAAAAAAAAAAAAAAGCTCGCGGAGCTTTCCAGAACGCCAGAATCGCCCTTTAGTTTAGACCGCCGTCTTAAAACAAACATATATTAATTATATTATATATATATACATACTCGGATTTCTAAAGCACTGCCTACTTTTAAGTCTCTAACAGTTGAAAAGTATGGTACAACAATCAGTCGAGTCCACCATCTTCGGTACGTAGGGGTAGTAGTCGACTCGAATTTAAGTTAGAAGGAACACATAACTTACCTGAGGGTTAAGGTTGCACGGAACGTCGGTATGATCAGGCTTCTTCAATATTATCTCCCTTATGGTGCCCTACGGTGTATTATTTTGCCTTAATCCATTCTTACTTAAATTATTGTCCTCTTTTGTATTTAAATACGTTTACGTTTAAAATATTACCATTGGTAAGTCCGCCGAATAAAGCCCTAAGAATTCTTAAGCTTTTTGTACCGTCCCCTGATTCTTGCCCTAACAAGTCACCCAAGAATAGTCTTCCTCTATTTTTGGATATATTGCGCCTCGAATCTTTCGTCATTTTCCATTCTATTTTATTCAAGAAAAAACATCACTCTAATTCCCTACCGGAACATTTTTATGAACCTGATTTATTTTCTGGAATTAAATCTAATCATGACCATAACACGCGCGATCCTTGTAAAACCCGGCAACCTTTAATAATTTGCGAAAGATCAAGATTGAGAAATCCTAAATTAAGGGTATGGCATAATTATCATAATCAAGTTAAGCTTGAACTTTCTGTAAATAGCCTCAAAAATAAAGTTAAATCAATGCTCATTGAAAAAAACATAAAGAAAAATAAATAATAATTAAAAAATAGATTAAAGATAATGTCGCGGGTGAATGGTTTGTCGCGGTTAATCCCAACTCATCTTTGTCGTTTGAATCTGGAAACTGGATGGATTATGGTTTATTTATAACTTGTGAGTTGATGTTCTTATCGTTTGTAGTAGAAGAAAATGTCCGCTATTTGGCCTCGAGCCTTCTCTCTGCCAAATTGGCTCTTCATGTTGAATTTAATTTGAAATAAACAGAAGCTGAACTTGAACCAGAAATTATATATATATAAAATAAGTATTCACCGATAGGAATAAACTACAATTTTTCCTTTTATGACGTAAAATAGATCAAATGCATGTGATGTCACGCTTGTATGGAATCACGATACAACTTAGTTAGAGCTGTCTTACCTCGTTTCCGACTCCAAAATGCTGTCCTCAAACGTCACTTTGTTCTTCTTAATTCGGCTGCCAGATGGCACCTCGGAAACGGGAGACTGCTTCGGAGAGGCCGCTCCAGATCGGAGCCAGTAGATTTGCTCGTCAGATGGCGACAACTGCTGGAATATAGAAAGAACCATTTAAAGCAGAACTGAAAGAAACAAAAACGAGATTTTCGGGGGTTATCCTGATCATCTAATTATCCCTCTAAGAGACGAGGCCCGATAAAATCATGCAGACTCCTATTTCTTCTGTGCTTTGCCCGACAAATGTTTGAAGGATTTTATTTCTTGCGTATAAAAAGAACCCGATGTGCCGACGAGTCGACCGACGCCCGACAAAAGCATGCAAAGTTTTATTTATTCTCTGTTCCTTATCGCCCTTAACCTTATCGTCTCGATAAGGTTTAAAGTAATATATATATCGGTTGTACTCCCAGCAGCCGTCTTCAGCGAAGAAAAAACTAAAAAATATATCAAAATAAAATACCAACGAAAGAGCGTTGCGGATTCGATATATTCGCAAAGCAGGACTGAAACCCGACCCGGTGGAACGCTCATCAACTGACGATGAACTTTGGAAATAAACGTCTAATCTCTGACCCCCATCGGCGGTCGACTGTTGACACAAGGAAAAGAGTAGCTACCCTTGACAAGCCACGACTTAGTCGACTCCCCATAAACTCAACCGAAAACCAGTCAACCTGTTTCTTCTCTGCAACAAGCGCCATCACTAGTCTACCTATTTTCGATTTTGTTTCACAGTTGTTTCCGTGCTTTTGCTTTCAACACTGTAAAAAGTTTCTCCGAGTAAGGATTAAAGTTAACTGCAGTATTTGCTTCTGGGATTAATCTTATTTCTACTGAAATAAGACTAATCCGAATTAGAGATAAGATTATCTGTTTAGAGACAAGATTAATCCCAGTAGCAAATTCTGCAAGATTTTTTTTTTTCCTGTAACCTTCCTATTGAGAGTCTCATTTCGGCTAGTACCGCCTCTTACGAATACAACCCTTTTTTCTCTTTTTCTAGTTATGTTGTTTGTGTTTATTAATGGACTTCCTGGCTGAAAGTAAAAGATTTTTGTTTTTGATAAGCACGACAGTGTTTGTCTCAGCATTAGTTAATAATAATAGTTGCGTTTTTGCAGATACCATGGTATCTGATACCACGGTCTAAAGTCTTTTTTGCAGTTATCGTGGTATCTGGCCAGTTATCGTGGTATCTGATCAACGGCCCAACCGTGGTAACTGATCGTGATATCTGAAAAAGTCATCTCACTTCCATCAGTGTTTGTCAAATTGGTGGGAAAGAAGTTTGGCACTTAGTGATGTGACATCGGGTGTGACTGATTATCAGTTTTTCTTTTGGGATGAATTCGAGTCGTTTTTGCAGAGCAACCGTATATCAGATACCACGGTAACTGCAAAAACGACTAATTGCAGAACCAGTTACCGTGGTAACAGATACCATGGTAGTATCTGCAAAAACGTAACTATTGTACCATTTAGCACAAAACTGCACTGTTAAGTAAAAGCGCAAGTCGCACTATTACTGTTTATGTTGCAATATTCAAAACTATCTGAATACTGCAAAAACTATGCTCTGCTTTTAACAAATTATCCACGGCTTTGGATATTCTAAGCCTTTTTCCGGGCCCATTCATTTCTAGCAAAAACTCGGCAAAATTCAGATAACCGGTTTTCACATTAATAGCAGGATATGCGAACACTATCTGAAAAAAATTCAGATAACCGGTTTTTCACGTCAATTTCAGGATATGCGAACACTATCTGCAAAAACGCAACTAATCTTATGAAAATCGAACCCCGCCATTTTTCCTAAAACTAACAATTCGCATCTAAATCGGATCATCATCATCACCTGAATCGGAGGTTAAGGTGTTTTGTAAATTTATCTAAACAGATATGTAGGCTAAGTTCATTCTCGTGTGGGCTATATAGATATATGAAGTACTTCTTAAAATGTAATCCTTTTGTTTTGTGGGAAGTCCCCCACAAGCTATGTTTACAGAGGGAGGTGGTCCTTCATGTTAACTCTAGTGCCTTATGATTATGTAGTACAGCAGAGGTATCCTGTTTGGACGTTCATGAACTTCATATGACTAAAGTGAAATACCAGGTAGTCAAAGTAGATAATTAAGGTTCCTTGAAACTACTTGAATAGGTATTTTGGATCTTCATGCTACTATTTAGCCGCAAATTGCAGTGTTCAAATTTAAGTAACTGTTCAAAAAAGCATACCTCTACTGTATAATGAGTGGGATTTAATGGAAAATAGCCGGATGGTCAACGAAACAAAATAAAATTCACAAACCTTTCCAGACTTGTGCCTTTCAACCTGGTTCAAAATTAGGTTCTGCAGATCTGGGTCGTTTACATTCAGCGCTCGGCCACGCATTAGAACAACCATCGGGTTATACTCCGTTTTTCCTTGGGCATACGGTTTTTGTCCAGGCTGGGTTAGTTCCAAATCCACCGCTAGGCGGACGGCGGGTGCAGAGTAGAGGGCGTGCTTAGCCACGCCTACTCGGATCCGGAATGACCAATGGCGGCACGCGGAGAGGATCAGCCAGAGGGCGAACCAGAGAAACGCGTGACAGATCATTACCCCAACTGAAAAAAAGGAAAAGGTTTGAAGGACAACAGTTCTTAAAGGACCTGTCTTACCTATAACACTAATGCAACCTACTTCCATAATCACTCCATATATTTCTAAACCCGGAGACCTCAATTTCGTACGGTACATTCTAACCCCTCTAACAGAACCACGCTGATTTTCTCACTTGCCGTGTTTTGCTACCTTCAATGTGTATCACGCTGTCGACGGTTGTCTGCGAGAAGCTTTTCCATCAGAAAAAACGGTTTCCCTGTTTTCGATACAAGTCAACGGGTCTCGGAAAAGGCTTAAAACAGCCAAAACCGTGGGTTATTTGTTCAAAGCACAGCATAGTTTAAAGTCTCCAAATATTTTAAAAGATTTAAGTTGGAGAGTAAATAGTGCGAGGGGTCCTTTAAATCTTTCTCTCAACCCCTTTTTCCACAATGGTGTTTTCTTACCGATGGGTTACTCACTCCCAAAATAGCTATAGTAAGTGCCCAGTTCTCAGCCGGTATTCACGGGTTGCTGTACAGTGGTGCCTACCAAGTGAGTAATCCCTCGTTTCTTAGAAGTCTCGGAGGCCATTTGTACCCAGATTCCACCCAGGAATATTTACGCTCAAACCAGGTTCGGGCCAATTACCGCAGAAACAGATTCCTTCGAACAAATTCATTCTGACGTCACGCAGTATGTTCGACAAGCCGAGCACCAAATTTACCGAAACCTGCATAGATGAGACGGAGGCTTTACAGACTTTACAGTTCAGGCTTAACAGTATTGGAATTTTCCGGGTTCCCGAATGGTTTTTAGTGCTTTAAAACGTAAACAAAATATGTATATCGCGCCTTTTGTGCTTTAAAGCTTAACCGAATAGGGGAGATTTGATAGTCTGGTTACCCATCATATATTTACCTAAATAGCCACGAATATGATTTTACCTGACGAGTATATTCATACGCATTTACTGTACCTCTATACGGACGTACCTCTATGTACGAAATGTTTTGCAACTACAGCGGCAAATAAATGCCGAAAAGTCATACAGATAAGGATGATACTTGGTACTCTTCATTCAGGAGTCCTTTAAGCAGCCCACCAACAACAGGAACAGACAGAACCTATTTTTGGGGGGCCACCGTTCGCGGGAGACGTCATTATTACAGCAAAAAATATTATTTTATTTAAATTAAAAGCTTTCCTTATACGACTCAAAACTGCACTCTCCTTCTAGCGATAGAATTTGCCAAGAAACTCTTTCATAGATAAAGCTTTCTCGCAAGCTTCAGTCTTAATTCTCCTTCCGATCTGATCGCCTAAAAGCATGTCCAATTTCACGCTACTTTTAATTTCATTTCCATAACTCTTAGTTCAGGATTTCCTTTAATCTTAGCAGAGGAAGAGATTTTACTTTCTGCGAAGTTCCTGGCTATAATGAGGCTAAAATGAGAGACTACACCGTAAAAGTTTCTCCGAGTAAGGATTAAAGTTAACTGCAGTATTTGCTACTAGGATTAATCTTATCTCTACTGAGATATTTTCAGTATATTCATTGGCCTATACAAACCCCATTTTCGTTGGTTTGTTAGTTGATTTTTTGTGATCCGTGTCAGGGTCGTCTAACTTCAGAGATGTAGGACACAGGCTCACGCGAGGAGTACGTGCCTCTAGCCTTGTCCTAGACAGCCTGACATATATATACAAGCCGGAAACATCTTCACGTCAGACTAGATCAGATTCGCGTATACTCAACATCTTTATACTTACTGTGTTAATTACATATATACTATTTCGTACTACCGTCAGTTCTGCATAGACTGCCTTACCACTCTACGTCTTGCCTTACCACTCACCCACTTTGACAATGGTGCCAGAAGTGAACCACTTTGACAATGGTGTCACTAGTGGTCATTTTTATAGTGATATAGTGCCAGCAGAACGGTATGGTCTAAGATTATCTTTTTAGAGACAAGATTAATCCCAGTAAACTGTAAAAGTTTCTCCGAGTAAGGATTAATGTTAACGGCAGTATTTGCTACTGGGATTAATGTAATCTTTACTGAGATAGCGTTAATCCGAATTCGAGATAAGTTTATCTTTTTAGAGACAAGAATAATATATTATGGTGTTTCAGTGTCTTTACAGTATCTTAGTAGAGATAAGATTAATCCGAATTACAGATAAGATTATCTTCTTAGAGACAAGATAAATCCCAGTAGCAAATAATGCAAGATTTTTTTTTACACTGTAGCACCTTCTAAGGTTTTGCAGAAAATAAACGAGACAGAAAGAAAAGAAACCTGGACAAAAGGAGAGCAATCGATTCAGTCATATTCAATCCGGTAAATTTTCTTTAAAAAACTGCTGACGCGAGTTTTATTTTTTTCTTATTTTCTTCATCGCGTTGTTCGTTTTTGGTGATGTTCTTTGAAGGTTGACGTCACGTGGGATTCAGCCCAAACATGCTCGTGCCACTTTCAATACTTTTAAACCGCTATGTGGTTCAATGCAATTAACTTTTGCCTATAGGTTGTTCGTTGTTACGATGGGTACTAAAATTCATTTTATTCATTCAGAGCCGTACATCCCCGGCAAGGTCACCCCGGTTCCGCGCCCTGCTCCCACAACGCTCCGAAGAAATCCAGGCTTCGAACCAGAGCAAAACAGCACTACGGTATAGCGCTAAAACCTATGCTTTCAATGCACTAGAACGGGCCATACTCGTAGCGACGCCCAATCGCGACATTCAAAGCGAGACAAACTTGCGGGTTTAGAAAATCATAGTACACCTGAAATGTAGTCTGCACACAAGGAGGAAACAGGGGAGGTTTTTTTTTTGGCCGTGTCCGGTACAGAGCAAAATAACACTAGCGAGTAGCGCCAAGAACTATGCTTTCCATGCTTTGCAAACGTGCCATACTCGTAGCGCCGCCCACTACGCTTGCGGCATTTAAAGCAAGACAAACTTGTGCGTTTAGAAATGTCTGCACACACTAAAGAAACAATGGAGGTTGTATAATTTTGTTGCTATATTCAGGATATGGAAGATATCAGAACCAGCGCTGGTGAACGACTGGATGAGTTTCAACAGGGACGTTCTCTATCGCTAGTGGTGCCAGTATCGCCGTTACTCGAGTATGTGTCAATTCTGTCAAGTCTTGGCGCTACTCCCTAGCGTTACTTTGCTCTGGTCCGGAATATGGAGTTATCGGAGCCAGCGCTCGTGCACGACTGATTGAGTTCCTGTAGGGACGTTATCTATCGCTAGTGATACTAGTGTCGCTGCTATTTGAGTGTGTGTAGCTTTTTTTCAAGTCCTGGTGTTGTAATCCGGAAAAATGGGATGATTGGTTAGAGTGGACCGTATGTAGCGTGTACGGTGGCAGGAAGCTAAGGGTGGTAGTGGTACAGGTTTGACGTTAAAGCACAACTCTTACTAGAAATGATCTGTTCACCACGAAATGGATCAGAAAAAACGTTTCTCGAAAATAACATTACTTTCCACCTGAATTTAGAGATTTTCTTGTTAGCGCCTGCTGACTCTATCCAGCTTTCCTGCTCTCCGACGCGGCGGCTGGGCGCAAAACGTTTGAAAACTGAATGCGCCGTGGTTAAAAAGTGGGAAAACCAAGCAAATGTAAAAAGTCTAGAGCAGAAGATTCTCATATCCTTATACGTGAAAGAGTTGTCAGCGGACGTCGAAGATTCCGGCAAACTTTAGGTTGTGTTACGGGCAAAACTCGGCACGGCCGAAAAGCGCTAAAAATTCGTCGGCACAAAACGAAACAATGGAGAAAGGTGGGGATTTTAGAAGCTTATAATTCCATAAGGGAGCTAAGTATATTATAAAAGGCAGAATAAGCAAGAGGGGTCCTTTAACGTGTATATAGTGGTATTTCCGACTTAAGCTGTAGAATGTAAGCCCCAAACAGGGTAAATACGAGTGGTGAATAACGTGTTACTAATCACTCCCCAACACTTCTGAATGGCTAGTAAATCACAAAAATCTTGGTAAATAATGACTGACGAATGACCAAGTGCTAAGACTTGAACGAGCTTATATACCATACTGGGACCCAAAAGTCAGGGATGCTAGTTGTCCGTTACACTCTGATTTATTAACCGGACGTTTCTAAGACATGGAAAGCTAGAGCCACAGCCTTTAAAGGGTCTCTCTTGCTGTCGAGCATTTCCCCGTAGCTTTTCCGCTGTGAACGAGCGGAGGTTTGTAGCTCCACGGCTCCGAGGGCAGCGATGAGCTGAACGGGGATATCAGTTGCGTTTTTGATCCGAATTCTCCTCGCGATTCTCCTCCGAATTCTCCTATTTCGCGTTTTTGGACTATTCAGATGAAGTGAATTCACCTTTTCTTGCGTTTTTGTCAGAACCGAGAACGGGGAAAGCCTCGCGATTCTGCAGAATCGAGAAATTGCTCCGATTGTGAATTGTCGATTCTCCTCTCTCCGTTCTCCTCCCTGATTGGTCAACAGAGTTCGGGTGTTCAATATGCATATACACGTATACCGGGTTGCGACGAGCTGAAAAATTAGTGTTTTTGTCAAAAGCGAGAATGGAGAAGTCAGAGGAGCAAAAACGGTAATTTATACGAGAATCGAGAATTCAGAAGCGAGAATTCGGAACGGAGAATTCGGAGTCAAAAAGGCAACTATTGTGTGGACCTTCCCACTCATATGCTCCCATCCAGCTGAATGGGCATTTTCGCGTGGACGGAACCATCTTCCTCAGCCGTTCAACGCCCGATCGATTTTCTCATTTTCGCGTGGACGGGATCACCCGTCCAGCTCTACAGCCATCGAAGCAAAAACGTCCTGTACATCCTTCCCCCTTTCCTCCAAAAAACATACTAACTCTTCCTATGTTCCCTAACGTTCGGGGGCAAGTCTGACTCACACCGAAACGAATCCTGGAGTGAGGGGGAGGAAGAGACGAGGCACTTTAATGAATTTATGGGCAATTAGGAAAGGTTTTATCAGAGGGAGTCCCATCTGAACTCGCAGCGATGAATCCGTAAATTTCTCATTCGTAAGCGATAAATGAGAAGCGGGACCTTCTCGTGGTGTGCGTGAAAGGAGGCATCCCTCGAAGACAGATTTTTTCGAGGGGTTGCTAACTGCCAAAATGGTTGTACAGTGGTGCCCGGTGCCCAGCCATTTTTCATTTCGCGGCGAGAGCCGGTGCCCAGCCGGTGCCTAGCCATTTTTCATTTCGGGGCGAGAGCCGGTGCCCAGCGGTGCCCTGCACTGTAAAAAAAAAATCGTGCAGTATTTATTACTGGGATTAATCTTATCTTTATTGAGATAAGATTACCCCTAATTCGGATTAATCTTATCCCAATAGAGATAAGATTAACCCCATTAGCAAATACTGCATCCTTATTCGGAGAAACTTTTTACAGTGTGTCGGTGCCCAGCCGGTGCCCAGGGAGGGTGTCCAGTGGTGCCCAGCGAGTGAGCAGCCCCTCGTTTTTTTTTACATGAAGACACGTTAGTATCCGGGGGGGGGGGGAGGGGGCGGTGTGAGTGTGAATATAATAAAGTTTGCTAAATTCAATGGCTACGTGTCGGTGGGTTTGTTGGGCAGGACCCCATCTACTGGTGATTCAGGGAATAATTCTTTTTCATTTACGTAATTAGTCACATATTTGTTCTATTAATGTACCGTTTTTTGTCACTCAAAGTTGTGTCTCCGGTTGGGACTCTCGTTTATATTTATTTTGTACTGACGTGATAAATTAAACCTTGAACCTACACTGTAAAAAGTTTCTCCGAGTAAGGATTAAAGTTAACTGCAGTCAGTATTTGCTACCGGGATTGAACTTATCTCTACTGGGATAAGATTAATCCGAATTAGAGATAATCTTATCTCAGTAGAGACAAGATTAATCCCAGTAGCAAATAGTGCAAGATTTTTTTTACAGTGTATCAATGTACCTACAAAACATGTGAGATATTCCAAAAGACTTGTTCCAGAGTTTGTACAACTTTTAACGATCCACGATTGTTTATTTTGTTTATTATTTTTCGAGTATTACTGTGACGATGACACGTATACTGACTTATTTTTTCTTATTTTACCGGCTATTGACAATAATCGCATTCGGATTTTTTTTCTAACAACGATATCATGTGTGTGTGTGTGTGGGGGGGGGGGGGGGGTCGTCCTCAACGGCAGGATCCTTCAGACAAAGACAGGCTGGTTTCCACAGTTTTGGAATAAAACTGAAGTGCTCTGTAAAAAGTTTCTCCGAGTAAGGATTAAAGTTAACTGCAGTATTTGCTACTGGGATAAGATTAATCCGAATTAGAGATAATCTTAATTCAGTAGAGACAAGATTAATCCCAAGTAGCAAATACTGCAAGATTTGATTTTACAGTGCGTGCTGGATTCAATGGTTGTCAAACATGTTGACTATCTGGTAGTTGGGAGGGAGGAAGGAGGTGGTGGTATAAAGACAGATAAATCAAAGGGACTTACCAGCTATAAGGATGGTAAGGTTTTTCGATGCCTTGTACAGTTTACTGAGGTCATACAGAAGGGGACCTTCGCAGGCAGCTAGAGCAAGCAGGACACACGATGCGGCAATCTGAAAATAATTAAAGTAAATAAAACAATGCTAATCAACCAAGCTTTTTTCTTTTTACCGAATGGTGCAACAAAAGGAATAAAGGAAACGAAGCAAAATACTTAGAAAATAAACAAGTAAATTTTGAAATAATTAAGACAAGTACAGGCTATATTTTTTTACACGTCATGGTATACTTACCACTTCGGCCCCTCCGGAGGATGGGTCCCTAGCTAGCTGCTCAGTTTTCATTCATTTATTTATATCCGCCAAAGCTGGCGGGTAGAAAAACATAATAAATACAAAGAATAGGTCTACAACTGACCAATAATTAGACCATATACTTTCACAAAATCGCAAGCAAGGTCTGTAGGAGAGCAACAGTGTTCGAACTTGGCCTGAAAACCTTACAAGGAAATTTCTATGCAGTCCAAACCAAAACAGGTCCTGGTTCACCAGGCTTTCATTCTTGACAGTTAGGACCTTTTTAGGACTGGACTGCAATTTCCTTTCAACCTTTTTAGGCCAAGTTCGAGGTTGGATACCCCCCCCCCCCCCCTGTACCTCCAGACAGGCTCCTTAAAACAAATCACTTTTTGTCTTCACAAGAAAGTTCACTGATGATAAGCTATGGCAAGCTTGTGCGATTTAAAAAAAAGGGAAATGTCACAGATCCTCTAATCGCGATTGCAACCATCCATCGGAAAGAAAAGTTATTCTAGTTTCTTAAAGTCCGTATACAAACATGGACGTGGTGATACTAATCTAATACTCAGCTTTTGCTTCTTACACACCCACCCACCGTTGCCCACCGTAAAAATGGGACAAGATTTAGTCACCAAACATTAGTGTGACTCGTTTAAAGAACAAAAATAATACTACAATATTCGCAAGAATGCAAGTTGATGTCTAAAGATATGTCATTGCTAATTAAATTAGCAATGACCAAAATTAAATTGTGGTCGCAAAGATTAAGCGACCACATTATCAATGCTTCTGCGAAGTGCGAAACCATAGAGTGTCGTGCTAGATCCCGGGCTTTCAAAAACGTATACGAATCGCCGTTGACTCGCCTAACGTATCTATAAGTTTTATAAAGTTTATATAGTGTTTCGTTTTCTTTGTGTGTAATTCATTTTTCTTTCTTTCTATACTCCGCCTTTTATTTGTTGTATAGCGGGCCTCAATAAATTATTATCATTATTATTATTCACAGATGGTTCATTAAACTCATCGAAATAACTGACGAATTCTGGTGTCGCACAATTGGGAGAAAAGTTGATAAAGAGACTGCACGTACTAACCGAAAGGAAGTTGATAAATGTGCAGTTTCGCCATTGTTTATGAAACTTTCGTTTAAGGAGAAGTTCACATTTATCAAGAAATAGAGAGTATAGTTGGTACTAAATAGATAAAAACGTATCCTGATTTTTTTAGTTTGGTTTCTGTGATGTCTTTAATTTTTACGTTCATAGAATCCAAAAAGTGCAAAAAAAAAGAAGTCAAATCACGTTTCCTTATGTATTTTTACATTAATTTTCGATGTCTTCAATTATTACGTCCATAGGATCTCAAAAGGCCGGAAAAGCAGTCAAACTCACATTTCTACATTTGTTCTGGGAGGGGGGGGGGGGGGGGGGGGGGTAATAGTAGCCTACCAAACTTTTTGCTTGAAATGTTATCTACACTGTAAAAAGTTTCTCAGAATAAGGATTAAAGTTAACTGCAGTATTCGCAACTGGGATTAATCTTATCTCTACTGGGATAAGATTAATCCGAATTAGAGATGATCGTATCAGGGGAGTCACGACCAGGGGGAGAGAGAGGGGACGCCCCACCCCCATGTTGTCGGCTAGTCGGTAAAAAATAACCGAGTCGGCGCGAAGCGCCGTGATTTTTTGCCAAAACAGCTGATTTTTTTCATTAAAGCAGTCGATTTTTCTGAAAATCAGTCGTTTTTTCGTCAAAACACTTGTTTTTTCTGAAAATCAGTCGATTTCAAAAACAGTCGGTCATAATTACCAGCCAGTCGGTAAATTCCTTGTCCCCCCCCAAAAAAAAACATTTTGGCTAGTAACGCCTCTGGATCGTATCTCATTAGAGACAAGATTAATCCCAGTAGCAAATACTGCAAGATTTTTTTTTACAGTGTAACCGCTCGACTCTACAGCAAACCTCTGGTCTATCTTCTCCCAACTAGAAACATTACAAAACATCCTAGACGCATTCCCGGATTGCATTGACCGGGAATCCCAAGCCACAGCTCAACTGAGGATACCTTTTTTCCATCTGATAACCGTAGAAATTCTTTCAATCCGACAGAAACAGAGCCCGCTGACTTAGAGCGTGTTCCATCCTACTTACCGTAGTTACCACGCATGACGTTAGAGATGAATCCGAATTAGAGATGATCGTATCAGGGGAGTCACGACCAGGGGGAGGGAGGGGGGACGCCCCCCCATGTTGTCGGCCAGTCGGTAAAAAATAACCGAGTCGGCGCGAAGCGCCGTGATTTTTTGCCAAAACAGCTGATTTTTTTCATTAAAGCAGTCGATTTTTCTGAAAATCAGTCGTTTTTTCGTCAAAACACTTGTTTTTTTCTGAAAATCAGTCGATTTCAAAAACAGTCGGTCATAATTACCAGCCAGTCGGTAAATTCCTTGTCCCCCCCGCAAAAAAAAACATTTTGGTTAGTAACGCCTCTGGATCGTATCTCATTAGAGACAAGATTAATCCCAGTAGCAAATACTGCAAGATTTTTTTTTACAGTGTAACCGCTGGACTCTACAGCAAACCTCTGGTCTATCTTCTCCCAACTAGAAACATTAGAAAACATCCTAGACGCATTCCCGGATTGCATTGACCGGGAACCCCAAGCCACAGCTCAACTGAGGATACCTTTTTTCCATCTGATAACCGTAGAAATTCTTTCAATCCGACAGAAACAGAGCCCGCTGACTTAGAGCGTGTTCCATCCTACTTACCGTAGTTACCACGCATGACGTCACCAATTCTGTCCTTTTGTCGTCAAGGCTGGAACGATTTTTCTGTTTTCCAGCGGAATATCATGCCTCGGGTGAATCCGACCAATCACGTGACAGAGATTCGTGGTTACTACGCTTACCACGCTCCCGAGCGTGGTAAGCAAATGGTTACTATTAGTTACTAGTTCGAGAAGGCTGGAACGGTCAGCGTAGTAACTTTTCGTGAGGTTGGAACGGATTTAGTAACTAATAGTTACTATTGGTACGAGGGTGGAACACGCTCTTAAACTGATTCGGTGGCGAAATTTATTAGATGAGCGTAAATAAGAGGATTGACATAATCTTTCCTCGGACAAACAGGTGCAAAAAGGTTAATTATATGAAGAGATCGATGTTGCCTTCTGATCGTACAGTTACGAGGGTGTAAAAAATAGTAGCAAGGATTGGTCCTGACTAGGATTAAAACTCGGCTTGTATGTCTTAAATTTCTGGGGGGGGGGGGGGAGGGGATATATAAAACGTAAGAGATGGATTGATACCGTGAAGTTTATTAGTATTTTTGTTTCTTGTATAGTCGATAGGCTATAACATTTTTCATTGATTTATTCGATAATACAATCACTTTAAGTTTGTTTAGAATGAGTTAATAAGTTAAATAGTTAAAAAGAAATATATTAATGTAACCAAGCGGAGGGTGAGTGGTAGGCCAACAAATAAGAAATGAGAGAATATACAAGGAAAGATGCTACGCGGGTTCGAAAAAAAAAATCGCAGAATCTTACCAACAATCGAAAAATGCTAATAAAAAAATTGGCGGAGGAGAATATCATGACGTCAGTTCGTAAACTTCCGGAGTACGTCAGCTCGCCAACTCCGAAATGCGGAACATTTCACCAATGCCAACATGGCGCCAATTTTGAACTCCAGAATCGAGAAAGTCAATCGTTCGAATGATATTTCTTGGGAAGTTTTCCCGAGAGACAGCGTGGTGCCAACCTCGCCATTTTCCCTGTAAGTGAGCCAGAGGAACGCAATCCCAGGAACAATTTCGAATTCTCTGGCCGGTGTTTTTAAAGGAATCGACTGCTATCACTACGATGTCACTACTATATACATCTCGTCATCCCGGTCATCGAGTGCATGATGTTTTTCATGAATTTTTCAGGCCCAGTTATGTCTAAATTTTGTGTTTTTATACTGTTATTTATGTGTTGGTTTTCGATGTTCTCTTTACTCCGCTACCACCTTGTGTATTTGGTGGGTTACAAATAATATATATACATATGTATGACAGAAAATGGCAAAGAAACTATTACCAATCGATATAAATGGTTATTGTAAACACCACTGTACCGTTTCATTGTGCAAAATATGAAGACCAGCCAAAATTATTCACAAATAACAGAAATTGAGTTTACCTTTTAACACAACGAGCCCATACCTGTCGTCCGCTCAGGGATTGTTCATTTTTCTAGAAAATATGGCTGATCTTTTAGTGCACGACTCTTACTAGAAATGATCTTTTCCCTATGAAATGAATCAGAAAAAACGGTTTTGGAAATACCATTACTTTCCACCTAAAACTAGCGATTCTCTTGTTAGCGCTTGTCGACTATATCCAGCCTTCCTGCTCACCGACGCGGCGGCTGGGCGCAAAACATTTGAAAACTGAACGTGCCTTGGTTAAAAAGTGGGAAAACTAAGCAAATAAAATCCTTCTATGTGAAAGAGTTGTCAGCGGACGTTGAAGATTACGGCAAACTTTTCGTTGGGTGACGGGGAAACTCGGAAAGGCAGAAAAAGCGCTAAAAATTCGTAGTTACGGAACGAAATAATGGAGAAAGGTGGGGGTTTTAGAAGCTTATAATTACATATGGGAGCTAAGTATGTTATAAAAGGCAGAATAAGCAAGAGGGGTCCTTTAAGGACATGTCTTACCTATAATACTAATGCAACCTACTTCCATAATCATTCCATACATTTCTAAACACGGAGACCCCAATTTCGTACGGTACATTCTAACCCCTCTAACAAAACCACGTTGATTTTCTCACTTGCCGTGTTTTACTACCTTCGATCTGTATCACACTGTCGACGATTGTCTGCGAGAAGTTTTTCCATAAGAAAAACCGGTTATGTAAATTGTTTCCCTGTTTTCCCTATTAGTCAAAGGGTCTCGGAAAACACTTAAAACAGCCAAAACCGTGGGTTATTTGTTGAAAGCACAGCCTAGTATTAAAGTATTCAAATGTATTAAAATACTGTAAGTTGAAGAGTAAATAGTGCATTCCTTTAAGCAAAACTGAAAAAGCTCAAAGCGAATTACTGAAAGAAATAGACGCTGACATCATTTACCTTCTTTTGTTCATTTCATCTATACATTATACTTTTCTTTCTCTTACAGATGATAAATATTGGATTTGCCTACAACAAAAAGCCCGTGAACCATGTGTCATGATATTTATCTAGATCGAGCTAATTTTCCTGTGTCACCGTAGCCTATACTTCTGAATCGCCTTACTCGTCACACACACAACGTGTGCAAAAGCTAGTATTAATTATTCTATGGCATACGCTAAGATTGTGCCTCATCTGTTTAATCAAGTTGTCTATTTTTCTTAGTATTCTCTTGCTAACACAGAGAACAAAAAAGAGGTTTTGCATTTAAAAATGGTTTGCTTTTTTATATAAGAAGCGAGGTTCTGTATTAAAAAAAGATGGAAACTCGGAATTCTCTACTGCAACACAAGAGAATGCAAAATAACATCCTGAGCTGCAGACTACGCCGCGTAACTACGGTATTTCCTACTACAAAAACGCACTCGGAAATCCCATAAATTTCCTGATGACTCCGCATTCTCCTGTATAAACAGACAAGCGGCGCCGCAGTAGTGAATCATGGAAAAAACGCGCCACGTTTTGACGCATATTTTTTGCTCTACATGTCAAATGCCAAGATCCAGCTTGTTTGGAATCTCAGTTTAATATCAACAGATCGGGAGGCAATGCAGACACCTGCGTGAGTGGAATTCATCAGCTATGAATGAGCATCGTTAAAGTTTAACTGAAAAGGGCTGAGATCCAACGGTCTGGTTACACATCCTTTATTCACTTAGACATGCCTGAAAACCGGATAAAAAATCGTTATTTCGTTTATCTGCTATCCACAGATAATCGATTCCATCGAATGAACTCTTTCGGATTTGTGGTACCTCTATGTACCTGTCCTTCTATGCTTGAAATATTTACCAAATACAGAGGTGGGTCATTGCCGAAAAATAAGCTAAAAATGGTAGATTCCTTGCAAGACATATCTTAACATCATTTTCCCTCCTTTCTTCAGCCGTGACTTGTCCGGGGTTAGCGTCTTTCTCTATGTAAATGCAGGCTTCTTTTGAAATTCGAATTCTCCGCGTCTGGTTGAGTTTTGGGTTGTCGGGCAACACATTGAGCGTGTTCCACCCTACTTACCGTAGTTACTACGCATGACGTCACGAATCCTGGCTTTTTGGTCAAGGCTGGAACGATTTTTCTATTTTCCAGAAGGATATCATGCCACAGGCGAATCCGACCAATCACGTTACAGAGATGCGTAGTTACTACGCTTACCACGCTCCCGAGCATGGTAAGCAAATAGTAACTATTAGTTACCATTTCGAGAAGGTTGGAACGGTCAACGTAATCCTGTAATAAGATTCCAGGTTTGTTTCCTTCCCCGAAGTTGAACCAGAGGATTGACAGCCTGACGAGGACCCTTGCCAAAAAGGGCCGAAATATCGCTGATGAAGAATCGTAGCTGACGTACCCGTTGTAAACATTGTTTGAATAAACGTTCCAAGCTTTTAGCTTGTTTTTTTTGAAAAAAAAAATATACAACAGTAATAATTTCAATAAATAACAGTAGTAATTTCAACGGTAAAACATTCTCCAAAAACAAATAACAACTGATAGGGATGATAAGATCCAAAGGTGTAGCCTAGTCTTGCAAAGAGAAATTAATTTCCGGTCCCGGAATGAACACGCCCACTTCCGCCAATTCTCTGCTGAATAAGTAACTTCTAACTAAAAAAAAACACGCACGAGCAACTGAGTAAAACATATGTTGCGTTGTCGAATGCATATAAGAAAAGATCAATTTTGTTTAACTTGCATTTCTAGTTTAAATTCATTCATATAACAGTTGTAGGTGGAGAAAGTTATGAAGCTAATTATTAAAGGGAAAGAACAGTAAACTGACATTGGTTTATTTTTAGATGTTAGGCGACTGAACAGTTAAGAGTGGGTAAAATAGATCGAAAGAAATGTCACTGAGGGAAGGGGAGAGCCACGAAAATAAAAAATGTGATTTAAAAAATCTAAAAAAGTTTACAACAGATGCTACGGATGCTACGGGATGAAAAAAAAGTTATTAGGCTATAGTTGTTTTATTTACGGCGAGATTCTTTAGAACTAAAGTTGAAAAGGAAAAAACAGAAATATGTAGAATTAAGTGTCAACTATCGTGCTAAATAACGGAGTGCAATTTTTCGGGAAATACGGAGACTGAAATGAATATGATGATGATGAAAATCATGGAAGCGAATTTTCAGATTTTTTCGGCATTTTCAATCTAAATTTCGGATCCGGTTCCGAATCGCTGTACGGCCCACTCCCAAAATAGTAACCAACGGTGTCCAGTCAGTGCCCATAGAGACTGTACAGTGGTCTCCACCAAGTGAGTACCCTCTCAGTCGGAGACAGAGCCTAAATGCGTATACGCTGAATTTCCATAAGATATTGCTCTCAGCCATAGCAATATGCTCTCCGACTCAGATGTAATATCTTAAGGAAATCCGAGCTTGCGACTTCGCAAGAAAAACATAAATCAGCTAAAGAATGTGACACATAGCCTGAGAAAAAAAGAATAAGAGCATCCCGACGGGATTAGAACTCATTTGGGACAGAATACCACACATAAGGACGATGAACCAGTTTATTGCAAAGCCCTGATTTTTCTTTAATTATAGTTTACTTAAACTCAAAGTCTTAGGAGTTGATTCAGAACCATTGCCGCGCAGTCTTAAAGGACCTGGCTAACCTATAATACTAATGCAATCTAGTTACATAATCATTCCATATACTTCTAAACCCGGAGACCCCAATTTCGTTCGGTACATTCTAACCCCTCTACCAAAACCACGCTGATTTTCTCTCTTGACGTGTTTTGCTACATTCGATGTGTATCACGCTGTCGACGGTTGTCTGCGAGAAGTTTTTCCATCAGAAAAACCGGTTATGTAAATTGTTTCCCTGTTTTCGCTTGCAAGTCAACGGGTCTCAGAAAAGGCTTAAAACAGCCAAAACCGTGGGTCATTTGTTGAAAGCACAGCATAGTTTTAAAGTATTCAAATATTTAAAACAATGTAAGTTGAAGAGTAAACAGTGCGAGGGGTCCTTTAACTCTTGCCACTCAAATAAAACTGCACCTCTCTCATGTGCCGCCATCTACTGGAGAAATCGTCAAATTCATAAACCGGCAGTATATCCCAACTGCGAGCTTCTGACTCCAAATTTGACCGGAAAAGAGCGACTAATTACTGACCGACTAATTCTGTCATTTCAAGATTTTTTTTCCGTCCCACAAGCCGGTTGGTAGGATTGGTCCTTACTTCTGCCCGATATGCCGAGATATGAATGAGTGTGTGCGACATATTATGTGTAAATGTAGGGAACTGAATGATTTAAGGAGATAAATATTTGGAGCAAATCAGTGTGATCAGGAATGGATGGAGCAAATGCCGAACAGTGAATGTTTTATCACTATAAGGAAGGTGGGTAGACAGGCCCGTACCCAGGAATTTATTTCGGGGGGGGGGGGGGGGGGGGGGGGTTGCCTGCTGGTCGGACAAAAAAGTACAAAAAACACATAGGTCAGAGGATAAAGCCTATAAATATGATTATTTTGTATGTTTCGAGGAGGGGGGGGGGCAACCCCCTAACCCCCCCCCCCCTGGATACGGCCTTGTGGGTAGATTCCTCAAGTTGTCTGAGACTCACAGAGATTTTTTTTTGTAGTTTTAAGTGATCGTTCTAATTATTTTGTATATTTTCCTTTGTATTTCCACGGCCCCCAGGCTTTTAGAGTAATAAATATCATATCATATCATATCATAAAACTTCCTAAAGCACGATCATTACAACCAGTCGCTCCTGCGTCCTCGATGACTCTTATGAAACTATGCTTGCGCTATGACGAGCCGTGCAGCAGATTAGTCCTTGAAGTCAAGATATGTTTTTAGAAGCAAAGGCAACGTATGAATCTATCTTTTCTGATCTTTTGGCTGTAAAAGCTGCTAGCATTTCCTCTGATTCAACTCCTTTAAAGGCTTGAACGGCCGCTAGATCAAAATCGCGTTGAAAATAGCACTTATCACGCAAAATTCTGGACAAAAAACAGTAAATACTCTATAAAATCCGCATGGTGTGATACACGCCTACCTCCGATTTAGGTAAAACAGAATGTAGCACTTCTGATGGGCGTACCGAGGGGCGTACTTCTCCTCTGTTAATACTAGCTATCGCAGAGGTAATACAACTAGTTCACACGCACGTGGTCCATAAACAACAACTACGCGATGAATGAACAAGAGCTACGAGCTATATGCATTTTGAGTCGTAGGCATTGTGATCGTGGGCATTTTGAGCGTTAGCCTATTTATTTTATCTTGCTTTTCCGATCTTACCTTGTTCGGATCCTTCAAAGCTAGATCACGCAGCGTCTACAGACAAGCCCAGAAGGAACCACCTGCTAAATTTCTTGGCCACCATCTGGTTTATCACTGATTCACATCTGTAGAGACTGTGCGAATAGTTACTACCCCCCCCCCCCCCCCCAAGCTATGCTATATCTCCAGTGAAGATGTGTACTAGACGCTTGCGAGTACTGTCACTCAACAACCGAGGAACCCCTGAGGTTCACTAGCTACATTTCGTCGTCACCAGGGCCGTATCCAGGGGAGGAGGGGGGGGGGGGGGTAGGGGGTTGACCCCCCCCCCCCCCGCAACATACAAAAATAATCATTTTTATAGGCTTTTCCCTCTGATCTATGTCTTGTTTGTACTTTTTTGTCCGACCAGCAGGCAAAAAACCCCACCGAAAGGCTACATTTCTTCTTGCCACCATCACAGTCATATATATTCACAACTTAAATTTATAGACCATCTCCATGGCCCGTTCCTACCCCCTGTCCCTCCCCCTTGGCTTTATGGTACACAGTAAAAGAGTCTCTCCTATATCGGACTTCTGGTGGAATATCGTCGAATTCGGCATTTTTATTCCGAATTCGGAGAGTTGACGTCCGAGTTCGGAAAGTTAAAATCCGATACAGGATTAAAACGCTAGAATGCAAAATATTGCAAATTAGGATAACTTATATAAGATTAGGATAACTTCTAGCGTTTTAATCCTTTATCGGATTTTGTCTCTCTGAATTCGAACTCTCCGAATTCGGAATAAAAATCACCGAATTCGGTGATGTGCAACCACTAAAGTCCGATGTAGGAGAGACTTTTTACAGTGAAGTGACTACGTGCACGAGGGGTTGCTCACTCGCTGGGCACCACTGTACACCCTCGCTGGGCACCGGCTGGGCACCGGCACCGCTGGGCACCGGCTGCGCACTGGCTGGGCACCGCTGGGCCCCGGCTGGGCACCACTGTACAACCATTTTGGGAGTGAGCAACCCCTCGGACGTGCACCAGATGTCTCGAAGTTCTTCAGGAATGACGAACCCCTAAGAAACCACTTGCTACATTTCTTCACCACCATCTCATATATCACCGATTCACATCTGGGCTAAGGCGTGCCTAACCCAGAAGTGTTAACCACTAAATCTCAAAGAAAACCATAACAAACAGGAGGGCAGAGGTTCTCGTTCCGGCAGTGAACCCCGATCATTAATCATTTTGTTTTGACGACCGAAAAATTTGAACTTCCTAATTGGCATTACAATACGATTTCATAAAATATCTCAAAAGATTTCATTACGATACAGTTTCGGGTTACGATCAAGATCCAACGGCATTACGAGCTCATAAAAGTCACAGGTAGAGGCGAAATCTCTACAAATGCCATTGACACCGAAAATCAGTCGAAGACAGCCAATCACCATGTCAGAAATAGCGACTTCGGGGAAATTCTCCCCAAATTACGCTACCGCTTACTGAATGCCACTGAAATCACAGAGATAAAAATAAAACGCTAAACAACCTGAAAAAGGTTGAGAATAAATATTTGACGTTGCAAAACGGATAAGTCAGCTTCATATTATTAGAGCCATATTTCGTCCCTTCTTGGCAAGGGTCCTCTTCATGCTCAAGCCGCTAAAGCTGGAAAATGAATGTGTGCAAAACAATTAAAGGACACCTGATCAATGAAACCATACTTGAACAAACCATGGAGAATGCATTTACAGACATGGCCACGGAGAGCATTCTTCTCCTGAGCGTGACGTTTTCAATATAGGGATGTTCGTTTCTGGAGGTTTGCACATGCAGACTCCAAGACAAAAAGCGCAATTCATTCAAATCTTGTACAGCGCTGGCCGGATCGTATTGGAATTTCTTCTAGATATAGGTTTGGGCTTAACTGGTTAAAAAATATTCCAGAACAAGGGTTGACTGGAGACATTTGTTCATTTCTAAAACTGTTCGGTACTGAAACAAGGACAGATGCAAAATGGAGCGAAAATCATAGCTTGGAACCACTATTTCGTATTTGGATTGGGTTTTCTGCAGGCAATGTTAACGGAAGTCATACAGATAGGGATGATACTTGGTACTCTTCATTCAGGTGTCCTTTAAAGATTCTTTCTTAACTATCTGATTTTGCGAACTTCTTCTCTGAAAATTGGTTAGAGTTAAAGCTGGTGCTGTGATTTCATTCTGGACACGGCTGCTGTTTTTGCTGTTCGATTGGGTCGTCGAAAGGGTGAGATTCTTCTGCATTTTGGTTTAGGAGTCACTTGTCTCTTCTTCTTCTTTCTAGCTAAGGTGGATACTTGTCGGCGGCATGTATGGGCGATTTGAAGTTCCGTACTTAGGTGATGAATATCCCAAGCTGACTGCGAATCATACTGAGAATAAACCCGCATCAAGAACGGAATTACCATCATTTGCCTTCGAAAATTATAGGTTCGGGTTCGGTTTTCTTTTCTTTTGTGTTCCCCGATTGACAGTTCTCGCCCGTCATTGATCGCCAAGCAAAAATAAAAAAATTAAATCCGCACAAAAAGCACAAGTCTACGATCAACATTCCCGACCAAGTTTCCCATTTGCGTGTTCCAATGACCACGTTTAATCAGAAACACAAAATATGACCGTGGGGAATTTCCCTGACTCTCAATACAGGAAAATGATCAGAAGGGCAAGTTTAAGCAAAAAGACGACGCCCAAAGGCAGTACAAAATAAAAGCAAAACAATCGATATTGGTTAGCAAGGTCTATAGCCTAAACAAATTGTTCTTGCGACGTAGTTCCATTTTTTAAGAAATTTTACTTAAATCACGTCATTGTTTTTTGCTTAGTTCTCTTGGTCGACTTTCAGATGACCCCGAAAGACACATCGCAGTAAAAACAAGATACAGTTGTACCCAGAGCAAAATAACACCAAGGAGTAGGGCCAAGACCTATGCTTTCCATGGTTTGCAAACGGGTCATATTCGTAGCGCCACCCACTAAGCTTGTGGCATTTAAAGCGAGACAAACTTGCGGGTTTAGACATTTCTAGTAAAGCAAAGGTGCGGTCTGCCCACACCAAAGAAACAATGGATGATGTATCATTTTTTTGCTCTGTTCAGAATATGAAGTTCAGAGCCAGCACTGGTGTACGGCTGAATGAGTTTCAGTAGGGACGTTCTCTATCGCTAGTGGTGCTAGTACCGCTGCTATTAGAGTGTGTGTCAATTTTGTCAAGTCTTGGCGCTACTCGCTAGTGTTTTTTTGCTCTAGTTGTACCAATTGTTGAACCACACAGGTTGATGGCTTCGCAATAACTTTCTTCTCTCGATACAACAGTACTGGCTACTTCATCTTAATATATATGTATATATATTATTTGTAACCCGCCAAATCCACAAAGTGGTGGTAGCGAAGTAAAGAGAACAACCAAAAACAACACAAGATAAATAACATTATAAACGCACAAAATTTAGACATAATTTCTGACTGGGCCTGAAAAATTCATGAAAAAGATCATGTACTCGATGCGCAGGATGACGGGATGTACAGAGTAGTGACGCTGACGTTTTCTCTAGTGAACGAATGACATCTTGGACGCCGAACTTCTGAACTAATTTGTGGTTGCGGCAGGATCGAGGAAGGTACATCAAAAATTACAATGATTATAATAATACATCTTAATGTTGATTAAACAAGGTGACTATCGGCAACGGGTTTTTCACTTTTGGATTGGCCGGATGATAACAATGCCTTTTTTTAAGATCAATCCCGTGACATGGGGATGTGAACTGGTGCTCCTATGGCCCGCTTTTATCTGACTATCGTAGTTGTTTGCGAATTATGATCACAACCCCTCTGTAGCTCAGTGGGAGAGCAGTGGCATTGTAAGCAGTAGGTCGTGGGTTCAAATCCCACCTGACGAGCACTTTTGTCTTTCAGTTCACTACTCAACAGCTTTTTGGTTTTCCCACAAGTTCGTATTTCCAACTTGAGCGGCTTTGAGCCTGAAGAGGACCCTTGCCAAGAAGGCCGAAATGCTCTAATAAAATTCAGCTGACGTATCCGTTTTGCACTATCAAATATGATTCGCATTCAGCTTGGGCTGAAGGAATATTTATACTCAACAGGGCCTTTTAGAATTTTTGTACACATAAGACCGATGCCCGGAAGTGGACAACCCCTCGCCTACTCGTCCACAAAAATGTTACCCATTCTCACCATGGGAAACTTCAAAAGGACAACCATCTTTAGAGACAACTGATAAGACCCCAGAGATATTCAATCCACTGGTGGGAACATTTCTAAACAGATCCAGAAACCTTAGAACCATTCCAATTTCCAGTGTCAACACTAAGACCGATCCCACAGTAGGGTACAACTCCAAATAAGTAGTATATTTATTCTTGAAAACGATGGATGAGACAATATTTGTTTGTTTTTTTCTGCCAGTAACGACACTAATAATACAATCATAAGACCCATGTCAAAAAAACAAAAACAAAGAAAAAACTTATGTGTCATTTCAATATCGTTCTTATTTAACAAAAAAATACCCAGCACAAGGCACAGATACGGAGTATATAATGAATACAAAAAGGAACAAACACAACAAAAACATCTAAAGGAATTTACAGCAAGAGAGTCTAACCTGTTGGTAAAGTAGTAAAAATTAATTAGTAAACAACTTCGCGGACTGGGTAAAAGTTGGATTATTATCAAGGGCCCACGATTTTATTTTATTCCTTCAAGTGATACACTTGGCTAGAAACCACCTGTTCGTCAAAAAAACATTAATTAATTAATTTAACCATTAATAGTCCACGACGTCGTTCAACTACTCTTACCTATCACTTTATTAATTATTGTCTACCCGATTAGGCTAATCTTTAATGTATTTGTTAATTTTAACTCTATAAATGTCTTGTGTGTTTTGAGTTGGACATTCCGACTGAAGAGATATTTTATTTATGATACTGATAATTATTGACAATGGAACAATAATCGGAAATGCCCGAAAAAGTTTTATGTCAAAAAATGTTATGGAAAAGAAATGTAAAGGTGTGGAATCATCTTCCGGAGAGAATCAGGGAGTCGGAGAACCAGCTTTTGTTTAAAAATAGATTGAAAAATTATTTTTTGGATAGTAAATGTGGAATATTTAGTTGGAATTTTATTTAAGGTGAATATTTATTATTATTATTAGTGAATGAGGGTTGGTGGTGGTGGGGGGGGGGGGTAAAGAAAAAGAAATAGGTGAGCAAAACTCGTGCACTCCCGCACAGGACACGGTTGTGCCCTTCTTGGGAGCGTTATGTTTGTTGCTTCGTTTAAAGAATTTTGAAATTAAATGAATTGAGAACTAACTAAGTAGTATTTATTTGTTTCCTTCTGGACTAAAGAGAAAAGTTGAATTCACACCCTTCAAGTCTCGAGGTAACGACAACTGGGAGGGTGATTCTCCTAATTTTAGAAGTTAGTGAGCCCTGACGAAATGACACTACTTTAATATTCAAGATGCACTTTGGCTTCCAATTACAATTATACAGTGTCAATGACTCAATTGTGATGGAATGCACTTGAACCCAAGACACGGACATTTAAGCAACGCAAATACTTCTTCAGCTGTTGATGACTTGTTAATTTTCTTCCCCGTCTTGATCAATAAATTCCGAAGCTCGCATGGCCCTAATAATTTCTCCTTCTAGTTTCCCCTGCCCTTATAATCCCAGCTTTTGCTCCAAAACAGCTTTTCATTTAAAGGACATCTCGCACTACAGAGTGTTTCTGCTAAGATGTTCTGAGATAGTTGACTACTAGTTGAAATTATGACGAAAAAGCATGAAAAGTTTAGACGTAAGTTGCAAGGGCTCAAACATAATTTGTCATCTTTCCTCCACGAGTTTTAAATTATTTTTATTGATTTTATTTGTTTTAAATTTTGAATTTTTAAATTTTAATGTTTTTGAAGTTATTGTTTGCGGTGCTTGATCTTCCTTCGCCATTTTCATGTGTTGTTGCTTATTTTAGTCGTTCCGATGGATTAGAATTTGCTTAAGTGTTGGTCTGTTTCTGCGTATCTATATAATCATTCATTTTATTATCATCAATTTTGGTGGGTCAATAAAACATCATCATCATCATCATCAGCTATGCTTACAGAAAATTACACAAAGCGTAAGTAGAATGTGTATTTGACTTTGTGTATTTTACTCATACTCCGCTGTTATCCAAAAAGCGGGTCACAAATAAATAAATAATTAAAAAAATAAATAAAGCGTCGATTTGTTTTAGAATCTTTCCATGTCCCTTGCCTCTGATTGGCATGTTATCCAAAAAGCGGGTCACAAATAAATAAATAGTTAAAAAAATAAATAAAGCGTCGACTGGTTTTAGAATCTTTCCATGTCCCTTGCTCGGAAGGCATGGCGAAATTTGAATAACAAAGTCTTCTGACAAAATAAGCTTCTCAGAAACAATGACCGGGAGCCTGCTAAGTCGCGCAAATGAGAGCAAACATGGCAAGCGTGACAATCAGTGTAATTCTTTCGTTTTTAGTGTCTTTCTTGTTCGGAATTAGTTATTATTCAAACGGGGATGTTTGGGGAAGGAAATCTTATCTGATCGCGACCACAGACCCTATCTTTAAGAAAATGCCCTTACCAGATGCCTCAAAACTGTGAAAAAGAAAAGAAAAACTGTTTAGCCAATGGTCGGAGCCACCGAGACTCGAACCAGCGACCCTTCCCTTGTGAGTTCGGCGCGCTAAGCAAACTATAAATCCAAACTGAGAGGTTGTATGGAATCGGGTTCGCTATAAGAACAACGAGACAGTTCTTTGACTACCATAGCCTTAAAACCAAAAATAACTAACCTGGGGGAAGTAGGACCACAGGCTCGACCTGGGATTGGCCAATCGAATCAAATGCTTCCTTCGAATTTGCCCCACATATGCAGAAAGTCGCTGAAGACCGTACATTGCCAGGATGCTTTGCGATCCCTGGACCACTAAAACAGTTATGGAATAGAGCATAACTGTGGTCCAGGAATCTAGTAAGAACGGTTCGTTGTGCATGCCAGATATTGGATAGTTTCCGGTATACTTGACGTGAATCCTAGGAAAAAGACGAAGAAATTGGTACACCGTAAATAAGGTAAGCGAGAACTCCAATGACAATCGCAAGCCCGTCGTAACCGTGCTCGTCCAGACCCGGCGCGCTCTCATTGGCTGAAAATTAAAAAAAAAATGGGCGTTACGATGGCTTCCGACAGCTTACGATACTCTACTAAGTCCAAAACACGCCAGTGATCCTCAGGAAGAACGAGAAAACGTCTCACTAACGACTCAAACTCAAAAATTCAAATCCTATGTCAACCAATCACGGCAATCTTTGGGAGCAGATGTAATACCCGCTTTCGGCTCTTCCGCTGGGTACCTGGCGATTTTGCATCGGCAAGGAGAGTTAGTCATCACAAGTATTGCCAGTGGAGACTGGACGACCCACTATTCCCTGCGAATCCCAAAACTAATTACTACAAAACGCGGAAAAGCAACGTTAAAAGCGAACGGTCTTGCACAAAATTAATTTTAAACAGGAAAAAAAGTCGTAGCCCTTGTGCCCCTTGATTATGAAGCTAAATGCTCTTATTTGTGTATGCAGTGATGTGGTTGACTTATATCGCCCCGAGCAACGCCCGAGGAGAAATAAATCAAGACGGGAGAAACAACAGGTGGAATGATAAGGTCGAGCAACTTTTACCTCGTTAGGTCTGTATCTTTTTTACTTGTTATATTTTTATTTTACTATTTTTCCACACCCTCGTTTTACGTTCAATTCACACAGGAAGCTGAGCAGTTCTGATGAAAGGGGAGTAACTTTGATCCCGAACCCGACTGGATTCGTTTTCGGTTGCTTGGAAATGCCTGTACAAATCAACGGGACAGTAGATCTAGAAAGTGCTTGCAGTAATACGGGTTCTATAACAGTCAAGAATGCAACGAAAAGAATTAAAACGATTTAATAACTCTCAATTTGTATACGAGCAGAACAAAGACACATCCATAAATGGAAATAAGAGCAATCAAATGTTTGCGCAAGGTAGACCCATAGATACTTTTAAAATCCAAGAGATTGTCGTTGCTTCAAGATAGAAAATCCTAAACTTTTTCTACCGATAGTTCTCTATGTTTTGTTTGTTAAGTTTATTTTCTTTCTTTCACTTCTTCTTCTTTTCTTTTTCCTTGAATTTCTTTCCTTGACAAACGAATGAATACTGTCACCCGTTACGAGCAGTGCTCACTTAGGGTGTAGTTAGTATACAGTATATGATTTGCTTTTTGCTAAATAAACAAACTGAAACTGAAAAAAAAACCTGAAAAAAGGCGTCTTCTGTACGAATGGTAGTGAGAAATGTTGGAGCATCAAAGACACAGAATCCATCCGATTATTTTCTCGATTATTTTCAGGAATAAATATATTTATTTACTAGTTCGCCACTGGACTAGAGTCGTGCCGCTCATTTTTCGAGTAGGCTTGATGGTTCTGCGTCAGAACGTAAAGAACGGACGCATAGCGGCAGGACGCACGAACCAGGGGGAAGTGGCCCCTCTTAGTATCTTCATATCTCTATGGTTCTTATACAACCCTACACAGGTGCCAGGGTATGGTGTGACCAAAGGTGTAAACACTAATAGACATAATTAGCAAATTAATTAATAGTCGGTATGGGAGCTCACGCTGTTTAAAGCGGTAGTGTGGTTTCATGGTAAAGGCTGTCAGCCAGCAAGTTAAACAGACGTAATGGGTGACACCCAAATCATGTAGGATATTATGTTAGTTACACTATCCCGGTTAAGGTGATGGACTTCTGAACTGGTGAGAGTTCAAGTTCAGTTCCGGCGCTCGATTTTTAATTTTGTTAGATTGCTGCTGGGAAATATAATAATAATACAACACAATTAACAATCAATAATAGTATATTACTATTTTACTTTATTTTAGCAATTTGGAATTTGGGCGTATGAGTATTCAATTCATAATATGATAATTAGTTGGTCGAGAAGAGGGTATCCTCTACTCCAGACAATCTGAAATTTGGGCATGTGAGTATCCAATTCATAATATGATAATTGGTTGGTCGAAAGAGAGTATCCTCTACTCCCAATCTGTTGAAGGAAAGAAAACTGATGACAATAAAAAAGGAATGTATACAGGAGCAACTTGGAAAAAAAAACGGACGTCGCGAAATCACCAGTAGGCTACTGCACGTACCGTCTGATGTTGAGGAAAATCCATCATCCCTTGTACCGGGCGCAGAACACAGGTATGCTTTTTTGAACATTCCTCTAAATTTTGGAATAGCGTAGTTTTATTTATGTTTCCAAAACTGTCAACTGCGAATTACAAATTAAAGAACTAAGGTTACGTTCCGGAACTTAACAATCGTTAACAAATTGTTAACAGTTGTAAACTTTTTGCTTCCTACTTCCTGATTTCGAAATTTAAGCTCCGCCCACCTACAATTTCCATTCCACAGCTTAACGATTGTTAACTATTTTGTAAGGATGGTCGGTGAGAATTGTTACGAAATAGTTAACAACTGTAGAACTGGGAAAAGTTAACGATCGTTAAAGCTGCAATTAGCTCCGCCCCGAAGTAAAGTTAACGATTGTTAACAATCGTTAAGTTTGTGGAACGCAACCTAAGTAACTGCTGAGAGCCAAGTGTTTCAGCTTCCTTTTGACATACACAATGCAATCAGATTCTTTTAATTTCATCTGCATTCGAGGGGTTGCTCAATCTCGATACTGGTGTATACCAAGCGCCCGTTGCCGCCGTACCGGAAAAGGGTGTACATTGAGAGCCGACGAGCATACAACCCCTAGCCTGCTGTGTTTTTTTTAATGCAGTAACACAAGAATGTCAAAATACTTCGGACACTATACATTTTTCGTAAGAATGTTCAGAAGTGACTAAGCAGAGAAGAGACAATGATTAAAAAAATAAGTGTGGGGCTTTGATTTGACTTTTGACTTATAGGACACCTCTTGCTTATTCTGCCTCTCATAATATACCTAGCTCCCTTATGGAATTATACGCTTTTGAAATCCCCATCCTTCTCCATTGTTTCGTTATGTGCCTATGAATTTTGAGTGCCTTTTCTGCCGTGCCGAGTTTTCCCCGTTATATAACGCAAAGTTTGCCAGAATCTTTAACGTCCGCTGACAACTCTGTCACACACAAGAATATGAGAATCTTCTGTTTTTGAAAAATTTCATTTGCTTAGTTTTCGTACTTTTTATCCACAGCGCGTTCAGTTTTCAAATGTTTTGCGCCCAGCAGCCGCGTCGGAGAGCAGGAGGGCTGTGCAGAGTCGTCAACCGCTAACAAGAAAATCGCTAAATTCAGATGAAAGTTTTTTTCTGATCCATTTCGAGATCCATTTCATAGTGAAAATATAATTTCTAGTAGGAGTTGTGCTTTAAGCTAAATTATAGTTTTGCTATTCCAACATTGCTATGTCTGAATTTCATCTTATGCTTCTGGGCTGTTTAAATTAATTACATACACCAAAATTAGTACGCATCCCCTGTAACCATATATATTAACTATAGCTTACCTATACAATATCGTGATTCCACAGTGGCTGATTAAGGCATGGATGACATTTGCCATTAGATGAACTGTGAAAATTATGCCGAGCGGCTTGCTCATGGCCCAGTAGACATTGGCTACTCTAACTGCCATCCAGGTCAGAGCAAGAAAGAAGTTGATGAATTCGAGACTAGGTGGCTGCCAAGCCGTGAACTCCTAAAAAACATCAGGCTAATTAATACAAATTACTAAGCTAAGGGCCAGTGGCGCCATTTGGGGGGGGGGGGGCATGCCCCCCTTGAATTTGAAAGGGGCCCAAAATCCGAGGTTTTTGTCTATATTCCTTGTTGTTTGACATGCTGAAGTGAAGACATTTATCAAATCGTAAATTTCACACTGCACCGCACAGTTAATAATCTGGTTTTGAACCAAAATCTTATTATTTTTATTATTTTTTTTGCCTGCGGCGCTCAGTTTCAAGAAAATTCGGTGTTTGTTAGATGTTTTAAGATATTAACCCCATATCCGAACTCAAAAGATTTCATGAATGCAGATCTACGACAAATCTCGATAGGGTTTCGATCGAAACCCTCAGAAGGTTTAAAGTCGCTTATTCTGTCATACGGGCAGGCATCAAACTCCAGGTCACACAGCATGCTCCAGTGACCATTTTTATTCGTGAAGCGTCTTTGAACAATGCGTGAAGCTTGCATATGCTCATTATAGTATATTTTAAAACTGCTTTAATTTTACCCTAAAAAAGCAATTAAATTTTGCGTTTGAGCAAAACAAACTAGGATGGGGCAGCAAAATGGATGTTTGCCCCCCCCCCCCCCCCCCTGAGGTTTACTGTAATGGCGCCACTGCTAAGGGCGCAATTTAATTTAATTTCAATTCATTTATTCCCAAAGTTCTGATGACACAAAATCCACGGGACTGTCAAATTACAGTTTGGTTAATTCACATTAAAATTGCGGATAAAATAAGGCACAAATGAGTTCAAATAGCATTGCTATGAGCGGGCGGGTTCATTAGCTGAGCTTTCTTAGCTACCCTTGAGATACTCCTTGTTGGGCGAGTATCCATTCTTTTCTCATCTTCGGATGGCAGGATCTCACGGTGCATTTCCGAGGCAAGGACTTTAATCCGAATTTCATTGTGAGATCGTGCCGACGCGACGCACGGGTTTTCATCCCTAGTACAGTGCTCTCTTCCAGTGCTTGTTGATAGGATTTGTTTAAGGGGGGAGGTTTAGGTTTCAAAGGCAAAATGCAAAGCAATACTTTAAGGTATATTCGAAAACTACTTTAAATTTACCCAAAAGAGTAACTGAATTTTGGTTATAAATGAATGAATGAATTATGTGAAATAAATCTGGGGTTGGGGCCCAGAATTGATCTTTCCCCCCAAAGGTTTACTAAATGACACCACAGAAAATATTAATAACAACTATCCTGATGGTGCGGATAAACGGATTTTCCGTCCCGAATTTTCTGCACTTTCATCATCGAGTTCTAAGAAGAGACATCCAATCTTTACAGCGCGAATCTTGGCTGATTTACATGAGAGCTACCCTGCATGTGGCATATGAACTTTCAGCTCTTGTTTATTTGTGTGAAAGATCTTTCAAACTTGTGGCAGCTCTATGTAATTTCAAATTCGCGCTCGTCTTCTCGATCAACAGCATCACCAATACTCTTGATGTCGATGCAAAATCGCCCTCTATCTAGCGGAAGAGCCGGAAGCGGTATCACAGCTGCTCCAAAACATCGCCGTGATTGGTTAACACAGGACTGAATTGTTGAGTTTGAGTCGTTAGTACTACATTTTATCGTTCTTCCCGAGGATCACCGGCGTGTATTGGACTTAGTGATATAGATAGAGTACTGCCTGAGGTCAATAAACAAACTTGCCTGAGACTCTACTTAAAAGACCTGTCTTACCTATAACAATAATACAACCTACTTCCGTAATCACTCCATATATTTCCGAACCCGGAGACACCAATTTCGTACGGTATATTCTAACCTCTCTAATAAAACCCAGCTGATTTTCTCACTGCCGTGTTTTGCTACCTTCGATGTGTATCACGCTGTCGACGGTTGTCTACGAGAAGTTTTTCCATCAGAAAAAACAGTTATGGAAATTGTTTCCCAGTTTTCGCTACAAGTCAACGGGTCTCGGAAAAGGCTTAAAACAGCAAAAACTGTGGGCTATGCGTTGAAAGCACAGCCTAGTTTGAAAGTACTCAAATATTTTAAAATACTGTAAGTTGAACAGTAAATAGTGCGAGGGGCCCTTTTACCTAATTTGCAGCCAGGCATAGAGCGTCGTTGTTTTCTGTCGTTACGCGAGTTTACAATTTAAAAACCACGACCTCGATGAAATACAAATTGCACAGTCTATGTGAATTTAGTCGTCCCCGCGACACCGTTCATAGCCTTGGGGTCAGACCTGATCCAAATTCTTACCGCTCCAATTTTTAACTTTCACTGCCTTTGTGGAAAAAATGGAGCGATGAACTTATGGTTAGTTGATTTTTTTTTATTTTTTTTTAATACATATGTGGTTATGTGTGATATTTAGGCTAGAGTGTGTGTTTTTCCTCTGTGTATATGGCTACGGCTGAATTAAATAAATAAATAAATATAGCCTATTCCCAACGTCATCACTAGAGCCTATTGAGACAAAAACACGAATAGTCAAAATAGCTCAGACATAGTCAAATACGAGATACACAAATAAGCTGCAATTTCAGCTAAACTTCTAGATTCAGCGAACTTTCTAGTCTACCTAGAATGAAAGCATAATAATCAGGTAAAATAAAGTCTTTCTAACGGAAACCGAGGGAGATTGACGATAATAAGAAATAAAAATAAAACTAAGAATGACACATCATGGGCCCTTGCTCATATGATTTGTATCACATATGCTAACCTGTAATTAATAATGTCATTACAGACCATACTAAAGGCATTAAAAAAAGTTAACCTCCAATGTTGACCCAAACTAATGATTTCGCAGTTATAATGTATTGCTGTTAATGGGATAACAACTTCACCTTAAATACTCTTATTTATGTAGTGGTTGGCACGTATCGGCCCGAGCAACAGCCGAAGGGGAAATAAATCAAGACGGAAGAAACAAAAGGTGGAATGAATCAGTACAGTGCGAGTTGCCATTCAAAGAATGTCTAAGTTTGGCTGTTTGTTTTCCTTCGAAATACACTTGGGTATGAAAAGCAAATAAAATAGAAGACAAAAACTACATCAAAGTAAATTTACATGGTAGCGTAACAAATTGTAAAATGCAGCCAAATAACCGAAAAGAACACAAAATAAATCTTTTTGTTTGGAGATATGGAAAGACTTCGGTCAGTGATAGGATACCTATCATGTAACGATTTTGGTGGAGAAAGATCTGACGGCTTTTTTGTAAACTGTCCTCTTTAATTACTCAATTACTCTATTATTGCGCCATAAAACAGTCAGTCTCCGGTCTGGTTCATTTGTTGGCATTCCAAACCTTCTGCAAGTGGATATTTATGACGTACCGATTTTGGTGGAAATCTAACGCTGTTTCATACTACCCTGTGTAATTGCTCTACACGATAGAACAATGTAGGACGAAAAATCACACTTGGGTCTGGTTCGGGTTTCCTGGGATCTGATGATGATGATGATGAAATTTTATTTACGCACTTAAAGGACACCTGAACAATGAAACCATACTTGAACACACCATGGAGAATGCATTTACAGACATGGCCACGGAGAGCATTCTTCTCCTGAGCGTGACGTTTTCAATGTAGGGATGTTCGTTTCTAGAGGTTTGCACATGACTCCAAGACAAAAAGCGCAATTCATTCAAATCTTGTACAGCGCTTTCCCGATCGTATTGGAATTTCTTCTAGATATACGTTGGCCTTAACTGGTTAAAAATTATTCCAGAAGAAGGTTTTATTGGAGACATTTGTTCATTTCTAAAATTGTTCGGTAGTGAAATAAGGACAGATGCAAAATGGAGCAAAAATCATAGCTTGGAAACACTATTTCGTATTTGGATTGGGTTTTCTGCAGGCAATGTTATCGGAAGTCATACAGATAGGGATGATACTTGGTACTCTTCATTCAGGTGTCCTTTAAGAAGAGGAAAATAGTGATCTCAATTTTCATTTTATCCGTTTCTTTGGTTGATTTTGTGTATATTTCGTGTTCTTTTTTTGTGTTTTTATTTATTCTTACTCCACCATATTTACTTCATGTATCGTGTGGGTGATAGGTACATTAAATTAAATTAAATTAAATCTCATTTCAAACGTTCTGCAACGTGATAATTGCGACGTATTGCTTTTAGTGAAAAAAATGACGCCTTTTTTACACTAATCTGTGCAATTACTCTATTAGGGGATATTATTGCAGGATAAAACAGTCCTTCTTGGGTCTGATTCATTTTCCCGTGAATGACGGGACTATGACTTGCTGATTTTAGTGGAAAATCTGACGTATGTTTTATATTACTCCGTGTAATTACTCTATAGGAGAGATTAATGCACCGACAAAAGAGTCGTTCTCGGGTCTGTTGGTTTTTGGGGGGATCCTAAACGTTCAGTGGCGAGACAACTATGACATACCAATTTTAATGGAGGTTTTGACGGCAGTATTATATATTATTCCCCATAATTACTGATTAATGTACCGATAAAAGTGAAGTTCTTGGGACTGGTCAGAAAATTTTGCAAATCATTTGATGATTCGCAAGTATCTGGCTCCGAGAGGCAATACGGTTACTGATATGTCATGTACGTGATGTGTCAGTTGTTGGTTTTGCAATTCACACCTCCCCGTCTGGTTTGGTCGTTATCTTGTGACGGATCCGTTGGGGTGAGTTAGCCAAGGATACAGGTCAAATGTCTGGAAGTTAATTGAACTCTAGCTTCTGGCGGCAAATCAACATTATGGTATCCAATTCGGCCAAATTACAATGTGAGTCGCGACATGGAAGTCATTGACCGGAGACAAGACGTAAGAAATACAGAAACAGTTAAAGACCTAATCCAAACATTCTGTTTACCTTCTCTTAGGCATCGCATGCCACGGGTTTGTTTATATTTGAACTCGATTGCCAAGTTGCTGTTTTGGCTCGAGAAAAAACCCACGCACAACGTCTTCTTTTCTAGATGGCGGAATTTTCCAGGATTGATTAGCAAAGATTATAAGACCTAACTGAGAATTTTTGTATGTCTTCAGAGGTACCACACTGGTCTTGGTTTTAGAATTTATTTGTATTTGTAGTAAACAGTTGGAGCATTAGATGGAACTTATTATTTTGACCCTTGGCTCCCTACGTGCCATAACAGCTGTCCGGGATAATCAGCTCAGATTTACCTAGGAAATTTGGTGTGTGTTTTTTTTAATTTGCTCATTGTTTTACGTGTTTTTAGTGGTTTTGAACATTCATAGTGACAGTAGGGATGGTTAGCATTGTGTGTGCGGTAGAAAGACCATTTTTTGTGACCCGTTTTAAACCAAAGATTCTACGCCAGTTTCAAGAAAAGTAGGAGGCTGTTTGGTTCTTGCGGTTCGATTCCTACCCAGGTTGTTTTTCTTTCACAGTAAGAAAGAACTACCATATTTCTGATATTTCTCGATACCCTACTTTAGCTCCAGCCCGTCGATTACTTACGTTAACGCGCAGTCGTACGTAAATTGCCGTGGAACGGCATTCTCAGTCTGATAAGTTGTCGATGGATATTGACCATGAGGTAGATTTTTCAAATACGGAAATCCCGGCGACCCCTTTCTATCTTCGCCTCCGGGACAGGGCCATAGCAGTCTAACAGTCGTAGCAGTCTAGCGGGGATTCCAGCAGATAATTTGAGGTTGTTAATGAGTTTACGAGGTGACTGTCTACCTTTAGGAATGCGTAGAAGATATTTGGGTAAGGTAAGACTGTTGTCTGTTCCTTACTTTTGCCCAATGTGTTGACATTTAGACGAAAATATTTTTCACGTAATGTGCGTATGTCCTGAGCTTTCAGAAAGTAATGGGAAGTAAAATATTTGCTGATTTTGAAAAGTTGGGAAGATTCCTTTCGGTTTCGATGAACCACAGAGAAAGATTCCTGTAAAGGAATATGTAAAATAGTTAGCATTTATTTGGTTTGTGTTTTTTTTTCCCATGGCCTCTGCGCTTTTAGTGGAATAAATCTTATCTAAATCTTATCAAATGTCCGCTGCGGTGTAACTTGTAAGTTTTTTACAGTGCAAAACGGATACGTTTGCTGAACTTTATTAGAGCTATATTTCGGCCCTTCTTGGCAAGGGTTCTCTTAAAGGACCCCTCGCACTATTTAATCTTCAACTTACAGTATTTTAAAATATTTGGATACTTTGAACTAGGCTGTGCTTTCAACAAATAACCCACGGTTTTGTCCGTTTTAAGCCTTTTCCGAGACCCGTTGATTTGTAGCGAAAACAGGGAAACAATTTACGTAACCGGTTTCTCCGGTGGAAAACTTCTAGCAGACAACCGTCGACAGCGTGATATACATCGAAGGTAGCAAAACACGGCAAGTGATACAATCAGCGTGGTTTTGTTAGAGGGGTTAGAATGTACCGTACGAAATTGGGGTCTCCGGGTTTAGAAATATATGGAATGATTATGGAAGTAGGTTGCGTTATTACTATAGGTAAGACAGGTCCTTTAAGGCTCAAAACCGCTCAAGTTGGAAAAACGAACTTGTGGAAAGCGCCCAAGACAAACGACAAGATACGGATTAGTGTTTTGTTCAAGGGCTCCGCTACTGCAAGACAATCATGCGCGCGATTTAGGAAATGAAATTGACAGGCCGACTGACGGACGTACATCGCGACCACTAGCCTATTACGATACGAGCGATTTCCACTAGTCGCTTTGCGATACGCTAAAACTGGGCTCAACTTGACCGAAAGATGAGCCCTTCGCCCTCAAACTCTCTAGCACCCCCCCTTCCGCCCCCTTGACCCTCCATTAATTCAAGTCTCTCTAAACCGCTATTCAACTCCGGGGTCGGCACGGATATCAAGTATCATCAACAGTTGGCTGTCGATAATGTGGTCAATAATAACGAGGTCTGTTCTTTCAAGTAGATATCCGCATTATTTGCTTCTCAAATTACACGCGTAATTGCACCGATCAGTTGTGAGGGGTCCATCAACTCCACAATAGATTATGGAGAACGATTGGACTTAGTCGCACCTCGTTTTTTTAAATAAATAAATTCATTAGCTAATGTTCTTTCGGCTCTTCCTCGGTCCTTCCTATGAATGAATAAATAGCTTAAAGTTTAACAGAAAAGGCAACTTATTTTTGTGTCATTTGAGTACACTGAATTATTTGGATTCTGCTAAAGAATTTTTTTTATTTTTCCACGATCTGCTCTAGTTATGATGTTCAGAATATCTGCAGTCGTCACCACAACGTAAATTCTACTATGACGAGGGAAATTTTAATCTCAACACAAACGCGGCTTTTCAGTGGGCAGTGGTGAGCTTGGTGAAGACTGCTTAGTGCCTGAACAAAATAGAAATCATATATCTTTCTCGTAAGGCATACAACACATATACAAGCGCATAGGTACCACAAATCACACGGAAATTCCACTATTTAAAAATCGATTGTTCGTGAATAGCGAACGACGAAGTAACGCATTTTCAGCGGGTCTTCAAACCAGTTTAAGTGAACTAGTGATGGGTAACTAGATTGTTCTATCCCAGCACTTTTCGGTTAAACTTTAATAGACAACTGGTCATACAAAATACACAAATACATAGAAAACTACACTTTACAGCGCTGCTTACATTCCTTACGTGTTATTTAGCTAAGGATATGTTTTTAATTCTCCCATCTCGAGGACCGGAGGACTTTCCAGGCTACTTATGTAATGGTTGTCGCCTCTCATAAAGCCTTAAAGACAGTCTCAAAATATGCTGTTTCTGCTGAAAGCCAACTTTAATCTGTGTTTCCTCACAACCGCAAGTTTTCCTTCCAACCAAGTATCACGGTATTATGGCAGTTGTCATTTGCACCCTCATTGCTTGTCACTTATTTCAAACGATTAAGTGATGTAGGAATTCCTAAATTCCCTAAATAAGCAGTACAAATTACCTATGATTAATTAGCAATGACATATTTGTGATTTTCAGATATGAACTCGTAAACGGTTAAAGCACAACTCTTACTAGAAATGATCTTTTCCCTACGAAAGCGATCAGAAAAAATGTTTTCGAAAATACCATTACTTTCCACCTGAAACTAGCGATTCTCTTGTTAGCGCTTGTCGGCTGTGTCCAGCCTTCCTGCTCTCCGACGCGGCGGCTGGGCGCAAAACATTTGAAAATTGATCGTGACTTGGTTAAAAAGTGGGGAAACTAAGCAAATAAAAGAAGTAATAAATAGAAGATTATCACATCCTTATGTGCGAAAGAGTTGTCAGCGGACATTGAAGATTCCGGCAAACTTTTCGTTGGGTGACGGGAAAACTCGGCAAGGCCAAAAAAGCTCTAAAAATTCGTAGTTACGAAACGAAACAATGGAGAAAGGTGGGGATTTAAGAAGCTTATAATTCCATATGGGAGCTAAGCATATTATAAAAGGCAGAATAGGCAACAGGGGTCCTTTAAGGCTTGCTAAAATTTTGGACATTTTCTTTCTTTGTTGTTTTTTCTTCATCGAGATAGGGTTGCTACTGACGACCTTTGGATATGTCAATACAAATAAGACACTTCACGCACTATCAATCAACTCACTATCAGATGGCCTCGTCTGATTTTTAAGGAGAGTTAGAACCCCCAGCAGACTGTCTTTAGGTCATGACGGTATGGAAACCACGTAAACAGACAGCTTAAGCCCTGTATGCCTTTACTGTTTGATTCCTGAAATCCTGTCTCGCACTGACGGTCAACAGATGATGGATCTGATCAAGCAAAAACTGAAGATCAGATTGGGATTAAGGCGTCCTCTACCGTTGGAGAACCCACTTGCTTACTTTGCGTTAACCCTCTTGCTTATTCTGCCTATTATATAGTTCCACACCTATGAAACTATAAGCTTCATAAGTCTCAGCTTTCGCCTTGTTTCGTTTTGTACCTTTGACTTTTTAGCACTTTTTCGGCCGAGCCGAGTTTTGCCAGTCACGCAACGTAAACCTTCTCCAAAAGCTTCAAGTCCACCGACAACTCTTTCACACATAGTCATGAGAAGCTTTAAAGTTTAACCGAAAAGGGCTGGGATAGGACAATTTAGTTACCCATCACTTATTCGCTAAAATTGCCTTGAAGACCCGCTGAAAATGCGTTACTTCATTGTTCTGCTCTTCACGAATAATAGATTTTCAAATAGTGGAATTTCCGTGTGATTTGTGGTGCCTCTATGCGCTTGTACTTATGTTGTATGCCTTACGAGAAAGATTTATGACTTTTTTTTGTCCAGGCACTAAGCAATCTTCACCAACCTCATCATTGCCCACTGAAAAGCCGCGTTTGTGTTGAGATTAAAATTTCCCGCATCATAGTAGAATTTTTGTTGTGGGGATGGCTGCAGATATTCTGAACGTCATAACTAGAGTAGATAGTGGAAAAAAAAAATCCCTTTGCAGGATCCAAATAATTCAGTGTATTTGATTAGATGACACAGAAATAAGTTGGCTTTTCAGTTAAACTTTAAGTGATGTTTCTAAAGTTAAAAGACATGTTAGGCCGTCAGGTCTATCTTCTGTTTGTGACTTCCTTGGTTTTGCTTGGTTTTTCCATTTTCAAAAATTTTGCGTCCAGCCGCCGCGTCGCAGAGCGGGAAGACTGGACGGAGTCGATAAGCGCTAACAAGAAAATCGCTAATTCCACATGGAAAGTAATGGTATTTTCGAAAACCAATACTTCTGAGCCATTTCATCTTGAAATGATCATTTCTAAGTAAGAGTTGTGCTTTAACCCCAGAAAACGTTTTGGTGACCATGCTCCAGACTACAATTAAAATGGCAAGCTGCGCTATATCCAATAGCCCTTCGTTCTGGATAATTTACATTCGCCTGAAGGCTTTCCAGCCAAATTTTAAATAGGTTCGTTGATTACCCAAAGAGACCTTAGCCGTGATTAACGACTTGCAGGTGGCTAAGTTGCTCGGAACTTCTAGGCCTTCCTATACGAGCCGTTGAGTTTCAAATGTCCCACAAAACCGAACGGTGCCCAATCCAGTGTCACTAAGCTCATATTTTATTGCTAATGATTATGAAGACTGGCTCTAGATTCGTTGCAGCTGGTTCACCGAAAGTGCATAGACTAAACTACGTGTTTCCACAGCCGGAAAGTTAAAGGACATCTCACACCAATAAGTGTTTCTGCTAAAGTGTTTTAAGATAATTTCCTATTTTAAACTCCGCACTTCTTACAGCTTCGGCTGTGTTGCCCCTCTGACTCGGACTAAAAACGCGGCAAAACTTGCATAAACAGTCTTCTGACCAATAAGCATCTCGAGAATAGTGATCGGGAGCCTGGTAGGTCGCGTGTAGAGACAGATATGGCAAGGACAAAAATTAGTCTTATGTCAATAGTGGGGTTAGAATAAACCTTTGAAATGCAGATTATCGGGATTACGAATGGGTGGAAAGATTAAAGGGTCCTTTAACTTAAGCAAAAGCTAAGGTCAGCCCTTGGATCGCACGGAGTGCGTCCATTGCGGTATCCCTCTGTGGCAGGCTTGTGTAGATTTTGTGAAAATTTCACGACTCCATCCTTTTGAGGCTCCGTTTAGGAAGCCGAGTTTGACTCTTCTCTAGACAGGTGCCATCCGTATTATAGTGCGTTTGTATAGTCATTTGGTTTAGTTTAGTTGGATCTTTTTCTTTTCTTTTCTTTCCTTTATTGTTTTTCATATGCTCCGTATGGGCACGTTCTGTGCCATTTCTATATGGGTTAATACAATTATTGATTGATTGATTGAATGAGCGATAAAGACATTGACGATTTTTACTCTCATTACTGTCAGAAACCCACTTTGGAGCACAGGAAAGCAGTGGCGAAGCACAATGTCTTGAAACTTCAACACCGTAATCTCTTTACCTACCCTCTACCTCGGATCACTGGCAAGAGCGGTAAGAATCCCAGGAGACTAGCTTTACACCCTGCGTATGTGACAGAGAGGAGAGCCCTTTGAGAGCTGGGGTCTAGCCGACAGTCCCTAGCATAGGCGCGTTGCTAGAAAGTGAAATTTCGCTCACCCTTCGGGTTTTCGTTGTAATGTTAAGCATGTTTGTGGCGGAGCACAGTGTCTTGAAACTTCAATACCGTAATCTCTTTACCTATCGTCTACTTCTGATCACTGGCAAGAGCGGTAAGAATCCAGGAGACTAACTTTATACCCTGCATATGTGGTGGAGAGGAGAGCCCTGTGAGAGATCGGGTCTATCCGACAGTCCCTAGCATAGGCACATTGCCAGTCAGTAAATTTTCGCTCACCCTTCGGGTTTTCGTTGTAATGTTAAGCATGTTTGTGTAAGTGTGTTCAATGACTGATAGACCTATTCACCAGTAATCAGCTATCGGTATTCCAAACATCGCGTGCAGTAGTAACCTATACATTTACACTCTATGCAATTTCAATATGGACATTCATCCCATGTAATTTCACGATGATCATGCTGCTGGGCCAACATGTTAGGCACACATGAAAGGTTCATTATCTTGTAGTTACAAACTGGTCAAGTTCGTTACCAAAGTATTGTTTGTATACGGATACATAAAACGGGCCTACTTTTCTGTAGCACTATCAGTTAATCAGTGGGCATAAGGTGTGACTGGAATTTATCCCAGCCCGTCATAAAATTTGCGTACCACAATTTTAATTTATTTACACTCGATATGACGCCAACAACCTTTGTTTACAAATTTTAGTTTATTTACGATCGGCGCCTTCACCATGCACCATGTATGGCAAAATCGATATTTAATTTTCTTACACCATTGACGGTCTGAGAATTCACAAATTTAAGAATTAACAAAGTCACGGCATGCACAGGGCGGATCTAGGGGGATCTGAGGAAAGGTAACGTGCGTAAAGTGTATGTGTTTTTGGTGGGACTTTGATGGGAAGAAAACGCTGTTGGTATCACGATGTACAGACAAAAGTCCCTTTTAAGCAAGAAACATCGTCTTTTGAGTACCTCTTTAACGACCGGTTGTGTCTTTAGTGCCAGTGCACCTACTTCCGTATTTGCATTCATTAATTCTTAAGCCCAGATACCCACATTTCATATGTTAGATTATAAGCCCGCTAACGATACCTCACTAATGTTTGCACTTGCCAGGATTCACCATTTTGCATGCGCAACGAGTGTTCGCACATCATACTATTTATGCTTAAAACCCTTTACCTGAATTTTGCCGAGTTTCGGCTAGAAGTCAATGGGCTTGGGAAAAAGGCTTAAAACAGTCAAAGCCGTGAATAATCTGTCAAAAGCACAGCCTAGTTTTACAGTATTCAAATAGTTTTGAAATTGGAACATAAACAGCAGATAGTGCGAGGTGTGCTTGAAGCACCAAGTTTTTCTAAGGACCTGACAACCACCGACATAGCTTACAAAGGTAAAAGCTAACCTCATTTGGGTTATCATGTAAGTTGTGCGAGTGTCTCCCCAAACAGAAGTGCATTATAATATATCCTACAGATGTATCCGAAAGTGCAGCCGAAAACAATATAGGCTGCCCCCTCCGAAGCGTTCCAAAGTGTTTCTTCCAAGGGACATTGAGTCAGACGTCTGAGCGGTCCCAAGAGCTATGTTCTAGGGTACTCCGCATTCCAAAGTGGAATATCTGATGAGAAATCTCGTTTTTTAAGGATACAAGAAGCACCCATGGTACCACGCCCCCTGTAATCTTGATCGGAGGGATTGGTACTAGGGTGATACAAATCTCTTATCAAGTCTAGACTGGGTGATACAAGTAGCTCTCTCAACCCTTTCGCAATTAACTGACATGATGAATAGGGCAAAAAACTCAAGTCCGTACTAGGCCTACGTCCCTTTCAAGAAATTGTTTTCCTTGACAATTTAATCAATTAAATCTGCTTTTCAGTGTCCTCTCTAGCCAAGCACATTTTTCGTGGGCTTTCTTAGCAGGTTAACAGTATTGGCTGTGTTTTGTTTGATATAGATAAATAAAACTGAAAGTAAAAGTACTAAATCCCTCGCTATTTAAGAAATTGCTTCTTTAAAGCTTAACTGAAAACCAACTTATTTTTGTATCATTTAACTGAATACACTGAATTATTTGGATTGTGAAAAGGGATTTTTTTTATTTTCCACTATTTGCTCTAGAATGATGTTCAGAATATTTACGGCCGTCCTCACAACGCAAAATTCTACTATTGCGCAGAAAATTTTAAATCTCAATCGAAACGCGGCTTTTCAGTGGCCAGTGATCATCTTGCGGAAGGTAGCTCACTGCGTGAACATTTATTTTTTGTAAGTCGTTTTCGTCAAGCATACAAGACAGGTACAAGCGCATACAGGTACCAGAAATTCGACAGGAATTTCCACTATTTGAAAATCTATTATTCGTGAATAGTGGAGCAACGAAGTAACGCATTTTAGTCGGGTCTCCAAGCCTCTTTAAGCGTTTAAGTGATGGGTAACTAGATTGTCCTATCTCTACCCTTTTCATTTAAACTTTAACGTTAGTTTTAAATTGGATTCAAGCTTAGCGGAGGCCTGTGCGGACATGCTGATCCTTTTATTTGCCTTTACTGTTTTGTTTTAGTACAGAAATGTCCCTGTGACACACTTTCCAAAAGTGAAGCACTTCACTTGTCTATGTTTAACAAGCCCAAAGGTTTCGATGGGATCCCAAAAATTTAATATTTGATCCAGACAATTTGGTCTTGTAGATATCCGGTCTTCGCCAGACTCTATGAACTTTTTTACTATTAAGATTTAGAAACAAAGTATGACAAAACTGTGCATGCATTCACTTCCATCCGATTGATGGTTTGAGCGCCTCTGACCACTTTGCTGATCGCCGTCACTAGTTTAGCCGATTACGTGACGCCGGGAATCTTAAATTCCTTCCAAGAGCATAATGAATCATCTGTGAAAAATTGGCAATGACATATTTTTGGCTTATACTGAGATTCAATATTTAACTTGTAAACAGTTCTGTCTTGCTCAAAATGTGCTATTTAGGACAGAAACTTTTGGTGCTTGAATTTCTTTTTTTCTTTTTAACGCCGAGCCACAGCAAAAGTTAGGTTTCTACGAAGCAACAGATGAATACTGAATTAAGATTAAAAAACCCACGTTTGGATATAGCTTTTAATGAACATCAAACAGGGTAGGGCGTCCTGACTCGTGGCTAAAATGGTTCTTTATTTTAGTCAATAGTCTCTGAATGGGTCTTTATTTTCGTCAAAAGGAGTTTCTTTCTTCCACACCTTTTTCTCAGCCAAAAATTAGTTACTTGCACAAACTTAACTATAATAATAATAATAGTAATAATTTATTGGAAAAAGCCTAATACGGACATACAACAGAATCCTGAAGCGCCAACAAAAATTTATACCACTAAAAATGAAAACACAACTATTTTCTTCTTTTCATTGCATTCAAAACGAAAAAAACGACCTCGACGACGAAAGTTTTATTTCACCGAAGGGCGCCTACTGTTTTCGAATAAGCTTCCCAGAGTCACAGGATCTTTAAGTAGCCCTTTAAGTATCATATGCTGGAATAGCAAATTCTTTTTCAATATAGGTCAATACACGGCGACACTACAGCGACAATACTCTATTGCACGTTAGTAACCCCTTGCCCATATAGAAAGCATCCCATGCAGATTTAGGGATGCTGCCTCTCTCGAAACAATCACATCTGTGAAATCAGATAAATCTCCATGATTTAAGATACGGTCATGCACAGAATCCTCGATTCAAGTCGGTCAGACACTCAAATCAATTTTGACACCTAAAAGCAGAAGCTTGTAATCTTCGCTCTTAGCCTGTAATTTATCAGACACCTATGACCTGGATGAGACAGGAGATAACGCCGTCCGTATTGGCGGAAAATTTGAAATTTGAGAGCATGGCTTAGCCAATTTAGGGTTTGGACCGAGAGATAAAAACGGGACCGCCTTGAAGGGTAAGAACTGGATACCATTATCAACCGTACAGCACTGTAAGCAAGTTAGGCAGATTTAAATAGATTACTTTCTCCTTAGCTGATTCTTTTGGTTGGAAACCAAACATACTATTCATAGTATGCTAAGGATATATAGCAAGAAAGGTCGGAATATAACAAGACCAAAGGTGTCGATGGGATCCCAAAAATCTAATATTTGATTCCGACAGTCGGGTCTTGTTTTCGCCAGATCCAGTCTTCGCCAGGCTAATGATCAGAGAAAACCATGTTCAGATATACCTCTATAAGCCATATCCATTTTGACAATACTGACCGAGACTTCCTGCTTTACTTCTGCCAAGTTTCCGGTTTCGACCGACTTCCGAGCGAACTATGAACAGAAAAAAGACAACTGGGTCTTGTCTTAGCCAGATCTAGTCATCGCCAGAATCCTTGAACATTCTTACAATTAAAATTCAGAAACAGATTAAGGCCAAATAGCTAATCATCTGAGAAAACCAAGTTCAGATATGAATTCAGCATGTGTGTTTACCCGTATAAGTCATATCTGTTTTGACGAAAAGTCCCTGCCACTTCTGCCAATTCCCGGTTTCGGCTGAACTCTAGAACTACTTGTCCGGCGAAAAAAGAAAGCTCAAAAACGAAGTCAGGGTATCTTCTTTCCCCAATAATGAACATCTAATCAACTTCAAATAAAAATTTAACTTATAACAAATTTTCCGACTCCAGCCGGATTCCGGTCGAACTATATGTCCGGGTAAAATATGATTGTCACACACGGATTCAGCGTCTCTTCTTACCCCTAAATCGGTTATCTAATCAGCTAGAAATAAAACTTTAACTTCTAACAATTTTCCGGTTTTGGCCGGATTCCGGGCGAACTACATGTCCGGGAAGAAAATTGTTTTCACATAAGAGTTCAGCATGTCTTCTTGCCCTAAGTCGGACATCTGATCAACTCCAAATAAAACTTTTAATTTTAACAAACTTTCCGGTTTGGGCCGGATTCCGGGCGAATTACTTGTCCGTCGAGAAAATGGTTTTGACCATCGTCTTCAGCATGTCTTCCTACCTCTAAATCAAACATCTAATCAACTTCAAATAAAACTTTTACTTTTAACAAACTTTCCGGCTTTGGCCGGATTCCGGGCGAACTACTTGTCCGATTACAAAATGGTTTTCACCATCGTGTTCAGCATGTCTTTTTACCCCATAATCGACTATCACATTAGCTGTTTCAAAATATTTTGTTTGCCCCTTAATTTGAACCCCCACCCCTAAATGTAGGGCTACAAAGCCCATTTACGAACTCGACTGGTCCGCCGACCCAACGAATCCTCACACCAAGTTTCATCAAAATATCTCATTCCCTTCGAGAGTTATCGTGCTTACAGACGGACGGACGGACGGACGGACAACTTTTGCGAAGTCATAGGTATCCCTCAACTTACGTTTTGGGATCCCAAAAAAAGTTATCATACAGCAACAGATTTATTCGTTCGCTTGCTATCAAAATAGGCGTATGAGCATATTTGCCTTTAACATCGAAAATAAGGTTCAAATTTCCCCAGCAACCATTTCACGACGTTACTGCAGAGCCTAGAAATGAGGTCAGTGATAGGAATAACGTATCGCCTAATATTATTACTATTTAATTTACAATCCGTCACAATCGTACCGACGACATAAAAATTAAAATTAAAATGGTACTTCAGGACATTCACCACCATTACGACAAAACAAGACCAAAGGTTTCGACGGGAACTTGGTCATTCAGACAATCGGGTCTAGTAGATGTTCTGTCTTCGCCAGATCACGTAAACTTGTCGTTTTTTCCCAGCCCAGATTACCCATACTGTGGTCAGATTACGACCGGAATATCAATGCTAGTCGAAAATGGCTCACAGACGGACAGACTCTATGAAGTCAATGTATCCGTCACTAAAGTTTTGGGACCCCAAAAAGGACGACACCAAGAAGACATGCTTACGAGAGCCGCATTGGCTGTTCCCGTGTATTCCGAATCCTATGCGCTGTGGGACTGTGCGTTCAGTATAAACAGAGGAATCAGGCGCGAAACTTTATTAAGTTAAAGTTTGATAGCAGCTATAAAATCGCAGCAACACTGTAGAAAAAAATCTTGCAGTATTTGCTACCGGGATCAATCTTGTTTCTAAAAAGATTATCTTATCTCTAACTCGGATTAATCTTATCTCAGTAGAGACAGGGACCCATAAATTTCCTGTAATGACTCGCCATTCAGGGGGCTTGTCATTTCCTATGCTTCTATGTTGCTATGTTGCCCGAGCCTCGTCTAGTTTCCAAAAATTCCGCTTGGGTCGAATCGGCGTTCTTGCTCAGATAGACAAAATTTGTTGGGACTATTCAACATGCCACCAGGTACCTAAGCTAGGACAAAAGATCCAGGATACTCTTCCATTACAGAGAAATATTCCTAGTTCAGCACAACAGCTGCGAAAATTTTTGTCTATCTGGATAGTCGGGTATTTTATCCCCGTGGGTATTTCTCGAACTATCTGACGCTCGGTCAAGAGTGCATCAAAAATCTCTTATTGACAAGCCCCCTGAATGGCGAGTCATTACAGGAAATTTATGGGTCCCTGGTAGAGATAAGATTAATCTTAAAACTTTTTACACTGAAACTTTTTACAGTGAAGATTCACACAGAACGATTGAGTTCAGCTATAAAACTTGGCAAATTGTTTCCTTTTCCTTCCTTCCATTCCCACCTCTGAAGCAACTTTCTCCTAGGCTTTAAGGACCAATGTCTCTCCTTGTTTCTTACTATTCTTTTCATGTATAACTGGCTGACATTTAACAGCTAACATCATTTTTCAACAGTTCTATCCATTTTCTTAGAATTTTGTGGCGCGATTTTGTAGCTGTAGTTGAAATAATACAACTACACCGATTCTCCGAAAAATCGCAGCGAATCTGTAGCATTGTGGCCGACGAAAAATCGGGCTATTCAGCGAATATTCGCATCAGTGTGAACGCAGTGAAGATATACAGTAGAGTAGTGGTTCCCAACCGGGGGTACGCGTACCCAAAGGGGTATGTTTTGGCTTACGAAGTTTCAAAGAAACAGCGGAAGTATCTTTCTGACCCTTGACCAGTTTACGGACGGTAATGAAATTGACAACCTTGCAGCCTCAAGTATAATATATCTGTATATATTTTTACACACTAATCCCTTACCACTTCTGGCAATAAATGACGTTTTTTTGGCGTTCTGATCTTGACAGATCTTATTAGAATAGTAGAACAATGATTCGGGGTAAGCAACGTTTTTGAACCTTAATTAGGGGTACGTAAGACGAAAAGGTTGGGAACCACTGCAGTAGAGGCATGCCTATTTGGACGCTTCTCTTTATCTTTCCCCCCCTTGGTTTTGTTCCTTGCTTATGAAAAAGTCAATGGTAAGGAAAAATAACAAAGCTGATATCAGCTCAAACCGTTTCAGCTTTCTTCTGGCACGAAGAATCCTTTTTGTGTGTGTGTGTTGACGTTTAAACATGCTTTAATTTGAGCGCCATCTTGTAGGTGGGATTACGCGCCACTTAGTAACAAATGCAAAATTTGAAAGAAGAAACAGAAGGAAGTTAAGAGCAAATGTTTCAAAATAAAGCTGGCATATGCTAAATCGGACATGAAAGCAGTAAAAACTGCCTGGTACGGGTTTTAGTGTTAATTCGGCGACCGTTCAAAATTAGGCGACGTTCAAATGAGCATACGTCTAAGCTACTGTGCAAGAGTTACCACCGTTGCCGGGAAATTGTGTACAACAGGTGCCTGGGAGTGGGTAACTCCGCGAGTGCTCTCTGCTGCCAAGTTTGCACATTTTATCTCGTGGCTTATTCCGAGACAAATCTTTCTTAACTAGTCCACAAGGCCGAAAACTAAACTCTGGAACTAAAAAAAAAAAAAAAAAATCTATGTCGTGTAGGCTAGTGCCTTAAATTACTAAATAATCATAATAACATGAACAAATTCTGGTTACCTCTAGGGACATCGGGTGAATGAATCCAAGGGCTGGAGCGCTAGCATTCGCTGGAGTCGTTGTATTGAAAAACAGAGACAAATCGGTCGACCAAAGACTATCTGTAAAAAAAAATACTTAGGGCACAAATTGTCTTCCAAGGCACCGCCAAACATTTGACACAGAATGGGTCTTTGCTTGAGTCCCTCCCTTACTCCCACGCAGTGTTCAGAGTATTTCACGGAAGCTATTCATTTACGATTTAGTGCGGGCCATAAAAATGGTCTTTCTACCACACACACAATGATAACCATCTTTACTGCCACTATGAATGTTCAAAACCACAAAAAAGACCATCAAACAATGAGCAAATTTAAAAAAAAAATACTAGGTCTGTAATAATTCAAGGAGTGATGGATGGAATCACGGCGCGTAGGGGTCCAAGGATCAAAATAATTATTTCTATGTAATGCTTCAACTGTTAATTACATGTACAAACAAATTAAAAAAACAAGACCAGTGAGGTACGTCTGAAGACGAATCACTGCTGGAAATTATCATGTGGCAACCCTGCTTACAGTTCTTTGTTAATCAAACAGCGAAAATTTCGTCATCTGAGAAAGAAGAAGTCCTTCGTGGGTTTTTTCTCGAGCCAAAACAGCAACCCGGCAATCAAGTTCAAATCTAAATAAACTGGTGGCTTGCGATCAGTAAGAGACGCTAAACAGAATGTTTGTATTAGGTTTTTAAGACTTTTCCCTGACGTCAGTGTCACTCTCGCATTTTGGTTCCGACAGTACTTAAAAGTTTTCTGGTTCTTTAGCGCCTTAAAGTATTCCGGTTTCTTTAGCGCTTTAGAGCTTGGTCACACTGGGCTCAAAACGCCGCCAATTCGACAAACAACCGAAAATCCCTAGGAGACGTGAGATCTGATGGTCTTTTTGAGGTCTTGGGGATAATGAGCAGACTGCAATTAGGGGTCAATTCGGGTTCCTGTAACATAATTGTACACGCTGTTTTGCTCTAATTGATCTCCTGAATTTAAAAAGACAACATTCAGAATTAGTTGTATCTTGTTCTTTTTCTTTTTTCTAATTTTGCAACCCAAAGAGCCAGGAAATGAACCCAGTGTGACCAAGCTCTTAAAGTCCTCCCATCGTTTCGACGAAAAGATTATACCTGAGGTCTACAACATTCTCTCACATCCCATTAGCATGACAAACAAAGGGACGGGGTGTCGCGAGTCCATTACGTCGGGAAGAGTTAATGGGGAAAAAATGGAAGAAGAACGAAGACAAATTCCAGCGTCCGGAAGAGTGACATCCAGGAGTCAAGGAATGCTGCTTGGAACCTTTTTTATCGTTCGGCGGAGAAGAGCAACATTCCACGTACACAAAGTGGCCACTCTGGCCCGTGCGTCCGCCCAACATTCGTTCTTATCTGGGGTTACCACTAACAATAGCTGCGTTTTTTGCAGATACCATGGTAAATATTCCTTGAGCCCAAGCCCGTACGTCCGCCCAACCTTCGTTCTTATTTGGTGTTACCATTAACAATAGCTGCGTTTTTTGCAGATACCAGGGTAAATATTCCTTGAGCCCAAACCCGTGCGTCCGCCCAATCTTCGTTCTTATTTGGTTACCATTAACAATAGCTCGTTTTTTGCAGATACCATGGTAAATATTCCTTGAGCCCAAGCCCGTACGTCCGCCCAACCTTCGTTCTTATTTGGTGTTACCATTAACAATACTGCATTTTTTGCAGATACCATGGTAAATATTCCTTGAGCCCAAGCCCGTGCGTCCGCCCAATCTTCGTTCTTATTTGGTGTTACCATTAAAAATAGCTGCGTTTTTTGCAGATACCATGGTAAATATTCCTTGAGCCCAAGCCCGTGCGTCCGCCCAACCTTCGTTCTTATTTGGTGTTACCATTAACAATAGCTGCGTTTTTTGCAGATACCATGGTAAATATTCCTTGAACCCAAGCCCGTGCGTCCGCCCAACCTTCGTTCTTATTTGGTGTTACCATTAACAATAGCTGCGTTTTTTGCAGATACCATGGTAAATATTCCTTGAACCCAAGCCCGTGCGTCCGCCCAACCTTCGTTCTTATTTGGTGTTACCATTAACAATAGCTGCGTGTTTTGCAGATACCATGGTAAATATTCCTTGGGCCCAAGCCCGTGCATCCGCCCGATCTTTGTTCTTATTTGGTATTACCACTAACAATAGCTTCGTTTTTTGCAGATACCATGGTAACTATTCCTTGAGCCCAAGCCCGTGCGTCCGCCCAATCTTCGTTCTTATCTGGTGTTACCATTAAAAATAGCTGCGTTTTTTGCAGATACCATGGTAAATATTCCTTGAGCCCAAGCCCGTGCGTCCGCCCAACCTTCGTTCTTATTTGGTGTTACCATTAACAATAGCTGCGTTTTTTGCAGATACCATGGTAAATATTCCTTGAGCCCAAGCCCGTGCGTCCGCCCAATCTTCGTTCTTATTTGGTGTTACCATTAACAATAGCTGCGTTTTTTGCAGATACCATGGTAAATATTCCTTGAGCCCAAGCCCGTGCGTCCGCCCAATCTTCGTTCTTATTTGGTGTTACCAGTAAGAATAGCTGCGTTTTTTGCAGATACCATGGTAAATATTCCTTGAGCCCAAGCCCGTGCGTCCGCCCAACCTTCGTTCTTATTTGGTGTTACCATTAACAATAGCTGCGTTTTTTGCAGATACCATGGTAAATATTCCTTGAGCCCAAGCCCGTGCGTCCGCTCAATCTTCGTTCTTATTTGGTGTTACCATTAACAATAGCTGCGTTTTTTGCAGATACCGTGGTAAATACTCCTTGAGCCCAAAGCCACTGCGTCCGCCCAACCTTCGTTCTTATTTGGTGTTACCATTAACAATAGCTGCGTTTTTTGCAGTTACCATGGTAAATATTCCTTGGGCCCAATCTTCGTTCTTATTTGGTGTTACCATTAACAATAGCTTCGTTTTTTGCAGATACCATGGTAAATATTCATTAAGCCCAAGCTGACTTTGAAGCATATATTCAAGTAATGAATACAACGGATACATCAGCTACGATGCTTCATCAGCGATATTTCGGCCCTTCTTGGCAAGGGTCCTCGTCAGGCTGTCAACTTTCAGGGTCAACGTCGGGGAAGGAAACAAACCTTGCTAAGAAGGGCCGAAGTATCGCTGATGAAGCATCATAGCTGACGTATCCGTTGTATACATTATTTGAATGGATACCATGGTACATATCTGATACCACGGTAACTGAATTTACATTTTGTCGCTTTTGCTGTTACTATTGTATCTGATACTACGGTTGCTTTGCAAAAACGACAATTGTCGAATTCGCAATTTTTTGTCACCCCAAAAGAAATCTTATATCTAGTCGCATTGCAAATTACAAACTTCTTTCCCAACATTTTGGCAAAAACCTGGACTCTTGTGTTGGTGATGGATGAAAGTGAGATGGATTTCAGATATGACGGTCAGTAACTACAGCAGGGACCGTGGTATCTGCTGAACACAAGAAACCATGGTAACTGGCCAGATATTCGGTTACTGCAGAAATCCCTTTTCAATCAACCACGTTTATTTTCCAAATAGCTTAAAGGTAGACGAGGAATAAAATAGCGCCTTAAAAGTTCCAGTTTTGTTAGAGCTTTAAAGTCCTCCCATTGTTTGGACGAAAAGATCGTACTTGAGGTCTACAACGTTCTCTCAGGACAACCCATTAGCATGGCAAACAAAGGGACGGGGTGTCCCTTACGATGTATCAGATACCATGGTATCTGCGAAAACTACACTAGACTACTGTGATTTTCCCAAAAAATCAAAGAGCAAATTTATGAAAAGACACACAATACAAGATAGATCCACATCATAGCAAACAACCGTTTAGTTCCTAATCCATCCGGCTTTTCGGATGAACGAACATTGCTCCACATTCAAACACTGAAATTCATGGATCGGGAGAAAGTACCCTTGGTGAAAAAATGAATACGAATTATGAGCCGGAAGAATATTTATAGCCTTATCAGCAAATTTGTTTATTTCTTCTGAATAAGAGCTAATAATAATATAATATATAATAAAATAAAAGCAAGTCTTCTAATTGAATATTGAGTGATAAATAAATACATAATTTGTGAGAAGATTGATGGCTTGTCTATTGAGTATTGACAGTTTCTTGGTTGTCTCGTCTTTTTTTTGCGTGTTGTATTTGCTAGATGCCCCTTTCTTAGGACCGGATGGTGGCTGTTATATTGTATACAGTTGTGTGCGACTATGATTAAGTTGTACTACTTAACTTTATCTTCTAGCCATCGAGCATGCTCTCTGCCATGAAGCTATGTAAAAGTATTTGTTTTTATTATTTAAAATTAAATGAACCTGAACCTGAACGAGTCTTCACCTCAAACCGGGTAACAGTTTTCCAGAATTAGTAAAGCAAATAAAATCTTTTTCTTTACCATTTTCGTCAGCTATTCCAGATTTAGCCTGTACTTGCCCACGGCATCAGCTTTTCAATCAGTTTGATCGGAGAGCTTTCCACCCTTCAGTTTCTAAGACCCTATACCAAGAACAAATAATGAGATAGAACCTCCGTCTCCCTATCTCTGTACTATGACTATGCGGAGTCAGGTATTTTCTGCTGTGAACGAGCGGAGGTTAGTAGCTTCGCGCCACATCACGTTTCATTACCTCTACAATTAACTATATCGCTGTGAAACCACCTTGAGGAAAAGTAGAAGACAAAGCTGATTGGTTCTTTGGGCGCGCCCAAGAGCCGGTCAGCGCGCGGAGTACGCCTCCTGCATTTTCTTTCTCTGCGATGAGCAACGGCGAAGACGGAAGTAGAGTAGGCGGGTAAAAAGCTACAGTAAATACCTCTAGGTCCACTCAGTTTTGTCGGGGTATTCATAGTCGCTGCATGGTACCAAAGACAGAGGTTCTATCTGATTATTGGTTCTTGCCTATACCTCAACCTCTAAATGTTTCCAAGATCTCGACCCCATGCTCGACTAGAACTGCCCATGCAATAACTTTCATCAAAATATCTCAAATAGTGTTGGGCCATATTTGGATCTCTCGATGTTCGATATTTTCACTTTCGATATTCGATAATCTATGTACGATATTTCTTTACCGATGTTTCGCTATAGGATACGTCTCGTTTCGCCAATATTCAAGAACAAAATTGTCGTTAAATAGCATCTCGCAACCATCTCAAACTTCGAATAAATATGAGATAATTTTACGGAAAACATATTGCTGCAATTTCGGATATATAAATGTAGGTTATGTTGGATTATTTACAATAAATATGAATGAACATATATCGTGTTCGATATCGATATTTACGTTTCGATATTCGATGTCGATATTTGGTCCAATATATCGTATCGTTATCGATATCGAATATCGCCCAACACTAATCTCAAAGGTCGGGGCTCATCGTGATCACAGACGTTATGGACTGATAAGTGTACAATGTCGAAGGAACCAATCAATTTCGCTGGGATGCCAACAACCGAGGAAAAGTTTGGATTTTCTATTCCTCACAAACTTTCTGTATTAGCCCACCCCACCATCAGTTTTTAGGGTGCGAGGAGGATTTTCTGTTCATTATTTTTATCGATCCAAATGTTCCCTGACGTGACCTACACTGACCTCATCAACTCACTTCCATCTGTTTTACGGACAGAGAGAGGGGTAGCCCCAGAAAAAGTGTTCGGCAGAAATTCACTATTTTTGTTTTATCCAATACCAGCCGAAAAGGGCCACGATGCTGATGGAATGAGAACACGAATAATGACTGAAGAAAACGTGAGGTTGGCCACGAGGTAGGCGAAAGTTCCATCTTTTTTACGGACAGAGAGAGGGGTAGCCCCAGAAAAAGTGTTCGGCAGAAATTCACTATTTTTATTTTATCCAATACCGGCCGAATAAGGCCACGATGCTGCTGGAATGAGCACACGAATAATGACGTTGACGAAAACGTTGTTGTAAGGTTGGCCACGAGAAAGGCGAAAGTTAAAGGACACCTCGCACTATAAAATGCAAGACCAGAAATGCTGTACCAACTGTGCAAATTTCTCCACTTTTTGTCAAAACCAAGGGGGCCGCACAAAGCTGAAAACTGACGGGACGGGTTTGTAATCTATGAGAAACCCAGCAGATTTTCAAAGGCATGTTGGAATATAACCTTGGTCTACTGGGACGTGAGCTTTAAGGAAATAAACCAACACCCAAACTCAACAAATACTTCCTACGGGTCCTTGCCAAGTAAGAGGCAAAGGCCAGACGCAGGAGGTCTAAAAGAAACGCCGCAGTCAAAGGGCCATGTACAAATACAACTCAGAGCAAAATAACACTATGGGGTAGTGCCAAGACCTGACAAAATTGACACACACTCGAATAGCAGCGATACTAGCACCATTAGCGATATAGAACGTCCCTACTCAAACTCAGTCAGTCGTTCACCAGCGCTTGCTCCAATAACTTCATATTCCGAAAATAGCAAAAAAATTATACAGCCTCTATTGCTTCCTTGGTGTGTGCAGGCCGCACCTTTGCTTTACTAGAAATTTCTATACCCGCAAGTTTGTCTCGCTTCCAATGCCGCAAGCGTAACGGGTAGCGCTACGAATATGTCACGTTTGCGAAGCATAGGAAGCATAGGTCTTTGTGCTACCCCTAGTGTTATTTTGCTCTGGGACAACTAGACGATTAGGCACTGGACCCTCGACTGAACCTATCAAGCAATTTACAGGCATGCACAATAGCATGAAGTAAGACCTTCATTCTGTTTTATTTTAGCGTGTTGGAAAGATAATGAAGCATTTCCTTTCAATTAAAGGAATAAACCCTTTATTGCGCATTTATTACGGGCATAAATGATAAAAAAAAAGAAAAAAATTTGATTGGACCGCTAAAATGAGACAAATTATGTCGTGAACGGTTAAGTGAATCATGATGCGATCTTGAATCAGTCATGCTGAATAACCAGAGGACTATAACTTTTGGTAAACACGTGGCATGTGCGACTGCATTTGTATGTGAAGATGCACTCTCAACCTGATGTTATGGCGAGGGGTGTTGTAGGCCGGACAAAATATGGTAAATGTCCAAAGATACAGCCATCGGAATGGCCTATAACTTCAAGATGGCCTACTGCCCGTGCGGAACTTCACGGGTTCATTACTGATTCCCCAGGTAAATTGATACTACGGTTTGAAGACTGAACCCACAATGGGCTATAAACCGCCCATCATACACTAGGCCTTGTCGGCCAGCCCACTCTAAGGAGGTTTAAATAAGACACTGACCTATGGTCCGTAAGTAAACAAAGGGTTTTATAAACTGGTACTGTACTTACAAAATAAACACCGAAAGGACACGTCTTACCTATAACAGTAATGCAACCTACTTCCATAATCACTCCACATATTTCTAAACCCGGAGACCCCAATTTCTAAGGTACATTCTAATAACCCCTCGAACAAAACCACGCTGATTTTCTCACTTTTATCACTTGCCGTTTTTTGCAACCTTCGATGTGTATCACGCTGTTGACGGTTGTCTGCGAGAAGTGTTTCCATCAAAAACCGGTTATGTCAATTATGTCCCTGTTTTCGCTGCAAGTCAACGGGTCTCGGAAAAGGATTAAAACAGCCAAAACCGTGGGTTATTTGTTGAAAGCACAGCCTAGTTTTAAAATATTAAAATATTTTAAAATACTGCAAGTTGAAAGCAAATAGTGCGAGGGGTCCTTTAAGTAAAAAGAGTTATTGGCCGGAATGGCCGGTCGAGGCCCGGAAAAGAAGTGTAATGTAGATGACTTATGATCATGAGATGAGTCATGATAATGAGTCAATAAAATAATAAAGAGTAGACTACGGACAGTATAAAAGATTAAACATACTAAACGGAAGGGGGGTAACGCTGCCTAACGGCGGCACAAGTGAGCAGTGCGGGGTGCAGATGGCACCACCGCAACACTTGGCCGACTGCCTCTTAGGCTTCATACGTCTAATCTATCTCTATAGGTTGTTCAAGGCGCAATAAAAAGTTCTCATTCGAATTCCAGCAGCGTACTAAGGGACCGTTTCAGAAATTGGTTTGGAAGGGAAAGCCTCTTCCAGCGCTTTCTTTTATTGGAAAAGCCGGCAAAGTTAGTTTTCCAAGGGGGAGAATAAGGGGGAAAACGCGGCCAAGTCATCGATGGTCTGGTTTGCCCTTATCCGCACTCACGGGAGAATTCATTGTACCAACAGTTTTGCTAATAAAAAGAGACCTTTACATTAAACAACCCTTACCCTTTAGTTTAATTCATATAGGAGTAATACCGAGTAGTTGAAGTAATGAACTAGACGAGGGGCTGCCAAATCTCGATTTTGGTGTACAGCAAGTGCGCGGTGTCCGGCTGGTACTGGCACCGACTGGCATTAGCCGGCACCGGTTGCCACGTGTTAGAGCACCAAAAGCAGCATGTTCAGAAGCGGAATCGTCTAATTTATAGCTGGCAATGGTGCGGCACCGCTGGTTTATACTGGTGCCAGCCGGTGCCGGGAAAGGGTGAAGAGCAGGTGATGTGGATCGGGTAGACAATTTAGTTCAGGGAGGGGAAGGAGGAACAATGGCTGATGACGAAAGTCACTTATTTATGAATAGTAGAATTAAAAAAATATAGTTTTTGTTTACTTTAAATATTTCCACCTTGCTCAGATAATTGCCTTCTCTTTTACCGGAAGAATGGATGCATTGATGGTTAACAGGGATAAACCAACCAATCAATCAAAAATGTAAGTTCTAGGAACAAGATAATTTGTTCCACTATTTATTTATTTATTTGTTACCCACTTTTTGGATAACAGCGGAGTATGAGTAAAATTTGTAATTTAAAAAATAAATACTAGTTTATAGTCGACTCAAAGCCAGACGATTGTCCTTACCGGAGCAATCTACAACTCTACTTTAAAAGATTTTCACTTGTTTCTCTTTCAAATCCAATCTAATTTTGATCAAACCTAATTTATTTTCTTTACGAACTCCGTCTTTTCTTTGTTCCTTGTAATGTGTTTCGAATAAATACATGCATACAAACATACCCTGATCAGGCCCGTATCCAGGAATTTATTTCGGGGGGGGGGGGGGTTGCCTGCTGGTCGGACAAAAAAGTACAAAAAATCAGAGTATCATCGAAGGGTAAAACCTATCAAAATGATTATTTTTATATGTTTCGGGGGGGGGGGGGGGGTCAGCCCCCTAACCCCCTCCCCCCTGGATACGGCCTTGACCCTGATCTATTTGCATAATCATTGATGATGGTGATGAGAACTGGGAGAATAATATGAATTAAGCCTCATGGAAGATCTAAACTGAAATATTGAGAATGTGGTATTTGGCGGCTTGGTGCAACTTCCGTGATGATTATCTGACATTGGGCCTAGACTACTCGATTAGGAGTATCTCCCTCGCACTATTTACTCTTCAGGATTTGCGATGTTTAGATTGCCTAGACTATCCCTGAGGATTCTCTGCTACAGATATTCTGCCTCTAGTGTTACGCAGCTTCGCCTGCCTTTTGCCAAGTTCGTCCTCAAGTAATTTAGAAAAGCTGGAATGCATAACGGGAACTGAAATGACTGGATTAGTTACTGATTGCCACTGTCCAAATCCCTTACAGTATTTTAAATACTTGAATACTTTAAAACTAGGCTCTGCTTTCAACAAACAACCCATGGTTTGGCTGTTTTAAGCCTTTTCCGACACCCGTTGACTTGTAGCGATAACAGGGAAACACTTTACATAACCGGTTTTTCTGATGGACAAACTTTCGCAGACAACCGTCGACAGCGTGATAAACATCGAAGGTAGCAAAACACGGCAAGGGAGAAAATCAGCGTGGTTTTGTCAGAGGGGTTACAATGTACCGTACGAAACAGGGATCTCCGGGTTTAGAAATCTTAGGAGTGATTATGGAAGTAGGTTGAGTTAGTATTATAGGTATGACAAGTCCTTTAATGCTTATATCAGGTATGTAAGTCTCTTACTTAACCTCAATCAATGCGTACAAACAAAGACAGTTAGAGGAGTATCCCGAGTTTCGTAAGTGCTTTGAAGTTAACAATCCCTCATGGTGACAAAGATGACTATAGGGAGGCAGATGTCATAGGCCAATAGAGTAGGCTTAGTTTTGGTCAATCAATTAGCAGTCGCGTGACAGCGAACGGCTGCTCATCCTTTTATTCACCAGCTGATAAAGATGTCACGAGTCTACAGGGTTCTGGCTACACAATAGACATCAGAGTTGTCCAAAGCAAAACTTTTAGACACTGCAGGAAATGGTTAGACACTGTCAACCCATTTATTCAAATAAAGTATACAACGGATACGTCAGCTACGATGCTTCATCAGCGATATTTCGGCCCTTCTTGGCAAGGGTCCTCGTCAGGCTGACAATCTTCAGGTCCAAAGTCCTGTAATAATTACAGGTTTGTTTCCTTAACAAACTTAACTAACTTAACAAAAATTTTTCTTCGGTTACAGGTTTGTTTCCTTCCCCGACGTTGGACCAGAACATTGACAGCCTGACGAGGACCATTGCCAAGAAGGGCCGAAATATCGCTGATGAAGCATCGTAGCTGACGTATCCGTGACTTTATTTGAATAAATGTTTCAAAGTCAACTTGGGCTCAAGGAATATTTGTCAATCCATTGTTGACGCTTGAAGCCCTCTCCTCTAATTTGTCTTCTCCGATTAGAAACTTACCTGTCCACGATCCCATCCATGTGAGTCTAAATTAGTGAACCTATATGGAAAATATTTTGTGAGTGTTTTGCGATTATTTTATATTCATTTGTCCTTTTCTACTTCACTTACGCCCTCGGGTAGTGCGTCATAAATCCTTCATTAATTCTTCATTCAGGCTCCATGGGTCTATAGCTAGGTCGCCCCGCCCCCCCCCCCCCCTCTTGAAGAATGAAAAGGGTGTGACTAAACACAAATTACGTTATATATATATATACTACGTTACTATAGATGGAACTTTATGCAAGGGACTTGTACCGTGACAAATAAGCAAGAGGTAAATTTTTGAAATAGGGTCTCCAGCTCAAGAGGAATATCACATGTGTGTGGCTGTGGTAGGTCGGATAAAGGTGGGTTTTCGCGAGATTTCGGAACCACTTTCCGATGAGCGAAGCGCATCGCGAAAACTATGGGAAAGCGATTCCTGGAGTAACTTTCCACTTTCCCGCTGGACTGATCGTGAAAACGCATGGAAAACTGATATCGCCAAGAAAATGTTACAAACTTTTTCGAATAGGTATGGTTCCCTTAACGGTTCTTTGAGTCTCATATATTAATCGAAGACATCTTAATTATGGTTGCTGTTTTATTTTACTATTAGTACTGTTTTTTCTCCACACCTTTGAAATTCCCGCCGAAACATTCAACTTTCCGCGAGCTTTCCACTAACCTCGTGGAATCACTTTCCGGGAAAGCTGCTTCGGTTTGAAAGCGCGAAAACCGGGTTGGAAAGTTCGGAATTGGAAAGTTCCACTGGAAAGTGATTCCGACTTCGCTTTCCAGCTCGCGAAAACCCTCCTTAAGAAATGTCATGAAGTTGGAAGTCCAGGACTCCGATGTCGAAGCCTTTTAGACACTCCAGGACTCATATGGCGGAGCCTCGTGGTGAAAAACAAATGGATCCAAAGACTTAATTTGATGGTGAACACGACCTTTAACTTATATAATGAAGTGGACTGAAAACTGAAGATACAAATGCTCCTCAACCGGGATTTGAACCCAGGACCTTGGACCTTGACTGAAATTTACTAAGTTCAAAGTCGGGGTCGGACGAACCCTCAACGAACCCGGCTCCGTCCCTCGGACCAATACTCTTGATGACTAACTCTCCTTGCCGATGCAAAATCGCCGGGTACCTAGCGGAGGAGCCGGAAGCGGTATGACAGCTGCTCCCAATGATCGCCGTGATTGGTTGACATAGGGTTTGAGTTGTTGAGTTTGACTCGTTCGGGAGACGTTTACTCCTTCTCTCACTGGCGTGTTTTGGACTTGATCATATAGAGTCTTGCTCTACCACTGAGCTACAGAGGGGTTTGATAGTTCGTTAAGATACATAGTTCATTGAAATGAGGAGCTTGAGAACATAATTCGCAAGCCACACAATAGTCAGACAGAAAAAGGCCATATGAATGATTAAAACTAAGTCGAGACTTAAATTTGATACGAAAAACCTAGACTATAGGTTTCTTTCTACAGAAAAGCCGTCAGAGCTGTCCGAGACAAAACTTTAGACATCACAGGATATATAGGTCTACAGCTAGGTAGGCCCGATCTTCGCTCCCCCTCAAAGGAGCAAAAGGGCAGTGGCGAACTTCTGCCTAGACAAACTAGATCCAATCTCCTAGACAAACTAGGCAACCCTGGGCCAATCCAACCTAGGCAACCCTAGCCTAGGCCTATCCAACCTCGGAAGAGGTCCGGCCAGGGGCCGAAGTGGTAAGTGTAAAATTATAATGTGTAAATAAGTACAATTGGTGCTTGTATATTTCATTCCTAAGTTTGCTTGTCCATTTTCTAAAGTCAAGTACAATAGTAAAAAAAAAATGCATTAAATGGATACGTCAGCTACGATGCTTTGGAAGCAACGTTTCGGACCTTAAAGCACAACTCTTACTAGAAATGATCTTTTCCCTCTGAAATGAATCAGAAAAAACGTTTTTGAAAATACCATTACTTTCCACCTAAAACTAGCGATTCTCTTGTTAGCGCTTGTCGACTATATCCAGCCTTCCTGCTATTCGACACGGCGGCTGGGCGCAAAACATTTGAAAATTGAATATGCCTCGGTTAAAAAGTGGGAAAACCAAGCAAATAAAAGAAGTAATAAACAGAAGATTATCACATCCTTAAGTGTGAAAGAGTTGTCAGCGGAAGTTGAAGATTCCGGCAAACTTTTCGTTGGGCAACGGGAAAACTCGGCAAGGCCGAAGAAGCGCTAAAAATTCGCAGTTACGAAACGAAACAATGGAGAAAGACGGGGATTTTAGAAGCATATAGTCCCATATGGGAGCTAAGTATACTATAAAAGGCAGAATAAGCAAGAGGGGTCCTTTAAAGAAAAGTTTGTTTTTGTCAAAATACCAAAAAAGAGGGCTCGCTCATTTCACAGGAGGACCTAGATTAGAATCAAAACGCATTGCCAATTTGTATTTATTTACCGAACCTCTATGCCACTAGCAAATGCTACAAACAAACAAACGGAGTACAGATGACCCTCAGAATAAATGATAAAAACATCAAACAAATAAAAAACAGTCCCACTTTGATTAATCAGCACATCTCTGATGCGTGGAGATATTACAGACCATATGCGATGCCGAAAAACCACAGACCGTACCAGCTCCGTTTTACACACGATTAGCAGACCAGCAAAATCACCGTACAGGCGCCGAACCCGATCCTTAGAAAACCAGTAACAAAGCAGAACCCAGACGAATATGTAGGGTTGCCATGAATAGCACGCAAGTGCCACTTTTCTCTAGAATGTAGCACTTTTTGATGATGATGATCATGACATTTTATTTAGCCTACGCACTAGGAAAGGAAATATAGCACAGTAAAAAAAAAAGAAAATTAACAGGCACCGAACCCGATCCTTAGAAAATCAGTAACAAAGCTGAACCCAGACGAATATGTAGGGTTGCCATGAATAGCACGGAAGTGCCACTTTTCTCTAGAATGTAGCACTTTTTGATGATGATGATCATGAAATTTTATTTAGCCTACGCACTAGGAAAGGAAATATAGCACAGTAAAAAAAAAAGAACATTAACAGGCACCGAACCCGATCCTTAGAAAATCAGTAACAAAGCTGAACCCAGACGAATATGTAGGGTTGCCATGAATAGCAAGGAAGTGGCGCTTTTCTCTAGAATGTAGCACTTTTGATGATGATGAAATTTTATTTAGCCTACGCACTAGAAAAGGGAAAAATAGCACAGTAAAAGAAAAAAAAAATTAACAGGCGCCGAACCCGATCCTTAGAAAACCAGTACCAACCAGAACCCAGACAGAAACGGCAAAAGAAAGTAGAAATAACTAATAGTTACGAATATGCAGGGTTGCCACGAGTAGAACGAACGTGCCACTTTTGACACTTTTGTCTAGAAATTTAAGAAACGTAAACGTAGCACTATCTGATGGTGATCATGAAATTTTCTTTACGCGCTAGAAAAGGAAAACATTACACCGAGCTTACAATGACGTAGTAAATGCTTAAGATAAATACAACCAAACAAACACAAAGGGACTAATCGGGTCTAAAAAATGTTCTTCCCAGGTGGAAAGCGGAAAATGGTCAAGGGTAAAAACGTGGAGATCCCGGAAATGGACGATAACTTTTGCAAAAGGATCAGATGGTAAAAAGTTAAGTGAAAAAAGTGTTACGTGAGAATTAGAGGAATTAGGGAGTTAGAGCATCTACTTTGTAATTTAACTAACCATTTTTCTTCAAAAGAACACTTTTAGTTCTGTTCTGACTGCCTTTTGCTTTTAAAGCACAAAATTAATTAGAGAACAATACTTTCGATACGTTAATCTGAGTAGTTTCGCACATCATAATGCATACAACTGTTGCAACTCAATTTTAATTAACGAAATATGTTTTTTCAAGAAAATAATAGTATTTTCCAATCTTTAGAAGCACGAAAAATTTCACCGGTTTGGAAGCCTACGAATATGTCGTGACGGACGTTAGCTATTCCTTAACGTTTCCGTTAGCGTTAATCCCAATCCAATCCACTTTCGGCTCATACAAATCCACCCTCAATTGTGTGTCACCGTCAAGGAGAGAAAAGGTTTCAGGAATCAAATATACCTGCCCTCAATAGCAACAAATTTTGATCAAAACGGAAAACAAAAAAAAACATCCAAAATGAATACTGGTAAAATACAAAAAAACTACTGATGTCTTTAAAGGACACCTGAACAATGAAACCATACTTGAACACACTATGGAGAATACATTTACAGACATGGCCACGGAGAGCATTCTTCTCCTGAGCGTGACGTTTCCAATATAGGGATGTTCGTTTCTAGAGGTTTGCACATGCAGACTCCAAGACAAAAAGCGCAATTCATTCAAATCTTGTACAGCGCTGGCCGGATCGTATTGGAATTTCTTCTAGATAAACGTTTGGGCTTAACTGGTTAAAAAATATTCCAGAAGAAGGGTTGACTGGAGACATTTGTTCAGTTCTAAAATTGTTCGGTACTGAAATAAGGACATGCAAAATGGAGCAAAAACCATAGCTTGCACTGTCATAACAGATTGCGCATAACACTTTCAAGAATAACACCTTTTCACTTAGAAATAAAGTGTTATGACCAATTAAGTTTAGACTATTTCGTGCCTAGATCTCCAACAACACCTTCAATTGGTAAAAATACTAACGGGAACGAAAGAAACATAACATATAACATCCCAAAGTGTTATCTGTTGAAACCGTGCATCCTGCTGTTGTCGTTATGTAACTTCTGACAGTACAGTATTTTTACCTATTGAAGGTGTTGTTGGAGATCTGGGCACGAAATAGTATAAACTTAATTGGTCATGACACTTTTTTTCTAAGTGAAAAGGTGTTATTCTTGAAAGTGTTATACGCAATCTGTTATGAAACTTCTGACAGTGTGGAAACACTATTTCGTATTTGGATTGGGTTTTCTGCAGGCAATGTTAACGGAAGTCATACAGATACGGATGACACTTGGTACTCTTCATTCAGGTGTCCTTTAAGCGTTAGCCGAGACATGAACAATTTCCTCCGATAACTTATGTCAAGGATTGCGATAAAATCGTGCACAGACACGAGACAGCACTGACAGACAGGACCCGCATGATTCCCTAAAATGTCAAAATACCTTACAAGATTATACCGGTCTACACCTGTCTACTTTTATTGCGCTTTTTATGGCTGAACAATTTTGCACGCTTTTCAACAACAGAGACATATTTGCGATACAGATAAAGGAGACACGCGAAGAAAACTGTCCAGCGTTTTAATGGTAATCTATCCAAAACTGGTTTAAAAAGAGTATCCAGGATTGTAATTCGTAAGCACTAAGGAAACGCCCAAACTTTCTTGCTTATTGTCAGAATATGGCCTCAGATCAAAGCGTATACTCTGCACCGTCATCACTAAGCTAGATTGATAGGGAGTTTTCGTTCTATCTGATTCCATGCGTCAGAAATCAATACTATTTCAATTAAAAACGGTACGTATGGTTGTCTTTACGTTTTAATTGCAGTGTTGGCAGGTGTTTGTCAACTGAATTGTTCTCGGTCACGAGCAAGCCAAGTACAATCGACGATGAATCCATCTTCGTGTGGCATGAAACTTCATAAGCCAATTAGACAAGGTTTAAACAATCATGTCCCAATTTGTGCAGATACTGCACACAGGGACATCTTATACTGCACGAAAAGCCCGAGGGCCACGGCAACAAATGGTTTCTTCCCCAAAAATATCAACAGAAAGAGAACATCATACCATGCATACAATCTTGACAAAAACTAATATCCAACCAATCAAACAATATCTAATACTGACAGAAGCAACTTACGGCCAAACAACTAATCAAATGAGAAAACCAAGTTCAGATTTGGATTCAGCAAGCATGTTTACTCCAATATCTCATCTCTAATCGACTTCAGAATGGTCTTTTAGAAAGCTTTTTTATACCAAATTCATCGTATTTTTGCAGCATTCCCGGCGAGAGCAAAAGAGCTGGTGACATTGAGACGAACCTATCGATCCAAATTTCCGGGTTTTGGCAAATTTTGCAAGCTTATCCGTCAAGGAGATAAAGTTCAAAATTCGATTCAGCCTGTCTCCTTACCCCAGTACCGAAT